>CM051259.1:29449700-29867200 GCA_027921565.1 Artemia sinica | reverse complement strand
TTCTGTTTTTTTTTTTTTTATGTTGTAAATCCAAACTTGAACAAACTTAAATAGTCAACAGAGAGAACGAGAGACTTTTATTCAGCTATTAAATAAAATAAACAATATGTTTTAACAGCCACCCTAAATCGTAAAAAACTTGTCTAAGGAAGTAATAAAAATATACATATATAATAAAGAACAAAATAAGATAATTATTGTGTGGTATAACAATTATTACAATAAGTGTACGGTTTATAACGAATATAGTCAAAAGTTAAATGAAATGCTCTTGTCTCTATAATGTAACGAAAAACCTACATTTTTTCGCCCCTACATTTTTTCGATTTGACATCAAATAGCTGCTATACTATTCAGATTAAACATAAAGAGAATAGAAGAAAAGAAGAGAACCAAAAAATGCTGAAAATAATGAAAGAAAGATAAAAGAAGTGAAAAACAAAGCATCCAAATACAAAAAAATAAGTATTGTCAGAATATACAGAAAAATTAATTGACATCCAATTCTAGGGAAAATAAAGCTACAAATTACATATACAGAGAGAAACTATGATGTACGCAAAGTCTTAGAATCAATTCGTCAAGTGCACCCCTCTTATGTTAGGATCCTCTAAAACATAAATTCTTGCTTTGAAAATTGACTAGTGCTTGATACATCGACTGAGACTGGTGGCGCTCTGCTCCCACTAATATCTGTCCTGCTTTTGACCCCTTATCCCTATCTAACATTTGTGTATGTTGCCAAAGGTGGCCTCCCTCTTCTTTTGTCCTTGCTGGTCGCCAGACATATTGCTAGTTAACATATCGCTAGTTATACCGCTCGCTAATTGACATATCACTGACATGTCGCTAGTTGTTATACCGATGATCTTTCAAATTTCAGCCGTACTATCCAGTATATAAGCAATGTCTTTGCCTCGCTACAAACTGAGTAAGAAAAATTTCTTTCTTGGAATTAACCCTGAAAATTCCGAACTTGGGAACAACGGGATCAACGCGGTTAATCAGTTTATTTACCTCGATTTCAATAAGACACAATCGTGATCTCTAATCTAATGAACATCTCCGTCTAGTCTAGTGTAGAAGTCCTTTTACATGAACACTCCAAAACACTCGATCCCGCTGTGTTTACTTGTAGATTTTCGGCCAATTTGAAATCCCATCTCCATCTGGCAAACACTACATCTCCTTCTATTTCGTAATGGCGACGGAGTTAAATTTGCTTAAACGTAAAATTAAGCATAGTAGAATTGAGTTTTTTGAAGGTGCATAGAGATCAGATTCTACACAAGACTGGGTGGAGATGTTGGCTGTATTGGCTATTCACGATGTACAGAAAATTATAAATTGAAATAGATCTATTTTCTCTAGGCCTTGTTGTGGTTCATGCAGCCCGATCTAAAGAGCAACTTTTAATGAATCGTAATGAAACTTCAAGACTTCCATGAAGACGTTTTGGCTCTCTTTATAGTGATATCTTTTAGCTGAGTGTCTGTCGGAGAAGTTGTAAGCCTAGTGGTTAATTTTGTGAATCTACTTTGTAGAGGAATTACTCAAATAGAAAGTATTTAAGCTTGAATGAGATTCCGAACAGATTTTCTAATAAAAAAGCTGTTCAAAACCTGTCTCGCCAGTTTTGGCTCTTTAACTCAAGTTCTGTATCTCCAAGTATGTGTTTCATCAATGAGAGGGGGTTGACCGGCTGGAATTTTTTAATAATTTTTCTTCGGCATATTTGTACAAATAGAAGTAAAATTTGAAAAAAAAAAATACCAGACTCAAGCCCGAGTGTTTTGACGATAAACATCTTGATCCACCATCTAAGCTTTAGTTTCATCTAGAAAGATATCAAACATCCCCTTACATTTAAAGAGTAAACATCCGTCAATTTAAAGAGTAATATGTTTTTGTGTATGCTTTTGCTGTCTAACAAAACACTTCTTAGAATTCAGGTACTTTTTAATTAATCTAAAAATGAGGGGGAATAAAAATACATCAGAACATGAAGGAAATTGAACAAATGGCAGTGATCAAGAAGCAATTAAAAAATGACAGAAACTTTAACAAGGAATAGCAACTTGTTTTACATGAACGTGTTTCATCAAGTATGTAAAAGTACACAACTCAGCTATGTAAAATATGTTCCAACCAATAGTTAGAGAACGTCTACATTTGACTTTTTCTGGAAAACTGTGTTGGAGATCTAGAAAATTCCAATGATCAATATTCGCCTTGGCGGTTGCGGCATGAACTAGCCTTATTTGTTGTACTTAGGGATAATGAGAAACCTATAAAAGTTGGATCTTCGATTGTGGAGATAAGATTTAAAAACCACACAGTTTTGTTTCTGCGAATTTATTTTTAAAAAAAGATAGGGCATACAAGAAAAAAGGATGATTTGTATAATTAATTTGTAGTTACTTTTAATTCAAGCTTAATCTGAATTCAAGGCTAAAATTTATTTATTTCTAGGTCATCATGGACAAAACGGCCAGATGGCCCAACGAGGATATCCCAATGAACGACTTGGCAGGCCATACAATTCTTACGGTGGTTTTTAGTTTAATATGCTTTCTTAAAATTAAATACTGTCTAGTGCAGCACCGCCATGCGGATTAGCTCCTGTTACCTCTTTTCTCCACGGTCATCACTGGAGGTCACCTTCATTTTAACTTTCATTATAAGTGAGCCAAATTGCTGTTTTTTTTTTTTTTTTTTTTTTTTTTTTTTTGTTTTTTTTTTTTTTTTTTTTTTTTTTTTTTTTTGCAAGATTAGCCTAAAACTTCAATGGAAGAAGATGGAATTTAATTTTGTGGAATGTGGACGTGAATATTGTTGCTCTTGTTGTTGACAGTAATTTTGCGTGGATTGCCTTTGAACTCAGATTTGTTGGTAAGACAGGATAAATTTGTTGAAGAAGACTTTTGGGCTATTGAAATAATACAGGTACTCTGTAATATCTTCCTATAAAACTCCTTCTTTAAATTTTCTGTTTATGCATTCTTCTTCGCTTTTTGTGGGAGAGGAAAAGATTTTAAATTGCTTATTCTAAAAATGTACTAGGCGATCTTTATAACTTGTGAATCGGCTCATACATATTATCAGATTTTAAATTGTTTGTATGAAACTTGAAAAAAAAGGGTCTTTCTTTAATGACAAATTAGTTTTCTTGTAATTATTTGTCGTGAAGTATAAAATATAATTCAGTCGTTTTTCAACTAGTGATGAAGAGGATGAACGAGGTTATTCACTTAAGCTAATCTGCGGGCGAGGCTGATCTTGGCTAGCGTCAATTCTGAAAAGTTGGGTTTATGGGCTACAGATGATTAGTATGTTGTTCTTTTTTATTTTGTGCTATTTTTTTTTGTCTTTAGTTTAACAACATTTCTTAGCTCCGGTTTCTGTTTGATACCTTGTTTAATTTCCATTAGTGTATGCAGTTAAAGAAGAGGGCTGAGGGGCTAATCTCTGAAGGGTTGAGGGGCTAATCTCTGGCTGAAAATGGTGAACTTTGTCAAGTGAAAAGAACCAAGCAACATCGCTCTGTGGAATCTTTGGAACACGTTATGAACCAAACATTTGCCCTATTAAGAGGATTTTCAGGTACCAAGGACAGTGAAAGCAAAATCTAATTGTTTCAATGTATTAAGTGGAAGCAATTTTATCTTAACAAATCGGAAAAATCAAGATTTTAATTTTTAATATAAAAAGCTCCATATGAACTTATGCTGGTTGTGGAACGTGCCGGTGCCAAATTGAAAAAAGGGTTTAAAAACCGGGCAAAAATAGGATAATACATATCAGACCACACAGCTTAAGAAACTGTAGCTTTCTTTTGAAGGTCCAGTTGTCTTTGGGATTCAGCATATTATAGATTGTAATTTTATGGATGAAAGGCATTGCAAAGTACAACTAATTAGTTTTGCTTATCTGTTTTAGTGGTTCAACGTGGCAACATTGATCAAAATGTGGTACTTGCTAAATATTTCGTAATTTTAAAACAGCTAAAGAACAATCGTAGAAAATCGTGGTTGTCTCATATGAATAGACTTAATATATGTTCCATGGTTAAATTTTGATGTCCTTGGTACCTTGAAAAGAGATTAAAGGTTTTCGTTTTTTAACTCCTTATTCGTTTAAGTATGAAGCACATTTTTTAACATAAATAAATAAAATGACTTTCAAAATTTTTTTATTATTTCGGGATTAATTTATTTTCATCATTATTGTTTTTTAATTTCATTTTTATTGGAAATATCCGTCAAGGCTTTGATCTTTTTTTTTCAATTGATTTGGCTTCTAAATGGCGCGATTACTCGCAAAAAAAAAATCATGTATGCTAATAACTTAATGAAGCTCTGCGCATTAACTAATGGCGTCATTAAAAACAAAAAGAAAAAAACATCGTTCAAAATGATCCATCTTTCCTGTTATGAAATCCGGTGGTCAAAGCAAAATTTGACTCCTGTCTGAAAGAGTTCTTAATTAGAACGATAAAGCAACGTTGCTATGGATTAAAAGCTAAATCCATCTAGAAAATCTAAAAAAGAAATGATTTTAATACTTAAGTAAAAAATACCAACTTTACTGTTTAATAAAGAACAACAGTTCTTAAATTATTTAGTAAAAATGTAAACTTTAAAACTTGAAAAAGACTTAATTAAAAAGAATATACTTGAAAAATACTTATTTTTTTAAATGCTTCAATAGTGAATTCGGAGCATTAATTTTTTGGTTTAAATAATATTTTGCCGTCCAAAAAAGCAAATTTTTAAATTTATCCAAAACAGAAGCGAAACGAACATAATAATCGTAGCAATGATTTGTTATTCCCACTGGATAAAATTGTAGAAAAAAACACCAAATAGCGAAAAGACTAACAATAAAGACAAATAAGCAAAATTGTAAAATCGGTGGCAAAAAGAAAATTAATGAAAAAAGAAAGTATTCCTTTTTTATAGAATATCAAAAAAAAAATTGATCTGAAGGTTTGAAATTAGACGAAATTGCAAAGTGAAATTCGACTTATACCAGAATTTTGCTTAACCGTCCGCTAGTTTTTAACTGAATTTTGAAGGAAAAACCGAACTTTAAACACTCAAGGAGAACTTATTCAAGCCAATTTAATGCTTTTAATCGGTTTTGATGCGGTTGCGAGTAAAGTAGAAGTCCTTACTTTATAGTTCAAATTTTTACTTTAAACGAGACGTGATTTTTATTGTGATAGCAAATGGAAATTGTATTTTTTGTCAGTTGGTAAATTTACCATTTAGAATCAAGCTTCACTTTTGATTTGGAGTTAAGAATTGTTCCATACTTTCTTTATGATCCCTGTACATCAAGGATTTGATTTATAGATGGTGACTTTTCTTTAAATATTTTCCTGATTTAGCGAACGTATTGTGTATTCAATAAATGAGATTTGCATAATTGTACGGTATTAAACTACTATAGTTATTTTTGTGAGTTCATTTCGCCTTCCAAGACTAATTTAGGAATAGAGCTCAACCATTACATATAATAGTTCACAACAATCACTCAATCGTATCAGTCAATCACTCAACATCATTCACTCGTTGCATGTTCTAATGCTCGTGTGCTTGGCTTGTAAATGGCATTTTTGGCAGAATTTAATCAATTTTTTTACATATGTTTGCTCATGTCGCATCAGCAATAGTCGTGGTCTGTTGCGTACACTCGTCAAGGTTGAGACACTAAAAATCACCACCCTCGCGGGCACATTTTGTTATGTGATGTTTGGGGCAAATAGTAGTCACGTTTTCTTACGTATGTTAGCCCAGTCTTCACCACTACAAATTGCGGGCACTCTTCGTATGTGATATTAAGGGAAAAACTAAGTGAAGTGTTCTTGCGTAGCTCCATCCATACCAAGCTTCCACGTCCACACCTTGTTTGAGGCAATTCGGGCAAAACGCATGTAATGTGTTTTCCATATATATTTTTGAAAACGCGGTGACTGATGTAACTCACCAAATCTAAGATCAAATTAGAAAGGATTGTCGATTCGTTTTGTGATTATCAGTAAACTATCTAATAAACTATCAATAAACTATTGTTCAATAAACAAATTTTTAGAACTATAAGTTCTAAAAAAAGGATTTTAATATCAACATAATCTCCATTTATGTTGATGCCAAATATATAGGAAGTATCAGAGGCAACGCTATAGCGTTGCCTATAGTAAAGACCATAGGACTCCAATGTTTATTTTTTATTTTATTTTTTTTCAGAGGCACTTCATATCGAAGTGGTCGTCGTATAAACTTCAGAAGGCGCTCATTTGATCGGAAATCGGAAGTTCTAGTGTCCTTTTTAAGAGTCAAAAGTGATCGGATGGCAACTAGCCCCCCCCCCCCCAACGCTATTTTTCCCCAAATACATCCGACAAGAATTTTGAATAGCCATTTTGTTAAAAATAGTTCAATGATCACATAATAAAAACTCCGTCGTCGTCACAACCACCTGGGGCAGGCGATGTAAGTTATGCCCTGGGGGCATACATTGTTCTTATAGAAAGGATGCTCGTATAAACTCCAGAGAGGGCTCATTCGATTGGAAATTGAAAGTTATAGTTCACTTTTTAAGAATCAAAAGAGATCAGAGGGCAACTAGCCCCCCCCCCTCGCTTTTTTCTCCAAACCCATCTGATAAAAATTTGAGATAGCCATTGCGTTAATAATAGTTCGCCAACCCTCTTTTCCCCAAATGCGTCCCGTTGAATTTTTATATAGCCATTTTGTTGAAAATAGACCAAAGATCATGTAATAAAGGCTCTAGGGATAACACAGCCCACCAAAACCTGGGGCAAGTGTTGTAAATTATGCCCCGGAGGTCATATAAGTTTTTTATGGAAGGGATTGTAGCATAAACTTCGGAGAGGGACTCTTTCGATTGTAAATTGAAATTTCTAGTGCCCTTTTATGAGTCAAAAGTGATCGGAGGGCAACTAGCCTGCCCCCCCCCCCCCAAGGCCCCTTTTTTCCCAAATGCACCTGATCAAAAATTCTGAGATAGCCATTTTGTTCAAAATAGTTTGAACATCAAATAACAAAAACTCAGGGGTCAACAAAGCCCCCCCAGAGCCCGGGGGAAGTGTTGTAAGTTATGCCCCGGGGGCAGATAAGGTTTTTGTAAGGGGTGGTCGTATAAACATCAGAGGTGGCTCATTTGATTGAAAATTGAAATTTCTATTTACTTTTTTAAGAGTCAACAAAAGTGATGGGCGCCATATACCCCCCTCCCCCCCCCCCCCACTCTCTTCCTCAAAGGCATCCGATCAAATTTTGAGATAGCCATTTTGTTTGAAATATTCCAACGATCAGATGACAAAACTTCGGGGTCCACCTAACACCCCCCCCCCAAAAAAAAAAAGAAGAAAAACCTGTGGGAAGGGTTGTAACTTATGCCCCGGGGGCATATAAAGTTTTTACGGAGTGGTGGTCGTTTAAACTTCGTAGGGGACTCAAATGATTAGAAATTGAAAGTTCTAGTTCCCTTTTTAAGAGTCAAAAGTCATCCGATGGCAACTGGCCTCCCCTCACCAACACCAAGGCCATAAGGCTTCAATTTGTTTTTCTGCAGTGGCACTTCACATGCAAGGGGGGGGGGGTTGCTATAAACTTCGGAGGGCGCTCATTCAATTGGAAATAATAATTTCAATGTCTTTTTTAAGAGTCAAACGTGATTGGAGGGCATCAAGCCCCCCTCCCGCTTTCCACGCCGTCTTTTCCCCAAACGCATCCAATCAAAATTTTGAGATGGCCATTATGTCCGAAATAGTCAAGAGGTGAAGTAATTAAAATAATTATTCCTCAGGGGTTGACAAAACCTCCCACTGCCCCCAGGGCAAGGGGTGTAAGTTATGCAAGCTGTCCATTGTTCATATATAAGGTGGGATGGCCATTATGTCCGAAATAGTCAAGAGGTGAAGTAATTAAAATAATTATTCCTCGGGGGTTGACAAAACCTCCCACTGCCCCCAGGGCAAGGGGTGTAAGTTATGCAAGCTGTCCATTGTTCATATATAAGGTTTTTTTTATCGAAGAGGTAATCGTACGGACTTCGTAAAAGCCTCATTCGATTTAAATTGAAAGTTCCAACTCCATTTTTAAAAGTCAAGAGTAATCAGACGGTAGGCACCCCCTCCCCACACACACACACGCGCGACTTTTTTTTAAATACCTTCAATCAAATTGTGAGCTAGTAAAAAAAAAAGCTTCTATGAAAGGCGTGGTCGTATAAACTTTGGAGGAAGTTCATTCGATCGGAAATCGAAATTTATTGTGCCCTTTTTAAGAATCGAAAATTATCAAAAGTAACAAGCCCACCACCTCCCCCTATGCCTTTTTCTCCAAATCCATCTTATAAAACTTTGAAATAGCCATTTTGTTCAAAATAGTCGTAAATTCAAAGTGCTATAACTTAAGGGTTGAGAAATCCTCCATAGCCTCCAGGGAAAGTATTGTTACTTATGTAAGTTGCCCATTATTAGAATGTAAGTTTTTTGTGGAAGGGGTGGTCGTATTAGCTTTGAAGGGGACTCATTTGATCAGAAATTGAAGCTTTCAGTTCTTTTTTAACAATCAAAAATGATCAGTGAGCAATTACCCCAACCCCACTTTCCCAAAGGGCATCTGGTCAAAATTTGAGATCACCATTTTGTTTCAAAATAGTTCAAAGGCCAAATAAATATGCTTTCGGGTTTGAACCCCGCCCCCCAGCCTTGGGGAAATGGCTCTGAGTTATAGAAATTTCTTATTGTTACTTTGATACTTTGTTTACCTTGATACCTTGTTTACTTGGATGCTTTCTTTACTTTGATGAAAGTTTGATGTTGAAAAAAAAATTGACTTTGATTGAAATAAGGCATCTTCTAAAAACTTAAAACTTGTTGCAATCAAAAACGAACAAAAAGTAATTTCAAGAAAACTTTCCGAAAGAGAATTTTTCAGAGAAAAGTAAATGCCATATTAAACTTAAGACCAGCAGATACAAACAACTGTTAAACTTCAAACTAGAAACGACAAGAAATTACTATTAAAGAATAAATGAAACCAAAAAACCAACAGAAATGAAATAAACAATCATAGCAAAAAAATGTACAACAAGTACTACCATAAATTAATAAATTGCAAGAAATTACCATTAAAGAATAAATGAAACACAAAACGAACAGAAATTAAATAAACAATCGTAGGAAACCGACATAGAATAGGTACTAATATAAATGAATAAATAAATCTTAAAACGAGTGA
The DNA here is from genome assembly GCA_027921565.1 of Artemia sinica. Classification (NCBI taxonomy): domain Eukaryota; kingdom Metazoa; phylum Arthropoda; class Branchiopoda; order Anostraca; family Artemiidae; genus Artemia; species Artemia sinica. Next base: position 29,857,925 of record CM051259.1, on the reverse strand, counting down.
AAATTAAATTGAATATACAAATCAATCTTGAAACGAACAAAAATCACATGCAAACAAGAGTTTGGGTTTTGCCTCCTTCTCTCACTGTAAAAGTCTAAAACCTACTGCGTCATTGACGCTTTACTGAAAACTATTTGTGTCTTGAACAGTTTTGGAAAGTACAAATAAAATCAAACTGAATATTTGATATATAATGATATCAATTGTTTAAAGATCATCAGTTCAATATTTTATTTTCGCTGTAATTTTTATTTTCATTTTCAATGCTGCAATAACTGGGAAAGAAAATATTTTTAATATAAATTTGTTTTCTGTGAAATGCCAATGACGGAGTAGGCTTTAGACTTTTAAAGTGAAGGAAGGAGGCAGTATCCAAACTCTTGTTTGTAGTGAAACTATATTTGTCTTGAACAGTCTTGGAAAGAACTAATAAAATTAAACCGAATATTTGATATATAATGATAATAATTGCTGAAAGCTCATCACTTAAAAATTTAATTCTACTCCAATTTTCATGTTTATTTTCAATGTTGTAATAAGTACAGAAAAAAAAAATATTTGTAATATAATTCGTTTTCAGTAAAGCGCCAATGACGCAGTAGGTTTTAGACTTTTACAGTGAGAGGAGGAGGTAAAACCCACACTCATGTTTGTAGGGATTTTTGTTCTTTCAATCTTGATTTGCATATTCAATTTAATTTTCACTCGTTTTAAGATTTATTTATTCATTTATATTAGTACCTATTCTATGTCTGTTAGCTATGATTGTTTATTTAATTTCTGCTCGTTTTGGGTTTCATTTATTCTTCATTAGTAATTTATTCATTTATATTAGTACTTATTTGTTTTTTGCTATGATTGTTTATTTCATTTCTGTTCGTTTTGGGTTTCATTTATTCTTTAATAGTAATTTCTTGTCGTTTCTAGTTGGAATTTCAACAGGTATGTCTATCTGCTGATTTTAAGTTTAATATGGCCTTTATATTTCTTTGAAAAACTTTTTTTTCGGAAAGTTTTTGAAATTAATTAAGTGAAAGGTACCCATCGAAATTTATTAGCATCAACTAAATTTGCATAATTTCAGGGGAAAGAGGGGATCCCCCCCCAAGAAAAAAAAAGAAAAGGAAAAAAACTAATTGAATCTTGTGATAAATTTTACCATCAAGTTATAATTTAATTATGACATCCATAATTATGGATGGGTTATTGGTTTATTATAGATGGGGTTGATTGGTTCCTTGTTATTTATAATGGGATGTGGATTCATCAGTGCTAGATGAGGACATACGTTTCTGTCTGGATAGATGGTGTACATGGCCAGGATTTCAAAATGAATGATCCGATGTTGGCTGAATTTGAACATCAAATCTCATCGTGCAATCTGCCTACGCCGTCACAGTTTACACCATTAAACTCAGTATATTAACGGATCCCGTTGCTGAGGCTTTAAGCTCTTATCTAGAAAAAGCTCTTACCTAGATATAGGTTTATTGATGCAGGAGGAGGGGGGGATTTATTTCTTGCTGGATATTTGTGCATGCCCGGACCGAAAAATCACCGAACCTATTTTTTAAGTCACTTTTGAGAAAAAGAAAATCTTTAGCACAATGGGTTTACTGAACCAAAACACGATAAGTGCACTACAAACATTGTCTAAATCCAATGTGGCGGATTGGTTGATTTAAATGATTGGTATGACTTAAGTAGGACTCTTGGGACCGATTTATCTCTCCCTTAGACCCCTGGGTCCGGATTTAACAGTATATCTTCTTTTAAATACTCAATCCAAAGAACGAAGGTATCTTAAGGGTCTTGTTAGTTTTGCTATTTTGAACTTGCATTCTTTGATACCCCAGATGACATCAGCACCACGTCCAGATTAGTTTGAATGGTTTATTTCCCCCTATTTCCTTATTTCATCCATAATTGTAAAAGTAATTTTTTTTTTTTTTTTTTTGTTCTTTTTTTGCATGATTTTGCTGAAGTGGAATATGGTCCACTTGTTATGCACCCAAACTGTCTTTTTTCTTGATTAGCTTTAAATAGACTAGAGTGGAGATCCGACCTTGTCCCAGTTTTGCTCCAAATAATGCCACTTGAATAATTAATCGCTATTTCTAGTTATACCTGCATCTGGTAATTAATTTTTAGAATGAATGAACTTCAGAGGTTTTACAAATTCAGGGTGCTAGAATAGGTTTGAAAATTAATTGTCCTTTTCGGACAGTAAAGGTCAACCATGCATACGTTTCTCAATAGCATTTACTATATGTAAACCATGAACGAGTTGCCTAACATACAGCCCCTGCCGTGAGGGCTGTGGAGGGGAAGCATTCCCAAAGGTAAAATTACTGGACCTGTATAAATATTGTACTCGTGTTTCTCCCGACATAGAGGGGGAAAAGGCCATGCAGGGCATCATGAGCCGACGCATATTGTATTTAAACATCAGAGAACACAATTGAGGAGGTCGTGAAATAGCTTCAGCCACGTAGAAGACCAAGTCATGCAGAACTTCCATCCCCATGAACAATAATACCCGTCTCTGTCCACCCAAATTTTAAAATTATTATGAAGAACTTATTCAACAAAAGCACTGTTCATCGAAAATTTTGACTAAAGAATCAAATTTTGTCCAAAATGTAGATTTTACCGCCCCCCCCCCCCTGCCCACCATTAATATTTAAATATTACAGCTTTCGTTTAGAGTGAAAGCTGAACGTATTTCATGGAAAACAATGGTACCGGTATGTACTTACATATATGTTATTTGTCAACTCATAATTTATTTCTTCAACTTTTGAAAGATGCATAATAATATTGATTAGAAAAGAACTTCACTCTCAAATATAGCCTAAGCCTAGTAAAATGGTAGTGGGTTAGGTTAATCAAATGTAAAACGTAACATCCATGAAACATATATTAACCCAGTACAATGATCAAACAGTTCGTGGCAAAAAACTGTGAGCAGCGACTCTGCCCAATAGTAACCGCAACTCTAAAACTTGGAATTTTGCCAACAAAAGATACATGGAAAGAATTAGCTCTCAATGCCGATTCCGACTTATGAAATTCATAAAGCTTAATTTACCCATCAAACACTACAAGCTTGAGAAAATTTGCCGGATTTTCCAGAAAGGAGGAAATCATAGGCAGCGCAATAGCGCTGCCTAAGTAAAGAACGATTTTGGCAAAATGTATTATAATTTTTTTTTTCTTTAGACCAGAGCACTTCGTATCGAAGGAGTTGTCGTAGAAACTTCGAAAAGGGCTCATTCGATTCAAAATTGGAGTGGCTTGTGCCCTTTTTAATAGTCGAAAGTGATTGGAAGGCAACTAACACCCCTTCTACGCCCACCATTTCCCCAAACACATCCAATCAAAGTTTTGAGATAGCCATTTTGTTCAGCGTAGTGGATTTCCACATAGAAATTATGATTTGAGGAGGGCACTCCCCCACAACCCTCAGGGCAAGGGTTGTAAGTTATGCCCTGGGGGCATATAAGACTTTTATAGAAAGCGTTGTCGTAGAAACTACAAAAAGAGCTCATTCGATTGGAAATTAAAAGGGATAGTGCCCTTTTTAATAGTCAAAAGTGATTGGAGGGCAACTAACCCCCCTCTCACGCCCACCTTTTCCCCAAACACATCCAATCAAAATTTCGAGATGGCCATTTTGTTCAACGTAGTTGAAAGTTCTGAAAATTAGGCCTTTGACAATGACAACCCCCCCCCCCCCCACAGCCCTCAGGGCAAGGGTTATAAGTTATCCTGGGGGCATATAAGGTTTTCATAGAAAGCGTTGTCGTAGAAACTTCAAAATGAGCTCATTCGATTGGAAATTGAAATGGCTAGTGCCCTTTTTAATAGTCGAAAGTGATTGGAAGGCAACAAATACCCCTTCAGCGCCCACCATTTCCCCAAACACATCCAATCAAAATTTTTAGATAGCCGTTTTGTTGAATGTAGTTGAAAGTTTTGGAAATTATATCTTTGAGCAGGGACCCCCCCCCCAGAGTCTTCAGGGCAAGGGTTATAAGTTATGCCCTGGGAGCATCTAAGGTTTTTATTGAAAGCTTTGTCGTAGAAACTTCAAAAAGTGCTCATTCGATTGGAAATTGGAAGGGCTAGTGCTCTTTCTAATAATCGAAAAGTGATTAGAGAGCAACTAACCCCTCTCTCACGCCCACCATTTCCCCAAACACATAAAATCAAAATTTTGAGATAGCCATTTTTTTCAACGTAGTTGAAAAATCTGGAAATTAGGTCTTTGAGGATAACAACCCCCCCCCCCCCCCACAACCCTCAGGGCAAGGATTTTAAGTTATGCCCTGGGGGCATATGAAGTTTTTATAGAAGGAGTTGTTGTAGAAACTTCAAAAAGGGCTCATTCAATTGGAAATTGAAAAGGCTAGAGCCCCTTTTAATAGTCAAAGGTGATTGAAGAACAACTAACCCCCCTCTCACGCCTACCATTTCCCCAAACACGAATTTTTAAGATATTCATTTTGGGCAACGTAGTTGAAAGTTCTGAGAATTAGGTCTTTGAGGATGACACCTAACCACCACCCCCCCCACAATCCTCAGGGCAAGGGTTGTAAGTTATGCCCTGGGGTCATATATGGTTTTTATAGAAAGTTTAGTCATAGAAACTTCAAAAAGGGCGCATTTGATTGCAAATTGAAAGGGCTAGTGCCCTTCTTAATAGTCGAAAGTGAATGGAGAGCAACTAACCCCCCTCTCACGCCCACCATTTCCCCAAACACATCCAATCAAAGTTTTGAGATAGTTATTTTGTTCAACGTAGTTGAAAGTTCTGGAAATTATGTATTTGAGGATGACAAATCCCCGAGAGCCCCGATGGCAAAGGTTGTAAGCTATGCCCTGGGGGCATGATGTAAGGTTTTTATAGATAGCATTGTCGTAGAAACTTCAAAAGGGACTCATTCAATTGGAAATTGAGAGGGCTGGTGCCTTTTTAATAGTCAGAAGTGATTGGAGGGTAACTAACCCCCCTCTCACGCTCACCATTTCCCCAAACACATCCAATCAAAATATTCAGATAGCCATTTTGTTCAACGTAGTTGAAATGTCTAGAAATTATGTCTTTGAGGATGACAATCCTCCCCCCATAACCCACAAAATAAGGGTCGCAAGTTAGGCCTTTGGGCATTTAAAGTTTTTATAGAAATTTTTGTCGTAGAATCTTCAAAACGGGCTCATTTGATTGGAAATTGAGAGGACTAGTGTGTTTTTTATTAGTCGAAAGTGATCAGAGGGCAAATGTCTCCATCCACACCTATCATTTCCTCAAACAGTTCCAATCAAAATTTCGATATAGCCATTTTGTTAAGCCTATCAGGAAGGTCTGGAAATTATGTGTTTGGGGATAACAAATCCCCCCAGCCCTCAGGGCAAGGGTTGTGAGTTTTGCCCTGGTGATATATAGGGTTTTTATAGAAACTGTGGTCATATAAATTTCAAAGGGGGCTCATTGGATTGGTAATCTTTTTGAGAGTCAAAGTGATCAGAGGGCAGCTACCTTCTCCCCCCTACACAGAGGTCATATTGTCCCGAAGTGCGTCTAATAGAAATTTTGAGATAGCCATTCTATTCAACATAGTCTAAATATTATATAACAAGGCTTTTGGGGTTGAAACAAACCCCAGAGACTAGGGGCAAGGGTTGTAAGTTATGCCCAGGGGGTATTAAAGGTTTTTATGGAAGAGTTGGTTGTTTAACTTCAGAAGAGGCTCACTCTTTCTCCCTGAAACAGAAATTAATCAAAAAAACTTTTTGTACAAAATAAGTTTTTCAAAAAAAAATAAAGAACTCCTTTAAACCAAAAATGAACAAAAATAGAATCAAATAATCTACCAAGCATACAACTACCACAAATCAGTATTAATAAATAAATGAAACCCAAAACGAGCAGAAATTAATCTGAGTTGAGTTCTAAACCCTATGATTTCTAAGAGCCAAAATATAATGCCCTTTACTGAAAAAATTCTTTTAAATGTTTTCACTTTTATAACTTTAAGAAATCAAAAATTAATGAAGATTTTAAGGAATAAATATCAGCATATGTATACTAAACTGAAAATGTACATTTCTTTCAGTAAGTTCATTTGAATTTTTTGGCGACTATTTGAGACCAATTAGCCTATTGGTCTTCAAAGTGCAAGGAAAAAAATTAGTGCGAGCGTACACCCCTGGGGGTTATTAAAATGGGCACAGGCTTGTATTTCTAAAAGCGCTGCATTTTATGTTGCCAATTTTAGCAATTCACCAATTCGCTTCAACTTTTGATTTAGTGATTCAACGTATTCAGGAATATATTCCATGGATGTCGAACTTCCGTTGATGTAAATAAATTAATTTTTATTGGTATAAATAAATCCTCAAATCCGGTTTAGACTTTGCTAAAAAGTGACTCTACGCCAACCACTAAAATGCTTCTGTCAAAAGTAAGTAAACGAAATATTAGAAGAATCCCAAATTTAGGCACATTACGATAGCGCAGAGGAAAGAGGTGCGCAGACTGATCATTGGACTGTCGGTTTAATCCCGGGTGTCGTAAGGAAGGAGGTCGTGTCTTGACATTTGGTAACTTTTTTTTTTTCTCTTAAGGATTACAGAATTTTTACAAATTGTGTTGGAATAACTTTTTTCCACTAATACTGTCTTATTTTCACTGACTGGGGTATATTGCGGAGTACGTGGAAATTTATTTATTTGTTTTTCTGAGCTTTATAGCCATCAAACTGGCCCTAAAGACCATACTGGCTTCCCTATAAAAGTTATAATGAAGTATTTTTCAAAAATATTTAAAAACTGGAGTGTCAATTTGGAGAGGTGTTGCCTCCTTGATCCTTTGACCCCCCCCCCCTCCTTGATTTGAGTTTTGGTTTCATTAGAGGTTTTACGGGCTCATGGTGCTAGAATGGGTTTGAAAATTAATGTTAAGAAGATTAAGTCGCTAGGACCAGGAATAAGTGAAGATGAAAAGGTAAAGTTGGGTAACGAAAAGATTGATCAGGTGAACAGCTTCACTTACCTTGGTAGTATTATTAGTAAAGACAGTGGGAGCAGCAAAGATGTTAAAGTAGAATAGCCAAGGCTCAGGGTGCTTTTTTTTCACAGTTGAAAAAAGTTTAGAAGAACAGGAAGATAAGTCTACAAACTAATATTAGAATATTAGAAGCTACAGTGATGACAGTGGTCAAAAATGGTTCTGAAGAATATGCGCCCTGAAAAACGGAGAAAGATTTGCTTATTTGCTTTCCAGAGAAATTGCCTACGGATTGTTTTGGGTAACCGGCTGAATGACCGTATTTCAAACAGTGGGCTGTACGAAGTGTGGTTCAATCCCACTTTCAAGGGCTGTAATGAGAGAAAGGTTGAGATGGCTAGGGCACGTTCTGCGGATGAAAGATTGCCAAAGATTGTCCTCTTCGGCCAACCGTCTAAGGCTAAACGGAAAGCACGTCGTCCGCGATTGGGGTGGGAGGATGTCGAAAAGAAATATTTAAGGGAAATGGGAACTTCCTGTGATGGTGTAAAGAGGGAGGCTTTGAATAGGCTAGGATGGAGGAGGGTCGTGCGTAACTGTGTTGGCCTCAGGCGGCTTGGTGCTGCGTTGAGTTGTTAGTAGTAGTAGCAGTAGTAGAAGGAGAATACAAAAGAGAAATATTTTTAGACGCTATATTATGCTCATTTTTACAGCAGTTAGCGTTTTTGACAGTTCACATCCAGCCCCCCTTTAATGGTCTCATATAGCCCTAGGCTATACAAAGAAACTAACCAAGACTATGATGGAATTCTTACTTTATATTATGAAGCAGTTATGAATGAATCATTTTACCTTGTTTTTTTTTTCCCATTTTATCTGTTTTTGGATCAGTTTTCCTCAATTGTTATGTTAGTTTTTTTCTTCTAATTAGCCTAAGGCTACGTGAAACCATAGGAGGGGGCCTGGAGATGAGTTTTGAAAAACGCGAACAAAGCCATAAAAATGAGCATAAAATTAGCAGGCCAAGGCGGAGGGTATTATTCGTACTATTTTTTCTTCTATTGGGGCAAGAAGAACTTTTATTGGGGCAAGAAAGGGTTTTTTGTTGAAGCAGAACGCTGGAGGCGAAGTCGAAGGGATGAATATTGACAAGGGAAAATGAGAGTTGTCCGAAGATTGTGAAGGGCATTGTTATCGAAACGCAAGGAAACTCTTGCCCCTTTCCTTAAGTGTGACTAGATTGGCTCTCTGAAGAAGGAAAATTTAAGGCACTTTAGCCTCATTGAAGATAACTCTTAAGCACCTTTTTTAAACTGCTTCTATTCTGTCCAACAATTCGATTGAGATGCCGAGCAGCACAGGCGTAGCCGAGGATTGGACGTCCTAAAGAGAGGAAATCCTCAACCAATGTGATTTACAAAATTTAAAATTTTAAAATCGTTTGAGGAGGGAAAATGCGGCATTTGCACGTTTTAAGTATCATAGCGCAATAGCGCTGCCTAAGTAAAGAGCGATGCGGGTACAATGTATTTTTTTTTTCTTAGACCAGGGACTTCGTATAGAAGGAGTTGTCGTATAAACTTTGAAAAGGGCTCATTCGATTGAAAGGGCTAGTGCCCTTTTTAACAGTCGAAAGTGATTGGAGGGCAACCAGCCCCCGTCCACGCCCATCATTTCTCCAAACGCATCAAATCAAAATTTTTAGATAGCCATTTGTTCAGCGTAGTTGAAAGGTCTGGGAATTATGTCTTTGAGGATACCAACCCCTCCCCCCCCCACACACAGCTCTCAGGGCGCGGGTGGAAAGTTATGCCCTGGGGATATATAAGGCTTTTCTAGAAAGAGTGGTCGTATAAGCTTTGGAGGGGACTCCTTGGATTGGTAATCAGAAGCTCTAGTGACCCTTTTATAAGTCAAAGTGATCGGAGGGTAGATGTCCCCCCACACTTTTTATTTTCCCTATATGCATTTGATAGAAATTTTGAGATGGCAATATGCCGTCATAGAAACTTCAAATAGGGCTCTTTCAACTGAAAATTGAAAGAGCTAGTGCCCTTTCTAATAGTGGAATGTGATTGGAGGGCAACCAGCCCCCCCCCCGTGCCCATCATTTCTCCAAACATATCCAATAAAAATTTTGAGATTTCCATTTTGTCCAGCGTAGTTGAAAGGTCCAGAAATGATGTCTGAGGATAACCCCCCCCCCCAGAGCCCTCTGGACAAGGATTGTAAGTTATGCCACGAACCCGAGTGTATATAAGGTTTTTATGGAAAGGGTGGTCGTATATACTTCTGAGGGGGCTCATTGGATTAGGAATCCGAAGTTCTAGTAATGTTTTTAGATTCAAAGTGATCGGAGGGCAACTACCCCCCCCCCCCCACGTCGTATTTTCTCTCCAAATGTATCGAATAGAAACTTTTAGATAGCCATTTGTTCAAAAATAGTCCAAAGATAACATAACAAGGCCTTTGGGGTTGACACCCCCCCCCCCCAGAGTGTGGGGGGGTAAGGGTTGTAAGTTATACCCTGGGGACATATAAGGTTTTTTATGGAAGGGGTGGTTTGTGTGAACTTTAGAGTAGGCTCATTTGATTCGAAATTTACAGTTTTAGTTCCTTTAAAGTGTCAAACGTAATGAAGAGCAACTGCCCCCCCCCCCCCACCTGACATCCTCTTTTCCCCTTACGCGTTGGAAATTCTGAGATAGTCATTTAGTTAAATATAGTCCAAAGAGTATATAACAATGTCTTCAGGGTGGATACAACCCCCCAGGGGCAAGGGATGTCAATTATGCCCTGTGGCTTATAAAGTTTTTATGGAATGGGTGGTTTTATAAACCTTGGATCAGATGGGGCTCATTGATTGGAAGTCGCAAGTTTTAGTGTCATTTTTAAGAGGAAAAAGTGAATGGAGGGCAATCAGCCCTCCCCAAAACACATCTGATCAAAATTTAAAGAGAGCTACTTTGTTCAGCATTGTTGAAAGGTTCAATAATTATGTCTTTGAAAATGTCAACCTCCCACATTTTTCAGGGCAATGGCTGTAAGTTAGGCAATTCGTTCATTGTTTACATACAGTGTATGTTATTTTGAAAGTTATGCATGTTTAAAATTTACTTTCCAAGAAAACGTAGGGCATTCAGGTGAGCCTTTCAAAGGATGTTGAGGAGAGTGCTAAACTAAATCAAAACACGTTATGTATATACGGATTGTCAAAAGGGCGTAACTCAGGAATGACTGAGTATATTAATTTGAAACTTTAAGGAAATGATAAGGGAGATGATAAAAAAAGGCAATATTTGCCTATTACCAATACTACTACAGTTGCCATCACTACTACTAATACACTACTCCATTTACAATATTGAGTGGAAATTTGAACTAGATCAAATGACGCTATGTACATGCACATTGTCAAAAGAACGTATTTCAAGAATTGATTTTGGTATTGAGTTAGAACGTTCAGAGAATGCTCAAAGGGGAAGATCATCTGACCAAAAGGCAATATGGGCACACTACTTCTAATATTACTATCATTGCTACATTTACTACATTTACTACTACTGCTACTACTTCAACTACTACTTCTATTGTAACTACTTGTCAGGCTAAGAGCATTGAGATGAAAATTTCAATAAGTATATGAACATGCAGGTTATCAAAAGGTTATCAAAATAGCTCGCTCTTACGCTAAAGTTCTTTTTTAACTTTTAAAAGAGATTATTATTCTAATTAAACAGCCTTTGTGATTCAAGATTCATTCTTAAAGTACAGGAACAAAAATCATACTTAGGTTATTATTAGCTAAAAAAAAAAAAGTAAAATTAATATGCAAATCATCTTAATTGTATTAAGATGAAACTTTCAGGATTTGATGAGAGGGATGATCTACTGACCAAAAGGCAATATTTCAATACTACTGCTGCTACTAGTACTACCGCCATTGTCAATGTGTAATAGCGGTAGTACTAATAGCCTCAATACTACTACTGTTACTACTATTACAACCATGCCTAAGGGTATGAAGGTGAAATTTTGAAGTAATTTTTAAGGGGAAGGTGAACTGAATCACAACACGCCGTCTGTATGCAGGTTGTCAAAAGGGCGTAACAGCAATATTTTAGGAGAAGTTTAGTGTGAATTGAAACTAACATGGCTTGTTATGGAGGATGTTGAACTAACCAAAAGAAAATATTTGCCTCATAATGCTACTGCTTCTACTCATACTACTACTACTACAGCTATTTCTACTACTACTGCCACTAAAGCTAAGGCTGCTACTATTAATTCTACTGCTAGTACTAAAACCAAGGGTATTAGGACGAAAAGTTTGGGATATATTGAAACTGTATGGAACTAAATCGAAACACACTATGCCCACACAGGTTGTCAAGAGGCTGCATCAGAAATGCTTCAGGAACGATTGATGGATTAAGTTGAAACTTTCAGCGTATGCTGAAGGGGATATTAAAGAAACCAAAGATGATTTGCGCATACTGCTACTGACGCTACTATTACTATTGCTACTACGCAAGCTAAGGATATTAAGGTGAAGCTTTTAAGGAATATTTAGGCGGATGCTGAACTAAATCAAAACAAAACTATGAGCATGTGGACTTTCAAAAAGATGACAAAGCAATATCTCAAGAACGACTTACATTATTAAGTTAGACCTTTTTTTGCTTTGTCATCTTTTTGTGGACTTTCAAAAAGATGACAAAGCAATATCTCAAGAACGACTTACACTATTAAGTTAGACTCTAATGGTAAGTCCTCAGCAAAAATATATTACTTGGGCTACATGGGACAATCGACGAGATGGAGGGCATATTATCACAAAAGTGACCATGATATTTCAAGGGAACATAAATATTAATCTATCTGTACTTCTCTTATTTTATTTGGATGTTTTCTTCAGAAAATGCCAACCCCTAAGTATTTCCTGTTTAAGTGTAGAAGTGCATCTTACTTCATTCAGAAAATGGTAATGCTAAGACAATATGTCTTTTAGTCTACTTGGCTACTTGCTAACATTCTATTTTCTATCACCATTTATTGTTATATTCCCAGTAGTTTTTACAGTTTCATCAGTTCCCATAGTATAGCCTATGGAGTACTGGCTAAAAAAATCTGAAATCCAGGGGGAGGGGGCAGGCGCGCACCCATGGGGGGGACTAAAGAGGCGGTAACCCCCCACCCCTCCCCTCAAGAGAAAAAACTACATTCTGCTTCGAAATCCACCAATTCAGTATGTGATGCAACATCACATACTGAATACTGGTTTGCAGCAGTTACATTTCACTACAACTATGAAATAAATAGTTGCATTTCTGCATTCCTATTCCTTAAGAAATGCACTAAAAATAAATAAAACGTATTTCATATATTCCAAACTCCGCAAAGGAACATTTCTCACGCATGTTTTTTTTGTGTTGGTGAATGGGAGAAAACAGAGTTTTTATTAGTGAAGTGTTTGGTGCAACCTCTTATGTTTCACTATGAAACAGCTTTTGACAAGACTATTTTGGCAAAAATGAGAGTGTTACTAGCAACGCAAAGCTAAGCGTATATGTTATAGACTTTCATCGAATGTCGACATTCACCAAAGAAAGTTATAACGATATTTAACAAATATTTCGGGCACACACCTAGCAACTAAGATTTTGTCGACATTCAACAGATTTCTGACATTCGCGGTAACATATACACATAAGGTATATATATATATCTATATATATATATATATATATATATATATATATATATTATATATATATATATATATATATATATATATATATATATATATATATAACTATATATATATATATATATATATATATATATATTCAATTTCCTGGTATTTGTTTCTAGAATAAAACTAAAAATGAATTGAGCAAAACTTGGGATTCTTTAATTTCACTTGTTTGAAAACAGAACTTTAATAAGCACAAAGAGACTCGAATATTCTAAGGCAATTTTAGAAAATATAACTGTACGCTGGTGTGTGAATGACAATCTACGAAATGTCCATTTTGATGTAGGAGTCGAGTTCTTTGTCCAACTGTTCAGCCGTGAGAGGCTTTCTTCCTCCACGACCGCTTCCGCGAGAACCTCGGCCACGTGAGCGACCTAGAAAAAAAAATCTGTAGAAAAAAAAGAGCCTAGAAAAAAAAAGGCCCTATAACTAAAGAGCCAAAGAATTACCTTCTAAAAACTGACAATATTATAGCTTGAAGAACTGGGTTGTTCAGAAAGACAGCTCTGCAAATTAATAGGTACAATCTAAGGTCATTTTTTTTTTACCTGAATTAGATATAGAGATTAATTTTTAGTGCACACACCTCCATACGTTAAAGTACATACGAACCACAGGCCTTGTATTGCTTATCAGAGATCAGTGCGTTACCACAGACAATTTACTAAAGGGTCAGAATAAAAAAAAAAATAATAACATTTTTCGCATAATTCTATCTGGGAGGAGCCGAATTTTTTAGATCTATCTTAGGATTTTGAAACCACCACCCTCAGTGCAAGTATGCTTATTTCAAAGGAAGATGAGTTATTTTGTTGATGCATTAAATAGGACACAGGCATGCTGAAAGATTAACTTGAATCGATCATGTTGGCCAAAAAAGGACAAAAATATGTAATTTTTCTAAATCTATAACAAACAGAAAAAGTTTTCAATCGTTACTCGGCTATATATATTATTTTGAATAGTTGGGAATGTAGCTCTTTCCTGGATATATATATTAGAGAGTGTGTAATACATCTTCGTATGGTATTGCTCCTTCTTTTCTTTTCCTGCTTTAAAGACTCAGTAAAACTTATCTAGTTAACACAGTTCGTTAGAGAGAGAGAGAGAGAGCAGTACATGCATTATACAAGAAAGCCAGTTACACCATTACATCTCTTTTAGTGTAGCACCCCCGTACGGATTAACCCTCTTACAAAGCACTTGCTATCATCACTGATTACATCACTTTCATCATCATTTTTATGTGATAAATTGTATGCACTCACCTTCAACTTTCACCTTCAAGATACACTCACCTTCAAATGCCACTTATTCTTTCTAGTGACGAAATCATAAAAACTAATGCAGAAGTGGGCATGGTTCCGTCTGATGTCAATTAGGTCCAATTTATAAGAAGGGACTAACAACCCCCCCCCCCCTTCCCAACCCGCCCTTCTGAAGCGGAAAGTTTAACAAAAATGAAAATTATAAATTCAGCCCTTCTACTGTCATAAATGTGTCAAATAAAATAATATTTATCAAACTTGTTGCAATAAATGAAATTTGATGAACGAACAAAATACGAAACCGAAGAGAAAAAAGAAAAATCAGAAAACTAATTGTGAATGTAATCTAAGTTTTAATAAATAAATTAATTAATAAAATATGACAATGAAATCATTTAACATATACACATAAATTACTAATTAATACATACGTTCATTAATAACTAAAGCATAATCAAAATTATATACAATTTTTTATAGATTGCGCTTCAAGTCAATACATAGATTAAAACTTCAATAGATGCTAATCGCCACTACAAATTAATTATAGTTGCAAGAACCAACTAGATCACATAGCCCTTTCAACCGATTCTTTTACTATATAATCTATCGTATATCATAGCATGGTCCTCGTATGTGCCCATTGTATGCAAGAACTTTCATATTTCCAGGCAAAAAAGACATTTTATTACCTTTTATTGACCATGAATCATTTTCGTCAATGTTGCCAATTCCTGGTGGTTCCGACCTCTCTTGCGCCCTGGGCTAGATCTTGATTATCCCCTCCCCTGTCTGCCGCAAAATTTTGAAGCCAAATTTCAACACAATTTTCATTTTTTATAAAATTATTTTAAATTTATTAAATAATTAATAACTTATTATTTAATTATTTTAATCAGTATTATTTTGTTTGTTTATTTAATTAATTAATTAATAAAGTATTCATTATTTTCATTTACTCTACTTTATTTTGATAAAAATGAAATTTCGAAAATTACAAAATGATTACAACCGTTGTTAGATTATTCTTTTGAAATTTTTACCCCTCAAAAATTTCTGCGCACGGGGCAAGAGCCCCTTCTGTCCCTCTCCTAACACTGTCTATGTGCCACACTGAAATATAAAAATAAATAAGCGAAACTAATTGGTTAAATTTGACAGCGCCTTTCCAAACATTAGCATTCTATTGAAACCTTCAAAGGGAAGCTACACCTTCTTAAGATGTTTCGTGCCATTGTTTTTAGCCCATTTTTTTTTTTTTTTACTGACTTTCGCACATGATTTTTATTTTTAAATTTGGGTCCACTGCACATATGAATAACAAGCTCTGCAAAACTACATATCAAGGCCTTCCAAAGGCTGATAGAAAAAGTGCAAAATCTGTAAAGAACTTCTTACGCTATATGCATAAGTGTTTCTTAGACTTGAAAACTTGGGATTTTAATTTTGGCAGTATTCTTTTAACAAAATTTAAAGGATTTTTTTGGCAAACACCATTCGGCGAAAGTTGAACAATTGCATACTAAATTTTGAGCAAAATACCACTTATACAATGACATCTATTCAGTAAAATTTGAAGAGTAGGAGGGAGGAGAAAAATGTATACTTCAACACCTAAATGGCTGCAAATTTGTCGTTTTTTAAATTTATTTAATTGAAATACAAAGATACTTTTCAATGAAAATACTCCCCCAAAAAGGCATTCTTCAAAATATAGGAGGGGGGGGGGGGCAAAAAGTAATAGGTCCACATGCCACCCCCTCCCCAATTAACGCAACTGCACATACGAGGTGTTTCGCTAGTACCACAATAGAAATTACCCACTGCATGATACATCAACATGTAAGTTTTCTGGTTTAAATTTTGAAGAGTTTCGTCAAATTTGAAAATATTTTCCAAAAATTTAAAAAGATTTTTGGTTAGAATAAAAATTGGTTTTCTTTGCATGCAAAAATGCCAAAAAAAAACTTTAAAATTTGTTTGTGAGAGAAGTAAGGAAAAACGATTTAATAAAAGCTTAAAATTAGAGAACAATTTGATCGATCTACATTCGATCCCCGGCGTTCTACCTATATGAATCACCTATTTTATCTGCACTACAAATCAAATAGATTTCAGTGATCCAGCCTAAATACTAAAAACAGCAATTGTGTGTAAACTCATGGACATGGTCCTTTCGAAATTATCGCCTGAGAAAACAGCAAACCAGCAAAAATAGCAGTATACTCGTACCAATAGCAAATATCTTAAGTGAGCTTCAATCCAATTATCAATACTTTAACACATTAAACAGATTTAAATATTACTGAAAGAAACTATGGAGCCAAATACATTGAATTATTGTTGTAAGCTAAGATGAACAAAGATGCGTAATTACCTATTTGGCTGTAACATGCTAATTTTGTTTTCAAGTGACAAATCTGATTTTATGCAAAGTCCAGACAGTGTAGAGCCGAGTATGCAGAAATTCTGAATCCACCTACCCCAAAATCAAAGAGTTTTTAATCCTTTTTTCCATAATTCTCATTTAATTTACCAGTTTTTTTGCTATTTTTCAATTTTGTCCACCGCCCGCAAAAAAAGCCTTTGCATATACCCAGTGACTTCAATACGGAGAGAGAGAGAGGCCTGTCCACCCCCCCCCCCCTCCTGTAGATTTAGAAAAATACCTTTTTTGTGTTTTTTTTTAATTGAAAAATTATTTTTTGATGTTTCCATTAAAAATGACATTATGTTCCATCAACTAAAAAATAAAAATTTGTCCTTCTCTATATATTGAAAATATATTTCGCTTTAACTCCTATAAATTTCCGTGAATTGACGCCATTACCTATACCTAGTATTCTTAAGGAAAATGGGGACGTCTTGGGAGGGTGTAAAGAACGTGTATAGCTGTGTTGGCATCAGGCGGCTTGGTGCTGCAGTGAGTTGTTAGTAGTAGTAGTAGTAGTAGTAGCATGCACTCTTAAATCTATAAGTGACAATTCCCTAAAGATTCGATTTTGAAAAAGCCGAACGACTCCATTGCAATTACCTAGTTGCTTCTGCAGCTACTCTATCGAACCAACCATCACCCCACCCACCCCTTTGCTCTGGCTGTCACGATTTGTGAATTTATAAATGAAAATTCGATTCTTGGACATTTCTTAGTGGAGGAGTGGGGGGGTCAAAGTTGGTAGCTTTGTTAACTATTTTGTCACGAAAAGGGGAATCTACCCCAGTCCCCCTGTGTGCAGGCTAGAATAGGTTAAGGTAAGAATAGGGATAGGTAAGGGGGGGGGGGGTTAAAATATAGAAACAAACTTAAGGCGCTTATTTTCTTTTCTCCGACGAAAGGGGAGGATTTGCTTAATCTCCATCACCAGATATGTGTCTCGGAGCTCCACTTGTAATGACTTCACAGAGTGCATGGCAAATTTCTTGAAATTTTTGTTCTCATCATAATATCAAAGCTAGACAAATTATATGTAAATTGTTCAAAATTGCTGGTAAAATGTAAATCATAAGACTTGGGAGGGGTTATCCTGCGCGCCTGTCGAAGGATTCAGTTACAATAATTGGAAGACCACCAACAACATTCAAGGTTACTATCACATATGAGAATATAGAATCCTGGTTATGTAAGGTTCTAATTTCTGTGTTCCTTTGAATAATATTGCACGATCCTACGCTAACCAAAGGATCTGAGTAACTTATAAGAGCAGAAACTGGCGCTAGTGCAGGGAAAAATATTACAAATACCACCTAGTGCCTGAGGCTTCTTGGCAGTTTTTATGAAAAAAATCGAAATTCTAGAATAGCCAATCCATCTATCATGGTCTAAAATCCTTGGATTGAAGTCTAGGCCGCATTCAGGGTGGGGGGTTAGCAAGGTCGTGTCTCACTTTTTTTTAGTAAAGAGCGACATAAAACTAAAACAAACAGGATTTATCCAAAATGTGAAGAAAGACTGCCATCCCTAGTTTCACTAGTAGTTTGCTGAGTATTTTATTGTGTTATTTTCTCAGCAGGGAATACCTCCAGCCGACCAACGCGTCCTAAGACGAGATAGGGGCATTTTCCACAAATATGCCTGACAAATAAAGACGGATGCGCGTACCATGAGGGGATCAGATACCTAAGTAGCTACAACTGCTAAACGAAAGAAGATCCAATTGTGTACAGCGACATCTGCAAGGTGGTGGACATGAGTGGCTTACCATCAATCTAGCAAAGAAACCAATTCTCTCTAGAAATCATGTAAAGGCACAATACAAATATAAATAGTTCTACTATCGCCTATAAGACACCTGACAACATACCCAGTAATATAATGATTCATGATATTGTAGATCTATGTGCCACCGTGTCCAGTGCAGTCAATGATCTTGGACTAGGATGACCACCAGAGAGCTAAGGGAACTCCCATGAACTCCTCAATCGTCAATCTATATGCCGCTTACTCAGAAAGAAGTGAAGAAGAAAATGACTTCTTTTTCTTCATACTCCCAAGTCTCATCAATTTAATCCCAGCAAAAAATATGTTAATAAAATGAAGCGACTTCAATATGAACTCAATACGGATCAGACTAAAGGAGCTTTCGGTCACGGAAAACTGAACGGGAAAGTCGAGCGATTAAACGACTTTTGCCCAGGGAACGAGTTATTCGCAACTAATACAATGTTTAAACACCAACATAGACAAAAGATAAACTGGGGACCAACTGAATGATTAGCTGAAAACATGATAGACTACATCTTAACATCAAGACAAAGAAGTTCTCTGTGTTAAGTACAGTGTTCCCTAGAGATGACTTCAGCTCTGACCACACCCTGCTAGCGTCCGGAAGCTACAAATGAAGAAACACCAAAAGCCATAGATTTCCAAAAAGACCCTGACACAAAACATAACTTACACTTGAAGCTCAGAGACATCCTGGAAGATTGCATATCTATAAACAGTTAGATATCCTCGTTAGTTTTAAGCTCGACAATGTTTGCCAGTTATAGTTATTTTAGGAACAAACTGCTGCTACCCAGAAACAGTACCATCTATCCCAAATTGAGAAAAAAATAGCCTCTGACGTCTTCTTGTTCTACACGGCAATAACAACATACGCATCAGACCTGCTATGGTTTTGGAACTTCCCTCACACACTTTAAACTTTTTAAGCAAGGAAGTTGATAAATAGGACACGTCAGCTCTAACTGTCGTACAGTAGCCTCTGGGAGAATAAATGTATGTCCAAGCTGCTTAATCACTTCAAAAATCTAGTTATGTAACAGTGTTCTATAGTAGGACGACAACAGACTTTCTAAAACGAAGAGGAGCAGAAGCGGAGCATCATGAATTAGTAATGAGACTCCTTTAACGTATCGCCAAAATTAAGTATATAGACCTAATCATGTACGAGAAAGTATACAAAATAGTGCAAGTCACTGACACGATCCTGAACAAGGAGATACAAACTGCACCGGTTTGTCCACATCAAGCGCCGGGAACCCAATTGTTTACCTGAGGTCAACCTCAAAAAAACTTCCCATGGTCTCTGGATGTGATGGGTGATGATATTTGGCCAAAATCACCTAATGTAACTATCTCGAGCTACATCAAATAGAACTGCATACCGAGTCTTAACCATGAACTAGCAGGAGTGCCTCCAAACTACACCAGAAGTAAAATTTTGGAACAAAAAATGTGATTACTAATCTTGAATTATCTACCCACCCTCATTTGAGCATACTTATTGATTAGGCCTCATTTTTGTGTTACAGTTCTGCCAACAAAACTGTAGGCTGACCGTTGTTATAAGACCAACAAATTAAGAACCGTACTTTCTTCATGAAATCCGATGCTGTATTTAAAAATATACATTGCAAATGGAAAACTTAAAGTAATGTCCGTTACTGGACCCGGATTTTTTTAATATTTCTAGCAATGTTTGGACTCCTTTGTAAAAGTCAGGCAGTCTTAAGGCGATATACCATCTCTATATCTCAAACTTCCTTCTATATCATTAGGTGCGGCTTTCTAATACAAAAACTGAAACTACTAAATTCATCTTGGAAAAGATTCAATATAACGAACACAACTGAAGATTTGTTGAATATTTGTAGCAACATCTTTTTGTAGCATAATCTATTTTTATTATTTAAAAATCTCCATTCAAATAAGCCCTCTCCCAATATTCTATGACCACTGGTTCAACATGACCCCTCATGAAAAAAAAGCAATAGTCAAAAACCATCCTTCGTTGGAAATATGACAAATTTTGTATGAACTCCAAACTTCTGATATAGAGTTCCCTGAAATAACCTATAATTCAGTTGCTACAGTCAAGGAGAGAAATAAACTTGTTAATAAAGGAATAAGAAAAATAAAGGCTTATTTATAAATGGATAACTGGTCCACAGTAGTGATTTTCTAGTCACTTGACTAGTGATTTAAATTGAAAATGTATTTCATGAAAGATCTCAATGCTGATCTTTTGATATATTTTATCCTTGAATATTTTATTTTTAAATCAGATTTGGGGACCAACAAATATGCCTTCTTTGATTTCTGCATGACTTGGTTCGTTAAATTTGTTTTAACTATAAAAAAGGGATCATCACTCATATCCATAATTTCTCCAAGTTTTTCTGAGTATACTTTACAACATTATGATTTTCCTGGTATTTGCTGTCCTACTCACAAATGAAAACGCAGTATTTTGTACACATAATTGTAACACTAAAATTAGGGCAGTTACCTTCAAATATTCAAAAATCTTCCAGTTGTGTTTGTTATATTGAATCTTTTCCAAGATGAATTTAGTAGTTTCAATTTTTGTATTAGAAAGCCGCACCTAATGATATAGAAGGAAGTTTGAGATATAGAGATGGTACATCGCCTTAAGACTGCCCGACTTTTACAAAGGAGTCCAAACATCATAGGCAGCGCAATAGCGCTGTCTAAGTAAAGAACGATGTTGGCACAATGTATTATTTTTTTTCCATACCAGGGCACTTCGTATCGAAGGACTTGTCGCAAAAACTTCGAAAAGGTCTCATTCGATTGGAAATTGGAGTGGCTTGTGCCCTTTTTAATAGTTGAAAGTGATTGGAAGGCAACTAACATCCCTTCTACGCCCACCATTTCCCCAAACACATCCAATCAAATTTTGAGATAGCCATTTTGTTCAGCGTAGTTGATTTCCAAAAGAAATTATGTTTTTGAGAAGGATACTCCCCCATAACACTCAGGGTAAGGGTTGTAAGTTATGCCCTGGGGGCATGTAAGATTTTTTATAGAAAGCGTTGTCATAGAAACTTCAAAAAGAGCTCATTCGATTGGAAATTCAAACGGCTAGTGCCCTTTTTAATAGTCGAAAGTCATTGGAGGGCAACTAACCCCTCTCTCACGCCCACATTTTCCCCAAACACATTCAATCAAAATTTTAGGATAGCCATTTTGTTCAACGTAGTTGAAAGCTCTGAAAATTAGGTCTTTGAGGATGACCCCCCCCCCACAGCCCTCAGGGCAAGAGTTATAAGTTACGCCCTGGGGGCAAGCGTTGTCGTAGAAACTTCAAAATGGGTTCATTCGATTAGAAATTTAAATGACTAGTGCCCTTTTTAATAGTCGAAAGTAATTGGAAGGCGACTAACACCCCTTCCACGCCGACCATTTCCCCAAACTCATCCAATCAAAATTTTGAGATAGCCATTTTGTTTAATATAGTTGAAAGTTTTGGAAATTATAACTTTGAGCAGAAAACTCCTCCCACAGTCTTCAGGGCAAGGGTTGTAAGTTATACCCTGGGGGCATATAAGGTTTTTATAGAAAGCGTTATCGTAGAAACTTCAAAAAGAGCTTATTCGATTAGAAATTCAAATGGCTAGTGCCCTTTTTAATAGTCGAAAACGAGTGGAGGGCAACTAACCCCCCTCTCTCGCCCATCTTTTCCCCAAACACATCCAATCAAATTTTGAGATAGCCATTTTCTTCAACGTAGTTGAAAGCTCTGAAAATTAGGTCTTTGAGGATGACCCCCCCCCCACAGCCCTCAGGGCAAGGGTTATAAGTTATACCCTGGGGGCATATAAGGTTTTTATAGAAAGCGTTATCGTAGAAACTTCAAAAAGAGCTTATTCGATTAGAAATTGAAATGGCTAGTGCCCTTTTTAATAGTCGACAGTAATTGGAGGGCAACTAAACCCCCTCTTACGCCCACCATTTCTCCAAATACATACAATCAAAATTTTTAGACAGCCTTTTTTCAACGAAGTTGGAAGTTCCGGAAATTAGGTCTTTGAGGATGACAACCCCCCCCCCCCGTCCCACTGCCCTCAGGACAAGGGCTGTAAGTTATGCCCTAGGGGCATATGAAGTTTTTATAGAAGGAGTTGCCGTAAAAAACTTCAAAAGGGCCCATTCAATTGGAAATTGAAAAGGCTAGAGGCTTTTTAATAGGCACAACTAATCCCCCTCTCACGCCCACCATTTCCCCAAACACATCAAATCGAAATTTTGAGATATTCATTTTGTTCAACGTAGTTGAAAGTTCTGAAAATTAGGTATTTGAGGATGACAACCCCCCCCCCCCACAACCCTCGGGGCAAGGGTTGTAAGTTATGCCGTGGGGTCATTTATGGTTTTTTATAGAAAGTTTCGTCGTAGAAACTTAAAAAGGGATCATTTGATTATAAATTGAAAGGGCTAGTGCCCTTTTTAATAGTCGAAAGTGAATGGAGAGCAACTAACCCCCTCCTCTCACGCCCACCATTTCCCCAAACACATTCAATCAAAGTTTTGAGATAGCCATTTTGTTCAACGTAGTTGAAAATTCTGGAAATTATGTGTATTTGACAAACCCCCGAGAGCCCCAAGGGCAAAGGTTGTAAGTTATGCCCTGGGGGCATATAAGGTTTTTCTAGATAGCGTTGTCGTAGAAACTTCAAAAGGGGCTCATTCAATTGGAAATTGAGAGGGCTGGTGCCCTTTTTAAAAGTCGAAAGTGATTGGAGGGTAACTAACCCCCCTCTCACGCTCACTATTTCCCCTCACACATCCAATCAAAATTTTCAGATAGCCATTTTGTTCAGCATAGTTGAAAGGTCTGGAAATTATGTCTATGACAACCCTCCCCCATAACCCTCAAGACAAGGGTCGCAAAGTTATGCCTTTGAGGCATTTAAATTTTTTATAGAAATTTTTGTCGTAGAAGCTTCAAAAAGGGCTCATTTGATTGAAACCCAAAACAAACAGAAATTAAAATAAGTCAAGCTCAAAACGAGCAGAAATTAATCTGAGTAGGGTTCTAAACCCGATGATTTCTAAGAGCCAGAATATAATTTGTACCTTACTGAAAAAAAAATTCTAAATGTTTTCAATAAAATAAAAGTTCAAAATAGGGATAAAATCCTTTTTAATAGACAGTGTATAATAAATTTCACAAAAATACCAGATATTTCGGTCACATATACATTGACCGTCATCTACTAAATGTTTTCGCTTTAATAACTTTGAGAAATCAAAAATTAATTAAGATACTAAGGAATAAATATCAGCATTTGTATATTAAACAGACAATGCAGATTTTTTTTCAGTAGATTCATTTGAATTTTTTTCAGTAAAGTACAAATTATATTCTGGCTCTTAGAAATCATAGGGTTTAGAACCCTACTCAGATTAATTTCTGCTCGTTTTGAGAGACTTATTTTAATTTCTGTTTGTTTTGGGTATAATTTATTTATTATTACTGATTTGTGGTAGTTGTATGCTTGGTAGATTATTTGATTTTTGTTCATTTTTCGCTTAATGGAGTTCTTTACTTTTTTTTTAAACTCATTTTATGCAAATAAATTTTTTGATTAATTGCTAGAAAGATTTACAAAATCCGGGTCCGATAACGGACATTACTTGAAGTTTTCCATTTGCAATGTATATTTTTTAAATACAGCGTGGGATTTCATGAAAAAAGTACGGTAATTAATTTGTAGGTCTTAATACAACGGTCAGCTTACAATTTTGTTGGCAGAACTATAACACAAAAATGAAGCCTAATCAATATGTATGCTCAAATGAGGGTGGGTAGATAATTCAAAATTAGTAACCACATATAGTGTAGCAAAATTGTGCTTCTGGGGTGTTTTGGAGGCACTCCTGCTAGTTCATGGTTAAGACTCGGTATGAAGTAATATTTGATGTAGCTCGAGATAGTTACATAAGGTGATCTTGGCCAAAGCTCATCACCCATCACGTCCAGAGACCATAGAAAGTTTCTCTTAGGTTGACCTCAGGTAAACAATTGGGTTCCCGGCGCTTGACGTGGACAAACCGCTGCAGTTTGTATCTCCTTGTTCAGGATCGTGTCAGTGCCTTGTACTATTTTGTGTACTTTCTCGTTCATACTCAATTCTGGCGATACGTCAGGAGTCTCATTACTAATTCCTGTTACTTCTGCTTCTCTTCGTTTTAGAAAGTCTCATGTCTTGCTACTATACAAGACTGTTGCATAACTAGATTTTTGAAGAGATTAAGGAGCTTGGACATACATTTATTCTCCCAGAGGCTACTGTATGAGAGCTAAAGCTGACATGTCCATATTGTCAACTTACTTGCTTAAAACGTTTAAAAAGTGTATGGGAAGTTCTAAAACCATAGCAGGTCTGATGTGTATGCAGTTATTGCCGTGTAGAATAAGAAAACGTCAGAGGTTTTTCTTTCTCAATTTGGGATAGATGGTACTGTTTCTGGGTAGCAGCTGTTTGTTCCTAAAATAACTATAACTGGCAAACATTGTCGAGCTTAAATCTAACGAGGATATCTAGCTGTTTATAGATATGCAATCTTCCAGGATATCTCTGAGCTTCATGTGTAAGTTATGTCTTGTGTCAGGGTCTTTTTCAGAATCTATGACTTTTGGTGTTTCTTTATTTGTATTTTCCGGATTGACGTTAGCAGGGTGTGGTCAGAGCTGACGTCAGCTCTAGGGAACACTGTGCTTAACACAAAGAACTTCTTTGTCCTGATGTTAAGATGTAGTCTAACATGTTTTCAGTTAATCATTCAGTTGGTCCCCAGTTTATTTTTTGTCTGTGTTGGTGTTTAAACATTGTGTTCGTTGCGAATAGCTCGTTCCTTGGGCAACAGTCGTGTAATCGCTCGCCTTTCCCGTTCAGTTTTCCGTGACCGAAAGCTGCTTTAGTCTTGTCCGTATTGAGTGTCATATTGAAGTCGCTCCATTTTATTAACATTTCTTTTGTTGGGATTAGATTGATGAGACTTGAAGAAAAAGAAGTCACATTCTTCTTGACTTCTTGAAGAGTCAGCGGCATATAGATTGACGATTGAGGAATCCCTGGCAGTTCTCTTAGCTCTCTGAGCTCATCCTAGCCTAAGATCATCGGCTGTACTGGACTTGGTGGCACATTGATTTACAATATCATGAATCATCATATTACAGGGTTTGTTGTCAGGTGTTTTAGATGCAATAGTAGAACTATTTATACTTGTATTGTGCCATTCTACGATTTCTAGAGAGAATTGGTCTCTTTGCTAGACTCATGGTAAGCCATTCATGTCCCCCATCTTGCAGACGTCGCTGTACAAAATTGGATCTTCTTTTGTTTAGCACTTGTAGCTACTTAGGTATCCGGCCCCTCATGGTACGCACCTCCGTCTTTATTTGTCTAACATATTTGTGGAAAATGCCCCTAACTCATACTTGGACGCGCTGGGCGGCAGCCCCTGCTGAGAAAATAACTCAGCAAACTACTAGCGAAACTTTAGCGTGAAGGCGGTGAGGGGGTGGAAGTCTTTCTTCACATTTTGGATAAATCCTGTTCTTTTAATTTTAAGTCGCTCTTTACTATATATAAAAAAAAAAAAATAAGACAAGAGCCTTTCTAACCCCCTGCCCTGGATGCGGCCTTGACTTCAATCCAAGGGTATTAGGCCAGGATAGATGGATTGGCTATTTTAGAATTTCGATTTTTTTTTTTCATAAAAACTGCCAAGAAGCCTCAGGCACTAGGTGGTTTTTGCAATATTTTCCCCTACACTAGCGCCAGTTTCTGCTCTTATAAGTTACTCAGATCCTTTGGTTAGCGTAGGATTGTGCAATAAGAATTAAAGGAACACAGAAAATTCGAACCTTACATAACCAGGATTCTATATTTTCATGTCATAGTAACCTCGAATATTTGTTGGTGGTCTTCCAATTATTGTAACTTAATCCTTCGACAGGCACGCAGGATAACCCCTCCCAAGTCTTATGATTTACATTTTACCAGAAATTGTCTACAATTTACATATAATTTGTCTAGCTTTGATATCACGGTCAGAACAAAAATTTCTTTGAAAAAACTGTTGTTTTTTTTAACTTAAGAAAGAAGGTTATGTTAGTTTTTGATAGTTGTGAAATGATTGGCTATCCCATAATTTTTGCTCAATAGCATTTTAGTCCTGCTCAGGCCAAACCTAATGTTTCGCTGAACAAAATGGTAGAAATCAACATTTTTTGTTGCATAATCTCTCTTTACTATTTAAATATCTCCATTCAAAGAAGCCCTCTCCCAATATTCTATGACCACAGGTTCAGTATGACCCCTCGTGAAAAAAATCAATCATCAACAACCATCCTTCCTTGGAAATATGACAAATTCTGTATGATCTCAAAACTTCTGATATAGAGTTCCCCGACATAACCGGTAATTCAGTTGTTACAGTCAAGGAGAGATTTAAACTTGTTAATAAAGGAATAAGAAAAAGACAAATCTAGATTAAATTTCAAAACTTTTTCCTCTGAATGCATCTCTTTCCAAAATTAATTTCAAAGCGAATATGATATAAATAAAAAATTAATAAAGAAATCTGCCAGGCCTTTTTTACGCATCTCATAATACAGAAAACTTAAAGGGGGAAAGGAAGAAAGATAAGATAGTCAAATAGAGCAAAGAAAGTTTGAGAAATGGAAAGAAAGGAAACAACTGCCTTCTTATTGATACCAGCGCAAATATACAGTTGAATGAGGGCATGCCCTTATGTGATTGTCCAGCATCATGGAACAGAAACCAGCACAACATCCACATAACAGTCAAGATTGGGCAAGGTCTATAAAGCACCCATACAAATATTTCTCCATTAGAAAGAAAAGACATCAAGTTGTTTATCAGGACTCTTAAGAGAGATGTGTATGGGTTTAAGTTTAACAGTGTAGATATTTTGAAATAAGATAAAGCAAGGGAATCTCAAAATGAGACAAATCCTGGCACTCAATTAAAGCACGGTTTAAACTGTTAAGTGTTCAAGCATAATGTATGGAGCAGTTCAAACCTTCATTTGGACATCAGTGGAACTTCAAATACCACTGGATAGGGTAACATGCTCAAACGCTGCATGTTCATTCCTTACTCAAATTTTACTTCACAGATATTCTCCACAAAGCTCCATACAAACGTGTGAGCGGCGCTCATCCATGAGATCTATATGGATTTAACCCTAACAGTGTGGATATTATGAAATAGGGCAAAGAAAGGAAATCTTAACATGAGACAAATCCTGACAATGGCCCTTTTCCAAAAAACGTTGCCAGCACCTGGTTTAAACTGTTATTACAATTGTTGGTTTGGAGCAGTTTTAACATCCATGTGGAGATCACCAGAACTTCAAATACCGCTTATGGAAAAACGGGCTCAAATGCTGTCGTGCCCTTTCCTTACTCAAACATTATTTCATAGATATTCTCCATTAAGCCCTGTGCATACGTGTGAATAGTGCTCATCAGAGGGAGATATATGGGTTTCAGTTCAAGAGTGAGAATGTTATGAAATAGAACAAGTAAGAGATTCCCACCATGAAATAAATCGTGACACTATACTGAACCACGGTTTAAATTGTTATTACAAGTGTTAGTATAAAGCAAGGACGTAAGGAGAGCATGAAACTCTGTCCCTCCCCCTTAGACCCCAAATTGTCCCGAATATAAGGGCAATTCTTGTTCATATTGTTAATGTACTTTTACTTATTACCTCCATTAAATACCAAAAAAAATCATGGGTAGGTGCCTGGTACGAATGATTGTTTGGAGGAGCTTCACAGCCATAAGGGCATAGGCATAACCTCAAATCCTGCTTTTATGATAATTTACTTAAATATTGTCATGTTCTTTCCCTACTCGAATACTGTTTTACAGATATTCTTTATAATAGATTTCCTCTATGTTGACCTGACAAAAATATACCTCTTATTTTACAGCTACTCCCCACATCTACTTGTCAATTACATCTCATATAACACCAGTACATAGGAAAAAGACGACAAATAGTGACCTAAAAAAACCTTTTCATGATTCTGATTCTAACCTCTAAGGATCAAAACCTTTTGCCTGGAATGAAAAAGCAACCCTTATGGAAAAAATTTAGGTAGCTACAAAAAAATTTACCCAAGTCTCACCAGTCAAATGTCAGCCAAAGCCAGCAGGTGCGCCAATTCGCAGAAATGTAGGGGGCAAGGATTTTGTTAAATATTTAAAGTTAAGGAACAAAAAAAATTATTCTTCAAACTTTAAGGGGGATGGGGTATTTTTTCAACGGCAATACCAAAAAAAATGTATTTTTCGAAGTCTAGGAGGCAATTACTCACCAAAATCTATGAATCTGAGAAAATTTATCTGATTTACTAAAGAGAAGTGTGACTTGTCAAAAAGTTCGTGGTAACGAGCTGTCAGTAAGGAGCGGCGCGGCTTAATAGTAACCGAAACTCAAAAAACAGAATTTTGATATCAATAGATATATAAAAAGAATTGACTTATTAAGCTGATTCTAAATATATAATATTTATTAAGTTTAGCGATACTCATCAAAGGCTAAGAGCCAGAGAAAATTTGGCAAAATTTTCGAAAAAAGGGGAAACTAAAAGTCAAAGAATCTTAATGAAAATTACACCATCAGATTCAGCATATCAGAGAACCCTACTGTAGAGGTTTCGAGCTCATATCTGCAAAAATGTAGAATTTAGCATTTTTTTTTTCCCAAAACAAGCATCACAGATGTGTGTTAATTTGTTTGATTTTTCCCCAGGGGCGATCGTATCGTATATGTGATCGTATCGATCATTTGAACGTAAATTAAAAGTTCTAGTGCTCTTTTTTACTGACCAAAAAATTAGAGGACAACTAGCCCCCCTCCCACAACCTTTTTCCAAAAGTTGTCTGATCAAAATTTTGAAATAGCAATTTTGTTCAGCATAGTTGAAAGGTAAAATAAAATGTTTTTGATGATGATATGACCCCCCAGAACCGCCGATGGAAGGGCCGCAAGTTATAAAATTTGCCCATTGTTTGCATATAGTATTTTTATAGAGAAGTATGTAGATATTTTTCAAGGGGGGTGAAATCTTCTGGGGATAGATTTTCTACATAGTAGGGCAGCTAAGCGACAAACATCATAACAATTGTGCACTTGGTGAAGAAAGCCTGAAAATTCCCAGGAATAGGCTTTGGACTAATCCTATTTCTGTGCAGAGTAACCATTTTTCTCCTCTAATGCACCCCTGGGGGCGGGGGGCGCAGAGAATAAGGGCATGAAACAATTAATTTAATTGAAATTTAAATTTAATTGAATTAAAAAGTTATTCTATTCAATCAATTTTATTGGTATAGCTTTGAAGGTAGCAATAGGAAAAAATCAATTTCAGTGACAGTACAGATGCACAGTATATATTTTAAAGATTTGATTGTGCGTTACAGAATGTACCAGCAGACTGAGATTCCCACAGTGAAGCAACCTTAGGGATAAAAATTGTGTCTAGCCTACCCACCTCCCCGATTACAAAAAATCCACCCCTCAGGGAAACAAGCACACCTAATACCCTGATTCATAAAATAAAAACTTCACGGCCCAGGAGGGTATAGCAACAAACATCATAACTATTGTGCACTTGGTGAAGAAAGCCTGAAAATTCCCAGGAATAGGCTTTGAACTATGGAGAACCCAATGGAAACCAGTGCCATTCTGACAAAGCGCTACTTTGCGCATTTTTAGAGCGCGTTTCTTCATTTTGGCGGTAAGTAGGTCAAACAGGGGTCTATTAGATGCGCAAATCTCTGCTGATTATGAATATCATATTTGTTTTTGTGTGGGTGCAATAACGTGGGTGCTAGTGTGCCAAAAGTGAAAGCAAAAAGAGCTGAAGGTGGATTTTAACCCGTCTTGCATGTAGGGTGCATTGCATAAGATGGTACAAATAGAACCAGTCAGTTTGGGAATCGTATTTCTGTGCAGAGTAACCATTTTTTCTTCTCTGATGCACCCCTGGGGCACAGGGGGTGCAGAGAATAAGGGCATGAAATATCTAAAAAGTGCTAACGTCAGATGCAATGTATCTGTCCGATAAAGAATTTTTTGCTCCATCCGAATATGTCATCATTTTTTCTCTAGGTTGAAAATGGGGGTGCTAGAGCGCCAAAAAAAGTTACCAGAAAGCCCCGAAAATGTTTTTTTTTTATTTAATTTTTTTTTTTTTAGTTCGTATTGTTGGCACCAATACGTCTTTGCGATATAATTATTTTGCTGAATCCAAATCTGTCATAGTTTTTTTTTACATAGGTCCAAAAAGGGGCGCCAGGGTGGAAAACAAAATCGACGAGCTCCGATTTTTTTTATTCGCCAAGTACGTTGGATGCACCGAATGTGTAAACAAAAGAAGACTGGTCTGTTTGGGACTTCCTTCTTTAAGACGAGACGAACTTTTTCTCCGGTAAGCCCCTGTGAGCACCGGGGCGCTGAAACAATGACAGGAAATATCAAAAGCTGTTTTAAATTGCCGCTATATGGGACACTTTTTGGTAGCTTTATTTTGGAACTTTTTTTCGGCAATTTTTTGGTTTTCAAAATCAAACTAGAATTTTAGTTCTGTGTATTTTTGCTTTGTTCGTCGGTAGGCCCTGTTTTTACCTCGGGACCTTGGATACCGAATGGCAGAACCGATTCATATTTTTTTTCAGGCTGATCAGTGCACTAAGTCGCTCAGAATGCAGCAGTTCGACCCCGAGACCACCCCTCTGATTACCAGTGCCAGAAAGCTGCCAACTGATTGCTCCAGATGCATTTTTCGTCAGGACGAGAATGTAAAGATCTAGTTTCACCTCTACCCGAGAGCTACAAATCGGTCAAAGAGAATCTTTTTGGTTTTTTGTCAGTTATTGCTCTACCCCCGTCTGTTTGCCTCAGTCGTCTTCAAGATGGAGATCTGAGCATTAGTGCTACCATGTCAAGCAGTAAGGGTCTCTGGCACAAGCAGTGTCGACTGATGTATTCATCATCTAGGCTGGCCCGAGCCAAAGCAAAATATGAGCGTGAAGTTGCCGAGGAAGCTAATAGGAAAAGACTTGACTATAGCCCTTCCAAAGGACAATGTGCGTCAAAAAAGCCTTTTACTAGTCACAGCGGCGGTTCTGCCCCGCTGTGCTTGTGCTTTTTTGTGATACCGGTTTTGATACCGAGCCTTACCACGAAGCAACTAGTCTTGACCTTAGCAAAGTGATATAACAACAGTCGAAAGATTCCAGAGATGCCAAGCTCTTAGCAAAATTGGCAGCAGCTGATATGGTTGCCATAGAAGCTAAGTACCATAAGCGAAGTTTTGGTGCTTTTAAGAACAGACACAGGCCTTGGCTGACAGGGCAATCGAAAGAATCCGGTGAAGTAAATGTGTCTCAGATTGAGATGCTAGCATTCGCAGAAGTGACTAACACATTAGAAGAGCTAAGAGATGATAAAAAACAATGACGGATTTGGATTCAGCAAAAACATTTCTATCGCATAGACATTTCGGTACAAACAAGACGAACTAAAAAAAAATTTAATAAAAAATACATTCTAGGGGTTTCTGATTACTTTTTTGGCGCCCTAGCACCCCTATTTTTCAACCTAGAGAAAAAATGATGAAATTTTCGGATCGAGCCAAAAATTCTCTGTCGGGCAGACGCATTGTTGCCGACATTAGAACTTATGTAAGCATTTTAGATATTTCATGCCCTTATTCTCTACGTCCCCGCGCCCCCAGGGGTGCATCAGAGAAGAACAAATGGCTCTGCACAGAAATGGGATTCTCAAACTGACTGGTTCTATTTGTACCACCCTATGCAATGCACCCTACATGCTAGACGAGTTATGATCCACTTTCGGCTCTTTCTGCTTTCAGTTTTGGCACCCTAGCGCCCAAATTATTGCACCTACACAAAAACAAATATGATATTCAGAACCAGCAGAGATTTGCGCATCTAGTAGACCCCATTTTGACCCACTTACCGCCAAATTGAAAAAAACGCGCTCTAAAAGCGCGCTTTTAGCGCCTAAAGCGTGCTAAGTAGCGTTTTATCAGACTGGCCCTGCCCTACTAACAGGGAAAATTTCTCATTGGGATGGATTTTTCTGGGGGGAGGGGGGGAAACTTCCCAGGGAAGATTTTACATGGGGGGAATTTGCCAAAATTCGATTACAAAATTCTTTTAAGTTGACTTGCTTTCTCGTTGGCTATCCCATTTTACTTGTGGAGATGCTTTGGGGGAATTATCCAGGGAAAATTTTCAGCAGAGTTGGAATTCTCAGGGGATTTTTACGTGGGTGAGATTTCCCATAATAGAAATTCTCTAGCGGGAACTATCACCAAGAAAAAATCTCCATTAGAAACTTCCTATGGGGAAGCTTTCCACTGGGGGGATTTCGGGGAAATATTTTCCACAAAAGGGGGATTCCCCCTGGGTCTTAAAAGGATCAGAAACTAAATGAAAACAATTCTTTCTTCAAATGAAAGTATGCTAAGGAGTATTTTTCAGGCGAAACTGTAAGCAAGAAACTGTCCGTGAGGGGGAGGGGATTCACAGCGAGGATGGAATTGTCTGTAAGTCATGAAATTTGCGCATTGCTTACATATAGCATTTTTTGGTAAGTATACATATTTTTCTTCGTAAGTATACACATTTTTTTTTTGGGGGGGGGGTGTGAATTTTCAGCGGGGGGATTTTCCGGGAAAACGAATACAAATTAAAAGCTTTTTCAAATGAAAGTATGCCAAAGAGACGATTCAGGCTGAATCGCCTATGAGAAATTTTACTGGGGGGGGGGGGGGGGTGCAGTTTACGTGGGAGGAAATTTCCACGTAGTTTCCAGTGAGGGGAGGGTATTTTCCATGGAGGGTGAGCCAGATTGACCAGGAATTATTTGAAAAATGATCAGAAAATAAACAAACAAAAAACAGGCCTTCTTAACTGAAAGTAAGGAGCGACATTAAAACTAAAAACGAAACGAAATTATTCCGTATATGAAGGGGTTGCCCCCCCCTCTCCTCAATACCTTGCGGTTTACACTTAAGTTTGACTGTTTGTCCCAATTTTTTTAGAATTGCTCCTGAAACACATGGGTCGTTTAATTAGAACAGGAAGATTTTTGTTGTTAAAAGCTTTAGCGTAAAGAGCAAGGTATTGAAGAGGGGGGCAACCCTTTCATATACGGGATGATTTCTGTTCGTTTTTAGTTTTAATGTCGCTCCTTTTTGTTTTTTTTTTTCTTCAATTTTGTTTCAGAAAGACTTAAAACAAAAGGCATTTGAATTTGACTGAAAAGCATTTTTGAACTTCAAAGAACTTAAAAACAATAGCGCAAATAACTAGGGATTGAGGAGGGAGCATCCCCCTCAAATACTGAACAGTTTATGTTCTTTTTAAGTTTTAATGTTGCTCCCTATTTTCAGTTGAAAGTAGAAAATCATATCATTTGTCATCCAGTTATAGTTCAGTCAGTTCATCATATTCAATTCAATATAGTTCAGTCAGCAGACATAGTTATTAAAAATGACTATGTCTGCTGAGTAATGACTTTACAAAGATCTTGTAACTTTAATATTATTTGTTATTCATTTATTCAACAGTTTTAATATTATTACTTAAAAGTAATTTCTTATTCCGTAAATGTACTAGAATATTCGATGAATCAGGAAAAAAACCATCAGGAATCGAACCTTCTATTGCTAAGAGTATCTTCTGAGCTTTTTATGTTAAGCACTAGAAATTTCTGAAATAGCATGTGCTTCAAGTTTATGTTATTAGGCCGACGAAATTTTTATACAATTCTGAAAAAGGCTTATGCCAGCTTTACCTCTAACTCAGACTATATGTCTTGGCTTTTTTTTCTAATTAGCCATGGTTCTCAACTTTTTCACCACAGTCCACTAGGTTGATATTAATTTTTTTTTAAAGACAGTTTTGATAAAGTTTCTGAAATTGTCTTGCGTGTAACTCCCTTTTAGTACTGCCTGAATAGAAAAAAAGACAAATGGATAGAATTTTGTTTGTAAGACAATAGGCTAACCCACACTTTCTTTTTGAAAAATCATATATGGCCTAGGGTCCCTTAACAGTAGGTAAAAAAATGTTAAAGAACTTCAGACAACAAAAGTATTTTTTTTTATTAATTTTTTAGATCCATCAAATAATATTTCTTTAAAAAGTGTAAGAAAGAGCCAAATGTTATTTCACAAATCTATCTTGTTATTTTGCTTCAACCAGATAAATTAACCTTGCTTTTTAACTCAATCAGGAGTGGCTGTGCAAAAAGTGGGGTGGCATAGTAGCAATGCTACTTGGCAGTTTTCTAGTGAAAATTTTCTATGGACTAGTGAAAATTGTTGGCACATTTTGTCTGAAAATACCATTTTTACACATAAAAATACTTTTTGCTCAGAGAAAAGCCGTCAAAACACAAGTTCAGCGAAAGTGTCGGCTGCTTCAGGAATTCCTTCGAATTTTGCTACTGGCAGCTTTGGAACTTTTCCATATCTGATCAGGAGAATGATTATTTTTTTTTTTCAGATTATACATAGGATAAATTTTACAGTAGTAAGAATTGGAGGAAAAAATTCCGATCTTGGTCAAAAAGCTGATAGCCCTTTAAACTGACCCAAAAACTTCTAAGCCTAAAAAGAAGAATTATAAACATAATAATATATGTTTGAAAACATCTCTATCATTCTACTTAAGGGTATCCAAAACCTTAAAATCATTTTGCGACCTCAGTGTCAGCTGAACGGCACAGACAAAGGGCCCATTAGCAGATTCTCCAAAGGGACTAGTCATCACTGAGAGCTGTCAAAAAGTTGTTGTTTGACTCTAAAATTTGGCTTAAAAGATGGTGAAATTCTACATCCCATTTGTCGGCGAGCTTTTCAATCAAAAGGGATGGACTATAGGGAACTCCCGAAGCGGCCAATTCCTCAAATGGCAATTCCTTCAACGTTGATAATTAACGTTTTCCTAGCAGGTATGCAATAACAATTTTAGGCACTGCCCTTTCCTCAACTTAAAAAGAAAACTGCTCCATTTAACCGAAACTAAGTTCAGCCTTTCTGATGATGTCAGTTTTATTCCAGCAGTATCTCAGTATCTCCAGCACAAAACGTGAAAAGTTACATGTTTCTTCTAACATTGCCGGGGAAGTAGGCTATGTGTCGGCTTTTAGTTTTTTTTTTTTTTTTTTTTTTTATTTATTCGGATCTCTCATCCAAGCTTTACAAGCTATGGCAAGATCACCCAATCAATTCCAAATAGTTTGGCCACACATTATAAAAAAAAAAATCAATGGACACCCCTTTAAGGGTGTGATTCCCAATGTGGGGCAAATGCCCCACCCATGGGACATGGCAATATTTTGGCAGGTAATGTACAGGATGTGTACCCTTTGGATGATTATACTCTAGAGCCTTAATTAAAAAAAAAAAAATAGTTCATAAAAATTAAGGCATATTCATCTGCATTTAAAGCAAAAAAAATGTACATAATAGTATTACAATGACGCCATACATTATTTAAAAGCTGTTGTATACAAACAAAAATTGTCATTAGCATAAAATATGCCTAAAGAATGACTAAAAAAGACACCAAGTTAATGGCTTTTCAAGCTTCCATAAAGTGAATATGCATAAAGTTTTGAGTAAAGAAATTTAATAATCATGAGGGGGGAAATCATGAATTTAGAAGTGCCTAGGTGGGGCATGGCCCAAAATCGGTTGGGAGCCACTGATCTAAGGAACTAAATCCTTTTGACATAGATAAATTGTGCTTGCTTTCGAACTAGATTTACAGGGTTAGGACTTTGGCCTGATTCAAGTTACATTTAGGGCAAGCTTAGAAAAAATAAAGGAACAAACAAAGCTTCCCACTTCTTTCAGAAAGCTAAAAAACCTTACCTTCTTGGTTAAAAGGAGCAAGATAGATCCACTGAGAGGAGGAAAGACAAGAATTTTGACAAGACCAGACCATCCAAACGTCTAACTTTGAACTCCCTTCTCAAATTAATGAAACACACTTCAGACACATATCATTATTCTGACAGTAGATTGCAGACATTCATATTAAGGCCCTTCATCAAAGGGACACGTAGCATAAGATCAATCATGTGCAAAGGCTTTGAGGGTGATAGAAGGATTCTATTTTAACTACATATCAAATCTCGGAGTATGTTTGTATCCATTATCTTATTAATAGAGTATCTTCTAAATAACCTATTCTAGGCCATTCTTTCTTGTACACTTCTCTGTAAATTGTATTACCCATGTAGTAAAGATTTACAAGTATATGCAATACAAGACCATTCTTTCTGTAGTTTTCAGTACATTAGATTATCTATGCAACAGAGGCATATTTACGTATAAGGCTACTCTAGTATAAGCAATATAGGGCCATTCTTTCTCAACATTTTAGTATATTGGATTATACATGCAGCAGAGACATCTATAATATCGTTTTTTATTTATTCCGTCAATATGAACAGTTGAGCAATGCCATTTGGAGCAGCAAATATTAAACCGTTGACAATGACATAATACGTTGTTGACGATCTAATGAAATAAAATGTCCTGAGAAGTGACAAATACACGGCTATTGTCAATGACATATTGCTAGACACTCAATTATTCAAATTAAGTCCATTATAAACATTGATGATTCCATCATTTTTGTACATTTTGCATAGTTCCTATAAGATATCATTCACAGAAGATGCTTGTTTCTTTTCCCTATGTTCCATATTTGTGACGATTTCAATGCATTTGAGCACTGTAGAACCCTTCATTTCATAACGCAAAGACCACACATATACCCCTTTATGCCAATACAAAATAAGAAATGGTAATAACAATGTCATTTTCCACTCATTATGGCGTTTTTAATATCACAATGTGCAGTAGGGTATATCAAACACAGTAGGAACTAACGGCAGTCTTAATTGAACTCTCAAATGTCAGATATAAGCCAATTTCGAGTATACTCAAACATCAATGAAGGAACGCAACTTCACAGCGTAAATCACAATCCTATGAAAAATCTTCAGTGTAAGGTATATCACAAAGTTCGAATTGGGAATAGTCTTGATGTCAAACATGACATTGACCAATTGTGTGGTTAGTTATCCACATCTTTTGAGAAACTCAACTTCGTAGCATGACAGTAGAAACCAAAATGCTTCATATAAATCTTCACTGTAAGGTATATTACAGAATCTGAATCTATACATTAAATGTCAGATATTGACCAGTTTTGACACTCATACATTTATTGGAGAAGAATTTCTTACCATGACAACACAAACCAAAATCTTTCAAAAGCTCCATGGCTGCTATGATTTTAATTTCAGTAGAAAGCAGAATTATTAGTACGGACTTGATCATAATAAGCCAGATGACATACAAATTTAGCAATTGCATATGCCAATATACATTTACAGACACAATCAAAGATAGGAGTTACTGCATGGACTTATAACACAGCAATACATGGTAGTTCAACTTTCCATTTGAGATGATATTTAACACAATATTCAATATATCCGTTTGAATAAAATATTTTCTGTTGAGAAAGTCAACAAATCCACAAGAATAAATTCAGTTCTGAATTTGAATTGAAAGAGGAGTATTTTACTACTTGTTTGAATACAATGTAGACTTGCATGCAGACCGCTTCTCATTGGCCGCCGTTTCAATATACTCATCCACCATTATCCAAAACAAGTAAGAAATCTATACAGTACCAAGCTTCTTCATTTAAATATAATTTCTAAAATCTAAAACCTCTCAAAGCCTTCTGACCAAGCTACAAAATGTCGTATTCCACACCTCATATTGCATGCAGGTGTGCCATCTTTGAAATTCCAGTAAATTTATTTCTCCCATAATAAATGCCATGAAATGGGCACCCTAAAAGGTGCTACTAACCTCTGCCTCTTCCGCCCATGCGGCCTTGACCTCGGTTGTCATTCCTATTTCCCCTAAATCTTCCAGTTGGGATTCTTGGAGACCCTAATTTCATAGCCTGTGCCACGGCAGGTATCTCAGACAAGCTGATCTCAATTTTCATCTTTCGACCTAAAATAATAAGAGAACATCAATGATCTAAATCAACAACTAAAAAGGAACAACCTCGGTAAGATTTTAGCCTGAACAATAGCAAGTGGTGCTATAGAGCCAGTAGCAATTCCCGCCTTTAGTCTGGATCAGAGGAGTCAGTTGGTTTTTGGATCCAAACAAGAAAGAATGCACTCTTTTTTATTTTTCGCCTAAAGGCAAGCGAGTATACCATAGTTTTAGCAGTAGCTGCTGCAACCTAGTTTGGAAAGTATATCGTGTTTTGTCTCATGGCTAGTGTATCAAGTTGAACTTCCAAAATAGTTTTTTTAAGCACGTAGATGTGACAAATTCCTGATGTGAATAAAATGAGCTATAAGATGTGTTATCAGAAAAATGCAGTTTTTCGTAAAAAATTGATTATATTTTTAAAATTAATTCTTTTCTAATTACATCACAAGGAAAAGGTTCAGTGCATTTGTCAAGAGAAATTTGAAGAAAATTAGAATACTTATTGAAAGCACTAGGTTACATCTGATTAGATTTTCTAATTACGATGAAGGTTTTTCATTTAAAAGTTTTTTTTAATATATGTTTATATGTTTATATATTTATATATATATATATATATATATATATATATATATATATATATATATATATATGATATATATATATATATATATATATATATATATATATATATATATATATATATATATATATATAATATATATATATATATATATATATATATATATATTATATAATATATATATATATATATATATATATATATATATATATATATATATATATAATACCGAATGGACCATGATGCCAAACTGGATCTTAAATTAGAAGTGGTGCCTTTGTAAAAGTACATTTTTGTTATTGGATAACTTTTGGCTTGGCTTCTATTTTGTCATTATGAAAGACATATCCCCGAACCTTTGTTTCCTTTAATTGTTCCGGTGGTGGGACAAACACTTCTTTTTCTTTCAACGATTTATCTAGTCCATATTTTTGATTTTCAAAGGTATGGTAGGCATTGATGACCTTATCCATGTCAAAATCCAAAGCCTAATCATCACTGCTACATTTTCAATTCGTTTGGGTCATTTTACCTCAGCTTATCTTTCGTCATGATGAAAGACATATCGCCGAACCTTTGTTTTTTTTTTTTTTTAACAAAGGTATGGTAGGCATTGATGATCTTATCCATGTCAAAATCCCAAACCCAATCATCATATCTATCATTTTCAATTTTGACAAGTTTTGATTCTCGCTGCCCAGGTTGATTTTTATTGATTCGCTCACATACTCGATGTCGCATGTCTTCTAACCGCGTGTGTCTTTGCTCTTCATTTTCATTTTGACTTGCTCACACGCTCGGTCTCGCATGTCTTCTAACCAAGTGTCTTTGCTCTTCATTTTCATTTTTGATAAGCCACCGCTATTCTTCTAACCGCGTGTGTATTTGCTCTATTACTATTACGGGTGATCTCATATGATTAATCAAGTTTCTATTTGGAATTGACTTTCTGTGTATGTACTCCCTATTTTTCTTCATTTTGAGTTATCATATCCTGATATATTACCTTGTGATGGTGCAGTGGATGCAGGTTGTAGCTCTTGATCAAGGGTTCCCTGGTTCAATCCCGCCCGCCACAAGGAATGTAGTCCAATCCTAAAATATAGTCCAACTTCACTAGACA
This sequence comes from Artemia sinica, assembly GCA_027921565.1. NCBI lineage: Eukaryota > Metazoa > Arthropoda > Branchiopoda > Anostraca > Artemiidae > Artemia > Artemia sinica. The sequence continues at coordinate 29,817,811 of CM051259.1, read as the reverse complement.
AAGAATGTCCATTTTCAGCAGTGCTTGTGGCCTCAGCTATAGAAGACCGGAACTCTACCATTTTGAAAAAGTTGTTCTATCTCGTCATCATCCTTAGAAATACTCCTTTCATAAAACACACCCTAAATAATATGCTACAGTATATGAAGAATAATAGAGTTTATTAAAATAATGATTTTTTTTCTTTAGACAAGTATTGCTGATTTTTAACATAAAGTTGACTTCTACTTCATGAACTTAATTTGCAAGAATCACCACATAATAAATATTTTCCCATTTTTAAATCTCAGTTTTTGTTTAATATGTACCATATGTTACAAACACGCCAACACCTTACAGCATACGTAAGTTCTTGAAGAGTGAGAGGTATAAAACAGTACTTTTAGATAGTTTTAAATCTTTGCCTGTCTCAAAATTTTCAAACAGTGACGATTCGACCGAATTTTGGCAAAATTTATTACTTCGTTGCTAAAAATGGCCAACACGAAACTCTTTCGTGTTGGGGCCCCTATTATTGCTTGAAAAAAAGGCGTAATATATCAATATTTTCGTTTAAATAAATACTTCCTTAATTTGCTTTTACTGGCACTTTTTGTTGGTGCGATTAACGATGTCTTTATCAATATATTATATCTATACTCCATGTTAAGAAACAAATTTACTGGAATTTTGTAAAAGAAACGAAGTATTTTTATATTCTTTAGCTAAAAAAGGTAACAGCCAATAGTGTTTTAATTTATCAACTCTTGTAGTGGTCAAATTCTTGTCGGAATGTTTTTTTTCCATTTCAAAATTTTTGTAACACTTTGCATATGAATGACGTCACAAATACTTGGAAGAGTATCTACAATATCCGGGTTGCAGCGGTAGCTAGCAACCTAGTAAGAGACGACCACGTCCAATATTAAGAAATATAAAAACCCATAACTCCTAAAAAAAGTCAGATCAAAACAAAAAATACACCATTAGAACCGCCATGTCTGAAACCCGTGTGTAGGAAACTTTCTGTCATTTGGCTTGAACAGCAAGGGAAATATATTGGCTTGAAAAATCAAGAAAAGTGGCAGCTACTACAGCTTTCTTCTTCTTCCATTTCCACAGATAGCTGTGGCATAGATAGAACGGCATCTTTTTTTCTTTCTTCTTCTTCCTTTTCCACAGATAGCTTGGCACTGGAACATCGTAGAGTTGTTCAATGGCTCATTTTAAAGGAAATCTCTAGATCTAGTGCCATTTGTACTTAATTTTTTTTTTAATAGAATCAATTTTTTACGAAAAACTTACTTTTTTATGTACAATATTGATCAATGACGTCATAGTCGTTGGATGTAGTTAGTACATTATATAGTAAGAGCGACTCGTCTCAATAGTAAAACTTGCTACAAATAGCTCCTTCTGTAATTAATGATAAAATATTTTTTTTAATTGTTCCCGGTTTTACATTAAAGAACGAATTTTAGTCCATAGTAATCCGGGTTGCAGCGGTAGCTAGCAATCCGGGTTGCAGCGGTAGCTAGCAACCTCGTACGAGACGATCACGTCCAATGTTAAGAAATATAAAAACCCATAACTCTTAAAAAAAAAGTCAGATAAAGTCAGATCAAAACAAAAAGTACACCATTAGAACCGCCTTGTCCGAAAACCCTGTATAGTAAACTTTCTGTTATTTGGCTTGAACAGCAAGGGAAATGCATTGTCTTGAAAATCAAGAAAAGTGGCGGATACTACAACATTCTGCCTAAACGGCATATTTTTTTCTTTCTTTTTTTTTTCTTTTCCACAGATAGCTTGGCACTGGAACATCGTAGAGAGTTGTTCAATGGCTCATTTTAAAGGAAATTAATTGGGTTAAAAATCTTTTGTGACTAAAATAAATTATTTCTAAAAGAGAATAAATTTTTCCACTAAAAACTGCATTTTTGATGTCTTTTCATACTGCAGTCTTTTCAAAGATATTTGATTTATGTACATAAATCATAATCGTATACCAGCGGTAAGATTTGAACCCACGCCTCCGAAGGGACTGGTGGCTAACACCAGCGCCTTGTACCACTCGGCCACTCTGCCTCTAATAACTATATATGTGAATCCGGGTTGCAGCAGTAGTTTATATTAAAGAACGAATTGTTGCCTATAGTAAATGATAAATTTACTAGATTTATATTAAAAGATTATAATAAAGAACGACCTCTTGCCTCTACTAAATTTTATAGGCCACTTAACTATAGTGTAGGCTAGTACAGTTATATTTAATCCGGGTTGCAGCGGTAGCTTACGTCCAATGTTAAGAAATATAAAATCAGAGGCAACGCTGTAGCGTTGCCTATAGTAAAGGCCATACGGCTCCAATGTTTTATTTATTTTTTTTTTATTTTTTTCCCAGAGGCAATTCATATGGAAGGGGTCGTCGTAGAAGCTTCAAAGGGGGCTCATTCGATTGGAAATCGAGACTTCTAGTGCCCTTTTTAATAGTCGAAAATGATTGGAGGGCAACTAGCCCCCCCCCGCTCCACGCCCATCATTCCCCCAAACACATCCAATCAAAATTTTGAGATAGCTATTTTGTTCAGCGTAGTTGATTTCCAGATAGAAAATATATTTTTGAGGAGGACACTCCCCCACAACCCTCAGGGCAAGGGTTTTAAGTTATGCCCTGGGGGCATATAAGGTTTTTTATAGAAGGCGTTGTTGTAGAAACTTCAAAACAGGCTCATTCGATTGGAAATTAAAGAGCTAGTGCCCTTTTTAATAGTCGAAAGTGATTGGAAAGTAACAAGCCCCCCCCCCACGCCCATCATTTCCCCAAACAAATCCAATCAAAATTTTCATATAGCTATTTTGTTCAGCGTAGTTGATTTCCAGATAGAAAATATATTTTTTAGGAGGACACTCCCCCACAACCCTCAGGGCAAGGGTTTTAAGTTATGCCCTGGGGGCATATAAGGTTTTTTATAGAAGGCGTTGTTGTAGAAACTTCAAAACAGGCTCATTCGATTGGAAATTAAAGGGCTAGTGCCCTTTTTAATAGTCGAAAATGATTGGAGGGCAACTAGCCCTCCCCCACGCCCATCATTCCCCTAAACACATCCAATCAAAATTTTGAAATAGCCATTTTGTTCAGCATAGTTAATTTCCAGATAAAAAATATATTTTTGAGGAGGACAATCCCCCACAACCCTCAGGGCAAGGGTTTTAAGTTATGCCCTGGGGGCATATAAGGTTTTTATAGAAGGCGTTGTCGTAAAAACTTCAAAACAGGCTCATTCGATTGGAAATTAAAGGGCTAGTGCCCTTTTTAATAGTCGAAAGTGATTGGAGTGTAACTAGCCCCTCCCCCCCCCAAGCCGATCATTTCCCCAAACACATCCAATCAAAATTTGAGATAGCCATTTTGTTCAGCGTAGTTGATTTCCAGATAGAAAATATATTTTTGAGGAGGACACTCCCCCACAACCCTCAGGGCAAGGGTTTTAAGTTATGCCCTGGGGGCATATAAGGTTTTTATAGAAGGCGTTGTCGTAGAAAACTTCAAAACAGGCTCATTCGATTGGAAATTAAAGGGCTAGTGCCCTTTTTAATAGTCGAAAGTGATTGGAGAGCAACTAGCCCCCCCCCCCCCCCGACGCCCATCATTTCCCCAAACACATCCAATCAAAATTTTGAGATAGCCATTTTGTTCAGCGTAGTTGATTTCCCGATAGAAAATAATGTTTGAGGAGGACAATCCCCCACAATCCTCAGGGCAAGGGTTTTAAGTTATGCCCTGGGGGCATATAAGGTTTTTATAGAAGGCGTTGTCGTAGAAACTTCAAAAAAGGCTCATTCGATTGGAAATTCAAAGGGCTAGTGCCCTTTTTAATAGTCGAAAGTGATTTAAGGGCAACTAACCCCCCTCTCACGCCCACCTTTTCCCCAAACACATCCAATCAAAATTTTGAGAGCCATTTTATTAAACGTAGTTTTAAGTTCTAGAAATTAGGTCTTTGAGGATGACAACTCCCCCACAGCCCTCAGGGCAAGAGTTGTAATTTAAGGATTCTCCGAATCCTTCCCATTATTTCTTATGGAAGGGATGCTCGTATAAACTTTGGAGAGGTCTCATTTGACTGAAAATTGAAAGTTCTTGTTCACTTTTTAAGAGTCAAAAGAGATTGGAGGGTGACTAGCCCCCCCCCTCCTTTCCACGCCCTAAATGCATCAGATAAAAATTTTGAGATAGACATTTTGTTAAAATAGTTCAAAGTTCTGATAACAAAAAACTCCGGTGTCGACACAGCCCACCAGGGCCCGGGGGTAGGCGCTGTAAGTTATGCCCTGGGGCATAACTTATTAAAGGGGGTTTATAACTTATGGGAAGGGGTTTTGTATGGGAAGAACACATAGGAAATCTATTATAATTATCCAATTATAAGGTTAAAATACATACTCTGTGATAGATATAAATTTGCTTTGGCACACAAAATCCTATTAAGGTCAATTCCAAACAGTCGTGATCCCTTTGTGTCAGCAAGTGAAATGGTCTAAACCCCCTTATTGGAGCTATTTTTTCAATCCATTCATTGTTGTCAATCGCTGTCCACAAGTTATGCAAGCTGTCTATTGTTCATATATAAGGTTTTTATCAAAGAGGTAATCGTATAGACTTTGAAAAAAGCCTCATTCGATTTAAATTGAAAGTTCTAGATCCGTTTTTTAAAGTCAAGAATAATCGGACAGTAAGAACCCCCCCCCCCATGCCATAAAAACTTGAAACTTTTTGCAATCAAAAACGAACAAAAATTAATTAAAAAAACTTTCCGAAAAATAAGTTTTTCAAAGAAAAGTAAAGGCCATTTTAAACTTAAGCTCAGGAGATACAAATACCTGTTAAAATTCAAACTCAAAAACGACCAGAAATTACTATTAAAGAATAAATGAAACCCAAAACGAACAGAAATTAAATAAACAATCATAGCAAAAAACATACAAAAAGTAATAATATAAATGAATAAATAGATCTTAAAGCGAGTAATGCTTAGATTAAATATGAAAATCAAGCTTAAAACGAAAACAAATGTTTTGCTATTAAAGTATAAATGAAACTTAAAACGAACAGAAATTAAATAAACAATCAATGCGAACAAACATACAATATATATTAATGTAAATGAATAAATAAATCTTAAAAACGAGTGAAACTTAAATTGAATATGCAAATCAAGTTTGAATCGAATAAAAATAACTACAAACAAGAGTTTGGGTATCGCCTCACTGCAGAAGCCTAAAACCTACTGCGTCATTGGCACTTTACTGAAAACGAATTATATTACAAATGTTTTCTTTTGTACTTAATATTGAAAATAAATATTAAAATTACAGTAAAATTTTGAACTGATGAGCTTTTAGCAATTAATATCATTATGCATCAAATATTCAGTTTAATTTATTAGTTCTTTTCAAGATTGGTCAAGACAAATATAGTTTCACTACAAGCAAAATTTGGATACTGCCCCCTTCTTTAACTGTAAAAACCTAAAGCCTTCTGCGTCATTGGTGCTTCACTGAAAACAAATTACTCGTATATTACAAATTTATTATTTTCCAGTTCTTACAGCATTGAAAATGAAAACAAAATTACAGTGAAAAAAAAATCTTAAACTGATGGATCTTTCAACGTATATCATTATATATCTAATATTCAATTTGATTTTGTTTATACTTTCCAAGACTGTTCAAGACTCATATAGTTTTGCCATTTTTTTTAACTCTGCCATTTTTTCTAACTAATCGTGTTGGTTTGTTATGAAAACATTCTATGGCTTCTAGGCATTTCTATTTGAGCGGAAAACTGCACCTCAAACTTTGTGGAACATGCATTTTCTTGCATGAAACACCAAAATATAATAAAATGTCAAGTTTCAGAGTGTTCCACCACTCGCAAGCAAGTGCCATTGGTATTTTTGAATCCACATGGTCAATTTAGGGGGTGGAGGGTAGGCTAATTCTCGTAACAGCCCCATTCCGTCGTGGTATGATTCGCACTTTCAACACCTGGCGTCCGGACTATCATATAATCTACCAAGCATACAACTACCCCAAATCAGTATCAATAAATAAATGAAACCCAAAACGAACAAAAATTAAAATAAATATTAGATTCAAACTCAAAACGAGCATAAATTAATATTAGTAGGGTTCAAAACCCCTATGCTTTCTAAAAGCCAGAATATAATTTGTACTTTACTGAAAAAAATTCAAATGAGTTTACTGAAAAAAAATGTGCATTGTCAATTTAATATACATATGCTGATATTTATTCCCTAAAATCTTAATTAATGAAAGAATTGTTTTCAGTAAAGCGCCAATGACGCAGTAGGTTTTAGGCTTCTGCAGTGAGGCGATACCCAAACAAGGCGATACCCAAAACATTCTTAAGTTCACCTCTACAGCAAGGTTCTCTGATATGCTGAATCTGATGGTGTGATTTTCATTAAGATTCTATGACTTTTAGGGGCATTTTTTCCTTTCTTTGGAAATAAGGCAAATTTTCTCAGGCTTGTAACTTTCGATGGATATGAGTAAACTTGATGAAACTTATATATTTAAAATCAGCATAAAAATCCGATTCCTTTGATGTATCTATTGGTGTTAAAATTCCGTTTTTTTTAGAGTTTCAGTTACTATTGAGACGAGTTGCTCTCACTGTACAGTTTGTTACCACTAACTTTTTGATACTATGTTTTGACTGAGGACAGCCGCACTGACGATGTGTCCTTACCCACCAGAACCAGCAAATCCAAAGCAAGATTAAAATGATATTTAACTTTACTACTACTACTAACAACTCACCGCAGCACCAAGCCGCCTGAGGCCAACACAGCTACGCACGCTCCTCCTCCACCCCAATCTATCCAAAGCCTCCCTTTTCTACACCCGCCCACGAAATTCCCATTTCCTTTAAGTCTTTCTTTATGACGCCCTCCCACCCCAGACGGGGACGACCTGCTTTCAGTTTAGCCCTAGACGGTTGGCCGAAAAGAACAATCTTTGGCAATCTGTCATCCTTCATCCGCACAACGTGCCCTAGCCACCTCAACCTTTCTTTCATTATAGCCCTAGAGAGCGGTATTGAACCACATTTGTCGTATAGCCTATTGTTTGAAATATGGTCAGTCAGCCGGGTACCCAGAACAATCCTTAAGCAATTTCTCTGGAAAACATCTAGCAAATCTTCATCCGCTTTTCGGAGCGCCCCTGCTTCAGAGCCATATTTGACCACTCTCATCACTGTAGCTTCTAATATTCTAATCTTGATTTGCAGACTTATCTTCCTATTCTTCCAAACTTTTTTTAACCGTGAAAAAACACCCTGAGCCTTGGCTATTCTACTTTTAACATCTTCACCGCTCCCACCATCTTTACTAATAATACTACCAAGGTAAGTGAAGCTGCCCACCTGATCAATCTTATCATTACCCAATGTCACCTTTTCATCTTCACTTATTCCTAGCCTTAGTGACTTAGTCTTCCTAACATTAATTTTCAAACCAATTCTAGCACCCTGAACTCGCAAAACCTCTAAAACTTCATTTATTTTGCTCACACTTTCATCTAGGATGCTTAAATCATCAGCATAATCCAAGTCCAGGAGACATTTTCCTCCCCATTTGATTCCGTGATCTCCCATTGCCTTTCCTGTGCTCCTTAAAACAAAGTCCATCAAAATAATCCATTTAAAGGGGGATAGAACACAACCCTGCTTAACTCCTGATTTAATATAAAACTAGCTGCTAACCCCATTTCCTACCTTAACCGCAGCAGTGTTATTCTCGTACATAGCACTAATCACTTTAATGTATTTGTCTGGTATACCATTAAAGCTCTTCTATCCACAGAATCGAACGCTTGCTCATAATCTATACAACTGAGGACCAAAGGTGTTTGAAAACTCAGGCACTTCTCAATTATTAGCCTAAGAGTTAAAATTTGGTCGACACATCCTCTACCTTTTCTCAAACCGCACTGTTCTTCTCTTAAAACTTTGTCTACGGCATCTCTCAGTCTAAAAAGTATCATATTACTAAGTAATTTACTACCTACAGAGACCAGACTAATGCCTTGATAGTTACCACACTCACTTTTATCACCTTTCTTATAAAGAGGCTTAATTAAGGTTTTCCTAAAATCGTTAGGTACTTCCCTTTTTCAAAAATCATATTCATAATCTTCAGTAACTTATTTCTAACCTCAGAGCCACCATATTTAAGAAACTCATTTACCACCCTATTAACTTCAATGTATTGAAAAATGTATTTTAGGAAATTTTGTTCAACTAGTTTCATTGGGATATCTCCTTGTTTACGAGTAAGATCGGGTTACATGTACAATGTAATATAAAATAACATATACAATAATAAAGGCTTGTATAATACAGGCTTCCCAAATAAAATTCTGACTAATAAATTTCTGTTTTACCATCTTATTAATTTTTCCTTGAATACACCACTTTAATACAAATGTATTCAAAATCTTTGTTTGTGCTTTCCTCATTTTTCTTTTCTTCCCTTGTTTTTGTTTGTACTTTTGATTGTTTGGCTCCTCAGATTTTCTTAAAATAAAGCAAATGCATTACTTTACAACAACTCGTTAATTTTCTTTACAACAATTCGTAATTGATTTAAAATAGTTAGGGCCAGATTAGTATACATTAAAATCATGAAGATAATATACTTACTGATAGGCACATCCATTAAGAGACAATTTCCCCCCACCCCCACTCCCCTAAGACTTTGTCCCTCCCCTTCACTAGACTTTGATATTTTGGCCCTTTTCTTGTTTTGGTATTCTTTCTAGTGTTGCTGTATAATGTTTAGGCCAGTATTGCGTACATTTTCTAGCATTCTTTTAATGATATAACTAGCCTTATCAAGCGCGAATTATAGTTTAAACCGCACTGTTTTGATCAAGCACGTCAATTAGGAGAAAAGTAACCCCCCCCCCTCCCCCATCTCTTAATTTTTCACTGTCCTTAGTATTTTTAAGTCGAGATTTTGCTGGGTGATGCTGATGGCATTGACTATTTCTTCTTAAAGACAATCTTGAGTGATCGTCTCTGTTGGAAGTGCCTCCACTAAGGCTAAGACAGTTGAAAGGCTAAGTAATACCCTACTCATTGACCTACCTTACTCTACCTACCTAAGGTGGGATAGAGTAGAATGATACAAGAAGGGTAGAAAAACCTAGGCTATCCTAGCCTACACCAACAAGTATAGTAAATAGATAAGAGAAGGAGATTTTAATCAAAATTAAATACTAAATATGCCATAGAAAGTACTGCAAAAGAGCATGGCTAACCTATAAAAGTGGAATCTGGCGAGTTTCGACAAACAAATCACCAACACCATCTAGCATTTGGCAAATTTTTGGCATTTTTACAAACTCCATAACTGTATGTTTTTTCAAACAGTTCGTGGTAACGAACTGTAAGTAAGGAGCGACCCGGCTCAATGGTAACCAAAACTCTAAAAAATATAATTTTGATACCAATAGATACATCAAAAGAATCAGATTTTAATTCTGATTTCAAAAAATTTAGGTTTCATCAAGTTTAATCTTACCCATCAAAAGTTACGCGCCTGAGAAAATTTGGCTGATTTTCGAAAAAAAGGGGGAAGACCCCCTAAAAGATATAGAACCTTAATGAAAATCACACCATCATATTCAGCGTATCAGAGAACCCTACTGTAGAGGTTTCAAGCTCCTATCTACAAAAATGTGGAATTTTCCATTTTTGCCAGAAGAAAGATCACGGATGCGTGTTTATTTGTTTTTTTTTTTTTTTTTTTTTCCAGCGGTAATTGTATTGACCCAGTGGTCCTAGAATATCGTAAGAGGGCTCATTGGAACGGAAATTAAAAGTTCTAGTGCCCTTTTTAAGTGACCAAAAAACAGAAGGCAACTAGGCCCCCTCCCACGCTCATTTTTTTCTCAAAGTCACCCAATTAAAATTTTGAGATAGCCATTTTGTTCAGCATAGTCGAAAATCTAATAAATATGTCTTTTAGGATGACTTAATCCCCCACAGTTCCCCGGGGAAGGGCTGCAAGTTATGAACTTTGCCCATTGCTTACATATTGTATTGGTTACTGGGAAGTATACAGACATTTTCAGGAAGGATTTTTTTCTGGTGGGGGGGGGGGCTGGAGGAGGGGGTTACTCGGGAGAATCTTTCCGTGGAATGATGTTTCTTTGGGGTAAGGGACATTTCTATGAAGGGGGCGCCGGATTTCCAAGCATTATTTAAAAAACGATCAGAAATTAAATTTAAAAAAAAACAAGTTTTTTCAACTGAAAGTAAGAAGCAACATTAGAACAAAACGAAGAGGAATTATTACGTATATGAGGGGGTTCTCCCCCAAGTCAATACCTCGCTCTTTACGCTACAGTTTTTTTTTTTTTTTAGTGCTTTCAAAAGAGCTATCTATTCTAATTAAAGGGCCTTTGTGATTCAGGGGTTTGTGAATTATTTTTTTTTTACTTTTAACGTAAAGAGCGTGGTATTGACTAAGGGGAGAACCCCCTCATATACGTAATAACATATACGTAATAAAAAAACAATAAAAAAAACAAGCGATGCGGCTCAATAGTAATCGAAGCTTTTAAAAACGGAATTTTGATGTCAATAAATGTATCAAAAGAATGGGCTTATAATACTGATTCTAAATATATAAATTTTATTAAGTTTAGTATTACTCATCAAAGGCTACGAGCCTGAGAAAATTTACCTGATTTTTTAAAGAGGGGGGAAACATCCCCTACAAGTGTTTCAATACTTGGCATAAATTCAAAAATTAAGAAGCACATTGGAATCTATATTGTTTGTTTAAGTGTAATATCTGGCATCATTAACCTTCTCGTTAAATTGAATTTGCCTGAAGAACTGATATAGCCTGCCTACCAGTCCAGTGGAAAAGGCAGGCAAGCCTAGCAACCCCAACCCCAGGGGTGCAATTGGAGACCCCCAAGGTACAGTCTTTTTATTTTTCTGCCTGGTGCCTACACCTCTGCTTAGCTGTTATTAGAACCTTTTTATAATTGCTTGTGCCAGCCAGAAGATCCCTTGCCTTTTGCTGTTAGCTTGTAGCTTGATTAGCCTAGTTTGGAGTTCATTTTAGCCTACATCATGGGTGACAACTCAAAAAAGAGCTATAGACCATCTAGTCACAGAGAGATGAGATCAGACTGCTCCATCCAGTACAGTGGAGCTGAATCTATTAATGAGCAGATTACTATGCTCACCTCACACATTAACACCCTTAAGAACAAGCAGAAGCTAATTGCAGATTCACTTAATGATCAAAACCTTAAATCTACTATGGCAGAAGTTGTCAGTGAGGCACTGTCTAATGAGGTTGGTTCTTTGGTTGAGGCCTCTGTTAAAAAAACTTGCCTCTAGTCATGTGCCTGCTGCTTTTGATGCTAACAACATGGAAATTATTAAACAAGAGGTATACAATAGTCTTAAAATGGATTTTGAAGTACTTGTTGAAAAATCACTAAAACAATATGATTTGAGGATGTTAAAGCTTGAATCATCTCTTCATTTGCTTGACTCAGGTTTTTCAGAGCTGCAAAAATCTCTGAAACCAATTCAACTGAATGTGGATCGTCTTAGCGATCAGTTTGACCAAATGAAAATTTCAAATCAGCTGATCCTATTTGGTTTCAAAGAAGACCCTTATACAGAAGCTTCTGAAAGCAAATTTATTGGATTTTGCAGTACTAGGTTTCCTGGTATTCCTTTGACTAAGAATGACATAGTTTCTGTTAGAAGGATTGGAAAACAAGGCTCAGGTTTAAAATCTCGCCCACTTGTTGTGGAATTTTGTAGTCCAAGAATGCAGCAGCTTATTCTTAGAGAAAAGAAAAGTTTGCAAGGTAGTGGTGTCTTTATTTCTGAGTCACTTACAAAGCCTAGACTTCAGCTACTTAACTATGCTAAATCAAAGCTTGGGAAGAGGTCTATATGGTCTAGTGGAGGAGAAATACTTACCAAGCTTTCTGATGGTAAAGTGATCACTGTTAAAGAGCTCAAGTTGATGTTCTCCATCAGTCAACTACAGCCCATCCAAGCCCCTCCCAGGACTGAAATAAACCATTTTTCCCCTTTTAGTTCTGTTTTTTTGTTGTTGTTTTTTAACTCTTTATGATTTAATGGTTTTACTTATGCTTGCATTTATGTTGTTTTACATTATTCTTTTAAGTGAATTCCATAAACCGTTGATAACTCTTTCCTCTGGTTGCTTCTTTATTGTTTTGCCTTTTTCTTTATTTTGTTTTTGCCTTTGTCCTTGTAATTGTTTGTTATTATTTAAATTTTTTTAGCTTTGTAGCTTGTTATTGTTCTTTGTCTTGCAGGTTTTTTTTTCTTCTCTTTCTTTTCTTTGTTGCCTATAAGTTTCACCTTATTAGTTTCAATTTACCCTCTGCTATTTCAGCCTGTTTGTTTGATATCTTGTTCATTTGTGAAGATATTGTGTGCATTTGTTGTGTGTGGTAAATCTGGCTGATTTTTCTTTTCTTTTGAATTCTTCTATTCTTAAATCAGTTATCTTTGAGCAACCAAGTAGTGCTAGCAAACAAGAGGCCCACACACTTGACCCTCTTCTTGAATCTATGGTTAATTCTAGTTGCAATTATCACACTACTATTGATTTTTGTGATAAAATCATGCCTTCTCTCTCTTTAAATAGTTGCTTTAATGTATTTTGTTTGAATGTACGTGGGATACGAGATAAGTGGGATAGTCCGAAATCATATTTGTGGTCTGATAATTCTTGCCCTTTTGATGTAATTGGTTTAACAGAAACATGGTTATCTGATAGTGAAAATTTAACAGCTTATGATATGCATGGTTATATTGCTATTCATGTCCCTAGAATGGTACCAAAGTGCTCAGGGGGCATTTCTTTATTTATAAAATCTGATATTAAATTTAGTAGACGGTATGACCTTGAATCCTTGTTTACTTCAGTAGTGTCTAATAGTAGGACTGTTTATTCTCTTGTCATTGATCTGAAAAGCCAGTTTGCATGTGATACTGTTTGTTTGTTTTATAAGCCCCCTCCTTTTCCAACATATCTGTTCTGTGATTTGCTTGATCAGCTTTCTGGTGTGGGGACTTTCTCTAAAAAACGTATTTGTGTTTTGGGAGATTTTAATTGTTATATGTTAAATGTTGGATCAAGTGATGAATGTGACCATCTCTTTGACGTGCTTTCTTCTTCTGGGCTACTTCTTCAATTTTTTTTCCTTCTCGTGTTGATCCTGCAAGAAATTCTGCCACTTTGATAGATCATATTTTCATTTCTCATCTTCCAAAATTGAAGTTTACTTCTGGTCTTGTTTTCACTGATCTGTCTGATCACTTCCCTATTTATCTATCACTTTTTGTGCCTAAAACTGAGATTGCTGTGAATGAGCAAGGTGAATCTTCTTTTAGAACTTTTACAGATAAAGAAATTTCTAGTTTAATTCTTAGTCTTCAGAGTAATGATTGGTCTAGTGTTCCTGAAGCTAATGATGTTGAATGTGCAACAAGTTTATTTGTGTGTCGTATGGGAGCTCTGTTGGATAAGCATTTTCCTCTTAGGAAGAGACCAAGGAATTCTATACCCAAATGCCCATGGATGTCCATAGGTCTGATCAATGCTACACATATGAAGGCGTCTCTGTTCAAGGTTGCATGTATAAGTAAAACACAGGATGATCTTTTGAAGTATAAACATTATAAAAATGTACTTACGACTTCAGTACGTGCAGCCAAAAAGCTCTATTTTTCGCGTCGAATTGATGAGTGTAAGGGGAACTTGCGAAAGGTTTGGAATGTAGTTAATGAAGCTATTTCTTGCAAGAAACTCAAACAGTCCCTCCCCCCCATGTCATTACAGGAATGCTGATGGATCTATTGTGGATAAAAATTCTTCAACAAACGCCTTCAATTTGTATTTCACCACTCTTCCTTCAGTTCCCATTCAACCCAAGAGTAGAGTAAGTAGTTTTCCCATAGCAGAAAAGTCATTTTTCCTTTCCCCATGCAGTGATATTGAAATTTATAGTATTATTTCCCAGCTTCCAACTAGCCTTTCAGTTGATGGTTTTGGTTTGAGTAATAATATTCTTAAAAAAATTGGTCAGTTTGTTTCTAACCCCATCTCACACATAACTAACCTCTCTCTTTCTTCTGGTGTTTTCCCTCATTTATTTAAAGTTGCTAATGTTTTACCTTTACATAAAAAGGTGATTCATCTCTAATTTCAAATTATAGACCCATTTCTCTTCTTCCTGTCATCTCTAAGGTTGTTGAAAGAGTAGTGTTCGTAGACTCTCTTCATTTGTTTTTAGTACTAATACGACTGCAGGAAATTCTCTCATAACTAACCATCAGTATGGTTTTCGCCCCACTTTTTCTACCTCGTATGCACTTTCAGATGCAAGAGTTTGTGCGTGTTAATCTGGACAAGGGCTTGTGTGTTTTGGGTCTATTTCTTGGCTTTTCAAAGGCCTTTGATATGGTTGACCACTCTGTTATTTTGTCTAAACTATCTTCATTTGGAGTACATGGAGTCCCACTAGAATGGTTAAGGTCTTATCTGTCGGGAAGATCTCAGTATGTTTCAGTTAATGGTAATTCTTCCACTACTTTGCCTATATTGAAGGGTGTCCCACAGGGCTCTGTGCTTGGACCACTTTTGTTTTTAATTTACATTAATGATCTCGTTGATGGTCTTCATCCCCTTGTGCACCCTATTCTTTTTGCTGATGACAGTAACTTTTTCATTGGCTGCAGTGGACTTGCCATCTGCCACTTCCCTAGCTCAAGGGCTTCTTGATAAAGTAAAAGATTGGTGCTGGTCAAATGGTATGACTCTCAACAGCCAAAAAAGTGCCATTGTACACTTCAGGACCCCTTATCGTATGAGAGACGTAAGGGAGCCAATCATCCTGACTTATGGGAATGATGTTATACCGCAAGTTGCTATGGTGAAATTTCTTGGTGTGTATCTTGACTGTTTTCTCTCTTTTAAGCCTCATATAACTCACACCCGTTCCCTCATCTTCCGCCAGTCTTCAGTGTTGCACCGGGTTAACTCATTTCTTCCCCCAGATGTTATGCTTTCTCTTTATTATGCTTTTATTTTTCCTTACCTTTCTTATTGCTGCTCTCTCTGGGGTAATACTAATAAATCTCTTCTCTGCTCACTTCAAAGAGCCCAAAATAGGGCAGTGAAGGCTACTTTTCTTCTCCCTCGGCTTTACCCTTCCTCTGATCTTTATAATGATACTGGAATAGCTCCGCTGGATCGTATTGTGGGTAAAAGTAATCTTTATTTAGCGAATTCTGCTTTTCTAGGTACACTTCCACCGCCTCTGCAGCAATTTTTTTTCATGGACAGGCTCAGGTAGGTACTCTACTTTTTACGTAGTTCTTCTCGTAGACTTATTTTGCCCAAACGTTCATCTACAGCATCCCAGAGGTCCCCTGTTTATAAATCAATTCAATTATGGAATTCAATCCCACCGGATGTCCCGTTATTTCTGTCTGCAAAGGCAGTTATTTGTCGTGTCTTTCCAGTTTAGTAATTTCTCTCTCCTTCGTTTATTTTCCCTGTTTTCTCTTTTCCTAGTGTTTCAACTTTTTGTGCTTTTCCCTTATATATCGTTATTATTATATATATTTTTTTTTTTTTTTTTTTTTTTTTTTTTTTTTTTTTTTTTTTTTTTTTTTTTTTTTTTTTTTTTTTTTTACTGTATGGTAGTGTTTATTCTCTTTAATCTTTATTTCATATATATTATTTGATTAAGGGTAATATTTATGGTTGTTTTAGTGCTTTATTATTGTGTTGTAAGGCCCACAACAAGCCAAGCTTCTTGGGCCAAATAATTTTTCTTTGCGTTTGTAATAGAATTTAGTATTAATAAAATGATTGATTGAAGTGAAAGAATTTCAATGAAAATCACACCGTCAGATTCAGCGTATCAAAAAACCCTATTACATAGGTTTCAAGCTCATATCTGCAAAAATCTGCAACTTTGTATTTTTTGCCAGAAGAAAAATATATGAATATAGAAGTTCGTTACGTAAGTTAATTTGTAAATTACGTCAGAACCAAATTTAGAGACAGCCATTTAGCAAAAGAAAAGTAAAATTTTAATGCAAATTTTGTTTACTTATTCAATGAGGGTGAGCCAAAATAAAAGCTGCATTAACTAAAAAACGATCAGAAATTTAATCAAAAAAAAAAGTTTTTTAAACTGACAGTAAGGAGCGACATTAAAACTTAAAACGAACAGAAATTATTCCGTATATGAAAGGGGCTGTCCCCTCCTCAACGCCTCGCTCTTTACGCTAAAGTTTGACTGTCTCACAACTTTATTTTTTAAAACAATAAAAAATTTTAGCGTAAAGAGCGAGGCGTTGAGGAGGGGACAGCCCCTTTCATATACGGAATAATTTCTGTTCGCTTTAAGTTTTAATGTCGCTCCTTACTTTCAGTTTTAAAAAAACTTGTTTTTTTTATTTAATTCACAAAATGAGATGAGACATCTATTACTACGCTATTTAGAATCGCATGCTCACCACTGGTCTGCATAGTACAGGTGCCAGTCTCCTAATTCTCTTTCTTCAGCTGGGAGTGCTACGCATGGCTGGGGGCAAATCATCCAACACTTTCCATGTTTTCCCCTAGATCTCTCCAGGTACCCCTTTGGAGCTGGCTTGACTCTGGCTAACCTTACAGAGTCACACCACTGACCCCTGTTCCAAACCAAATAACCAGCAACAGAAGGGCTTGAATCTCTGCACTTACAGACACAGGATTTCAAGTCTAGTGTACTAATAACAGACATACAAGTTCTCAGATATAGACACTAAAAGTCCACTTTAACTTAAACACTGTAGGCTCTGGCTCGGTTACTGGCGAAGACCATCCTTTTTTTTACCTATTCAAAATGTTATGTCATATTCATCAATCCAGTACGATTCTCATACTTTCCATAAAATAGAGTGTCATTGCCAATTTATGTTGAAAGCCATTATTGATGTATTGAAACATTTTTCGTTAAAAATAAAACTAAAAAAAAGCACACTTTTACACCTCTACTCTCAAATCTGTGCTTATGGATGGGGTGTGTCAGGTCAATCTCAATAGTGGAACCTTATATACTTCATCCTGTGTATAGGCATTACTAACCCATTCTCCGCCCAGTGCCTGAATCCCAAACAAAATCAATTTTTTGATTGCCAAAATTTCTAATGCCAGAATTTTCTGAAGGCCTTTACTTTTTTTACCTAATGTTATTCAGGCCACACTTCTCAATTTTCCCAAGGCCACTAATTGTACAAATTTTGGTTTAATATTATACTGAATAATGCCAAGATACACCAAACGCTAGATGTTGGTAATTTTTTTTGGTTAACATTAGCATCTGGAGAGGATGCAGGATTTTGCCAGTTTGACGATTTTTGGTATTTTCAAATACGCAAATTTTGGCATTTCTGACGCTCCATCATCACCTAAAGGACCTCAGACCCATATCTATTAGGTTTTACAATCAATCTTTTTGATGGCATGCCAAAAAAGGTTAAAAAAAACATCTAAAATAGGCTGAACTGCTGACAATCAAACAAAATACCAATGTGTCTTCTCTCTCAAATTAATAAACTATCTTGTTTTTCAAAGCTTAAACCACTAGTTTTAATGTAATAGTGAGTCCTTTGAGAAAAAAGGGGGGTACATACCATCAAGGGGGACATCATTATACTGTTTCATAGCCTTTATAGCATCCAGTCTTCGTTCGTAAACAACACTAGCTGTACCCAATGATCTTGCACTTCTATCATAGTGGACTGCTGCTGACTTTATTGGACCAAATTCTGAAAACAGCTCCTAAAACCCAAGATGAATTAATTAACAACCATGGCTGCCTCTTTAGGGGCGGTGTAAAACAGATTAATTAACTAACAGTTCTATAAACCAAACACCAAGTGTATTAAAATAATTAAAATACAGGGGTGTCAATTGAAAGGAAAGGAGCATTTGACCCCCTCCCCCCAGGTTTTGATAACTACTTTTTAGGTGTTTTCATCCAATACAAATGCCGTTTTTGAAATCGTCAATTTATATTAAAAAAAAAAAATTGCCCACCCCCCTGGTTAAAACAAGAAATTTTGTCTTCCCTGTATACATTCATGAATTGAAACAACTATTCAAAGAATCCAATACTGAGCTGGTAGTAGTTGGAAAAAAAGAAGATGAGAACTCCATTGATTGTAGATAACTATATTGGCGTTGTCCTACTTAAAATTTTTATCAGTTGAGGTTTTTTCAAAAAAACCGTTTGCTAAGCTGTTCTCAAAGGGAAGATCAACAGGAAAGTTTAGATAAGGAGAATAAAAGAGGGATTAATATACATTATACTGTTGAAAATCCCCCTGAATTCAGCTCAGCAAAAGGTTGTTTACAATTATTTAAAAAGCAAAAAAATTATATAATGTTCCCACTTAAGTTCCTTAAATTCTGACCTCTGCATTAATTAAAATAACTAGTAAATAATTAAAACGCAAACATCCCTTTTTACAAATATAAGGGAATAGTTGCCCAGAGGATGCAACTCCAGGAGCTTTTAGTCTTAAGTTAATTTCACATTGCTCGAAGATCAAAACTCTTGTAGCTTTGGTCCCAGTACTCATTATTCCACTTAAAAATTCCATCCCAGCTATTGTAATCTAAATGTATCCTTTCAATACCTCCTCTTTTCCTCCCTTGAGTCATTGTTTATAGGACTAACTGAACCGAAAATTAACAAAAACTCTCCTTATCACAGTACTGAAACCTTCAACAAGGGCAGAACAAATTTTTATCTTTACCTTAAATACTGATGCAAGTCACCAATTGAATCCAAGGTCCACCTACAAATTTGCGCTGAATAGAAAACTGTGTGCATAAAAATATGCTTTTTCAGTGTCAATTCCTCTCTTTTGAAATTGTGAATATACACACCTAGGACAATTTACAGCTGGAATGAGCTGAAATTCATTTATATTCTATATTTAGACAATAGTAAGAAGTTGGTAATACAAATGCTGGCAGTTATCCAGATTTTGTTATTTTTAATTTTTTTTTCTTAATAAATTCCTGACAAGCTTGTTATTTTTGCTTGGTTATTGGTGTTTATTGACTTGGAAGTACAAATTTGGCGCATTGGGATTTGTGATAGACATTTTTAGAAACATCTATCAACTAATGTTCCAATTCTCCAAAAGGAACCCAGAAAAATAAGCAAAATTGGGTGTGTTGAATCACAAAGGAATGAAGTGGTTCCACTGCTGGTAGGTCTTTTTAACTCTCTTAATAATACACAATCAAATAGAAGTTCTTGGAATAGGTCCGTTTCCAGGCAGATAATTTTTGGTAAGGAAGTTAAAAAGACCTTGCCCAAAGTCATGAAGGTGCTGGTGTGTCAAGGTCAGCAATACACTAACTTTACATAGCAAATGCTTTACAAATTCAACACAATTTTCACCATTTAGTAAGCAACAAAGTTTCTGAAGAGTAGGATGTGGCCTAATTATAATTATTGTAACCATCAGCATTAATTTTGAAAAAAAGGTTATAATAATAAATGGTTATATATTAATTGATTCAGGCAGTTATGAAAATAACAATAATATTTTATTCTTTTTTGTCTTTTATACAGCCTAGTTTTATACAGGCTGCTACTTGATGGTAGTATATCTGGAAGAAGGCCCCTTGTGAAACCAAGCTTGACATTCTTACTCTGTAGGACAACATGGTAGTTTTAGTGTTTCCCCAGCTTCTAATGGGCCCTAATTAGATGGCAAACCTTGCCAATTGGTAAATTTTCATGTTCAACTCAAAACAAAAATGAATCTTTTCTTCTATATTCAAATTATTTTTTTAGCAGGAGGCCAATTTGACTTTCAAAATATTCAGCAGTCAACAGCGAAGTTACTTACAAATCAGTTTGATGCTCAGTAAAATTCCATTAGCTCTATCAAGTAAAGGAGGGTGTAAAGGAGGTGGGCCTTGGGGAGTAAAGGGTTGTCTTGGTTCAACTGTAGTTAGAAGTCAAGTGTCCATTGGTGGTAGCAAGTATTTCTATATATAGTCTTGTATATAGGCCAAATTATGCATACTGGGGATCAAGGATGCATGAAGGGGGAGAGGGGCTTGTCTCCCTCTGAAATCCTAAATTGTCTGAAGTCCTACATTGCCTGTGAAATTGTCTGTGAATTTCAGGGTACTTCTTATTGTACTTATTAAATAAAAGTGCATTATTATTGGTCCCTCTTCCCAAAGAAAAAAAAGAAGCTCCCTCTTTCCCTCCCCCTGCAAATATCTTGTTTGAACTAACCCCCCACTCACAAAAATGTTTGATGACAAAGCCCCTTCCCCCATCCCATTTAATTTTACTAAGAAACATGACAAGGCCAATGAAGTAGAAATGGAATCTGAAAAATGTTGTCATTGTCTCATAACTAGAGGGGAAGTTACAGTCAAATGTTACAAATCACAGATAACCTCTCAAAACTTTTTAGAGGTTTTAGTCTTGCCTAAAATTTATATATAATAATTCGAATCAAAATACACAGCACAGGACCAAGTCCAATATCTTAAGCTCCTGATAAGTTTGAAGACCCCTCTCCATTAAAATGAAAAAATATATACCTAAAAAGCTTTTTGGTTCTGACCCCTCCCCAATAAAAGAATTTCAGATGTGCATGCATGGATGGTAACATTACTTTAAACATAATTTCACTTGGATAATTGAAGTCATTTAAAAACATAAATTTATTTATTTTGATCCCCTTAGAATTGGACCTAATTGTTCTGAAGGATGGCATTGACGATAAATGGACCAAAATAGGTGAAACTAAGGCTGTAATGTTAACCAGGCCTGAAATCAGTGTTTGCTTTTACTGAAGTTAGACCAAAGAACACTTTGGCGCCACTTACTGATGCACAAACCCAGATCCCTGGATTTACAATAGTTTCAAACCTTGTGAATCCTCAAGGAAGAGGAATTGTCTTCTATATCACATCAACCCTGAAAGTAGGAACTCTTAAACATCATCTCAATATGGGCCCCTCAATTCAAAGCTTGGTAGATATCCAATAACAGAAACCTCAGTTGATAAGAATAGTATAACCAATCCTGGTTATATTATTTGCTTGCCCCTGGAGATATAGCCAAAGTCCTGAATAAGCAGTTCAAGTCAGTTTTCACACCTCCAGATAATGCCCCCCTGCCAGAAATGCTGGATTACAATTAGACCCCGGCGCCGCGCCGGCGGATCGACCGAACACCGCCGACAAGAGGCCCGGTCGAACGCCGCAGGCGCGCCGCCGCAGGCAAAGGCGGCGGCGTTCGGTCGACTTTAAATTAATTTTGCGACAATTCTTTATTGCGTCAACCGCAAAGTCGGAGCTTTTTCTTCTCGTGTGGTTTAGTATTTCAATTTTCCTGATTAGAAATCAAGCAGGGATTGCACTATCCCCGAATTTTCGAGTATTTCCCCGAAAATCTATGCGTCCCCCCGAAAAAAAAATTGGCTCCTCAAATCCCCGAAAATCACACAATCACGGTGCCACCCCTAGCGATTTATCACCAGTGACTTTCCCTGCCAAACATTACTTTGCATACCATAATTCTTCACTACTCTCTGGTTCGTTAATTTTCGTCTCTTGTTACTTTGCATAAAAACCAGACAAATGCAATATGCAATTGCATTGCAAATATTGCAATATACACAGTTCTTCATATGTTGACAAAAAGTATCGTCTTTATGAAATGAGTTTAAATCATTTCGAATCCAGTTTCCCACTTGCAATTCCTTACATCATTCGTAGTCAAGAATTTTATTTTCAAGTTGAATAGAATTATTTAACGCAACATTCACTACAGTTTGATTTTGAAATTGATAGCAGAAAGATCGTTTCCATAGCTGAATTGTGATTTTGGAGAATTTTTTTTTCTTTTGCTGTTTTTAGATAAGGTTTTCTTAATGTTTAATACTCAATTGTTGAACGCCTGATAGATTAAACAAAATACAATCTTCTGTCTTAAATATTTTAGCCCCCCCCCCAAAAAAAAAAAAAACTATTGGGACAAAATTTAGCTATAGACTAAGCTATGTACAAGGTTGGGGAATTAAAGATTGAAACGGAAGTTACCCCAAAAATATGATTCATAAAAAATTGTAAATTATTGCCTATAGGCGGGGGGGATAGGAGGCTATCATTTTTAAATGATAATACCTCATTTTTAAATGATAATACCTCATTTTTTATATTGAAAGCAGGGATGCCAAAAAGATTTTTTTTTTTTTCATTTAAAGCGGAGATGGAAGAAAATACTATCAAATTCCCTGGGAAACCATTGAAATATTTTGATAGACCCAGGGCCCCCCATTGGGACTTGTTCATTGTCTTGGGTATTTTGCGATTTCTCATAGGCTACTGGCCTAATTTGGCTTTTGTGTGTGCTCCCTTTTAATTAGATTATTTGGATCTTATTGAATGCCATGGCGAATCTATGACTCAATTTTCCAATAGTTTGAGGTATATCTGAATAATTCGCCTTTTTTGTTGTTGTCTTTGTACCCCTTTACTCATACCCTCAATTTTTATTCTTTCAAGGAACGCTAAGCTGTTTAACGTTATTTCACGTGTTTGTTTGAACCATATAGTGACCTAGTTAATTATTAAATAAGTTATTTTTTTAATGTAAAGCTGAGACGGTATCCTAGCAAGGTGGTATCCAGAGGGGAGGGGTAGGGAGGTATTACATTTAAATGATAATATCTCGAATTTTTTTTCAATGAAAGCAGGGATGCAAAAAAGTTAATTTTTTTTTTAATTTAAAGGAGAGACGGCATTCTATCAAGGTGGTATCCAGAGGGGGGGGGGGTTGGGAGCTATCATATTTAAATGATAATACCTCGAATTTTTTTTTTTAAAGCAGGGATGCAAATAAGTCAATTATTTTTTTTTAACTTAAAGTAGAGACGGTATCCTATCAAGATGATGGTATCCAGAGGGGGGGGGGCATAGGGAGTTATTATATTTAAGTGATAGTAGCTTGATTTGTTTTTTTACTGAAAGCAAGGATGGCAAAAATTTATTTTTTTTAATTTAAGTGGAGACGGTATTCTATCAAGGTGGTATCCAGAGGGGGGGGGAGAGATATTATATTTAAATGATAGTATGTCAAATTTATTTATTTTTTAAAGCAGGGATGCCAAAAAGTTAATTATTTTTTTAATTTAAAGCAGAGAAGGTACCCTATCAAGGTGCATGGTATCCAGGGGGGGGGGGGGTTAGGGAAGTATTATATTTAAATGATAATATCTTGAATTTTTTTTTATTGAAAGCAGGGATGCCAAAAAGTTTTTTTTTTAATTTAAAGCAGAGACAGTATCCTATCAAGATGGTATCCATGGGGGGGGCATAGGGAGTTATTATATTTAAGTGATAGTACCTTGATTTTCTTTTTTTATTGAAAGCAGGGATGCCAAAAAGCTATTTTTTTCATTTAAAGTAGAGACGGTATCCTGTCAAGACGGTACCCAGAGGTGGGGGGCATAGGGAGTTATTATATTTAAGTGATAGTACTTGGATTTTTTTTTTTTTTTTATTGAAAGCAGGGATGCCAAAAAGTTATTTATTTTAATTTAAAGCAGAGACGGTATCCTATCAAGGTGGTGTCCAGAGGGGGGGGGAATTATTATATTCAAGTAATAATATCTGGAATTTTCTTATTGAAAGCAGCCTCAGTCCACACAAAGTGAATAAATTGATTTTTATTCGTGACAAATATAGCCACATCCCGCAGTTAGAATAGACTTCCAAGTTTGACTGAAGGAATTTTTTTCCACCAGTTGACCCCTAGATTTTTTGTCCCTCTTCACTATTTTGAAATATACCTTTTTTTACACATACTAATATTTGGACTTTCATTAGTATACCAGCTTACCCGTCACGCGTTGCCACAATCTTAAAAGAAAGGAAATTCAATGAGAATACCCCTAAGGAAAATTTCTAAACGTTCACTGTCTTAGTTAAAAGTTTTTAACGTCATAATGTTTTCATTTTAGTTTAATTATAATTGAGAAACATATTCGAATCATACAACATTACGTTGAACTGCTATTCATGCTCTTCGAAAAGCGGTTCAAGTGTCTGATATCGTCTATTATATAAATTCATTTAAGTTCGACCAAGCTAATTGGTTGAGACTGACACATTGATTGGAAATTAACTTCCATTTTCCTTCCAGTACTGAGGTGGGTCATCCACATTTCGTCATTGGGAACTGATGCTTGATTATTTTTTAAGGTGAAATTTTAAGGTATCCTATTCAAAATGATTATAAATGATTGTGGAAAAAATTGGTAGGACAGGTTGATGTGTTTTACATATATTTCTGCTTGCAATTGTATGTTCTTTTGTGTATGGTAGATATAGTTTTATGTATGGTATATTTCGACAGTTGGATAATGTTTTGAAATATGAATCAACACATGTAAATTAAAGAAGGAAGAAGCCAAGGAAAAATACTCCGTACAATATCTTTGTCCAACCCCTATGATAATTTAAAATTAACAAGATTTTCGTGAGTTATGCTTGATGTACTTTTTTTTTAATTGTTATTAAAACCCATTTTTAATACAAGGAAGGCTTTTTAGGAATCTAAAAGAGCAAAAAAAACGATCAATATCAAAGTCGCCCATTTCAACTGTTTTAAAGGTGACAAAGCAGATATTGGCAAAGGGCATTATGAAAATATTAAGCTTCTAAGTTCAAACTTATATTCGAAGTTTTTACCCAAATAACTGACAAATTTTGTGATAAGGTATTTGAAGTTTTGTATACAGTAATGCTTGATGAAAAAAGTACTAATTTTGATAATTATTTATGTTAAGAATACATAGCTAATGGATACTTCAACTATTATGCAAGGGTTCTGAAACGCCACAGCCATTTTGTTTCTACCAGATTTCTACTTCTCTTGATGATTAACAAAGAAGACCAGTTTCCAGCCAGCAACTTGAGAAGTTTTGAACTCATGAATAGGCTCGAATCTGTTGTAAATTTAAGCTGTGATTTGAGCAAGACTGATGAAAACATTAATGTTTGCGGTTAACATTGATCGCGCCGGCGGCGCGCCACCGACATCTTACCGGCGACGTGCCGCCGACATCTTACCGGCGACGCGCCGCCGACATCTTACCGGCGGCTCGGCGCGCTGTTTTTGGCCCCGCTGCCGCCGGTCTTCCCTCATCGGCGCGGCACCGGGGTCTAATTACAATATTGAGAAACCTATACAAGTTATTATCATCAAATCTCTGGAGGTAGAACTGCTGCTCAAAAGACTTAATCCAAATAAGTCTGTTGTCCCTGTTGGATTTCATCCCCAGACTTAACAAAACTGTTCCAAAAGTCTCTGGATGCCAAAGTAGTTCCTCAAGATTGGCAAAATGCAAATATTACGCCTGTCCACAAGGGCAAAAGTAGGAATAATGTTACCAACGACCAACCCATTAGCATTACCTCAACAGTTGGTAAAATTCTTGAAGGAATTATAAATACCACAGTTACAAAACCTTTATTTGACAACAAACTACTTACAGACAGACAGCCAACATGGCTTCAGATCTGGAGGTTGTAGAATGGGTGATGCAGTTCCTTTCAGGAAGAAAGGGTATTTGGGTGTTACAAGTTACGAGCTATTTGAAGTTAGGGTATTTGGGGATGATATAAAGATGTGCCCTCGTTTTAGATGCTTAGATGAAAATTGTAGACTAGCGCATTTTAACCGTACTGACCCAAGCTCATCAAAAAACGCCCACTTTCGACGACGCAAACAGCAGAAAATCCAAAACAAACCCTCTTGGGGTCTAGAAAAGAAGGTCCACCTTCCTGGGAATCCAGCATCCCTTTTCAGTACACCACCCCTCCTATGACACATCTCAGAAGCCTCTTAGACCCCCTCCCTCCTCCTCCTCCACCTATCCATTTTCATCAACAGCCAATCAACAACCAGCCCCGTCCTTATTCTATCCCCCCTCCCCTTTACCCCTTTCCCTGCAGAAGGAAAAAATTGTTGGTGACTTCAGTTTAAGTAATCCTGTTGCTGCCCCAGTCGCGATAGGGGGCAAGAAATTCCAAAATAAACCTTTTTCCCGGGAGTTTCACGACAAACGTTACGTATTTCCTTCTTTCCTTTACAGCAACGCCGAAAGTTTAAATCTAGAGAAATTTACTGAACTTCAGACTACAGCTCAAATGCTTGGCTCTTCCGTTATCTGTGTTTCCGAGGTCCACCGGCAAGATCTTAATTTATTGAGGGTTCCTAACTTTTCTTCTTTTATTAAACTTCGGCCTGATGACCATCCTCTTGGGAAAAAAGGAGGAGGAATAATGACACTCGTGCACGAATATTTTAAACCTCAGCTTTTAAATATACCTTTTCTTGAAGATAATGATGAAATTATTTGGGTCAAAGCCCAACCTAAGCGACTCCCTAGGCCGCTCTCTGCCATAGCAATGTGCGTTTTCTATTATTCACCTGGTCAGCCAGCTGCAGCAAGAAAAGCTTTTTGGGAGAAGCTGCAGGAATCGGCAGATTATGTCCAGAGAACTCACCCATATTTTGGAGTAGTAATGCTAGGAGATGCTAACGAACTCGATAGCAAATCGCTGGCCAGGTCACTTAACCTTAAAACTCTAGTCGATTTCCCAACAACTAAGGGGAATACATCTCTGGATGTAATCCTGTCAAATCTTTCGGAATATTACCAGAATCCCAGTAAACTGGCACCACTTGGTGGAAGTTATCATTATATGTTACAGTGGAACCCCTTGGAAAAAGTAAAAATTAAATATTCAGTAACCGAAGTTACTTCAAGGCCGATCACTGACCATGGTCTGCTGCAATTCGGTGACTGGATAACGGGAGAAAATTGGGTCGCGGTCTCTTCAGCTGAAGACTTGGATTCCCAAGTAGAAGAATTCCATAATAAGTTAAATTCAAAATTTCTCGAGTGCTTTCCCGAACGTAAGACTAAATTCTGTTCTAGTGATAAACCATACGTAAATTCAAAAATAAAGCAACTGATAAAACATAAATTGCGCCTAATACGAAAAGGTCAAGTGAACCAAGCAAAACAGTTGGCAAACCAAATAAAATGGAAAATCAAAAAGGCACAAGCAAATTACTATGAAAATGAAGTTGACCATCTTTTGGAGTCCAAACCGTCGCAGTTTTTCAGTAAAGTAAAAAGTCTGACTGGCAAAAGTTCTCAACCAGTTGACTTCATGAAGGATGAGCCTCTAGAGAAAACCGCGAATGATTTAAATGCCCATTTTGCTTCAATTGTGCAGTCTTACCCCCCTCTTCCACCCGAGGATCCTCCAGTAAAGTTAACTACTTCTTCAGATGATAATTTAATTGCTGATATTTCATCGGCAATTATAATCCGTAAACTCTCTTCGTTAAAAAGAACTTCCGTTGCCCCTTTTGACATTCCAGTTGCTCTTATTAAAGCATTTGCTAAAGAATTATCATTTCCCCTTCAGATAATTTTCAATAATATAACAAAAACAGGATATTTTCCAAAGAAATGGAAGAAAGGGTTTATTATTCCAATTCCAAAGAAAGGAGCAGCTAATGATTTCTCTGGTGTCCGGCCGATCACAGTTACGTCAGTTTTTAGCAGAATATACGAAAGCTTTGTTGCCGCATGGCTGAAAAAATATCTTTTGAAAGTAACTGATCGAAAGCAATTTGGTAACATCCCTAAGTGTTCGACAGTTCATTACCTCGTTAATTTAATTGATTTTATTTTAAAACACCTGGATGAACCTGGAAAATGGATAAATTTAATTGCAATCGATTTCAAAAAAGCATTTGACCTTGTTGATCACAAAATCCTTTTAGAAAAAATGGCGGAAAAAAACATACCCAGCTTTATTATTAAAATCATCAAGAGCTTCTTAACAAATAGAGAGCAAACTGTGAAGTATAAGGACCAATTTTCCACTTTTCTGCCAGTTTTTTGTGGAATCCCACAAGGAACGGTGATCGGGCCGCTGGGCTTCCTCCTCATGATAAATGAAATCGCTGCTAAGCTGGGGGACAGATGGAAATACGTTGACGACTTGTCCTTAACGGAAATCGTATCTAAGGATTCGAAGAGCAATGCTGCTGGTATCATTGACCAAGTTACCTCAGAGGCGGCTGAACTTAACATGGTCGTGAATAAAGACAAATGCTCGGTCACGACATTTTCTTTTCTTCAGAATACTCAACCGTCTTTCGAACCTCCTATCGCTTCCGAGCTAATAAGCCATAAAATAACTTTACTTGGTGTGGTGATTTCTTCTGATCTCCCATGGCGGGAGAATACAAAGACAATTGTAAAAAAAGCTAACGGCGCAATCCAAATGCTAAAAACACTGAAAAAATTTCGAGTTCCTAAGGATAAGCTGAAACTAATATTTCACACTTTCATCCGCCCCTTAGTTGAATATGCTTGTCCGGTTTGGCACTTTGCCCTTACCCAGGATGAAATTGATAAAATAGAACGAGTTCAGAAGAGATCACTGCAAATCATTTATGGTGGATCCCCTCTACCTTACTCCTTTTACCTCAAGGAATTTAAACTTGAATCCCTTTCTTCCTGCCAAGGAAAATTATGCCAAAGATTTGGCTCCACCCTCTTTCAACATCCCATCTACCGATCATTCCTTCCCCACCTTTTGTCCCTATAAGATCTCGTCCCCCCAGGGAGGTGGCTGAGAAAGTTCCGAAACTAACCCCAGTCCACTGTAACACCATGCGTTATAGTAAAAGCTTTGTGCCAAGCTTTGTCAAATATTATAATGATCTTTAGTGTTTTTATTGTTTAGTTTATTTTTATCCTGACGAAGTTTTACCGGATAATTTTATTCTCAATCTCAAGTGTTTTTATCCTGACAAAGTTTTATTAGACAACTTTATTTTGTTAATTATTTATTTTGTTAATTTACTTTATTTTGTGACTAATAGACATCATATTTGGGCTTTGCCCACGAGAGCTATGTCTTGTTTTTTAATTAAATGAATTTGAATTTGAATTTCAATTTGATGGGTAAGAATTCTCCTCAGAAGTTGATAATGAAGTGCCTCAGGGGACAATCTTAGGTCCAACATTGTTCAATGTTTTCATTAATGATGCTCCAGAAGCTATAAGAAATAAGATGAGCCTTTATGCTGATGTTCAAAAGTTTATTGGCTCTGCAGTCATCAGTTACAAGGGTTTCCATACTAGAAGACCTAAATTTGATTTCACTATAAATTCAAGTTCACAAATTTGAATTTAACATTCAGAAGTGCAATTCAATACACTTTGGGAGAATTAACGTTAGGAGGCAGTGCTATATGATAGGGGATGGTTCAAGACAATTGATTGACTCTTTGGCAGAGGGAAGAGATTTGGAAATTGTTGTTGATGAGGAACTAAAATTTAACAAACATGCACAAGCAGCAGTTGCCAAAGCATCCCAGACCCTTGGCATAATCAAGTGTACTATACACAATAGATCACCCAAAGTTATGACCAAATTGTGCAAGGGTCTTGTGCAATCATTGCTAAAATTTGGGATGTGTGTTGCAACGTACCTGATCCAGGGTGATCAGCAAAAAATAGAATATGTCCAAAGACAAACAAAAAAAGCTGTTTATGGATGCACGAATCTTGACTATCCATCTCAATTGAATAAGCTAAAGCTCCCAAAACATGTGTACAGGCATCAAAGAGGTGATAACATAATGACTTAAAGCTTTGGAAT
Source organism: Artemia sinica (assembly GCA_027921565.1). Taxonomy (NCBI): domain Eukaryota; kingdom Metazoa; phylum Arthropoda; class Branchiopoda; order Anostraca; family Artemiidae; genus Artemia; species Artemia sinica. Next base: position 29,787,917 of record CM051259.1, on the reverse strand, counting down.
GCTGACTTCTCCTGTCAAAAGTCCTTTCAATTTGATGAATCCTCCAAAAACGAGGGTGCATAATAAGAAGTTGTCCCAGAAGAAGGCAGATACCTGAGTCTGCAACCACTACGCCTCCTATTGAGTGATTACTCATTGGAATAATCTTCCTGATACTGCTGTGATTGCTCCCTCTTTTGATGCTTTTAAGATTGCTGCTGACAAAAGTTGGTCCATTGAACCATGGAAGACAGAGTGAGATGTAATTGAGTCAATGGCTCCCAATCATAACTAACCAGCAACTCTACAGTATTTGTCCTTATTTTTCTGGACAATGCAGTTCAAGGTAATAAAAAGGGCAAGAAATTTTCCTAAAATAATCAGTATCTGCCAATATGGTAACAGAACCCAGCAGAGTACCAAACAACCTAAGGATTTCAACCTTTCTGATGAACTTGTGACAAGCAATATTGCTTCAAGCAAACTAGAGGTAGATCTCCATAAAAAAAATAATTACTTACACGAATATCTTTGTCATTCACTTGAAAATCGAGATTAGATATGAGTAGTTTTGTTTCACCACCACCAAGCTTTGCTCTTACAGCTGGCCTTCTTATTTCAGCTGACTGAAAGGATTTTCGAGCCTGAAAAAAAAATGATCAACTTTATCACATTCACACTCCCTATTCAGAGTAATTGTCAAAGTACATGTTTAAATCCTATGGTAAGTAGATGTGAACTATCTTCATATACAATTTTTTTAAAACAGAGTTTTTAAATCTTTATCACCTCACAAGCCTACTGGAGGCATAAGGCATTGTAAAAGACTGAACCAGTGAACACAGCTGGTCTAGTCATACAATAATTCCTTTCATACTACAAAAAAAAAATAGACTGTAAATCAAAAGAATATTCAGGCCATGATAATGCTTTTAATTCCGTTTGATATTATATTATTTACAGGGAATAGCAATAGAGAGAGGACTTTTTGAGAGGTTGTTTTTCATTTATCCTAGTTTAATGGGACTGTCAGACACAGGTCTATGGCACAAGTTAGGACCTGGGATGGTTTCTTGGGTTCTCTGAAGACAGCTAATACCTGTCCTAGCTTTAAAATAAGAAGAAAATTAGCTTAGCTAGGTGGTCCTCAGGATGTCAGCCTGATTCTGAGCTAAACTTATTTTTCAAAGTTGATCATTAACTTTTGTTTTTTCAAAGTTGATCACAAAAAATTGTGCTTAAGCTTAACATATTCACACTCCCTTTTCAGGGTAACTGTCAAAGTACATGTTTAAATCCTTTAGGAAGTAGGTGTAACTGATCTTCAAATAAACCTTTTATAGAGCAGATTCTTTAATCTTTACCACCTGACAAGCCTGCTGGAAGATAGGTATAAGGAATTGCAAAAGACTGTTTGACATTCAAAAGAAATTTTGTGGTTGTAATGCAACTAAGAGCTTAATTAATAGTTGGCCATCATTATAAATATCAAATGCTATTTCTTAAGATGTAGAACAAAACATTCTTGATATCAAGACCTGATTTCTCAAGGTTTGAGAACAATTTATCATTATAATTGCTTTGTAGTGCAATTCTAAAATTGTCTGTTTTTTGTTTACTCTAGCATTCATTACATTGCTTATTTTACATCACTTAAGCAGGCTTCACACTGGTTTACTAAAGGTCCTTAAGATTATAAACTTGACTGTGATTCTCAGATCAGTTTTTGCTGAACAAATATAGAACCATTTACATTTCAATGTCAGGCAGATTAAGACCCATTCACAATGAAATTAACTGTTACTGAGATTTAACTAGCACTAATTTGAGTCAATCTGATTTTTCATATAATTTTCTGATTGGCTTAAATTAGTCTTAGCTAAATCTTGGTATATCAGTGAAATCTCATTGTGAATGGGGCTTCAAATTACACTTACAGAACAGTCAAGGTAAATAACAAAGGTAAAGAATACAGGATTGGACTTTACCTTCATTACCTTAAATCACATTGTCCAGAAAATAAGGAATTAATCCTGTAGTGGTCAAGATGTTGAGCCAACTTGTTGGCTGCATCCCATTCATGAAGCCATGGCTCAGACAACCAATCTTTGTTGACAGCTCCCTTGAAGGCCTCAACACTATGGGCTGAGATTGTTCCTAACAAATTTTACCCTGTAACAGCCCACTGTAGCCAACAGTTACAAAACAACTGGCTAGTGAGAAAAAATAACCATTTGCAGCTGATTTTGGAATCATATCATTACTTTTATTGGTACTTGTGTGTTATAGCAACCACAATGTTGTTCTTGAACTGAGTAAAACTGAAAGGCCACAAATGTAACTTTAACCTAAACAAAAGCACTAATTAGCAATCTAGAAATACTTCTCTTTTTATTGGTACTGTTGTACTATCTGTAACAAACACATGATATTGTACATTGAACATGCTAAAGAAACTAGCCAAACAGGTTTCTTTCAAAAGACAATTCCTATGCTGAGGATTCCAAACATTGATTTATCAGTGTGTTTACAACATTTGAACTTTTGTTTTTGGGGGTTTAGAGGCAAAAAAGGTACCTAGGTTAGGTTACGTATTTAATATATGCTATGCTTTACCCCCACCCCCTGATCTGCTAATATATAGCCAAAATTTGTTTTACAACTATTATATTTTTATCCTATTTTGTTTTATTTTGCTAGCATTAACCAAACTTCACTTCTTGCATGCATTACAGATAATACAACAGTAGCAGCTAATATGTAGAGTAGCAGCTCTTTGAGAGCTGCTACTCTACATATTCACCAAATGATTAAAAATGGGGGAAGGGATAAGTGAAGTATTACACTTTTAAGAATGAAAGCTACTTGTGCATTTTATGGTACCCATGAAAGAAGTTAAGTTTGGTTAATGCTAATGAAATATAATAAAATAGGATGAATATATAATAGTTTAGAAACAAATTTGGGCTATATATTTGCACATTATGGGGGGGGGGTGTAAAGCATGGCATATATTAAATACATAACCTAACCTAGGTACCTCCCCCTCCCCTAAACCCAAAAAACAGTTTAAATATTGTAAATGCAACAAAAACCATGCTTTGCATTCCATTTCTCTAAGAATTTCTCCATGTAGAGCTCTGGAATGATGACTAATTGTATGGAAGAATCACTGGTGACCAGGTGCTGCTCCATCTTTGATAGCATCCCAATTGAATTTACACTCTTTGGAGAACCACTCAGCATCTAGCCTTCATTTAAAAACATCAATGGATTCAGCAATAACAGTTTCATTAGATAATTTGTTCCAATTGCTGACAATACATGTTGAGAAGAATTGAGTACAGACACTAGATGTTGTAGACTGCTTGACAAGTTTCAGTTGATGACCTCTAGTTCTTGAATTGGTACTAACAGTAGGGGATAATGCTGGGAGAATGTTAGCCCTCAATAACTTAAAGGCTAAAATAGCATCCCCTCTATTTCTCCTGTATACAAGTGTAGGGAGATTCAACTTTGATAGTCTTACAGGATAGGAAAGCTCTTGTATGCCAGATATCACTATAGTGACATGTCTCTGCACATCTTCAAGAACTTTTATATCTTTTTTAAAATATGGAGAGGCAAGTGACATTCCAACTTCAAGCTTAGGATGCACAAGTCCCTTATAAAGAAGACTGATGACTTTAGAAGAACAAGTGGAGATGGTACACTTAATCAAACCCAAGGTTGAACTAGCCCCAGCAGCAGACCTCTTAGCATGTGTGCTGAATTTTAATTCATTGTCAATAGTGACACCAAGATCTTGCTCATTATTAACAGAGGAGAGTGGGTGGCCTAAGAAAAAATAAGAGCAGCATAGATTCTGTTTGCCAAAGTGAATGATATGCAGGCCTCCCGCTAGATTTTTTGTGAAAAATATGAACTTTTGACCACAAAAATATGAACTTTTGATTGCGCTTTTTATGAACCTAAATTTACGATATGTGCACCTCAGAAACTGTCCATGGACACAAAAAGTGGCAGTTGGTGTTTTCATCACTGGTGAACATATTCTTCTTGTTTGTTTTTTTTTTTTTTTTTCATGAGTTCAGTTAAATGCATTTAATCTGTATAAAAGTACAAAATACAATAGTACAAAATAGTCCACTCTACTTGTTCCTTTTGGTAAAATATGACAAAATTAAGGACAACTTTTGTTTGTTTACCCTGCTCTGTATCAGCTCAACCTCTCTGGCTGCCTCATCTTCGCGCATCTTCCATCTCAAAGCCTTGATCATACTTTGTGCAAGGCTTATTTCTACAAAGTCTTTAGCATCTATGGCTTTTTTCAGCTTCTCATTAGCTTCTGAAGAAGTGTTTCTGCTACTTGTCTCTTCTCCTTTTCAACTGACTTCTTCTCAATCAAATCTTTTACCAGGTGTTCAATGGTCTCAGATAACATCCTTCTTCTCAGATAACGTCCTCTTTTTTCCTCTTCTTCTCTTCTTCTTCTTTCCATTTGGACTCCTCTCCAGCCTGTCTAGATCGCTCAGCTTCCAGGTACAGTTTCTAGCTCTGGCATGCATTTCACCCCAAATTCAACAGCTCTCTGGTAATAGGGACTATCTTGGGCCTGTTCTCAAACTTCTTTAAAGCATCAGAGACTATCAGTCTAGCACTGAGCATTTTGACTTTCATTGATGATTTTTCCTTGGTCAGCATTCAGCATTCAATGTCAGCATTACCATGCAACATGCTGAGATTTGCTTTTACTATCTTTGAAACAAGGGGATATTTTATCTGTCCTTGATGGTTTTTCAGACTAAAAACCGAGTTCCATAAATGCATGTTGCATGTCCCAATGTCAGCTAGGCCTTGGTCGCTGTGCACAGTTCTAACTTCGGAATCAAATAACCTCCAAACTTTCTTGTTGACATTAGGTCCATCACTTCCCAGCATCAAGACTTGATGGAGATCAAGGTTAGCATCCTTTAGAGCTTGTAGTAGGTGCTGGTGTAAATATTCTGCTTTTGCGTGTCCTATGAAAAAGGACTGTAGGTGACATACAGAGACTCTTTCTATGGTCTCTGACCAGTATCTAATCATGATATTCAACTTCTTTGCACCTTTGGCATTTGTAGTCTCATCATAAAGCAACGCCAAGTAAGAAGATCCAATGGCACATAGAAGGTCCTTGCAAAAAGCATTAGTGTGAATCCATGTAAAAAAAAAAGAAAAAGAAAACAATAATCAATCAACTTATGATCTTCTGGAAAGAAGTTACATTACAGCTCATAAGCTTAAATCAACTATTTAGGAATATTACTACTAGAAAACTCTATGAAGGTAGCAAAGACTCAAGCCAGAAAAAGGAAAAGACTAAAAGATAGCTTAGTACAAGAAGATATAGGGGCAATATAGGAACCAAGTTAGATGTAACAATGTCTTTTTGAACAGAAGAAAATGTATGTTCACAAAACATGCAGTGTTACAGTTTGAAATGTTTTAAATAAAACTCTTGCACATTTGCTTTGCTTGTCCTTTATAAGGAAAAAGACAGCAACCACAAGTACTTTCCAGCTGATGAAAAGAAAAATATGAACTTTATGAAGCTTTTTTCTAAATTATGAACAATTTATGAACCTAGGTTAAAAATATGAACTTTTTTCATAATTATGAACCCAGTGGGAGGCCTGGATATGGCACTTGGCAACATTCAATTCAAGAAGCCAGGCCTCAGCCCATTGACCCAGCAGATAAAGATGATTTTGTAGCAGGGCATGAACTTCACAGGACAAAGCTGGTCCAAGAAGCTTCAGGTCATCTGCATAAAGAGTTGAACTACTGCTGATAATGGAAGGAGCATCATTGATGAAAATATTAAACAATGTAGGACCCAAGACACTTCCCTGAGGAACTCCACTCAGAACTCACATTGAGGAAGAAAGAATACAATCTCCAGAGTCATCAAACAACTGAACACATTGGTTTTGTGAGTAAAGAAAGTCAAGGATCCAGAGCAGGGATTTCTCTTTGAGCTTAATTGCATGCAATTTAATTGCAAGTCAATTGTGACACACTTTATCAAGAGCCTTAGAAAAGTCAAGCAGAATCATGTCAGCAGGAACCCCAATATCAAGTAAGTTGGTGATGTGATCATATGATTCAAGGAGATTGGTGTCAACAGATCTTCCAGAATGAAAGCCATGTTGTGAACTGTGTAAAACATTTGCTTCAAGGTGTTTAACAACTACAGAATTGTTTATTCTTTCAAGAACCTTAACAACTGCTGATGGGTTGATAATTTTCAGCAAGGTCCTTTCTACCTTTTTTAAAAATAGGAACAATATGTGCAGTTTTCCAATCCTGATGTAGTCTAGAAAGATTTAATGATAATTTGAACAGCAGGGAAAGAGGTTGACACAAAACTGTATGACATTCATGCAGGATATGTGGGTGAATGCTGTCTGGGCCAGCAGATTTATGCAGTTTGAGGGATGTCAGTTCCTTTAGAACCAAAGCAACAATAGGCTATGGTTATTATTAAAATTACTTAAGATCAAACACTTGAAATTTTTGATTTATTGACTTACCTAGAAGGATTTTTTTCCAGAAATACCAATTATCCTATTTTGATGTATACAGAGTAAAATACCTCTTTTGGGGAAAGACCACTTTTCTTCAACATTCCAGAAAAATAGAGAAGGGTGTTTGGATTGCCTCTATTTAACTATAGCATGAAATAATGTGACTATAGTAACAAGATCCTGCTTATTATCCACCTTCTTGGTGAAATTTACAGCAATAATTTGTTGTCACAAAATTCAAAATCTGGTCTCTGTTTGGATAAGTACTTGGAAAGGAAAAAATATATTTAATATTTGCAATTTATGGAATAAATATCAAGCAATGGCAGTTACACTTTTAGAATAAAAAACAATAAGTTTTCTGTTTATATCTGAATAAAACTGGAACACTGAAAGTATAAGACAGAGAACTATCAGCTTAATTTCAGTTGTAGCAAAAACCCTGGAATGCATTGTGAACACCAAAATACTAACACATCTTCTGTCCAGCAGTATAGTGTAACTGGACTAGCATGGCTTCCTTCATGGAAAGTCAGTTGAGACCAACTTACTTGAAACCTACAATATCATCACTGACCTTCTAAAGAGGGGATCACCTGTTGATCTTGCCAAAGCATTTGACAATGTGTCCCACAGATGCCTTAGGGCCAAATTATTGGCAATTGGCATCTATAATGATGTAGTAAAATGGGTGATGAATTTCCTGACAGACTGAGAGTAGAAGGTCCAACTTTTCACCAATGATGGCAATTAAGTATTCTCTGAACCATGTGATGTTGTCAGTGAAGTTCCTCAGGGTATTGTCCTAGGCCCTACCCTCTTTTGCATTTACATAAATGATATGACAAAGGAAGCTGCAAATAACATCAGGTTTTGCACTGATGACTCCAAGCTTTTTGGACCAGCTGTTCAACAAAGCCTGCAATCAGACCTCCAGAGAATCCAGAAGTGGACCACTGAATGGCTGCTTGAGTTTAACATTAATAAATGCAGTGTTGTCCATTTTGGCAATAACAATCCTCATCACCAGTATACCATGCATGACCAGAAGTTGCAGTCTGATATTCAGCTACAAACCAGTTGTAAAGAATGAGACTTGGGAGTAATCATTGATGAGCAACTAAAGCTCCATGGGCAGTGGCAACAAGTGGTGTCAAAATCTAAATCAAGTCTAGGCCTAATGAAATGCACTATCACCAGCCACTCCTGTACTGTCTTCCTGAGACTTTAGGCCTGTTTTTTAGCACTAAGATCTTACATCTTTCTGTAAAGATTATTGTTTTTTAACTCATCTTTGTTCTAAGATCTCACATCTCACTGATGTTAGCAAAAAGTGTGAAGACCACCACTGTTCTGCCATATAGAACAATGATGAGAGAACTTTGATGATCTACTCATCATAGTTCTCAGACTGCTGATCAGAGCAGAATGATGAAAGACGTTTGCACAAAAACAACCAAAGATGTAAGATCTTTGTTCAAAGATTTCACTTTTAAGCATTTTCTGACAAAAGATGTAAGATCTTAGCACATTGATGAGTGAAAAAAACACCCTTTTCACATGGCTATTGTTAGGCTGTTCTTGGACTTTGGAAAATGTCTGACCTCCCCCTCCTACAAACATGACACCAAAATAACTGAAGGAGTTCAAAGATGTGCCACCAAATCCATCAAGGGTCTGCAAAATATGATATATGATAAGAGACTGGAGCACCTACAACTACCAATGCTGGTCTTCAGACATCACAGATGTGATAGCCTACTGACCTACAAATATAATAGTCAACCAAACAACACCCTCCTCACAAAACATACAGGTCAACACAACACTAGAGGATACTCACAGAAGCAAGCAAAGCAAAGAGAGACAATCAGAATGCACCAAAAAATTTTTACCAAGTGTATTTACAACAACTGGAACAACATACAAGACAAAACCATGACTGTACCCACTAGTGCCTCCTTCAATGAAAGACTTGACAAAGAATAGAACAAAAAGCCATGGAAATTTAAGTGGGGCAGTCTATCCCTCTTAGCTGCCAACTAATAGAACATCACTGGGCCCATTTCACAGTGGCATTCCAAATTAAAATCATTAATACAGAGCAGAACAGATCTAGCACAGACCTTATTTTGCTCTGAAGTGTGAATTAAGGTAATATATAGGCTAAGCTACCTCAAAAAGAGGCATAGGCCTAGGTCTTTCCCAAAAAGAGGTCTTTTATCCTACCTTAAATTGTTAATGAATAAAAAATTATGGTAAATGTATACCAAATCATATTATTGAGTTAGGAATAAAGTGAATCTACACCATTCAATGCCTTTTTTATGCTGATTACAAATATAATAATCATTTCTATCAGAAATGAATTTCAGCCCCCCCCCCTCTATACTATGCCAATTCAGGGTATATATTTCTACATTAGGGGGGCTGGGGGCAAATTTTGTTTCTGATGTAAATAGGAGGTAACTTTAAACTTTATCCCCACCCCCCTAATGTAGAAATATATACCCTGAATTGGCATATATAGGGGGGGGGGCTAAAATTCATTTCCAATAGAAATAATTATTATATTTGTAATCAGCATAAAAAAAGGGGTTCATTTCTGCCAAATCATATTATTGAGTTAGGAATAAAGTGAATACACCATTCAATGCCTTTTTTTATGCTGATTACAAATATAATGGTCAATGTATACCAAATCACATTATTGAGTTAGGACTAAAGTGAATGCACCATTTGATGCCTTTTTTTATGCTGATTACAAATATAAAAAGCATTTCTATTGGAAATGAATTTCAGCCCCCCCCCCCTATATATGCCAATTCAGGGTTAGGTTAGGTATAGCCTATATAGGGGGGGGGCGCAGAAATTCATTTCCAATAGAAATGCTTATTATATTCGTAATCAGCATAAAAAAGGCATCAAATGGTGTATTCACTTTATTTGAAACTCAATAATATGATTTGGTATATATTGACCAATATAATAATCATTTCTATTGGAAATGAATTTCAGCCCCCCCCCCTATATATGCCAATTCAGGGTATATATTTCTACATTAGGGGGGGGGGGGTGGGACTTACCTTCCATTTACATCAGAAACAAAATTTGCCCTCACCCCCCTAATGTAGAAATATATACCCTGAATTGGCATATATAGGGGGGGGGGGTGCTAAAATTCATTTCCAATAGAAATGATGGTAAAATTCTACTTTAGTTACTTTTACCTATCTTGGAAAGGGGTGAGGTTAGGAAAATGAAACTTTCAGGGATGGGTCTACAGGCTAAAATATGTCCTGGGAAGGTATTTTGAAGTAATTATCTCCTTCTCCCTCTAGAGGATCCTGAAATTTGCCTACATGACAGGTCTCTACCTATTGAAATTTTGACAAACAACATTTTACCTTAATTTTCAGTTATAAGATTCTTTTTCTCTGGCTTTAGTTCTGAAAATGCAATTTCTGTTATTTAAGTAGTATTTTAAGCCATATCAATGTTAATTTTCAAAATTTAGGAAATGTATTTGCATATCTTTAAAACTCTATAAATCAAGATTGAGTAAAGTTATGAGGCTGAAAACAATTTTGTTGGACTGCATTTTAAGCAGAAGACCTATTTTACAAGGTTTCACTTTTATAACACACATATTTTAAAGGTCATCAAAGGTCAGGACCCTGTAGAGAGAGAAGGAGTGGAGGTAGGTACTTCAAAATACCTTCCCGGGACATACTTTAGCCTGTAGATCTATCCCTGAAAGTTTCATTTTCCTAACTCCTTTCCAAGATAGCCAAAAGTAGCTAAAGCAGAATTTTACCAAATGATTATTATATTTATAATCAGCATAAAAAAGGCATTGAGTGGTATATTCACTTTATGCATAAGTCAATAATATGATTTGGTAGAAATTTACTAAAAAAGGCATCAAATGGTGTAGGCCTATTCACTTTATTCCTAACTCAATAATATGATTTGGTATATATTTACAAAATTATATCATGCTAGGGAGTTATTGTTAATTAAGGCTATTAATTAGGCCATAGAAGCAGGCCAAGGCCTTCATTGCAGTTGATAGGCTAAACACAGCCCATCCTTGAACTGCTTTGAATTCCAAAATCAGCATAGGGTACAGACAAGCTTTGACAGCAAATTAAATAATAGCAAAGCAATTACTACCATACTTACACTTATCTGGTTTCTGGAACGACTGGGGCTTCCTCGTCCTCTAGGACTGCCCCTACCTCTTAGTCCACCTCGTCCACGCCTACCACCTCTTCTCATTTGAAGACTTCCACGCTCTGTGACTGCACCACCTCTACCTTTTCTTACATTTATTTTTCTGGCTTTAATAAACTCATCTAGGGACTGATCCATTTTTATTTTTTGAAACTTCTGAGCTTTAAATTTATATCAAAATGGCGTTATAATGAATATGATGAACAGCAAAGAGAATGAATATGAAGATTTATTGTGCGCTATAGCAATGGTACCTATATTTTCTTCTAAGCTTTATTGATAAGAAATCTCTCAGAGCATTTTTTGGTTTTAAATCTGTCTGTCGACAAACAAGGACGGCACCCTCAGAGAGAGTATTGAATTAGAACTCACATGGGGATAGTCCAGTGCTTTGAATCCAAGTAGCTGCTGCTGCCAGGCGCATAAATTGTATTAGCCTATAAATTAGGAACCGACGGAGAAAAAGGAAGATGGCTAAATAATCTTGACTGAAAAGCCCATAAGTTGTAACTGAAGAAGAACAGGAATTTTACCGTTTGATTTGATTCTCTGCGGACACGGAGAACCGTTTATCAGTGACATGATAACACAGTGCATTTTGTCTTGTGACGATAAAAAAAAAAGTCTTACTTTTCCTTGTTTTTCCTTGAATCTAACCTTTGTAAATACCCGAAGTATTAGACTAGAGTTACGTTTAAAATTTCGAAGCTATATGTAATGGCTTTTATATAAAGACATGAGCACAGGCCATCTTCTGAGTAAGCTCACTAAACTAATATCTTGATAAACTCAAGTGGTAAATTCAAATTGGAAAGTCAATTCACGATAAAATGGGATTTTCCTATATTCAAAGATAGAAAGGAACAAAAGAACCAATTTATTGATTGAATGAAAGCAGACCTTTGGGAAAATGTACAAATGGTTTTGATTGTCTGTCGACAATGTAATGCTAAATTTAGACAAGTTCTTGTCATAATGAGTTAAGTTACAAATTAAAAGAATTGTCATTTAGCCTACTTTATGGATTAATGATGCTTCTTGATAACAAAAGCCCTCATGCCATACTGTTTTGGGGTTTTCGATTGAAAAATACCTTTTTGTCGTATTTTCATTCCGAAATTGAAAAAAAGAAGGACATGTTTATCCGTTTTCCACTCCAAAACATTTACAAATACATATCACTCTTCTAAATTATCAAGAATTGACGTCACTGATAGCTCAGATGGTAAATCAGTTAAATGGTTTTTCCAGGTGGCTTAACTTTTCAGACAAAGTAACAGATTTTAAATTTTACAAAACGTCAAAAATGCTTAAAATAATTCATGGATACCCCAACGAATGATTTCCATAGAGCAGGCGCTTCCACAATTTTTTTTGGAATTTATGTAATTCTATTTGCAGGATTTGTCAAATGTATGTACAAGTAATGCATTAATACTATAGATATTGATTGCTTGAACATGCCTTTCGATTAAAAAGGCAAGACTTTGGCTTCTACAAGACTGGCTGGAGACAACAAAAATATTGATAGTTAAATAATAAGTGATATAGTAGATTCAAATCTATTTTCAAAGTATACATTGAAAACGGAAAATCATACATCCAGTGCATCTACCACTACTGCTACTACTAACAACTCGCTGCATCACCGAGCCAGTTCTAATAATGGTGTTCATAATTTTATGATTTGGAAAAAAAAAACAATGTTAGTTGATAGCAAAAACGCGGTCATGGTGGGAGTAGTTCATGCAGGAGTAGCCGTCGTAGGAGCAACAGTAATAGGAGTAGTCTTGGTTAGGGGTAGTAGTCAAAGGAAAATTGTCCTAGGAGTTATGCTGCTGAGAATACTATCAGGAGCACCCATATTGGATGAAAGTTCTAATGTCCCCCCAGATGAAGGCTGTTTTAGGGGGTAGGTTCTCCTCTATATTGACTTGAAGAACCTCTCAAAAAGGAAAAAAAATAGAAACACAAATTCAATTTTCGAGCTCAGTCCCTTATTCATGAATGGATCAAAAGGCCTTTAGACCCCCTGCTAGCTGGTGTTCATTTTTACAGCGTTGCGCATTAATAACCGCAATCTGAATGGAATTAACTCATTAAAATAACGCTTAAAAATAATCGTCTACGGTTAGACTACAAATATACTTAGGTTCAAATCCATCACCGTGCTGTTATAAGTCCTACGATATTAGAGGCTGCATATCTAGCTTTTTTTTTTTATCAGGATTGCAACAGTAGCTGAAACCTAGCAAAGAGCAAGGCACAGCCAATAACAATATTAACCTAGAAAAGAAAAAATGATTTTTAAAGAAAATGTGTCATTAAAAATATTTTCCAATCAGCCCTGTTCCAGAAATAGTAATTTTCATTCAGATTCAACAGAAGAACAAATTGTAATTGCGCCGAAATATTTCTGAGAATTAAATAAGACCCCCAAACCACTCAAAATAGTTTAAAATCAAATTAAAAAGAGCACCATCAAAATCAGCATCGTAAAAAACCTAAAAGCCCCCCAAAAAAACCTAAGCACTTTAGAGCAACCCAATTTGAACAACAAGAAAAATTACATTTTAGCATCGGCAGTAATAATGTGTCCCCTTTTTTTCTAGGAGTGATTGTATCAAACCAGTAGTCATAGAACAACTGAAGAGGGCTCATATAAGTGGGGATCAAAATATCTAGTGCTCTTTTTAAGTGACAAAAGAGACCCCACCGCAGCAAAGCTCCGTTTTTCTGCCATTTTCTGTTATAAAAGATCAGTTTTTGACCAGAGGTTCATTTACTGGATAATGTCAATTCTAAAAAAGCTAATCAGTTCGGTATGGCTTGAAACTCTTCATTTGAGGTTTGCAGATCCCTGTGTTAGAAGTAGAGGAATGGAATTTAGCATGGGTAGTACAGCTGTTGCACATTCTCTTTTCACTTTTTTCCGGTTGTGATTGTACCGGAGGTGGTAGATAATTATGACGAGGGGCCATTTTCAGAATTTGAAAATTCTTGCTGATTTTTTAAATTATAAAAGAGATAGCGCCACAAGTGGGATTATCTGTCAAAAACAATAATTTTGACCAAAAGGCCAGTGAGTGAAATTCGAATCAATCGATTCGAAAGGCCGAGATTCGAATCAATCGATTCGAATCCAAAAACTGTCTAAAAGCCAGTCGATCAAAAACTAATTAAATTTTTGAAAAAATTACATACTTTCTTTCATAATTATTCCCTCTTGTCCTCATACTCACTCTCCCGTCAATGCTCCTCAACTTGCGCTTTAGTTTTCTGAGGTATCTACCACAAACCCCTCCCCTCCCCTTCCATAGGACACTGAACTTTGGTGAGCTTAGACAAACTTTGTGACTTTCATATATTTTTACTATTTTTCTATATATTTTCGTAATAAAATTTTTGTTCCAAGATACAAGTCTGGGAGAGGGGATACATTTATTGGTAATGGTCTACAAAGACATAGCCGAAAAAACAAACATCCATTCATTCGCCGTTCGATGCTCATTCTAAATATAATAATCATTTCTGTCGCAAATGTCAACGGTTAAGTCGGGAAATTGGTCACTATTGACAAGGGCCGCTATTCACTTGCCATTCATTGCTATGAACGAATTGAAAGTGAAGGCTACAGGCCAAGTTTTGTTTTAAAATGTTGATTCTTCAATTGTAGCCTCAAATTCTTAATTAAAGACTTTAAAAATCCTTAAATACAGATTTTGTTAAAATAAAATATCAACAGCAAAATATGTACTTGCATTGTCTTGATTTTGTCTTTTATTATGCAATATTTGCCTCTGGTATGTGATCAACAAGCTTAGAAATCTTTTGATTCAGAGATCTATGGTGAAAATTGGAAACCCCTTGTGAAATAAGTAGGCTAAACAGGGTGTTTTGTTTTAGAACGCTCATGTTGTAATTGTGGCCTCATATTTGAGTGTTGGAGACAATAATGTTAGAAAAGTGACTGAGTTTTTGGAGGCTTTGAGAGTTCAAGGTGCAAGAATAGCTCTGAAAATTAGGGTTAAGAAAACTAAGTTGCTTGGACTAAGAATAAAAGAGGGCCAAAAGCTCAAGTTAGGAAACAAGAAGATCGATCAAATGGATAATTTCACGCTCCTGGGTACGAAAACAAAAATCTGGTTGTTCCCAAATTGAGTGGGTAGAGGTCATAAGAAAGGATCTAAGAGATGTTGAACTTCACTGAGGGAGGTAAAGAGTGAAGGTTTGAATAGATTGAGAAAAAGGAGAACCCAGGGGCGGATCCAGGATTTTTTTAGGGGGGGGGCAAGTAGGTGGATCCGATAAAAAAATTAGGGGGGAGCGCAAAATAGGTTGATCCGATAAATTTGCGTTAGGAGCAAGTTTAATTAACGCAAACTTGAGTTAATTAAGTAAATTAGACTAGATTACGCTACGGGGACACGCACCCCCTCACCCCCTGGATCCGCCACTGGGAGGACCGTAAGCAGCTTTTTGGCCGCAGGCGTCTTGGTGCTGCAGTGACTTGTTTGTAAAAGTAGCCTAACATCTGTCATGAATGACCTAAAACCCTTAAATAGCAACTTTTTTTTAAAAATTAAACATTATTTGTGAAATGTGTGGTTACTATACTTTGATTTAGGACGGTCAGATGACAGAGGTATTGATTTACATGTAATCATTATACAAAACGAAAATATTTGTGTGAATCTGGTTTCAACAAGATGTAATATCTCCACCTTTGCACTACTGCTACTACTAACGACTCACCGCAGCACCAAACCGCATTTCTACTAAAATTTAAACGCACGTCTAGTCCCTGTTTTGGAATGGGGTACTTGCAGTTCAGCCCCCTTTTCCCTAAGGGTGCACCTGTCGTATTGCCCAAGGGTCACATTTCCGAGCTCTTACACCGTTCTGATTACAATAACTATCTTGAAATTTTAATTCAGTATAATGACTGACTGTACCGGCAAAACCGGCGGCTGGCACTCTCTGACCGGTTTTAAGATTAAAAAGAGTGATTGGAGTCAGAACTGGTGATCAATGGTACCCCTCCTTCAAATTACTACAACTATCTGACCCTTATGGTGAAAAAAAAAAGAAAAAAAAAGTGCCTTGGCTATTCTACTTCTCCGGACTGTTTATATAGCCAACAACAAGAAAAACTTTAGGCGTCATAAATTTCAATCCAATCGGCAGTGAGCTGTTATTATTAGTAGTAGGAAGGTGAGCAATGCGAGGTCTGGCAGAAAAGTCAGCTATGGCTCAAAGCCTCTCCTTAGAAGGGCTCAGAAGATTCATCTATAGTTTTTTAATCGATTTATATTTTTTTCAAGATGGGGCTGATGCATCTTAAGGGGGACCCCTTGATGACACCCTGGTTCAGTTATTTGAGGGATTAATTAACATGCCTTTTTTAGTTATAAATTCTTACCGACGACTTAACTTTTCTTAAATACAAAGAACACTTAACTTTTGTCCACACAGCCCTATCTTCCGCAAAAAAAAGTGTTGCGCGTTCCATCCGGCCTGAGAAAATGCTCTATTAATTTCTGAAATACCTGACGAGTGAAGTTACAAACTCATGTGCAGTGGGATACGAGAATTTCGGAAAAAAACTTAAAATACTTCTTCTCAAAATACACATGGCGATTCTTATAAAGAGCCAAATTTATAAATTCATGCACAGAGGGATAGAAAGTTTATAAACCATAGCCGAGAATCCGGCCTCATATAGATTTTAGCTAGTATTAAATAAAAAAACAAGTTTTTTAAACTGAAGTAGGAGCGACATTAAACTTAAACGAACAGAAATTATTCGTATATGAAGAGCTGTCCCCATCCTCAACGGCCTCGCTCTTTTACCTAAATTTTTTATTGTTTTAAAAAATACAGTTGTGCGACAAGTCAAACTTTAGCGTAAAGAGCGAGGCGTTGAGGAGGGCAGCCCCTTTCATATACGGAATATTTCTGTTCGTTTAAGTTTTAATGTCGCTCCTTACTTTCAGTTTTAAAACTTGTTTTTTTTTTATTTAATTTTTGAACTTTTTTGAATAAATGCAGGTTTTGATCTTGGCTCACCGTACATGAATAATTAAAACAAAATTTTCATATTATTGACTTTTATTTAGTTATGGCTTTCTCGAAACTTGTTTTAATTTTAATTACGAACGTTTTATTAGTAATAAATATACGTAACTTACGAATTACTTACGTAACGAAGTTCTTCTATTTCATATATTTTTAATACGTTATTAGGGGGGTTCGCCCCTAGTCAATACCTTGGCTCTTTAAGCGAAGTTCGGAATTTTTTTCCAATTCTTTAAAATGACCGCTTAATCACAAAGGCCGTAATTATAATAAATAGCTCTTATGAAAGTACTTAAAAAATCTTGGCTTAAAGAGCGAGGCCTTGACTACTGGGTGAACCCAATTATATATGTAATATTTTCTGTCGTTTAAAGTTTTGTTGTTGCTGATGTTGCAGGCAGTTGAAATACTTGTTTTTTTTTATATTAAATTTCTGATCTTTTTTTAAATAACGCTGGAAGTCCGGGTCCCCCTTCATAGCAATGTCCTCCTCCCCCGCCATGAAGACTTCCTTCATGGAAAGATCCTCCCACATACCCCCGAACCCCCCCACCCCCCCCCCCCACTACCAGGAAAAATCTCTCCTGAAACGTCTAGTATACTTCTCAAATAACCAATACTATATGTTAACATTTGGGTAAAGTTCATAACTTTCAGCCCTCCCCCGGGAACTTCGGGGGATTAAGTCTCCTAAAAGACATACTTATAATAGTTTCGAACATGCTGAACAAATGGGCTATCTCAAAATTTTTGATCAGGTGACTTTGGGAAAAAAAACGAGCGTGGTAGGGGGCCTAGTTGCCTCCATTTTTTTGGTCACTTAAAAAATGAAAGGGCACTAGAACTTTCAATTTTCATTCAATTGACGCCTCCCACGATATTCTATGACACTGGGTCGATACGATCACCCCTGGGAAAAAAAAAACAAAAAAAAAACAAACAAATACACGCACCTCATACACCGTGAGCTTCTTCTGGCAAAAAATGCAAAATTCCACATTTTTGTAGATGGGAGCTTGAAACCTCTACAAGTAAGGGTTTCTCTGATACGCGAATATGATGGTGTGATTTTCATTACGGTTCTATAACTTTAGGGGGTTTTTCCCCCTTTTTTCTAAATCAGAGGCACGAATTTTCTCAGGCGCGTACTTTGATGGGTGGATTAAACTTAATGAAACTTTCTATATTTGAAATCAGCATGAAAATCTGATTCTTTTGATGTATCTATTTGTATCCAAATACCGTTTTCTAGAGTTTCGTTACCATTGAGTCTGGGTACGCTCCTCTTACAGTTGTTACCACGAACCTGTTTGAAAGACTAACGGGCTACCAGAACATCGTAGACAGATGTTTAATAGCTTATATAAAAGCTATTTCTAATATTTAAGTGCTTTTTAATTATCTTAACATAATATAAAAATAATTTTTTTTTTTAATAGCCACAAAGTCATTGAACAGCATACGGTAATAATGGATTGATTTATCAGGTAAGATTTTGGTCACACCAGCTATAATTCCAATAGTGGGTAATATACAATCTTACATTTTAAGAAATATGCTTTAGCGTTACTCGAGATGAAAATCGAATAAGCCATAACATGAAACCCAGAAATCCGGTTATTTCTCTCTATACAAGAGAGAATCATGATATGTTCTTTTCAGAACCAAAATGAGAGTCAATCATTGGACTGAGCTATTGTGCAGAAGGGAAATTAAACAAAAAAAAGAAAGAGAAAAAATATCCTAAAATGTTTCACTTTTATACTGTAAAATGTCCTTAATTGGTTTGCTTTTACTGTACCAAAACTCCTATATTGTTTTGTGTTTTCAGTAAAGCGCCAGTTTTCTATAATTCTAAAAACATAGGGAAATATAATTAGTTAGTGTATTAGTATTAGTTTCGTTGATACATGTTAGATAGACTGTGAAGCAATAATTTTTGTTCGTTTTAAGTTTCAACTTCGTTGTTTACTTCCCTCAGAAAAACTTTGTTTTTAAAGTCAGTCTTTGCCGGTTTTTAATTGCAGAAGCAACACTGCAAAGATCTTTTTATTTTTTTCGAGGGGGGAGGGCAGACCTCCTCATATACGGAATAATTTCTGTTCGTTTTAATATCGCTCGTTACTTTCAGTTGGAAAACAACTTTTTTTTTTATATTTAATTTCTGATAATTTTCAAATAATGCCGAGAAATCCATGCTACACCAAATGATGTACACAATTTTTGAAGGTGGACAACCTCGACAGTTAGAAAAGAGTAATTATTTTTATAAAGTATATTTTTAAGGTTTTCAAACCCCAAGTAAAAACTCCTTCTTTCGATAAGCACCAAAAATTTTTAGACATGCAGGTGTGGAAAAGCAATAAACAAGAAAAAGTTGGAGAGTAACCTGACAACCAGAGAAATATCACAGGAAAAAAAAAAAATGCAAATAGGTTTTTAGTATTATGATTTCTCTATATACATTACAAATAGTTTTATCCTGTCTATTAAACATTAAAAGTAAAAAAAAATATGAATAAATAGATATAATAATAAGTAATCCTTTTTTGAATATATAACTTTAAGTGGTTCCAGAACTATATGCATACACTTCTTCATCCCCAAAGTGGCAAGGGATTGGGCTAGTGATTTAGTGATCTGCAGAACATACTAGAATGTTCTGGAATTTTGTTGCAAACCATGAAATTGGATGTCGTCAATTCCCTTTTGAATGGGAACGCTTGACAAGTTAAAAAATGAGTGCATCACAGTTACAAAAATAGTGAAATATCAGAAAAATAACCACATCTAAGGCACAAAACAAAGATAGAAAAAAAAAACCGATAAGGAATTGAGCCATTGTCATTCTAATTCAAATTCTATCTCTGGGGTATAAAAAAACTTGATACGTCATGACAAATTTGGAAATTATTTATATTTGAACGAAACAATTTGTATCTAAGAAAATTTATGTCGTCTTGCGTGCTTTTCATAGCATTACTCGATTAAAACACAACAGGTGTCAAAATTAAAAATTCAGGAAACAACCCCAAAAATCATAATTTGGTATTCGAGCTCATCTTTTCCCGAATTATTTCGAAGAAATCTAGAAGTGAAATGGAATTTCGTTCTCAAATTCTCAGAGAGGTTAATCTTCTGCAGGAGCACGACATAAGTTTAATTTTAAAACTTTATTTTCCCAGCTAAGATAGTTTTGTTATGAAACCATATAAAATATGATGACAAACCGGTTTTTGTTTTACTCTCGTAAACTACTAAAAATTTTACAAACTTCAGCGGAACTTTTTCTGGCCGTTTTGCGATTCCCAACCCAGGCAAACTTCGAGTTTGCCCCTCTTACCACTTCGGTGCTACAGACCGCTGAACGTGAGAAAAAAAAGAAGCTCTGAAAGCATTAGTGTTGCACCATAACACAATTACTTTCGGATGACACAAACAGCTTAAGAGTAAGAATACAAAGTTTCCATTCGTGAGGTGCGGATTTTGAAAACTGAGGTGCGGAAGTGAAAATTTTTCATATGAGGATTTAAAAATATTTTTTTAAAGCGCCCATGGTGATATTTGCAATTGGGCTAATACTCGCCTTTTCTTCATCAGCAACTTTGGACTTCTTTTCAGACGCCAACAATCTTTGACGGTAAATAAAACATGCCTAATATCCATCTTCACCACTTTGGTGTCAAAAAAGATGAGCTCAAGAGATCCCGATCAATTGGCTGTCTTTTCCCACCCAATGATATGAGGGCATTCGCACTCTGACACACGGTATACGACTATAGTTGATTTGACTTAAGCCAAGTCGACTGTAGATCTTACAAGGCCTGAATGTTGAAATTTTTCATTTCAGTCAGTAGGACAATTGTCATGAAAAATTTTCAGAGAAACTGAAATAAAGTTTATTTTAAATAGCCTAAGCAGTGGCTTAGGTAGGGGGTAAGGGGGACGGGTGTCCCCGGGCACAGCCTCTGAGGGGGCGCCCTAGTGAGATATTTTTTTCCGCCAATACTATGATCTGTTTAAATTGTGATAGTGATGGTGGGAAACTGACATTGTCCCTAGGTGCTGAAAACCCTAGCTACACATATGACCCTGAGACCACCTTGTCGAAAATTCAAAAATCCGGAAGCAAAATTACCCACATTTGTAAGTGACTACGCGCTGACTCTGGACAGTGACAGGAGTGACGAAAAATTACCTAGAGTTCGAACGTAAACGATGAGAGTGGGTAACTACGGAGGGTAAAATGCTTGAAGTTGACTGTAGTTCAGATATAATCAGCTGAAGTCCAAGGTTCGAATCACTCAATGTAAAAAGGTCATAGTTGAGTTAAGTCATCTCGGTTTAAGTCCTGACTTAACAGTCGAATTAGTTTGAAGCCCTGGAGGATTTACCATATATTTCATCACTAGGTTTAATACCGTCAAATTATACTGCCTTTTTAATCTAGAAGCATACTTTGGACCTTAAATACAAGGCTGATATTGGTTTCATTTCAGCCCCTGTTTGGAAGCTTTGTCCTTAAGGTGTAAAAAAAAGAATTTATATTCATAAAAATTAAATTCAAAAGGTACTATTGTCTAATGAGAAAATATAAGTTTCCGGTCTGAGTGAGGTTTCCTTACATTCCCGTGTGGGTAAAGTTTCCTCAAATTCGCTGTCTTTTCTCAATTCATTTGATGTGTTAAAAAGCTGTTGCCAAGTTGGAACTGTTGCGGTTACTCAAAAGTAGATATAGAATATATTTTATAGCACAACAAAAAACGGAAAATGTAGAAAACAGTAGGAGCAGAAAAGCTGAGAAAAGAGAAGAGGTAGAAAAGCAGATTCTCACTAGTTCTGGCTATAGAGTTCATTCTAAAATAGCTTATATCTAGAATAGCATAACAGTGTTGAACTTTCAGAGTCGACCAAAGACTGAAGACAGCTTAATGGATACTAAAAGCCAGCTTACCTAATGTGCGTAATACTCAAGCAATCACTAATCGTCAACACTAAAAGTACCGTGTGTCGTTGTATAATGGGTATTTGAAACCTGAAGTTAAGCGAGTATTTCTTGTTATTCAGTCAGTAGGATTCACTTGGCCGAGTTACAAATTTTAAACACAGTCTCGGTAATTCTACCTATTTTGTCTCACGGCTGGGGATTCAGCTTATTTTATCGCGCATCCAAAACTAGCAAGCCCTGAAAGTTCCAAGACAATAACCTTAGCTGTTCCTATTATATTGTACAGACATCCTTTTGATAGTCTGGATACTTATAGTGTCTAATAATTTAGTTTTACACATACAACATTATGTCCTTTTAACAACCTGGATGCCCTTAAACTCTTTTGATTTATTTTATAGCTGTAGTAGCAGTTTCATTCACAGTCAGAAACGTAGTCATAATAGCAATACTACTACTAGTAGTGGTAGTTGCAAATAGTCGCAGTCTCAAGGGGGGTGGGGTAAAGGGACTTTAAATTTTGTTTTAGATGCAAGGGGGCGAATTACTCTTTCCCAGGTCCCAATAAAAAGGTACGCGCAAAGATTTTTTACTTAGCTTTTTGGATGATGATAAGGCTTAATTGCTGGAACTTAGCAAACTTTTAAATAGAAATTACATTTTAGCGATGAGCCAGAATTTGAACTCCTAAAACTTACGTTCAATAGTGCGTCCCACTAAACCAACATTACTTATTCGAAACGTTTGACGGGACGTAAATGATGCCAAAAGTAAGGAGGATTACTACTTGAGACGGTCTGCGTTAGTTGTCGAGAAAGTAACGTCACATGTAAACAAATAATTCAACCATTAAAAAAAAGAAAAGAAAAGAAAAATAACAGGTAATTATATGCCGAAAACAAAAAGGGATAGTAGTAGTGAAGTGACACACCGTCAGGAATTTGTAAATACGGTTTTTAAATTGGAATGTGCGTTATTATTGATATTTTTCGTCTGGTTGCAGTGGCGAGAAATTTACAAAAATTCAGGGAGCAGGGGCGAAATGTAATTTTTCAAAATTCAAAGGGGGAGGGGGAGGGGGGTGTACACATGACCCTATACCCAATTGATACCACTGTCTGGTTGTATATAAGCGTTTCAGTATCACGTGGATGGATACGTATTTATTGTTAATCCCTTACATACTACATCCGGGGAAGCTATGGCTAGTCGGATAAGGTGTGCTCAAAACGTAGTATCAGTGTTTTTCATTATGGTAGATAGCGTTCGGCAGTGACGTCATTTCTGTAATGCACCAACATCCCTTACTCTGGAGACGCATGTCATAAATGCAGATATTTTGAAAATAATAGAAAGGCAAGACTGCTGTCAGAAAAAAAAAATTTCTCTAAAACGAATTTTTTTTAAAATAAACAAACGGGTCAAAGCTACTTAAATACTTTTAATTTGCACAAGGAAGCATTTCACAAAAAATCGGCAATTAAGATATAAATCTTGCAAAAAAGAAAAACTAGCAGTAGAAAATTAAGTATAGTAAAGGAATAATAATCTTGGAAAGAAGTAACAGTAAAATTTCCTTAAGTACAATCCAAATAATTGGAAACCAAAAAAAAAAAAAGAATTTTGTTTTGCTTATACCAACAAAACTTGAATAAAATTATTTTAACGCCATAAAACTCACATGCAAAAGATACGAAGGTACACAATAGTAATATAGAAAAAAAAAGCGAAATATATTTCCCTCTATACGTATTGACATCGCCACATAGTTACAGCGAAAGCATGTTGCCGAAGATCACAAAGAGAATACATTAATATAAGTATCTTTCAGAGTAAATACTGATAGGTTATTTAGGTTCCTGTGTTGTCGAATCAGGACGTTTTGGTGGACTTCCTGGGGGCGTAATCGGCTGTTTTGGTTTCACTGGTGATTTTGACAGCCCTGGCTTTGAAACTGGGGCTTTTGACGATCCTGGCTTTGGAACAGGGGCTTTTGGGTTGGAAGATGAAGGCCTGGTGGGGGCTACCTTTTTCGGAGGGGCCGGACCGTTGACACCTGAAATGACAGCAAAGAAGATGGTAAGGAGAAACTAATATGGTCCTTAAATGCCAAGTTATTACTACAAACTAAGCAGCCTAAGATATACTGTCAAAATACGATAATCAGGGCCGTCTTCAGGATTTTTTTTCGGGGGGGGGGGGGGGGGGTAACAAAAAAAACTTACAAAACGTATCACAAATTTGTTTATATTCATTCTTGTTACGGTTTTACGAGTCGTACAAACATTTCGGGGGGACCCCTCTTGGATACAGCCTTGACGATAATATTAACATTTGTTATAAAACTAATAACATAAATAGTTACAATGACCAAAATCCAAATGGCAGAAAAACAAACAAGCAAAAGAAGAAGCATTGGCAATTTTGAATATTTATTGGCCACACCCTTGTCATTTTAAAATAACAGTCATTTATTACCACCTAAAATAAAGAAAAATAAAATATAAAACAGTGGAGCAAAATGAAGAAGAAGAATAATTTACGAATTTTTATCAATCAAAACATTTAAAGTGAGTAGAGACCCCTTAAATGTACCCCAACTGATAATGAGAACTATAAGCAAAAGCATTTCAAAAAACCACAGCTTTCTTGAACTTGAAAACTCTTAATTCGGCCCTCGAAAGTCTTGATTCCCCTAGAATTCTAAGCAGGCCCTAGAGACACTCAGAAACACAATAAGGACAAAAGTTTCACGACTAGAAACTTTTCCTTAAGGTTTTGCGAATAATAACACCGTGAATTCTGCTGAGAGTTTCTCCCTTCATTAAAATGCAGAAAGGCAGAATGTTTATTTTTCCCAAAAAAATTCAAGTAGATCTCAGTTTATACAATCGGTGAGTGTCTGTAACAACTAGCCAATCACATGAGGTTATACGACAGGCACTTGAAGCAAGTACTTGTACAATCGGAGTTCGATTAGTTTCTGATAGTGTCTCAGGGCTGGAGGATCGAATTGAACTTACAGAACAGTTATTTTGTAAACAGAGCGGACAAATGTTCTTCTGGCCCTCACAAAAGCGTACACACTACGTTTTTTCCCTTTTCTACGTCTGTCACCATAGAAGCTCTTTACCTAGTTAAAACAAAATATTATTTCTTAGTGAAGAGTCACACAAAAGTCACGCTAGATGTTTCAAAATAAACACCACCGATAGTTTTCCTAAGCCTAGCCAATTTTGTTGAAAATATAATATGATAAAATTAAGCTAGTTGGGACAGAAATTTTACGTCGTCTTAAAAAAAAAAAAAAAAAAAAAAAAAAAAAAAAAAAAAAAAAAAAAAAAAAAAAAAAAAAAAAAAAAAAAAAAAAAAAAGTGGTCCAGATTTACTTCATAATTTAAAAAGGTATACTGTGGACGAATGTTCGTCCGCTTCCATTATGGATCAGAGTTGAACCTATAATTTTACCGGCTGACGAAATGGAAACAATAGAAAAATACTTAACTACCCTTAACGTTGTGCTCACTTCTACAAATAATAGTAGAGTGTATAATAGTATTAAGCATTTAATACTGTTAATAGAATTAAATAATACATTTAATAGTATTAAGTATTAAGCATATTCCCTTTATTGCACTGCAGGAAGCTAGAAATTTAATTTTTTTTGAAAAAAAAGAAGAAAACTGTGAAACCCATCTAAAATAATCTTTTATTACTTAGTGAAAACCCATCCGAAAGTAAGGAAGATCCTTCAAAACTACCCAAAAGTCCCCCCAATTTTACAGAAAATATGATGTAATACAATAGAACTAGTTGCGACAGAAATTTAGTATCGTATTGGTGACCAGATTCACAAAGATATAATTTTTATTATAAAATAAAGTAAGTAAAACTAGTATGTAAATTAAACTTTTATATCTTAGTGGAAATTCGTGCTTGTTTAAGACAAGATATTTCAAAACACAAACTATCCAGAACTTAAGCCTATCGAAATTTGATCGAAAGCACACTTTTTAGCATCCCAAAAGGGGCAGTGTTTTTCTCAAACCCTAGTTGTTTTTATCACTCATTCTCTGTTTCCCATTTTGTCTCTTTCCAACTTTATTATTTTGAGTATTTGACAAGTATCTTATTATTCCTTTCTATTTTGAAAGAAAAAACGTGTTGCGATCTGGAAAAAATGCACGTGGCGAACATCTAAATAAAATAACAATGTGACGAATTTTATAAAAAAAAATATCGTGGGTGGAATACCAAGATTCGCTTTTCTTTTGTCCCATCTCTATCCCCTTCGAAAAATTAAGATGTATGCATTGTTGGTATTATTGATTACTGTCATCGATATTCATAAAAATGTAGAAGTATTTTCAAAGGAATTTTAGTACAAACTTTTGAAAAGGATACCATAATTAAATGAGATTACGAAAAAAGAAGAATAAACACAAACATCGTACAATGAAAGCTCCATTTAGTTGAAATTTGGTTCGATAAATTCCATCTTTGTAAGTCACTAAATCTTCCCTCTGCAAATCAATAAACAAACTGCTCTTCATAATAAAAAAGATCTCCAGGAAGAACTAATTAGAAGCCACAAGATTGGCTTGGCTTTTTGTGTTAGAAACGTCTAGCGTTTTTCATTTTCCTTTGTCTTAATATGAAAGGAGGGGATGGACCGGTTACGGGCTTCCGTGAGCCGGCTTAATTGGTGACGTAGCTTGTCTTAATCAGCAAAAATGGTAATGGGATCCATCATTTTCGGTGAATAAGGTGGAAAGTGAGGTCCATTGAGATGCCGCACGAAAAATACCCTTCTAACACATTTCGACAAAACCCTTTAAAATTCAAACATTTCACAAATATCCCTCCTATTGTAAAATTTCCTTTGGAAAAAATCGAAAAAACGTAAAATTGTCCCCCTTAGATTAAAAAAAAATACTATTTACCCCCCCCCCCAGCACTATCCTGAATAGGCGCCTTTGAACGCCGAAATATTCGCTTATCCATTTTATCCTGACGAAGACCATACTGCCTTTCCATCATACAAAATAAGAAATTCTAAACTATAATTTGCTGACGATGGCTGTTGCATATATAGCCGATATATCCGTTTAGATTTTATTCACTGTCTTCTCAAATTTCTTGGCTTGTATTCGTTTTAATGTAGCAATTAGTAGTAAGAGGCTCAGAAGTAGAGGAATGCGTGGTCTTTTCTTATGTTCTTACATCTACTAATAATGAGACTAATAAAAGGAAGAAAGGCATAGTCTATTCTAACTGTTCTATACATGAATTTAGACAAGACAAATCTAATGCCCATATTCTGTGTATGAGTTTCCTAAGGTGTACAAGCTGTATAAGCTTCATAAGGAGTCTATTATATGTCTACTTATAAGAAACTACCTTCACTGACACTACTTCATCTTTTTACTAATAAGGAGAGTAATAAAGGATGAAAAGGCGGATTTTAATTGTCTTATACATCAATTAAGACAGGGGCTCTAATCTCGAAATTCTGTTCTGTGTTCATAAGCTTAATAAGGTGTAAAATTCTTGTGATCCTTATTACAGCAATTAAGATGGGGCTAAGACAAATCCAATGACCAGCAAAATGATTAGTCCACATAATATCGGACAAAATCTAACAGAATATTCAGTGTTGGTTTTGATTTTCGTATACCAGTCATCCGAGTGTAAAAAATTGACTAGAATTTGTAGATCTTTTCTTTTTTATCGGAGTATGGGAATTTAGTTTAAGCAAAATTTAGCAGACTTCATTAACTTGGCTTCTAAACTGATGTTAGAATTTGTATTCTTGTCATGTATGCATTCATGATTGATTGATGTATTCATGATTAATTCCGATTATCCGTCATAAAACAAACTAAATCTAGAAAATTTTTTCCACCTCATTATTGGTAATTTACATTAAAACTCAACGACGCTGCATTTTCAAAATACAACTAGTCACTTAAAATATTCAAAATTATTCTAACAAATATTATCCTGGAT
Source organism: Artemia sinica (assembly GCA_027921565.1). Lineage (NCBI taxonomy): Eukaryota > Metazoa > Arthropoda > Branchiopoda > Anostraca > Artemiidae > Artemia > Artemia sinica. The sequence continues at coordinate 29,760,098 of CM051259.1, read as the reverse complement.
TTAAAATCTACTACTATAATAAAGTCTCCTGGCATTATACCTTCACGTGACGATTACGAGGGAGGAGTCAAAGATTCAAACTATCTGATTAAATAACTGTTGAACACATCGAGCGTTATCACAGAAATACGACACTGAACTTTTTTGACCCGTCCATAAGGGGTATATTCTATCTTATTTGACCGACTATAGTCGGCAACATTTTATTTTTTAAATATCTAAAATATTAATTTTTTACAAAAAATAATTTCAGCTACTAGCAACTAAAACGTCAGAGTACTTTGTGTCACTCATCTTTTATATTCTCCCGATTCAGTTTTTAATTTCATATTTTTAATACAATTTAATATTTTTAAGTTTTCATTTAATACTTCAAAATTTTCCTTAAATTCCTCACCATAAATCAATTTTGTCAAGCGAAGAATGCGAATAGAGTTTTATGTCAATATGAATATTTTTGAAAACAAAATAAAACGAAAAAAAAAAATGTTTTCTAATTATTTCAACCTACCTCCGTTTTCCAAGACTGGTTTTGGCTTCGACAGTAATGCCACTCTTGGGAGTGGGCGCGCCGTTCCAGGAGCAACTGAAATTTAAAATTCTATATAAACACAATAAATGCAAAAAATAAATAAGAATAACTAAACAATATAATAAAACATATAACAGCACACCAGGAAACAGCTACAAATGAAAACAAAAAGTCAAAATTTAAAGAACTTATAGGCAAGACACTTGAAGTTCAATTTCCATCGTCTCTTCTTTAACCTATTCAAAATTTGCCAAGATTAAAGTAATTAGATTTTTTGAATAGACCATCATAAAACAAACCAGCAGAAAAGGGTCAAGATTCAAAAAAAGCTTATTTGTAAACAAGGCCGTATCCAGTGGGGGAGGGGTTGAAACCAGCTCCCCCGAAATTATTGCCCGACTCAAAAAACGTAACAAAAAGGCATATAAACAAATTTTTGACAGCTTTTTTAAAAGTTTTTGTACCCCATTCCCCTCATCTCTTGTTTAATCTAATCAATATTTTACAACGATTAAGTCTGGCTAGAATTTGCTGAGATTAAACAAAGAAAAAAGAGGAAATACTTTTTATACTTTTGTGTGCTTTAATTTTACGCCTGAATAACCTGAATACCCGAAGGAGCTTAAAATGGTTACTCATACAAAAAAAAGAAGTTTTAAAAAGATACATGCGAATAATTAAGTAATAACATTCATGAACTATTTTTACATTAAAAATCAATAGTTACTGAAAATATAATTTAATTATATTTCCGTTCAATTAATGTAATTGAAATAAGAATAATAATAGCAGTAATTACAAAAAACCAAAATAAAACATCAATTTTGTTTTTCAATTTTGCTGTGCAATGCGTCGAGGATAAAAAGAATTGCGTCAAAAGGGCAAAATAGGCATATCTGCAAAAAACCAAATGTACTCGTACAATATAAAAAAATAGCATACTTATAGAATTGTAAAGGAATTATGAAACATATAATGTCTATCTAATCAAACGAGCAATAATTGTAAATATGTATATGATATATAAGTTTCTTCTCGAAATGACTATAATTTTTTTTTTTAATTTGCATACTACCATAGGTTTCCATTCGTTTACCCCAGCCAGTCAATTTTCATAAATGTTTTATTGATTGTCATTAGAGACCCCTGAGCACAAAATATTTGAAATAGATGACATTGAGGCGGTAATCAGAGGCAATAAAAAAAGAAGTAGTTTCTTGCTGAAACCCTGCTGTGCTAAGAATTGACAGTATCAGCGTTGCCAACGCTTTAAAATGAACTGTACCGGTTTACCAGCTAAAATCGTACCCTAAGAGATTAGTTTGTATCGTCTAAACATAATGTTAAAAATTTGCGATAACCAGAAGAAAATATTCGATAAACTAAACCCTGAACAGATATCCGAGTACGAAAGGAGCAAGCAAACCAAAATGTGCCCGAAAATTTGCATTGTACCAAAACATTTCCAAATGTACCACAATATACCAGGACCTCTAAATTGAACCAAAAACAGTACAACTTTACCGCATTGGCAACGCTGTACTGGGTTACTGCTAATTGCTATTCAACAGAACAGGTCAATTGAACTTTGAACGACAATACCAAGAGAGTGATAGTATTCAATTCAAAATACTGTTATTTTAGACTGGATTTTTGGTCTAGTAAGTTTTTTTTGTATAGTTCAAGGTCACCAATTCACGAAAGTAAAAGGGGAAGGGAAGGATTTGTTTCGTTTTTTATATGAAGATACAAAAAAAAGGTATTTCTCAGAATCCAGATAGGGGGGGGGGCATTTTTTTATAATGAAAATACCGGAACAGAGATTGTATAAACATGGTTAATATAATATAATTATATAGATTTATTTCCTCCACTATAACATAGCGTTTGAATCTAATTTAAAGTTGTTTAGCGGAAGAGATAAAAAAACTGTCTTTCTTTTCCCCCAGCGAAGCTCGAACCCCTGGTATTAAAATGTAAATAGATAATAAAATGGAATAATAGATATTAAAAGAATTGTGCCAGAAAGGTAAAATAACAAAATCTATAAAAAAAAAACGAGCAAAGCTACATAAAAAACAAAACAATTTACAAATAAACATATAGGAAGCTAAATAAGACCATTCCCGACAACTTAATCTATTTAGATATACGTATAACATAGAAGATACCGTCAAAAAGGACAGAGAGAATAAGATATTTGAAAAACTCTCAAAACAATAAATGAGGCAGAAACACGAGGAAGAGAAAAAGAAAAAAGAGAAAGAGAGAATGAGCGGTACGAATCACTAGGATTTGAGATAAATCCTGACCACTTATGATAATGCTAAAAACTAGAGCACATTTTTGAGCCGTTATTTATGTTTGTGTGTACAATCGACTCTCGATAATTTGAAACTCAAGGGACCAGAGGAAAAGTTCAAATTATAGAGTTGTTCAAATAATCAAGAAGGAATAAGGAAGAATTTCAAATAAACAAGTACTTTATTGAAAATACATAACACATATATGTACAATATATACATATAAACTATTTTATTTAACTTCTTAATCACATGTGTATATGTAGTATGTTAAAACCATGCGGGCGAAAAAACTATTTTGCAAAGTTGTCGTATGATATTTTTTTTGATGAATCGACTTCCATCTGAATCTTGTTCCATTCATTTTCAATAGTGATGAGAGCTGTAAAGAAATTACCACTTCTTTCGCAGTGAAATCATTAGGTGAATAGCTGTGATAATTCAAAAGGCGTCATGTAGCGCTATTTGGCAAAGAGATAGACATATTTATTAACCATTGTAATTACAGAAATGCGACCTATCGATTGGTTAATTCATTTTTGTAAATCTTATTTTGGGTCTCAAAACAATTAAAAGTTCCTGTTTATTCCAAAATGCTTTGTTTCTCCCTTTTCACTTATTTCTATTTATCCTTGGGTCTCAAGATAACTAGAGGCAAATATGTGCAGAATTTTTTCAGGGAGGGGGGGGGGGGGTAAAAGCTAATTTTACTTGATAATTTGAATAAGAAGTGGCCGAAAAATCCTCCTTGCAAAAATGAATATTCGTGAATAACAATCGAAAAACTCAAACTAAAATCTCAGTTATAACACCCTTCTCCAAATTTATATTACGTAACATACCACCTTCTGAATCACCATAGATGAGGGGAATGAAAAGAAACTTACGTTTTGGAGCTAGTCCACTGTCTACTTTTGCGGAAGCCGTAGTTACTGGCTTCTTTGCTGCAGGGGCTACCACAGGTTGCACTGTAAAAACAATCGCTTTTAAACAACCATATAAAATATAAATAATACTAGCTTACCCAATGACCTAAACTGTATTCACTATTTGACGATTTAGCCTTGCGAAACGGGTTGGCCCACTTACCACAACTTTAAACTATCTTAAAACTATCAACAGGTTTAAACTATCATAGCAGATTGATATGCAAAAAAATATAGATAAAATGAAAATTAACCAAATAAACAAAATAAAACGAGAGAATCTTGTTGAGGGGATTTACCAAAAGAATCTTTTCTGGAGGAGGGGGGGTGTAAGTTTTTGTTTTTTACCAGTATTTTAAGACCAGTTTACGAGTCGGAGAAAACTGTTTAGTTTTTTAGTATAAATATCCGTATTTTTACGACCAGTTTACGAAAAAAAATTCACGGGGAGGGAGGGAAAGCCCAGTAGCCCCCGGATATGCTTACGTAATAACTGCACAAAAATAAGCCAGTGAAATTACTGAACACTGTTGAACACAATAGTACAGTGCATTAAACTTTGTTTCGTTATTGTATTTCCAACACGTACTAGCCAGTGCCAACGTATTCAAGTACCAAGGACAGTGAAAATTAAATCTTCTTGTTTGAATTGTGTTCAATGTAAATTTCAGGACCGTATATATCCTAAAAAGGGAATAATCAGAAATTGATTTTCTATTGGAAAAAAGGTATCCATATGCAGTTAGGTAGTTTCTTATAGTAGGGGATGCCAAAATAAAAATAGAGTAATTTTGGGCGAAAATCGCAAAATAATGAACTATATATATATGATATCAAAGAGCTTAAGAAGGTGTAGCTTTTCTTTGAACGTAGCTTTTTTTGTTAATGGGAATCGACATATTGTTAATGTTTGAATTTTTATGGGCAAAAAGCGCTGTTAAATTTTCGCTAAATAGTCCTGCTTATCACGCTTCAACGTGGCAACACTAAGGGAAAACCAGAACATAATTTAGAAATGATCATGGAAATTAAGGCTGGCTACAATTTGCGAGTATTAAAACACGTTTTTTTCGAGATGGGGCCCCAGGTTGCACTCCTTCAGAGAATTCGAAACTGTACGGCAATGAGGAGACGCATGTACTAATTAACAAGTAATGAGGTGGTTAAATTCTACTGACTAAAACTACAATAAGGTTCAATACCTTATATCCAATTTACTTTGGAGGGTTGGGACCAGGGTCGCCAATTGGGGGTTGCAAAAAAAAAAAAAAAAAAAAAAAAAAAAAAAAAAAAAAAAAAAAAGACTATCAAGGATGTTGGAGATTATGAGTAATGATCATCATAAATTGGTAAACACACATTTCATGCTTTTAAATAAACTTTAGCAACTGGCAAATGGCAAATACACGGCCGAATGCATAACGTTTGGTTAATTTTAATCAAGCAGCTATGTATTTAGAAGCAGGAACTAAACATTTTTTAAAACTACAATATTATAATTATACATGATTATCATATAACGTGATCATTTAAGCTTTTTTTTACGAAACCTAAGAATTAAGCGGCTTTCACACTACATACGTAGTTTTTTAAGTGATTAAGTTACGTTACGACTGTATAACCTTTCAACCTTAAACAAGTTCACACTGGGTTGACATAAAATCCATAAAACAATCATAATAATAGTCTAAAATTATCATAAGCACGGTCTTCAAATATTAAAGATATGGAATGGAGACGGAGATTCAAGCTCTGATCAATCATGAAAGACTTTCTAGGAAAAGGTTTTTATTATTTTTTTTTCAAAATTTATTAATTACTCATAAAAACATCGATATTTTTACTACTATCTTGGCTTTCCTGCAGAGGCGATTTTAGGAGACAGAGGGGGTATTTGCCCTGTGCGCACAAAGTCTAGGGGCAAAAAATTTCAAATAAGTAACTAACGGTAATAATGATTTTGTTTATTTTGAAATTTTATTTTTATTAAAATAAAGTAAAGGGGACAGTTAACAATAAGTATAAGAAAATTCAATTCGAAACATTCATTTTCCCATATCTTCATCACCTTTCCTTGAAAATAACAGTAAGTAGACCGAACTTAATTAATTTTAATATTTTTTGTGATATTTTGTATTCAAATTTTGTTAAAATTTGGCCTGATAATCTTTGGGACGCAAGGAGGGGGGCGGGTAATCAAGATCTTGTTTTGGGCGCCAGAGGCCAGAAGCGGCACTGCTTTCCCGTAACGAAACATAAATTGACGTAACATAAAATTTCGAGTACAACTCGAGTCTACTTGGCCCTCACACACGTTACTGACAAAATTTCCCTCCTAAGATTACATAACGTAACGTCTTGGTGCGAAACAATCTATGGCGTAGTGTGAAAGTAACATTATGAAAAATGACAAATTTAACTACTCAGCCCGCCATTATTCTTTCAGGTCCCTTAGCAGGAATTAATATGCATGGTGGCAACGAAAGGGGTCTCAAACTGGCTAAGCAGGGTTGTCATACATGGTGAAGAATACGAACTTGATTCTGATTGGTAGATTACTTATAATTGACCATTGGTAGATCGTTATACATTCTTATCTTCAGTAGCTTACGATATGAAATGGCAATGCGAAAATAGCTTTTAGAACGGAGCGCTGATGAATCCAATGGCTGCACTCCGTTTTCCTCGATTATTTTAGCGAGCTCAAATAATGAAAAAAGGGATTAACAACAATAAAATCATAGACTTATCTTAATATGTCTAAAGGCCCATTCACAATGCGTTTTTACTAAAATCAAGATTTAGCTAGCGCTAGTTTGAACCAATCAGATTTTGTCATGCAATTTTACAATTGGCTGAAGAAATCTAGGACTTTCTGGTTGGATTGAATTAGCGCTAGGTAATCTCGGTATTAGTAAAAATTTCACTGTGAATGGGCCTAAAGCAAAATCTCCAACCAATCAATCAAGTCTAAGCTTCCTAATCCGACAAAAAGTCCCAGGAGTAAGGGAAATGATCGACTTACAAACGAGGCATTTGAAATTAATTGGTGTTTAGTATAATTGAATCGAGTTAGAATGTGGTTCTGAAGATTTGACCGAAAAAGTGAGATAGTTTTAACAAGAGAGGATCTCTTAATTTTTGGCCTCAATTCTATTTCTCTATATGTGTACATATATTTTCTCTAAAAACATCTCTAAAGTTTTTTCTTAAAATTGACATAATAACATTTTCTAGTGTGAAAAAACGACCTAAATAGGTCACAACTTTGGGAAAATTCATTTCCCCCTCCCAGAGGCCTCAATGTATTTTCTTAAATCATCTGCTGACTGAAATTAGAGACCCAACTACTTTGAAAAAAGTTAAATGAAAGTTGACGACTGGACAAGGGTTAGTGAATACCGATATCAGCATTACTTATTCTTAAACGTACCGACTTGGGTAAATTTTGCATTGTATTTAATCTCATGTTTGCACCAAATGTATATGCAGCGATTGTTTAATGAATTAGCCGCCTTGGAAGTCAATTGAACCTTAAAGGTTGCCAGAACAGGTCAAATGAACAATGAGTGAAAAAAGCAAGATAATCAACTAAAAATATTATTGTTTTGGACTGGGATGTCAGTAAAGTAAGTTTGTTTTTGTTTTGTTTTTCTTGCGTGAAATTGAGTGTGCGTGTGGGGGGGGATAACATGTCTACAGAAGGAATTTTCCGCTTGGGATATTTTTTTTTTTAGAATTTTCATTGAAGATGTCTTATGTGCCATTTTTTTGAAAAAAAAAACTGAAAGAAAAAGAGAATAATACCCCCCCCCCTTTACATTTTCGTGAATTAGCACCAATATTCCACTAATGACGCTATAAGAAAAATCCGGTTAAATGAGAGCACACACTTTAGATGCTAAGAAAAATTAATATAATATATGAAACTTTAAATTAGTAAAGCGGATAATTTCAAAATCATATATGTCTTATAAAATAGGATAAATCGGGAATTCAATTTTGACAAAAAAAGAAAATCCGTAATTTTTGACAATAGCGGGTGCCGAACTTAAAAAGAAAACCTGGGTAGAAAATTGACAAAAAATAAGCTAAAACAAATGGTAGCAAACACAATAAGAAGGTGTTGCTTTCCGTTGAAAAAAAAAAAAAAAAAAAAAAAAAAAAAAAAAAAAAAAAAAAAAAAAAAAAAAAAAAAAAACAGATTGTTAAAATCTGAATATTCACGGACGGAAAGCGTTTTCGAATGCAACTGATTGATTTTTCTTATTGATTTTCACTGTTCAACGTGGCAACACTGACGAAAATGTGATACTACCCTAAAATCTTCATAATCTTGAAACAAAGAAAAGAAAAATGTGAGAAACTCGTGGTTGTCAGGTACGAATACACCTAGGAAGGAAAAATGGGGGGGGGGAGAGTATTTTTACTTTGACGTTTTTAGTGCTTCCAACGATTGCGTAGCTACAACCTAAAGAAAACAGCCTAAAGACATCACAATATTGATAGAATAGCCGAGGGCAGACCAACTCAGGACTAATGAGAGTAAAAAAAAAAAACGAACAAAAAAACGCCCCATTCAAAAAACATTAAAATTAACGAAAATACCAGTAAACTATAAATATACCAATTTTTTATGGGGGGTGCAATAATAATAATAAAAATATTTTGAATAGCAAGTGCCCAGAAACTTAAAGAGATTTCAGGATCTGGACGGGGCGAGGCCCCTTCCCTGGGTATGTCCCCAAAACCAGCCTTACCTGGACTATAAAACGAACACGCATTTGAAGACTTTATTTTAAACTTTTTTTTATCATTCTGTCAATTATTTAATAATTTAAATATTTTCAGCATAGAATGATTTTCAAACATGTACACTCAATTTCATAAAAAAAAAAAACACGAACGGTAGATACTTGAGTCGAAACACTCCCTACTTTGAAAAAAACTAATTAATTTAAGGAGATGTACTATATCTGTGCTTATTATAAACAATTTCTCGTTTGGTAAGGCTATTATATTCAAGTTCGGGTATATTTGAGTCTGTTCCTTGTAAACTCATCCCGGAGATAAATAGGTCAACTTTTCGTAAATTGGTAACAACCGATCCTTTTAATCTATATATATACGAAAGCGAATGTTTGCGTATACCGTCATGTGTCTGTTGGCCTAACCTTCACCCAATTACTACACTGTTCACCCGATCGCGGATAAACTTTAAGAGGTTGTTGAGTAATCTCTTCCGAAGGTTTTAGGTATAAATTTCTCCCCCCCCCCCTCCAAGGCCCACTTAATGACTAATAAAATATGAATAATTTTGAATATGAATAATTTTAGCACAGATGGAATTAGAGAACCCTCAACACAAATAATTGACAGGTATTTCCAGTAAAATTATTCATATTTTCTGGATATTCAAGTAATGAGTTAATTCCGTAATCTAAGACACTTCCGGAACTATAAATTACTTTTTCAGTTAACTGTCTGAAGAACATTACTTTCCAAATTCAAAAATACTACCGTTATTATACATGTGTGGAGAATTTTCCATGGGGAGGGAATTTCCGAGGAGGGGGGGGGGGAATCCCATGAGGGTAGGTGGATTTTCGATATTCAAATGAATTTGATTTGCTTATGTTTTTCAGCTGTTTGCATATGAGGCCAAAATAAACTAATCAGGCTATTTATATAATTTTAGGATAAAAGACAACTCAATTTAGCCTAGGGTTAACTCTATTGTAAAAAGCTTGACGTTTGAAAAAAACATTGATGTTCGTATTTTTCTATTTATGGAATCGATTTTCAAACGAAGGGGAATTTTAGCGGACAATTTTTATCAGGGAGGGGGATTTTCCGAGGAGTTTTCCACAAGGGGGCATTTTCCGCAGAGGAGTTTTTCTTCCATTTCCTTTCATTTAAGATCGCAGCAAAGCCCAACTGTAAGCAAATAGGTTACATATGAACTATGGTCTCTTTAGAATTCGCAGCTTTTTCCTTTGTCACTTATATTATATAGTAATTCATTGGCATATGTGTTATGTCTTAGTTGTTCAAACTTTGTTGATTGTTTGTTGTCAAGCAAAAGCCATATGCCTTTTTTTTTTAATTATTCTGTTTCTCTTTTAAATATTTGTCAGTTACTTTTTTAACTTATTCAAAATAACAGGAGAACTTTTTCATTTTGCTGTAACAGTATTTACCTTTTCGTTTGTCTTTAAAAATCTTTTTTTTATCTAGTCTTTTTTTTGCATAATCTGTCTTTTCGCGTCTTTAAATACCTTTTTTTTTAATCACAGGTCCATTCAAATTAGAATTTAGAATGACGCAAAAGCTATTTTAGAATAAAATCGTTAAATTCGATCTAGTCCCTGAGCCAACATACAGATGCCAAAGTTTTCTACAGGGAAAAGGCCCATTATTTTCCGGTTTTCCCGGGGATGGAAAGTCTTCAAGAATTTAATTCAATATTCCGGGGAATATTCAATTTTTACAGGGTAATTCCTTCCCAGGAACAATAAAAAAAAAAAAAAAAAAAAAAAAAAAAAAAAAAAAAAAAAAAAAAAAAAAAAAAAAAAAACCAAAGAATCTTGGTTCAAAAATTAATCGTCAAATCGGGGTCAAAATTCAATAGCAATAACATAATTGTAAAATCTCATGGCCTAATCGTAGTATTTGAATGGGATTATTAATTCCATAATCCGATTGAAAAACATCTAAAGAGTGCCACTCGTTCGGTGCCTCCAGAAAAATCGAAAACATTTATGATTTCCAGATAAACTTTTTTCCTATGTTCCGTAGGGTTTGTGTAACTGAGCCAAATTGGACGTGTATGTGTGTATCGCCCATGGCACTTTGCTCCACCTTGATTTTTAGCAAGTAACTAGTGGAGGGCGGCTGCTCGCCATTTTCGTTTTTAGTGTCTGGGTTTATTTTATTTTTCTTTTCCCCTGCATTTCTTGCCAACAAAATCTTGCCGGGGGGAGGTATATGAACTATCTGTCCATCATCATTCCGAATTAGTCCCCGATTTTAAACAAATAATCCAACCAAGGGATTTTTTTTAATCTTCTTTCAACATGCATTAAAGAAATCTATTAGAAAAACAGTGGAAATTGGGTCCCTCCCTTAGGATCCAATCTACTTTGGCTGTATTTTTCTTTTGAAATAACATTGAAATGCTATCTTGTGACCTCGCCCAAACTAAAATTGATGAGACTGAGGTTTTTCTTAGGCTTAAGAAAAAAAGTGAATATAAATACCAAAATTATTAAATTAGAGTTTTTTTGTAACACTTAGAATTGGTATTATAGTTTTGTTGCAGAAAATCTGTCCACATCGATAATTACATATTCTATGTAAAAAAAAATATATTCCGATTCCAATCCACCTCCTGCCCCAAGGACCGAACTTGCGTTCACCCAAGATCAGAAAGAACAAACATATAATAGGTCTATAATTCTGTAAATATCTTGGTTTAAACTTTGCTCTTCAGGTTGCCCACCTTTTCGTCAGTGCTGTCACGTTGAAACACGAAAACAAATAAACAAAACTAACTGTTTAAATCTGACAGCATTTTCGTGCATATAAATTCAGATATTACCGATCTTTTGATTCCCAACGAAAGCCATATCTATAAAGGAAAGCTACACCCAAATTCAATCGGAATAGAAAATGCGTTCGAGCATGCCAAGATACTTCATTCGAGAAGCCTGATTATTCATTTTTAGTGTTTAATAAGACGTGAAGAACGCCAGGGAATATGAGAAGTGCCATTTGAAACAGTCTAGATTAGCTGGCGGTTAGGTTGCATATACTAATCCCAGAAATTGCACGATAAGCAAGGACAAGTGACGTCTATGTAAACATATAACTTAATCATTAAAAAAAACATATACAAAAATATTTGTAGAGAACAAAAATGGACTGTAATAATGAAAAGTGGCCCACCTTGAAGAATATGGAAATAAGCTATGTTTTCATTAAACTATATATGATCATTGCTGTATTCCACATATTATCTATATGCATTTCAGCTAGCATGTGGGCGGATAAGTATTTGTTGTTATCTCTTACAATTTACATCCAGGGAAGTTGGGGGATGGTTGAACGCACTTGTAAAACTCTATCAGCTCAAAATATTTTCTAATTTAAAACAAACCATCAGTCTAAGAAGACATACTTGATCATTGTTGTTCTAAAGAACCATTTTTCTTGTCACAGCATCCATTAAAAACTTCATTTTCATTAGAAAATACAACGCAAATTTGACCCGCTCCCCCGACGGTCTGAAGAAGTTGTTTCAGTTATTTCTAAGAATGCTCTTACTTCCGAGAACTGATCTTTGTATCTACGATCTGCTGATGTTCTTTGATCAGCTCTTATCAGTAAGAACTGATCAGTTCTTACAAGTAAGAACTTCTTACTTCTAAGAACTGATCCTAGATATTATGCATCTACGCTTTATCTTAACTGAATAAAATAGACGAATACACTGTTTTGGCAAATCTTTAACCAACTCAAATAATAATTTCGGATATGGTTAAAATTTTATTCTTAAATATATCGACATATGATAATCAAGACAAGTTTGAGCTTTGAAATCAGACAAGGGGGGGGGACTATCATGATGTTATTTTTCCGGGGTAAGAGGCCAATAGTAAATAAAATCCACTTCAAAAGCACCAAGGGCAGTGGACACGAAATATGATTGTTTGAATTGGTTAAGTGGAAACTTACACAGACCCAAGAATTGGGAAAAATTGAGAATTCAATTTTTAATGCAAAAGATCTCCATATTCAGTTATGCGGCGTTCAGTAGTAACGGGCGCCCAATTAAAAAAAAAAGTAGCGTGACCGAAAAATCAGCAGAAAATAATCTAAACAAAATATGCAGGACCGTATCCAGGAATTTTGTTCGGAGGGTGGGGGGAGGGGGTTTACAATTTTTTTTAACGCATCTAAAAATTTTTTATATACATTTTGTTACCTTTTTACGAGTCAGACAAACATTTCGGAGGGAAGGGGATGGAGGGGATGGGTAAATCCCCTTCTCCCTCCTGGATACGGCCTTGCACATATGACACCAAAATCCTTAAGAGGGTGCAGCTTTCCTTTGAAAGTGTAGTGGTTTCTTTTTTGAATTAACAGATCGTTAATGTTTAAATTCTTACAGACGAAAAGCATTGTCAAACTAATTATAATTTCTAGTCTGTTTTAACAGTTCATCATGACAACACTAACGAAAATGTGACACCGCTCTAAAAACTTCAGATTTTAAACAAGCAAAAGGAAATCTTAGAAAATCAATTTCTCTAGTTATGAACAAACCTAAGATAGGGTCAATGGGGGCTTAAAAAGTTTAAGAAGGCCTTAAACTTAAAAAAAACTCTAGAGTCTTTCGGGAAAATCTTAGTTGTACCCCCCCCCTCCCCCTTTCGTAGGTATGACAGCATATTTTTCACAGCAGTATTTTACTTTACATTTAAACGTGCTAGAAAGTTTACATTGCGGTTAAAATTCATCCACTACGGGAAGCAAAAGCCCTTCTAGCCTAAAAATGTACTTTTTCATCCCCCCTCCCTCTCCAAGGCAAAATATAGGACGACAACTGGATCTATGAGTCCATATTAGAATAAACAAACTAATAAGCCTACATTTCTTGCTCATTATTTTTGTTCTCAGAAACCTTACTTTCCTCTTTATTATATATATATATATATATATATATATATATATATATATATATATATATATATATATATATATATATATATATATATATATATATATATATATATATATATATATATATATATATATATATATATATATATATATATATATATTATATATATATATATATATATATATATATATATATATATATATATATATATATATATATATATATATATATGATATATATATATATATATATATATATATATATATATATATATATATATATATATATATATATATATATATATATATACATATATATACATATATATATATATATATATATATATATATATATATATATATATATATATATATATATATATATATATATATTATATATATATATATATATATATATATATATATAATATATATATATATATATATATATATATATATATATATATATATATATATATATATATATATATATATATATATATATGTATATATATATATATATATATATATATATATATATATATATATATATATATATATATATATATATATATATATATATATATATATATTATATATATATATATATATATATATATATATATATATATCTATATATATATATATATATATATATATATATATATATTATATATATATATATATATATATATGTATATATATATATATATACTATATATATATATATATATATTATATATATATATATATATATATATATGTATATATATATATATATATATATATATATATATATATATATATATATATATATATCTATATATATATATATATATATATATATATATTATATATATCTATATATATATATATATATATATATATATATATATATATATATATATATATATATATATATATATATATATATATATATATATATATATAAACGATTAAAGTAACTTAAGCATTTAATTATAACTCATTATTTATAAAACTATAATTTGTATAATATAATATGACTTATATTAAAACTAATATATAAATTTATACCGAATATAATTTAACTATTTATATTAACATAATAAATTGCTTTTAGAAAATATTATATATATTTTAATTATTTTTATATTTTAATATATATTAATATACAAACAATTAATTTATATTTAACATAATTTATTACAATTTATATAATATATAATTGTAACTTATTATAACTAGTAAGACAACATTTTAGATTCATTATATCTCAGAAGCATTATTTCTCTCTTAGTAGAAAAAAGATTGCACTGTTGACACAGCTCCACTCAGCCTGGCTTCTCCCTATTAGATACAAAACGGAAATTTATAGCTTCCCCTGTGTTCAAAAGCAGTTTCGATCTATTTCCAAGGTACAACATTAACCTAATATCCTGTGGACTCCACCCAAACTGAACTTAATGAAATCGAGGTGTTTCCCAGTCTTAAAAAAAAAAGTTACTAGATGAGGTTTTAGTCAAAGCTTTGTAAGCAAGTGGCTGACAAATTTTTACCTTTATTAGAAATAGAAGTAGAGGACCAATAACTTCCCGGGAAAAGCATAATACATTTAATTACTTATAATAATAGTTTATTTATTATTAACGGTATTTATATCCAAGGCCGTATCCAGGGAGGGGTGGGTACAGGGTTAACCCCCCCCCCCCCAGGAAAAAATTGTGTCATGAAAGCTAAGAAGAGCCTCTAGCTAAGCAAGACGGTTTTATTAGTTTATTCTTTCAGTTTATCAAGTCCACTTTAAATATTTTTTAAAGTCTTATGCTTGATACAGCATCCCTTTTTTGTTAGTGTTGCCACATTGAACATTTAATAACGCTTTTTTAATTAAGCAAATTTTTCTTTCGTAAAAACAAATGCATATAAAAACATTTTTGATACAGTTTAAAAGTTTTTTGTACAACCCCCCCCCCCCCCCCCGAACAAAATCTTGGATACGTCCCTGTTTATACCAATAACTCTATTTCTCCGTTATATTTCTTTTCAGGATTTTAGCTTCTAATTTGAATGAGTTGATATTTATTTACCCCACCATGAACTTAATGCTTGGTAGAAAATATTACCGTTTTTTGAAATAAACAATAGATTATGTCCCAACAATAGAAATATGTGTCACTTATTCTTTTATATTTGAATATTTTTCCTTTTTATTCGTTTTTTTTTCTTGTCACATCTTGTTCACATCTTAGCTAAATTGTTTACTTATATAGCTGCATTTTTTTCTTTTTATTTCTTGGTTGGTAGCTTTTTTTATTTGCTACTTGCTTCTCTTGCTTTCTTTTTTAATCAGAAATAAAGATTTTCATAGACTGAAATTTTGTTTAGACGCTTTTTTATCTTGCAAGTAGTCACCCTTAAATTGCTATACCATGAACCGTATTCTTAGGAAATAAAACTTATTTTAAAAAAAAACAACAGAAAGCTCTTCTTTTATAGTTTTTTTTTATTCCTAGTTCGTTTTTTGCTAGTAACGCCTAGCTCTTATCTTAGTTAAATTGTTTTCTCATATAGCTGTTTTATTTTTCTTTTTCCGGTTTTTACATTTTCTTCGTTCAGTTTTTTTTTGCTGTTTCCTTCTATTGTCTTCGTAAGGCCAGTTTTAGTCTAAAAACTGATCTGGCAACTTTTTTCCGAGAAAAAGACGAGGGGTCTCTCTTTTTTCTTTCTTTCTCTACTAAGATTTGCATTTTTGACTGGTTTAGTAGCGGCGAATACTTAGTTTTACAGAAGTGAGTTAAACTAGAATAAAAAGAAAACATGCAAACAATAAACCTGACTTTGAAGAGTATTATGCTTTTCTAGAATAAAAATCACAACTAAAAATGCACTTTTGAGCAAAAAAAAAGAGTGAAAATAGTCATTTATTTGTTCATTCTTTTACACAACAATTAAAAAGTTAAGATAAGGAATTTACTCAATTTAACAATAAGTATTTGAAGTTCACGGGAAAAAAAGAAGTATAATAGCTAAGAGATAAGAAAGATGACAAAAGTCTTACATAAAGATCTAGATCAAATCACTTTACGTTCAGCTTTCAATAATAGTGCTGGATTTTCACCTATATTAGGCCCCTTGCCAGGAGGTTAGCATGGACAATCCCTTCAGTCCATGAGAAAAGGACCCTAAATCATGGAAATATTTTTCATTTTTAGCAGAGGTTTTACATTAGCTGTAAAATTGGACATTCTGCACCCTGTCAAAATCATAGTCATGAAGGATCCTCAACCTAAATAACGTGACGGCAAAAATTCGGGATCGAAGAAAGCCAGTTTTCTATGAGAACTAAGAAGAGCTTCTAGCTAAGAGAGACGGTTGTATTAGTTTATTCTAACTACCATTATAACCTAAATAACTGAACGGCCAGAAGTTCGCCAAAAAGAAAGCCAGTTGCATTAATTTATTCTAACTACCATAATAACCTAGATAACTGGACGGCCAGAAGTTGGCCTCAAAGAAAGCCAGTCGCATTAGTTTATTCTAACTACTATAATAACCTAATTAACTGAACAGCCAGAAGTTAGCCTCAAAGAAAGGCCGTTTTATTAATTTATTTTTACAACCATAAGTCCATTTTACGTATTGTGAATTTGTTGATTTGTTTGATTGTGAAATTTCAACGGTTTTTTACGCCCTCTACGTCGGCAAGGTTTTCAATCAAAACAGGTGCCACCATAGAAAACTCCCAGAGCAACCAAATTGACCAAATGATATTTTCTTTGTGTAGATTTCTAGCGTTTTCCTAGCAGGTATGTTAGAATATTTTTAGGGACTGCCCTTTCCTGAACTTTAAAAAGAAAATTCTGCTCCGCTTAATCGAAAAACCAAAAATTCACACTTTATAATGGTACAAGATTCATTAACAACTGAAAATGTCTATCTCCGGAACAAAACAGGGAAAGTTGGTGTTTTTCCAAGATTCCTGGGAAGGCAGATGTCGGGTTTTAGTTTTCTGTCGCTCATCAATCAATTCTAAAAAGTTCAGCCAATCAAACTAAGAAAGTTCATAATGTTCAATATAGGGTGATCCTTTAAGGTGTCCAATTCCCCTAACTTCATACGGACGTATTTTTCATCAAAATTTAAATCACGATATTTTATTGGTTTTTGAAATATATTTCGTTGTGCATGTTTTCACTTAACCAATCAAACAATCAGATTAAATTTTCGCTGTCCATCTCTCTCTCTCTCTCTCTCTCTCTCTCTCTCTCTCTCTCTCTCTCTCTCTCTCTCTCCTCTCCTCTCTCTCTCTCTCTCTCTCTCTCTCTCTCCTCTCTCTCTCTCTCTCTCTCTCTCTCTCTCTCTCTCTCTCTCTCTCTCTCTCTCTCTCTCTCTCTCTCTCTCTCTCTCTCTCTCGAATAAAACTTACGTTTCTTCGCTGGTTTAGTAGTGACGGACACCTTAGTCTTCTCTATTGGAGCACTAGCTGGCGCTTTTCTAGCCTGAGTCCTGTTTGGTAGTGCTTTAGATTGGCCAGAAGAAGAAGCAGATTTCTAGAATTAAGAAGGAGAACATTAGGAAAACTAGTACTAAAAGTGAGTATATTCGTGATCATTCTCACAATTCAACGTCATGAGAAAGACTGATGGTAATATGGGGAGTTTTTAAATCAGATCGGATTCAGATTCTGATCGAAGTTAAATCAGTTCAAGCCACAGATAAAAGGTACATAATGCAGATGTCTAACTGAGGAATTTTATGCTCGGCTTTCTTCGGTTTCTTCCAGAAACGTTTTCACGAATGTTCCCTGTGAAAGGCAAGTTTATTGAGAGCATTTGATCTTCATAAAAGAAAAAAAAAATCCAGAGAATAAAAAAAAAAACAGAAATTTTCTTTTGATTACTTATTAGTTTTAAACCTATGGTCGTTTGAATAACCGATCGTTCAATAAATAGGGTAACACTGTCTTCAAACATATATCATCATCATTACAAATAGTTCAAAGGCTGAATACCTTTTTTTCAAAATATAGGGTAGACCCGTTAGACATGTGTATTACAAACCTTTTGCCTGTGAGTGTGTTCCAGGTAGAAATTACAATTAATGCGTATTCACTTCAAATTTAATGTGAACCTGGAACGGCTTATTAACTAATGCCTTAATACACATTATAATGATTATTAAAACATGAGTAATTTTAACGAATGATGAGTAAAATTTTATTAATTAATTTTGTTTGATTTTGAATTTTGTTTTTATTAATTGATTTTATATAAATCTAATTTGTTTTATTTAATATTAAATTGAATTCTATATTCTTATATCTGTATCCTCTTGGAAATATTAAGGTTTGAGACATCAACGAAAATTTCAGTATTTTTCTGACCATTAATATTTAACCAGGAGCCTCTTTCCTTAAATTATCTTACTGAATATCTTGTATTTCTAGCCGCAGTGCATACACCACTGGAGATTTCATACATTCACCGGATATGATAAAATATAGCCTAGTAGTATTTCAGAAAAGGAGCTTGTTGCCAACTCTAATGGGCTTGCCACATTATGTTATATGAGCTTAGCCACCACTAACCTGGCAAAATGTTGGGGGTCATGGTCCCATCCATGTGCAATCATAAACCAAGTTCTGTCTTGAACACTGACGGATCAGGACTACCAATGAGAATGTAACAATATCCCAAGACTCACTTGCCAAAAACAAAGGTTCCAAAAAATATCCAAAGGGATGAATAGACAAAGCCACAAGGCTCAGGGATACGAAAAAAAAAAAATAACTATTCAAGATTATTTTCAACACTCACCCATCTTTCCTCCAGTACAAAAAAACCTTTCTATACATGCCATTTCCAATTTATTATATTTTACCCTCTTTCTTTATATTAAAATTTTATCATTAAATTAAATTTATACACAATTATTCTATACTATACTAATACTATATTATTTTATACCATACTACTTCTTCTTTTTTTTTTGTTTTTCTCTTCAGTTTGTTTTTTTTATTCTTAACCAAATAATTACCTTTAGCACATTATACTATACTAATTATTTATACTATAGTAATAAATTTTACGGTTATTTTAATTTAAAATACTAAATTTTATACTAAATTAGTAACGTACTTTTTGACGGCAATGCTTAAGAGATATACATTTCCCTAAATACTAAGGTCAGGTTCTAATTAAAGGAGGATAATTAAAAGAAATTATAAGCAACTTAAAAAACAACAATTAAAAAGGTTTGAGTGAAAAAAGCACATACCGTGGGAGAAGCTACACTTGGCTTCTTTGTTTCCTTCACAGCTAATTTATTAGGCCTACTTGGTTTAACTTGTTCTGGCCCTGCAGATTTACCTGCAAAAGAAAAAACGACATTCAATACAAAGCAAAATCAGCAATGACTTTCAACTGATGTTTTAAAATGCACCCGTTTTCTCAAGTTTATTTTTTCTGTGGACCTGCAGCAGATTTATCCAAACCCTAATTTACACTCTTTAACATTTATTTGCCGAATGGGACAAGTTTGTGACTTGGATTTTATCTTAGCAATTTATCACTTTTGTCTAAAGGTAATGTATTCAAAATTTTCCAAAAATGCAATAATATAGGGTGTTTCACAGGGTTGGCACTCCTTCGAATTTTCCCCAAGACCTTGAAATTCCAGTCCTTAGCTTGGAATATTCAGAAGGTATATATATTAAACATTACCTTCCAAAAGAAGATATATATGATTATTATTTAATATATTGACAACTTTTTTCAAATCATTGTATTCTTCACCCGTGAAGTGATTTCTCAAGTTGTTTGATATTGTAGAATTTTTACCACCACCCCCCAAAATTTCTGTCTGACTCATAAAACGTAACAAAAATGTATATAAACAGATTTTTGATGTTTTTTTTGTA
Organism: Artemia sinica; assembly: GCA_027921565.1. Taxonomy (NCBI): domain Eukaryota; kingdom Metazoa; phylum Arthropoda; class Branchiopoda; order Anostraca; family Artemiidae; genus Artemia; species Artemia sinica. Next base: position 29,739,752 of record CM051259.1, on the reverse strand, counting down.
AACCCTCTGAACAAAATTACTGGATTCGGCCCTCGTGGTGGTTTCATATTTCCCTCCCAGAATTTGGTTTTTACTCTTGCTATAACTGATAAATCTGTTAGGTCATAAAGAAACTGCGTACATTGTGACGGTGAAAAAAAAGTAATATAATAAACAAATAAATAAAAAAATAGAATCAATGTACTTCCTTCTCATTTGTATAAGCTATTAGCATGTGTTGACTGAGTGCATTACTAAGAAAACAAAAAAATAGACGCTTAGATATCTTATCTTCAATAAAAGATAAGTAACAATAAAAAACAAAATAAATATATATAAATATAAGATAAAAAATGTAAGCTATTTTTTCTAATATTAGAAAATAGTCTTATTGTCCTAGACCAACAAAGCATTGTTTTTTTTTTCCAGGATCAGGAAATATTTGACTCAGTTGTGAAATCGCTAAATAATCAACCTATTATAGATACGGCCACAAATTTCAGTAACCTTAGTGAACTTGAGTCTCTAATATAATATGCACCTATAAAATCAAAGTAAGACTATAAGATTATATAATATAAGATTAAAATATATAATATATATAAATATATAATAATATATACTATAAGATTAATAGATTATAATAGGACTATAAGATTGGCTCATAAACGAATCTAAACATTTGGCTTAAAGTGTAATCCTTTGGGGCTTCAACAATAAACACCATAGAATTTCAAGAGTTTTTTTTTGGTTGTTTTTTTGGGGGGGGGGGGGTAGGACAGGACCGGTTTCCACGTATCTGTTTCCACGGTAGAGGATTCAGAAGTGGGTGTAAGTAATATTTCGATTTTATTAAGCTTGCGTTAAACGCAGCTCAGAATGCTTGCTTCAGTCGGCAAAAAAAGACAACAACATTTTAAATTACATTTTATCTTCATGCTGTAAAATACGCAAAACTTCAATTACACTTATTTTGATGCTGTAAAAATTAAAATCATTAAGTATTGGACATGTGGATATTTGCGACATCATTCACATGAAAAATGTTTTCCAGAACTAATTAATGTCTTATACGAATTTTTCCTAAATCGTGACATGCAGATCTTTCTTTTCACACTGGAAAACAAAAAATTTCTTATTAAAAACAATCTTATCCAACAGACAATAGCTACCGAGCAAAGATCCGTACACTTAAAAAAAAACACAAAAAATACTGTAATTTTTCTGCGACAATGCGTAGAATTTAATACAAATCAATTAAGAGTCCAAGACTCAAATCACAGCTATCTAACGGGAATGTATTTCTTTAAAAACTTAGAAACAGCTGATTTGTCGACAAACAACTGCGTTTTGAAACTTCTCCTACCTTTGATAAAGGCTTTCAATTCTTCAGGGGTCTCTAATTTCAGTCAGCAGATGATCAATGAAAAATATTAAGGGGACTGGGAGGCGGAACGGATCTCTCCAGAGTCCTGGCCTGTCTAGATCACTTTTTTTTTCAAACCAGAAAATGGTTGTATGACGATCTTTGGAAAAAAATAGCACCTTTTTTGAAAAAAACATTTACAGATAAATAAATATATGTAACATATATATAACTATAAATATCTGTAAATACATGTCGCCTCCCCCCCAACCAAATTTAAAAAATACTGGCATTCAGGATTAAGTAGTATCTGGTTCCGCTATGAATCATGCAAAACGCTAACAACACACACACACACACAAAAAAAAAAAAAAAAAAAAAAAAAAATAAAAAAAAAAAAAAAAAAAAAAAAAAAAAAAAAAAAAAAAAACTAAAGAATAAATCCTATAAATAGCGACAAGCTTTAACCCAGTAGCATCAATTGTGGGACAGGAGTGGTGGTAACATCCCTTTGAATATTTTTGCCCCCCCCCACCTGATTTTGAAAACCACTTTTTTGGGTGGTTAGTTTTAACCCTCAATTATACATTTAGTTTTGAATGGCCCAAAGTAAAAATTCTCAAAACTAAAGGGTATAGCTTAAACAAGTTTGTACCTTTTGACACCCCCGTCTTTAACTTTTGAGGAGAGCTCTGTGACGAAAGTTTGCTCGGACCTGACTCCACCAATTGAGGAGTCTGAACATCAGAAGAACTCTCAACGGAAATGGGAGCAGTTTCCTTCTGTTCTTCAGATTTTGTGTAACCTGACTGAGGTGTTGACTTCTCAAACGTAGCAGTGGATTCGCTAAGGGCTGGGGTCGTATCTTCGAAGGGGATCAGATCATTTGGTCGCGGTACTGAGACTTCAGTTGCTCCAGGCTGCTCGTTAGCGACTAGAGGAGTTACCTCATCTGAGCCTGTTAGAGGTTACAAAACAATGAAAATAATTAATTATTTAACCTTTTACTTTTAGGGGACACTAAAGAGATTGTTAGCAGAAGTTTGTGGTTTTTTCTTTTAACTCCTTCTATGATTGTTTCCGATTCTGATGAAAATATGAGGATTAGATTTTTGGAATGTTCTGACTAAGAAAGGAAAGAGAGAAGGATAAAAAAAAGATACGGAGAGAAGGGAGAAGAGAGAGAAAGAGAATGAATACAAATGAATTGGTTAGCATTAACAAGCTACGTATATGCATATTATCTATTATCAAAAAGTACACATATGGCACATTTTGTGACTTTCGAAATGGTACCATTAAATTAGCAAACGCTAAACAAGCGCCGACGCGACAGGAAGAAAATTGTCACGCAAAAGAACGTCCTTTCCGGCCAGCCATCAAGGGAAAAATAAAAAGCAGGTCATCCCTGCATCCCTGCTTTAATAAGATGACAGGAGGTCGTACGGAAGAATTTAATAAAAATAGGAGCTTCTAGGGAGGGTGTAAGAGGGAGGCTTTGAATAGGATGGGATGTAGGAAGAGCATGCGTAGCTGCGTTGGCCTCAGGCGACATAGTGCTATAGTAAGTTTTTTGTAGTAGTAGCCTAGTAGTATTGAAAAAACAATTAGTATACACAATTTAGGTTGTATATTTTCCAATCAAGGGGGAGGGGGATGGTACTTAATTGCACCGGACGCGATTAGTATATTCAGAAAGACACACCAAGTGGTGTGTTCACCTGAATTCAACGTAGTGTAAAACTCCTTCCTCTCCTTAAGTCCTTCTTTAATCGATTTTAAACATGGTTTGCTATAAAGCTGATTTAAATAGTAAAGCACTTTAAAATGAGGTTCACGTCTCAACATTATAATAGGAAGAGTGCAAGTACGTAATTTGACTTTCGGGTGGCTGTTAGGTAACAGCCTTTAGTTAGGTCTCGAGGAAACAGTATGCACAATGAGAGTAATAATCCAACGAAAAGAGTGCGACACTAAACTAAAGGGAAACATCGACTTTCAAATAAATGCGTCTGGCGTCCTGCTATAAAACATCGTGGCGATTTCACAAATTGGATCATATATTTTAAATCAATATTAACCGACTTTTCTTGGGTTTTGTGTCTTTACACTAAAATGGCATTTATAAAACGAAATTGTAAATATGATAGCCAGATTTCATCTTATATCTAAGCATGTCACATTCCTTGAAATTTCATATATACTGATATATACAGTATATCATAGTATAATACGTATCGTAGGACTATTGAGAATAATATATGATAGCAGTAGTATATATATTATATATATGTCTTTTGTCTAGTTCAACATATCATTATGATGCCCTGTTCAACTCTTATTAAGCTATATACCTAGCGTGTTTATATATATATATAACGTCCATAACATGCTCACGATAAATATCCACACTTACTTCTCCCCCTGTGAACGTCGTAAGAGCTCATCGGGTGACGTATGTGCTTCAAGCTAAAGGTTTTCCACGCGGACAATCAGAACGATGCGTATGTGTACGTTTTGAGTCATCTAGTACAAGGCTCTTAACTCTTATAAAGTGAAAATTATCGATTACCTTTTGACAGTTCACTCTCCAACTTCTGAGGGGAGTTCTGCATCAAAGGTTCGGTCAGACTAGACTCTGTCTCTTGAAGAGCGTCGATGTTAGAAGAACAAACAACAGAGGTGGGAGCAGATTCCTTAGTTTCTTCAGATTTGGTGTGACCTGACTGAGGCGTTGAACTTACGGCTGTTATATGGTGCTCACTAAGAGTCGGCGTTGAAGATTCGTTCGGTGCCATGACGTCCTTTGGTTGGATCAGAGAGGTTTCAGTCACCCCAGGCTTTACGTTAGTAACTAAAGGAGCAACTTCATCCGTGGCTGCTAAAGGTTACGATAAAAGAGAAAACAGTTCAAGCTTTCGGTTGCTTTTAGGGGATACTTCAGTGTTTATTATCAATTCTGGTACAAACGTGAATTATTATTTGATTTCTGGAAATTTCTGAGTAAATATGAAGAGAGACAGAGAGAGAGAGAGAGAGAGAGAGAGAGAGGAGAGAGAGAGAGAGAGAGACGGAGAGAGAGAGAGAGAGAGAGAGAGAGAGAGAGAGAGAGAGAGAGGAGAGAGGAGAGAGAGAGAGGAGCGAGAGAGAGACGGAGAGATGAGAGAGAGAGAGGAGAGAGAGGAGAGAGAGAGAGAGAGAGAGAGAGAGAGAGAGAGACGATGAGAGAGGAGAGAGAGAGAGAGAGAGAGAGAGAGAGAGAGAATACTGAACATTGGAAACAAAAGATCAGTATAAGTAGGTGCGAACAGGTCACCCCCTTAAGGGGGAGGAATTCAAGTGTCTTTCCAGAAATGGGGGAGGTGGGGAACAACAGGGATACGCTCGATTAATTGCATCGTAATCGATTTTCTCAAATAAAAAACCAATCATAACTGTCCGTTTCTTGTAGTTAATCTCTCACCTATGTCAACTGAAAACAATAAACTAAAGATGTGGTAGAAAGATGTTGCTGTAGTAGCTTGTTATCGAGGAAGAATTTTATAGAAATCGATAACCTAGGAGGATCAATGATGGTTAGTTGCCTTGATAGTACATTGCCCCTTGATGTAGGGGAAGTATTCAAAGAAGCTGAAGCCATTGCTTCACTTGAGGCCAAGGTCTTATCAGCTTTCTTAGAAGCTGTCAGACAGTTTCTAACCTTCTCCACGAGCAGGGTTTCATTATAGCCACAATTAAACAAGATGAAAGCACAGCTAGTGACCGACTATTGCATTCTCAGGGTCCCTTGTTATCCTTCAAAATAACATTTTTATATACCGAACTCCAGACGGCTCCTGCTACAACAGCTAGCATCATTACTTGAGCCCATTAAAGAACTGATAATAAGAGTTCCATCTGAAGGAGCCTTCACATCACTTATACTTAATGAACAAATCATGGATATGACTAGCTTGTTTCAACCAGAGTCAGAGAACTATCCACGCAACATGTTTGTTTAAAATCTAGCCAATTTGTTTAAAGCAGTCATGAACAAAAGTGAAACTAGTCCTTGCAAAAGCACTTGCTCCTTGAAACTTCATCTTTGCAACTGTACTTGATCCTAGCAACTTCGTCCTTGCAACAGTACTTGATCCCTACAGCTTCATCCGTGCAACAGCGCTTGATCCTTTCAACAGTACACTTGATCCTTGAAACGCTTGGAACTTCATCCTTGCAGCAGTACTCGATCCTTGCAACAGTACTTGATCCTTGCAAGAGCGCACACGTGCACCTGAAAACCACACCCCTGGATCCACCCCTGATTCACGTAACATGTTAATTGCACATTCCTGGAGAACAAAGTGTATTTTAGACCAGTGTCAGTAAATATTCCCAGTAGATAGATCTCAGGGGAATCTTTGCCAAAATTGGAACGAAATAAGTGCACTTTTAGGGTATATTTTTTTTGCCTTTTCCGAGAGGAAGGGGAGATCCTAGGGTCAATTCTCTCCCTTCAGATGGAAAGGGGTTCTCTAGAACAACCTCAGAGAAATCTTTGCCAACATTGGAACGAAATAAGTATATTTTTAGGTTCTGATTTTTTTTTTGTATTTTCCAAGAGGAAGGGAGATCCTTGGATCAATTTCAGGACCCCCGACCCCCTCTGCGTAGAAAGGCCTGCCAATTGCTAAAACCCGAAAGCCGTAAATCAGAAAAAAAGAAATAGTTGGAAAAACTTGAAAAAGAAAATGAAACAGTCTTAAATGATAGTCCCAAAATTTAAGAGTTAACCATTGAAGAATAAACGTTTAATTGGAGAATAACTCTAATTCATATTTTATACTTTTTTGTGAAGACTCCAACCCCTTCTAGGAGTGTTTTAAGTATACCTTTAGTAAAAAAGCCTCCTCCTCCCACAAAGACTTTGCTTTTAAACGAATTGATCCGTTCTTTTCTCGTTGGACAACTTAACAACTTGTCGTTTTTTTTCGTAGCCCCCTTGCTACGTAAGGAGGATCTTGACATCAGAGGCCAACAGAAGGACAAATGATTTAAGACAGATTTGGAAATAAACTTCATTGAAGCACTAGATTCTCATATAAATTATAAGTGAATTTGTTGAAAGGTATGCCAATTAAATACACTTTAGTGATATGAAAACAAAATTTTAACCAGTACATAAAACAAGGAAAAACTTTACACATAAAATTTATGTGTTTATGCATTTAAATAACCAAGGCAAAGGAGAAGAAAACAAAATATTAATAACTCAAAAGTTAGAAAAATTTTAAACCTTAGAAAGGCGAATAGTAACAATGCCAAGCAAAACAAATAGAGATTAATCAAGATATTCAATAAGAAAAACAAGTGTTTAAATTAATTCACCGCTCCAGTAATAAACAAAAATAAGAGAAGAAGTAACGAAAAAGAACAAAAGACAAAAGCGTAGAAAGATATTTTTCTACAAAGCGTGGAAAATTAGGTGAAGATTCATTGGATCCTGTACTTTGAACAAGAAAAAACACAGATGACAGTAAATTTACAGGAAAAAAAAAAACAACTGAAAATTAGTTTTTTTTTACGGTTTATAAAGTATGTTATTATTTTTGTGTATTATTTATTAGCTATATATTTGCCTAGTATACATTGTATATTATAGTATAGTATTGAATACATAGAACGATATACATTTATTTTTCAATAGTTGCGTGGTTGTGCAAGAAAGGGTATTCTAATGCATCTAATGCAAAGTACAGACACCAAAAATTCCAAATTAATTACAAAAATAAATCAAAATTATAAAAAATAATTAAACATTAAACTTTTTTTATTTTTGCACGCAAGAAAACGTGACAAAATGCATTCTGAAAAAAAAAAATAGGAATCAAGCACGTGCGCAAGGAATCAAAATAATGTTTTTTACCATTCTTTTTCCTAAATTCTAATTATTCCTATAAAATTAAAAGATTTTTGCAGGGACACCAATTGAGAGGGAGGGGGCAATCAACCCTGTAGATTTTATACCCCTACCCCTATTTTAAAGATAGATTTAGCATATCGTGAAACAAAACGAAAACAAAACAAACTGCCCTCCCTAGATTTGAATACAATCTTTTTTTATGTTAACTAAAAAATATAAACAAATATATTTACCCCCTAATTTTTCGCGAATTAGTGCCCTTAGATTTTTACAACTTTTTTGTTGGCAAATGCAATGATATAAAAGAATCTTTTGTCGATACCGGCCTACACAGATATATTTTTAGGGTGGAGGGTGGTATAAGATTTTGAATAGTTTAAAATGCAACCAGAACGCTAAAGACAAAAACAAAATCAAAAGTCAATGCAGCAGATAATCCCCTCATGCCTTACACCTTACTAAGGACTATTAAACATGCAGTGCAGAAAATTACCTGTAAAAGCTAAGGCGTTTAAGCTCTTTATCAAGTCCTCATCAACATTAGGTGACTGAACAACTGTTTCATCAAGAGGCAACGTAGAATCATTAGCCTCTAGATCTTCTGTCGGTTCACACAACGAGTCATCTGCAATAATATCCCTCCATCGTTTGTCTTCAGTAATTAAATGGTCTTCTTGTAAAGATTTGGAGGAGTCTAAGTTGGACTCTGTTACCAAAGAGGATTGGTTGGACTCAGAGCCTTTCGTTCGATTTTCGACATCGTGTAGAATTCGGGAAGGAGTTGCAGGTCTATCTTTCTCCGAAAATGTCACTTCAGAATTATTCCCAATGTTATCAGAGGTAGTAGATACTTCAATACTATTACCACCGGTATTGTTCTTAAAATCTGGGGTACATTCTAATGGTCCCATCTTGATCGTGGTAATGTTTGAACTTATATCCTCGTTATGACTACTTGAAGTGTTGTCCTTACTATCTAGGGTACATTCTAAGGGTTCCATCTTGATCTTGGTGATGTTTGAGTTTTTATCTTCGTTATGGGTACCTGAATTATCAGAAGTAGAAAAAGTTGCATTACTTTCTGAGTCATCTTTAGACTCTATAAAAATAGTCTGGTGCGTACTTAATGAAGGTGGAACTTCTTTATCTAAATTATGAAAAGTATTTGATGGACTATCACAGTTATCTAAAATTTGACTTTCTATTTTAAGTTCAGGCTCCGGAATTTTTTGGATTTCCTGCTCAGAAAGGTTTGCTACGTAATCTGGAATCGATTCATTAAGCTCAGAAACAATACATCCTAGTTTTAACTCTTTAGAGCCTTCAAAATTCTCTAAATCAGGTATGGTGTCACCAGAGATTGCTTCAGGGTCCTTCCCGTCTTTTTGCAGGTCATTCATAGGTGAATCCTCAGTATCTGGTTGATTAGAGGGAAGAAACTCTGGAATCTGAGTGATAGTTGCATCTCTTTCGGCGTAAGTGTTTCCAAACGAATGCATATTCACACTCAAGTTTTCACTGAGTGGTTCTCTAGACTCTAAAACCTCACTGACACTGTTGTTATCATTAGCCAGATGTTGGCTATCATTAAGATGTAATTCATTGATTCCCGCCTTTACTGAAGAGCTTGTAACACTTTCTGGACTAGCTTTTGGTTTTTCTTCAATATTTCTGATTTCAGCTCCATCTGTTCCTTTTTCATAGTCAGTCTCTCGGTTATTTTCCATTGTAGTTTTGATGTCATATATGTCATGAGGATATCCAACATCGTCGCAAGATCTATCTTCTGATTTAGGCGAAACACTATTATTTTTATCGGCAGGAAATTCAACATCTGAGACTGCATTATCAGAAACAAATTTGGGCTCATTCTCTTTATTTAGTAATTTGAGACCTTCAATTGATTTCTGTTCACAAAGCTCTGTTTTAATGTCATTTTCCTCAAAAGGACCCGGTTTATTTTCACTTTGAAAGTCATCCTCTTTCGAATTAACAGATTTCGGCTCTATCTGAAGAATTTCTTCACCGCTCAATTCTTTTTCAGATTCAGCAGTTTGCTGAGCTAAATTAGAACTGTCTTCAGAAACATCCAATTTACTTTCATTTTCAAAATCCTCCACTTTCAAAGTTGCAAATTTCAGCGCTTCCGTCTCAACAGTTTTTTCACCGTTCAACTCTTTTTCAGATTCAGTAGGTCGTTGAACTAAAATCATTCTGTCTTCTTCACTTAAATTCATTTTCGATTCAGCAAAATCAGAAAGCTCCACACAGGAATCCAAAGGGGTTTCTTTAAAAGCAGAAAGATCATTTATTTCCAGTGGAAGATTCTGTGGAACGACCTGGTCTGGAAGAACGGGTTCCTCCAGCGCGGCATTAGTAACTACCTCTAAATGCTGATTAAAAGACTGTGTCATTGCTTCTAACTTAGCATCCAACAAAGAATCTTCCGTGGTAATTGGTTGGAAGTTCGTTTCGTGTTGTTCTTCGTACCTCTTTTGAAGGTCAGTGAAGCTTAACACATTAGGACTAGGTTTGGGTAGCGTGAACTCAGAGTTTGAAACCGATTTGACAACGTTTGGGGTTTCTTGAATTTCATCAGTAGGTTCAAATTTATTATCAAAGCCACTAAAAACACTCTTATTTAAATCTGGGGTAAAATCAGGAACATTATTATCACGGGTTTTTAAAATTTGATCATCCTTGCGAAATTCGGTGCTTCCGATAATCGACTCAGACCCAGGTAGAGACTCAGCGAAGGGATTTGAAGCAGACACTACAGGTAAATTCCCAGAATCTAAGGACAAATCCACTAAAGTACCTGCAGAGGGTTCCGTCCCATTAGCAGCAATCGTCTTCTCTGTACCATTGGCAACAATGTCCATGGCTTTAGGATCCAGCTGCACCAGACTAGATTCAGGCTCACCAGATGAAAAAATGTAACCCTGTTGGTCACCAAACTCAGATATTGGCTGATCAATTTCGGGAAGCCGTTTATCTGATGTCGTCACTTTCATTTCACCCGCCTGAAAAAGAGTCTTGGTTAATAAACGGCCTAATTTGAAAAGAAAAAAATATCTGTGATTCTGGTTACTTTTTTTAGGGGAGATGAGGGTAGTTAAATATAAACGAGAAATAGTCACAGTTTTGATATCTCCAAAAGGTACATACGTAAACTGAGAAGAGGCTTCTTATGTCTTAATTGGAAGGCACAATAAATATCATGGTAACCTCTTCCCCAAAAAGACGATTGTTTTTTTTTTTACTTTTTTTGAAGAAAGAAAGATATCTCTGGTCAGGCACTCACACAGGATCTTTTCGGGGGTCCAATAATAAAAACAAATTTCATTTGATAATTTGAAGAAGAAGTTGCCAGAAATTCGTAACAAATGAAATTTCGACAGGGAGATGCCCTGAGACTACCCTCACGTACATCCCCCTCTGGTGAGTCTTTATCGACTGCTTGCATTTGAAAAAGCGTAGTTACCTCATAAATGGTAGGGGAGACAATGGGTCAGACCAAGTATATTTCAACAATGACGTCCAGACTCACGGAGGCACCTCTACCCCTCAAACCCGCTCTCTTCACACTAAAGCTTGATTAGAGCTTTCTTGAAATCACCATACGAGTGGAAAAAGTATCCAGAGGGGATTAAAAGGTTTGAGCCCCCCCCCCCCCCAAAAAAAATAATTCTGAATCGTAAAAACGTAACAAAAATGCGTAAAAACAAATTTTGGGTCCGTTTTTTCAAAGCTTTGGTTGTAACCCCCCTCCCTAAACAGAAATTCTGGCTACGGCCTTGCACCTACTATCGTATTTACGGATGTTTTCTTCTTTAAATCCTTTGAAAAAAATGTATATTTCACCAATGATTCCATAATCTTTTGAAATTACAAAAAAGGTCAGATTCACTCTTCTGTTTTAGGCACGATGTTATAAGATCTTAAATATCCATACAACGTGAAACCTTTCTGTGCTAAACTTAACTCTTTCCCCCAAAGAGAAGTTCAGTCTAGGGGAGGGGCAATGGGGAAAGCTCCAAACAGCTAGAATGTAGTTTTGAGTGTTTTTCCTCAGCAAAGGGCTTATGCAATAAAAACCACAAAGAGCGAAAGGGGTCTTACACCACTACTTCTTGGCCGACTTTCGTTATTATTGGAGGGGCACAAAATTGAAATTACCCTCGGGGGGTTGAAGACCTACCTAGGCCTTTGGGAAAACTGCTAGTAAGCACAGCTTCAGCGCGGCTGTGCTCACATCAGGCGACTTGGTGCTACAGTAAGGTGTCGATAGTAGTAAAAATAGCATGATGCACCATTGCTGTCTCCAAATTTTTACACAAAGAGGAGAAGAAGGGGATGAGAAGCTAAGATTCCCCACTTATGCTGTAGTTTAAAGTTAAAAAGATATTAACTCCCGCATATGTGGCTTATTGAGGTTATCAACCTAATAGATGACAATAACAACACCATAATAATAATGACAATAGTATTCACTGGTTAAAACGACCAAGAGATGGAGGGGGGGATTATAGAAAAGAAGTAATAATACAAAAAATATAATAAATCATACGATAAACCGTAAAAAATCTCGTGATCCTCGAGTTCTTTTTTTTTATTTTTTGTTAGTTTAACCAGATATAGTTAGAAAGAAAAAATTCCATCCAAGACAAAACTCCTCAAAAAGGGCAATTAAATCGCGTAGACACAACTTAATATCTTCAGTAAAGAGATAAAAGTATCAATTACTTATCTCTTAAAAAATGAACTCGAAACGGGACGGGTTTGATGATCAATTATGCACGAAATGCGGTTTTAAAAAGTCAAATTTTGCGTTTAATGGTGGTCGTAATTAAACTGAGGCATGACTTACAGGTAAAGCATTATACCAGCCTCAAGAAAAATGAGATGTGAGGGTTTGGCAGGTGGATATGTATAAATATAAAATTTGAGTCACTCCGATGCCAAATCAATAAATGTACTTTTTAGATTTCTTAAGAGTTCAGCGTCAAAAGACCTTTAATGAGATGCCCCTTTTCAAAGATCGTACTTTAATTTTCACTTACATTACAGCGGGAATTAATTTCGGTTTTCAAAATTTGGTTTAAATTATAAAAGATTTATTTTTACTCACTGATTATAATGGTACTTATGTATTATACGAGAAACACACGACAATTTGGATCACAAAGATCAGACAGGACAATAACCGGTTAGTTTGCACTGCATAGTGATAGAATATAGGGTACTGCTGTACTAAACGGACTCTTTTATATAGTGCTAGTTTGGTTAATGCTAATGAAATAAACTAAAATAGGATGAATATATAATAGTTTAGAAACAAATTGGGGCTATATATTTGCACATTAGGGGGGGGGGGGCAAAGCATAGCATATATTAAATACGTAACCTAACCTAGGTGCCTTTCTCCCCCCCCCTCCCAAAAAAAACAACAACAAAAAAACAGCACTTTTAATATCTTATACGTAATTAAAACCACGCTATACATTGTATTTCTCAACAACGATGTCTTGAATCATCCCGTAAAAACGGGCTTTTCGTCGCGTCTCCAGTTTGACATTCCATATAGACTAGATAAAAGAGTCCGTTTAGTATAACAGTACCGAATATAGTGTGTCACCATTGATGTTGAAATTAAGATTTGGGATTTACCAAGGACCGAAGAACAGCCAATTATATTTTTTCAAGATAAGGGGTTCTTGCCTAACCTAACCTAATTTTGTTAATGAGTATTATATATTTCATCATATTTTGTTTTATTTCATTAGCATTGACCAAACTTCTCTTCTCGAGTGTTTCTCGTATAATACATTGGCCAAGGACCGAAGAACAGGCAATTATATTTTTCCAGGATAAGGGATTGTTGCCTAACCTAACCTTATTTTGCTAATAAAGTATTGTATTTTCATCATATTTTGTTTTATTTCATTAGCAGTAACCAAACTTCACTTCTCGAATGCTTCTCGCATAACACATAAGTACCATTATAATATACAATTCAAACTGTTTTTACTACTGGCATTCTAAGACAACCGGTCAAATTTTTAATATCGCTTGGGTGAAATAAGCATCATTTGCATTCGTTTTAAGACGGGTAATCCACACAAATTTCGTATGGGTAACCGGATTTCACGTTGCTCGATATGTCTCCACAAATGGCGAATTTTCGGATTGCTTTTGTTTTTGATCAGTGTCTAAAAATTTGTTTTCCGGCTTGCGAAATTGTATACATAGAAAAGAAAATGTTTATTCACTGGTTAAAATATTTGTATTCTTTTAAAGATGGACAATAAAGCAAGTCTTTTTTTTACAAGAGATTTTCAAGGAAGACCAGAACTAGCAGAAATTCACCTGGCGAAGTCGCTTGGCCATTTTCAATTTACAATTTTCTGTCAGAAATTCTTTAACAAATTCATAATTTTCCAAGATAAAAATGAAAAAAAAAATAACAAAAATAAAAGGGTTAGTTATTTTCATCATTTGATAAAGAAAAAATTGTCATTTCCAATCCTGTACTAATTTACCATTTACTATTTTGCCATTTTTACTACTTGCTATTTGTCAGTACTTATTTAATATATTCATAATTTGGCAGGCTAAAAATGAATATGTTACCGTGAACAGGATTGCCACCCTGACCTGGAAGAATTTACTAAATCGGAGAGGAAAAATTTACTAGATCGCATCTGTTTTTACTAAATGCTCAAAAAAATTTTTTTGCACCATCAAGCATTGATTTTCACAATCTTTTTTCCTTTTTTCTTCTTTTTTTTCTCTTTTCCTCTTTTTTTTCATTTTTCTTTCGAAAATTCCGGAAACCTACAAGTTCAAAAATCCATTTTTTTGGATATATATATATATATATATATATATATATATATATATATATATATATATATATATATATATATATCTATATATATATATTATATATATATATATATATATATATATATATATATATATATATATATATATATATATATATATATCTATATATATATATATATATATATATATATATATATATATATATATATATATATATATATATATATATATATATATAATGTTACATTTCTACTTACTTTTAATTTCTCTCAGCAGGCTCCTTTTTACTCAATAAAAATTTTCAAACTGAGGAGATTCACCTAATCACCTTGGGTGGTTGGGTTTAGTTTTGATTCCAATAGATTTCCAATCATCACAAATCTAAGTGTCATTATAGCTTCATTTTTAGTTGGTAAGATTTGATACACAGAAAGCTGATTTTGTTGACCTTTAGACGCCGGAAGTGAAGTGTCTGTTTATGAAAATAGGTGACTGCTTGTCTGTCTCTGAGACAGACAAGCAAAATTGTAAATTGTAAAACAGACAAGCAAAAATTGTAAATTGTCATATGTTTACGATAATTTTTTTCCCTGAATTCATGGAATATAGAAAAATGTTTAGTTTACTATAAATCATGACTTTTTACTAGTTTTTGCTAGATTTCGGGAAATTTACTAGATCCTCTAAATTTACTAGATTTTTTTTTTTTACTAGATCTAGTAAAATCCCACTGACGGTGGCAACCCTGACCGTGAATCTCCGCAAATTGTCGAATGTCGACATTCACCGATGAATGTCCGAAATACTTTTTTTCATTTTAATGAAAGGTTTGATGATGACAGGTTAGGTTAGAATAGATTAAGATTGATTAGGTTAGGATAGCTTAGGTTAGGTTTTTAACCCATTTCTGATATTTATAACCAAATTTAACCTTACCTAACCAAAACTAACATAATATAACCTAACTTCAACTTTTACCATCATAGCTTACATAAGACTGAAAAAGCTGACTCACAAAGCTAATTGAATCCCAGCAGAGAAAAAGAAATGTTGGACATTCACCGGTGAAATGTCGACATTAATCAAATTTTGGACATTCACGATAACAAATACACAAATCCCACACTTCTGTGACTTATGTTGCATAACTTGGGCCATTTTTTTTTTTTTGCAAAAGTTTTGAATATTTAGAATATTATTTAGGTTTAAATTTGCTCCACCTCTTTCGCTTTAGCACAAAATAAGAAGTTCATACTGAATTTGAAGTGATAATTAAATATAGTTACGATCCATGTCCATGATCTCTAGATTTCTTCGATTTTTTTTCTTTTGTAAAAATTTCCCATTTTCAGCGCAAGAAACGTTTCTTTTGGTAAAATTCTAGCTTATGGGCCCCCTGCCATGCTGGAAAGTAGAAGGAACCCAGGGTCAAACATAGACCCAAGGAAATTATTGCCAAGCTACTATGTTTACCCTTTTCTTATTTCTATGGCTTAGAAGACTGCGTACAACTATATACCTATCTGAATTCCAAAAAAGTTTTAACCTAATTTTGAGTTTTCAATATCTTTTTTATTGACTTTAGTTTTTGAAAATACAATTTCTGTTATTTCAGTACAATTTTAATCCATACCACGTTTCTTTTAAGTTTAGAAATAATTTTACAGATTTTTAAAATCTTATAAATTGGAATTGAGCCAAGGATTTGCTAGGCAAGGTTTCACTTTAATAATACAAAAACTGTTAAAGGTCATCAAAGGTTAGTGCGTTCTGGAGGGAGGAGTGGAGGTAAATTGTTCTAAATATCTTCCCAGGAAGTTATTAAGGCCCTCGCTGCACTCCTGAAAGTTTCCAATTAGCTAACTCAACTACTTTCTAAGATAGAAAAAAGAACCCTAAACAAACATTTTAGTTTCTTTTTTCAATTTTTTTCTTGTTTTCGATCCTGAAAACTCTTAGAACTAAACAAAGTGTTCTGGAATTTGTCCTGTTGCTACTCAAACATCACATTCGGTTCTTCCGCTATCCCAAGATTTCTCAGAGTATTACCGATGGGAAATGGGTTTTTCAAAAATCTCCTAGAAAATTGTGTTAACCAATAGGCTAATAGCGATTTGTACTTGGAATGGCGTTCATGTGTTTACGAATATTAATTTTTGGGTAAATTTTGGAAAAGAAACAACCAATTTCTTTTTCGGGAAAAGCCCAACTGTGGAACAGTGGAAGAACTGATAGCACTATTTTTTCTCGATTACATTCGGCGTAAAATTTATCAAAAGAACCAGGAAAAACTGTACCTGTTATGAGCCAAATAGTCAAGAGCCAATTACTAACGTCTATGATAAGTGGAAAACTACCAAGCGGTCAGTATTGTAATGGACTTCCGCAGGAGGCCTCGAGGCCCGGTCCCCCAAAGTCTAAAATTTTCTCGAATTTCTAGGCACCTTTTCCCTTCATCAAGGTGGTTCGTCTGAAAGTTAGTACGCTGTAGAAGGTAATATAGTTCAAATTATATGGAGTGATGATCTGCTTTCAAAATCGTATTCAAACCAGGTGGCGCGCGCCAAAGCATGGCAGTGCTTTCTACACATGGCAAAAGGAGGTATGGCGAAGCAGAAGCGGCCTCACGACCCGCTTTCTTTTTAGGATTCTCCAATATAGCAGACGAGTCACCAGATTCATTACCAGAGAGAGTAGTCGTCAATGAGGTGCCAAGCATGATTTTTTTTTCTTCTTCGTTGCTTTAAGATATAATCTATCTTTTTCTTCTTCCTCTTTAATTATTTGGATACGATAATGCAAAATCTCCATGAAATTCCAGGTATTGCAACAGCTGGGATCGAACCCTGGACATCGTGTTGCCATGAGGAGATAAACCAATGAACAACCACAAGATTTATACATCTTCCTTCTTCTTCTTCCTTTGTGGATTATTACAGATGTTTCCGCATAATCTCATCACGATACTCTATGGCTGGCTGCTGCATCTGAGAGAGAAATCTGGGTCCCCTATTACAAAGCAGAAAACAGTCCCTGAGGTGCCAACTGTGGTTTTTCTTTTAGTCGGTGTTTTAATACGAAATTTATCTTCTTCCTGTTTAATCATTTAGATGCTAATGCAATAAGTATGAAATTCCAGGCACTGCGATTGCTGGGATCGAACCCTGGGCACCGTGCTGCGCCCCAGAGATTAATCCTATGTGCAATCATAAAGTTTAAATACAATATCTTTCTTCTTCTTGGTTGGATGATGTTTCTGTATAGTCTCATCACCAGACCCTCTGGCTTCTGCACCTGAGATCGAAATCTTGGTTCCCTAATACAAGGCATTTTTTTCTCTTTAAATTAACGCATTAAAAAATAATTTATAAGTATTTTTGTTACATTTTTACGAGACGGACGACAATTTCTGGGTGGGGGTTAAAACCCCCAAACTCCTTCCTGAGTACGGCCTTGTCTATGAATTACTTTTTACTGTGAAATAACATTTCACAGTAATGACCTTTATCCCTGAGAAATCTAAGAAATTGACATAACATGCCATTCTTCATGGAACACCCGCTGAAATGCTATTTCAACCCCCAAGGGTGAACACACTAAAATTAAGGAACCCCCGCCAAAGACTAAGTCAATTTGGATAATTTGTATAATCTATGCTGGAGGATAACAGAAAATGGGTACATCTAGGGTTTTATGTAAACAAGTGGGTTGGAACTCAAGAAAGCAGTCATTCCATCAATGCGCCAACACATTCCATGTATTTGGAAGTTTTGCAACATAGATAAATGGAATAACAAAGTTATCATCTTTAAGGTAGCCACATTGCCTTCTCTAACAATTAATAAAAAATAAGTTTTTTCAACTAAAAGTAAGGAGAAACATTAAAACTAAAAAAGAACAGATATTATTCCGAATATGGTGGGGTTGCCCTTCCTCAATACCTTACTCGTCGTGCTGAAGTTTTTTTTTTTTTTAGCACTTTTAAAAAAGCTTCTTATTCTAATTAAATGGGCCTATGCTTCAGGAGGCGTTCCTAAAAAATTGGGACAAACGGTCAAACTGTACTGTAAAGAGCAAGGTATCGAGGAAGTAAGTAAGTAAGTAAGTATGACGGCACTAGACCCTTAAGGTCCAAACCGGCGGTGCTGATCTCCGTTTCTTGGCCCTTCAGCCAGGAAGCGCAATGGGGGGCTGGGGGCCAGCCATCCTGTGCTTTCGCACACCCTTCCCTGTTTTACCTTCCCCAGATATCTCCAGGTACCCATTTAGAGTTGTGTCGACTCTGGCTAAGCTTATAGAGTCACACCACTGACCCGCGTCCCAAACCATATAAATGGCCACGCCAGGGATCGAACCCGTGCCCCTTGGACAAAGAATATCGAGGAGGGGACATCCCACTCATATACTGAATAATTTATGTTCGTTTTGAGTTTTAATGTTGCTGTTTACTTTCAGTTGAAAAACTTGTTTTTTTTATTTAATTTCTTATCGTTTTTCAAATAATGCCAATAAATCTGGTTGCCCTTCCATGAAATTCCCTCACCTCTCGGAAAAATCCTCCGTGAAAAGTTCCCTGGGTGAGGTCTTGCCGTGAATCCTCGGTGTTTTTTCTTAGCCCCGCGTGACCTCCAATTCTTAGGTTCCGACGATCAAGATAGTGATTTATGATAGTCAGTCATTATCCAAAGCCCTAAATATCATTCCATTTTCCTGGTATATCCTGACGTGAAATCAAAAAGAATCTTTCCAAGTTTACATAAAGGAATTATGCCCAGAATCAAAGATAAATAAATACAACTTCAGAACAAAGGGTGAAAGCCAAGAATTCAGAGACAAGACCTGCAAAAAAGTTGCTCAACTATCCCAAACAAAAAAGATTTCCTCGTTCGATTTGGCAAGCTTCAAGAAAACAAAAAAGGCTAATCAAGAATTCTTACAGCTTCAACTGCTCGATTAACTATTATTAAAAAAAAATAAAATAGAAAAAGGCGATAGCTGTCATGAATTCAAGTAAAAATAAAATACTGCTAAGACGTTTTGCCTTTAAGGATTAAAAATAATCATTTTCCTCGATATATTTGGCAAGTTCAAACATGTGAAGTGATAGCAAGACAACCAAGGATTCTGAAAAATTCAATCAGATGTAAAACATCGAAAAAACATTTCTCTTTTGGCTTGCATAACGGTAATACAAAATGAAAATTTATTTATAAAATACGAAATGAAAATTAAAATTAAGCAATGCAGCTCAACAGTAACCGAAACTTTATAAAACGGAACTTTGATATCAATAAATATATCAAAAGAATCAGCTTATTATGCTGATTCCAAATACGTATATAATATTCATTAAGGTTAATGCTATCCATTAAAGATCACGAGCCTGAGAATCTTTGCCAGATAATCAAAAAGGGGGCAGATAGCCCCCTCCCCGTCCTTTTTTCTCAGGAGTCGTCTGATCAAAATTTTGAGATAGCCATTTTGTTCAGTATAGTTGAAAGATACAACAACTTTGTCATGATGACATGACCCCCAGAGCCACCGAAAAATATTTTTCACATAAGGGGATTCCCCCAGTATACAAACAATGACCTTACAAAGGAACAGAAATTAAATAAAAACAAGTCTTTCTTAAGATGAAAGTATACTAAGGAGTATTTTATAGGCGGAATCATAGACTAGAAATTTTATGGGAAGGGGGGGGGGGTTCAGCGAGGATGGCCTTGTCCAGGGGTAATTTCCCCGCAGAAGAATTTTACGTTGGAGGAGCTTTCCATGGAGGAATTTTTCATGAGTGAGATTTTCCTCGAAGAGGGGCGGATTTCCTGGGATTATTTGAAAAACGGCCGTAAATTAAAAAAAAAAGCTTTTTAAACAGAGACTAAGGAGCAACATTAAAACTTAAGACGAACAGATTTTATTCCGTATATGAGGAGGGAATAAAATTACTCCTTCCTCAATATCGCGCTATACACGCTAAACCTTTTGTCTCAATTCTTTAAGAACGATTCTTGAAACATAAGGACCGTGTAGTTAGAATCAGTACCTTTTCTAAAAGTTCTTAAAAACTCTAGCGTGAAGAGAGGGGTATTGAGGAGGGGGCAACCCCCTCATATATAGAATAATTTATGTTCGTTTTAAGTTTTAATGTTGCTCCTTACTTTCAGAAGAAAAAACTTGTTTTTTTTTTAATTTAATGGTTATAGGAACTACTAGTGATGAGTTAAAAGAACCATCAGGCATTTTACACATCAGCAGTCTAAAACATCGTGGGTTTCTGAAAAAGACGGATAGGGTAGGATATGATGTTTCAAAATGCAAGGGGATGCCCACTTTCAGATATCACGTAGGTCAGATGGACACATACCAAGCGTGGCAGAAGTGTGCCCAGCGTGACAAAACTATGCGGGACACGTGGCATTCTGAGATTGCACCAGGTAACTTTGGGTGTGGGGATCTAAGACTATTATTAGGGATGGGGGACTTCCTCTTAACCAATCATCCTGTGTGTAGCTATTAAAAACCGAACTAAGGATTATATCTAGAGAAGGAGGAAGGGGTGACTAAGGAAAAATCAATTTTCAACTCTCTTTTAACCATAAAACTAAATAGTCTTTAATATTGTGTATTTTTCATCTTGTTGGATGAGATTGAAGGGGGTTTAGAAACCCCTGGCTATAGCCATGATCCAGGCATTAGGTGCGTCAGCTAGGGCGTGGGTATCCCCTAATTGATTTTTATTTATCCCCCTCTAGATTTTAAAATTACCTTTTTTATATTTATCATTGAAAAAATCCGAACAATAAAATTGCACCCCACCCTGCAGATTTTGAAAATGCATTCCCCCTCCATATATTTTCGGAAACCGACATATCTGCCAGACATGTTGGCAAGTGGGTTTTCAGACCCTCCATCCCCCCAGGAATGACGAGATTTTTACAATTATTTTTCATGTTTGACACGATTTGGCTATTTTGAAGCCCCCTCCTGCCAAAACTATACCATTTTAAAATTTCTATTGAAGCGTTTTCAAACAAAAAAAAAGACATTGTAAACAGTATGCACAGCAAACAAGCCTTTAGCAGGTAGCTTATAGCACGAAATTGGCAGGATTCTATGAACAGATCATCAGACAAATAACGGAGATGGCGTGTCTAATTGAAGATAAGAATTTAAATCCACACCTTGAATTTTAAAGTCATGAGATGAATAAAAAGAAATTTCCGGTATTCTCTTTCTTGTGAAGCTTAATTGGCAGCGATTTAAAATGAGACAACAATCGACATAATTAAAGACACACTTTAATTATCAAACGGATATTGCCTTCCTTATGCGGAAAATAAGCTACAATAACAGCCATTTTCTATGTATGGATTTCCCTGAGAAACAAGAGAAGCGAGAAACAAGACCGATTCACACGCAGTGTTGCAACATAAAAACAACTCCATCTGGTTTTGGCAAGCAAACAAGATTTCGCAGTATTGGCTGCGAATTTTATGTCAAACGTCTTATAAAACGTTAACGACAAGAGTCACCAGTCAGCCTGAGCTTGTTTATTTCTACTGATTCCCAGGACCGTCAACAAAAGGGGGGAAATACCCCCTAGACTTTTTCCGTCCCCATGTATTAAAATAACCTCTCTGTATTCTGGGTTGAAAATGTTTTTACTTTTATAACTTTAATAAATCAAATAATATTAACATTTTGATTACTAAATATCAGTATATGTATATTAAACTGACAATGCACATTCATTTGTATTTTTTCAGTAAAGTGCAAATTTTGTTCTGGCCTTGGGAAGGCATAGGGGTTTTGCGCCCAAGTTAATTTCTGCTCGTTCTGAGTTTGACTCGGGTAATTATTGTAAATTCTGTTCGTTTTGGGTTTCATTTATTTATCGATGCTGATTTGTGGTAGTTTCACGCTTGGTAGATTATTTGATTTTATTTTTACTAATTTTTTGTTTAATGGAGTTTTTTACTTTTCTTTGAAAAACTTATTTTGTGGAAAGTTTTTTAAATTAATTTCTGTTCGTTTTATATTGACATAGTCTTTTCAGGGAAAAAGAAAATAATACTTTAAATCTTTTCGTTTTTTAAGACTTTATAGTTTGGCCTGAAAAATTTTGATTGGATGTGTTTTGGAAAATGGTGGGTGTGAGAGGCGTGTTCCAATCACTTTGTCGCTATCCAATCACTTTCAACTATTAAAAAAGGCACTGGCCCTTTCAATTTCCAATTGAATAAGCCCTTTTGAAGTTTCAAAAACAACGCTTTCAATAAAAACTTTATATGCCCCAGGCATAACTTACAACCCTTGCCCTGAGGGCTGTGGGGGGAGGGTTTGTAATCCTTAAAGACCTAATTTCCAAAACTTTCAATTATATTGAGTAAAATGGCTATCTAAAAATTTGGATCGGATGTGTTTGGGGAAAAGGTTTGCGTGAGAGGGGGGTTAGTTGCCCTCATATTATTTTCGACTATTAAAAAGGGTACTATCCCTTAGAATTTCAAATCGAATGAGCCCTTTTTCAAGTTTCTACGACAAAGATTTCAATAAAAACCTTATATGCCTCCAGGGCATAACTTATAATCCTTGCCCTGAGGGTTGTGGGGGAGTGTCCTCCTCAAAAATATATTTTCTATCTGGAAATCAACTACGTTGAACAAAATGGCTATCTCAAAATTTTTATTGGATGTGTTTAGGGAAAAGGTGGGCGTGAGAGCGGGGTTAGTTGCCCTCCAATCACTTTCGACTATTAAAAAGGGTACTATCCCTTTGAATTTCAAATCGAATGAGCCCTTTTTCAAGTTTCTACGACAAAGATTTCAACTTATAATCCTTGCCCTGGGGGTTGTAAGGGAGTATCCTCCTCCAAAATATATTTTCTATCTGGAAATCAACTACGCTGAACGAAATGGCTATCTAAACATTTTGATTGGATGCGTTTGGGGGAATGATGGGCCTGGGGGGGGGGGCTAGGTGCCCTCCAATCACTTTCGACTATTAAAAAAGGGCACTAGCCCTTTGAATTTCCAATCGAACGAGCTTTTTTAGAAGTTTCTACGACAACGCATTCTTTAAAAACCTTATATGCCACCAGGGCATAAATTAAAACCCTTGCCCTAGGGGCTGTGGGGGAGTGTCCTCCTCAAAAACATATTTTCTATCTGGAAATCAACTAAGCTGAACAAAATGGCTATCTCAAAATTTGATTGGATGTGTTTGGGAAAATGATGGGCATGGGAGGGGGGGGGGGGCTAGTTGCCCTCCAATCACTTTTGACTATTAAAAAGGGCACTACCCTTTGAATTTCCAATCAAATGAGCCTTTTTGAAGTTTCTAAGGCAACACCTTCTATAAAAACCTTATATGCCCCAGGGCATAACTTAAAACCCTTGCCCTGAGGGTTGTGGGGGAGTGTCCTTCTCGAAAACATATTTTCTATGAGGAAATCAACTACGCTGAACAAAATGGCTATCTCAAAATTTTGATTGGATTGTTTGGGGGAATGATGGGCGTGGGGGGGGGGCTAGTTGCCCTCCAATCACTTTCGACTATTAAAAAGGGTACTAGAACTCTCAATTTCAATCGAATGAGCCCTTTTGAAGCTTCTGCGACGACCCATTCCATATGAAGTGCCCTTCTCAAAGGAAAAAAATAATACATTGTACACTGTGCCAACATCGTTCTTATATGCCTCAGTGCGTAACTTAAAACCCTTGCCCGAGGGTTGTGGGGATTGTCCTCCTCAAAAAATATTTTCTATCAGGAAATCAACTACGCTAAACAAAATGGCTATCTCAAAATTTTGATTGGATGCGTTTTGGGGAATGATGGGGCTGGGGGGGGGGCTAGTTGCCCTCCAATCACTTTCGACTATTAAAAAGGGCACTAGCCCTTTGAATTTCCAATCGAACGAGCTTTTTTAGAAGTTTCTACGACAACGCATTCTTTAAAAACCTTATATGCCACCAGGGCATAAATTAAAACCCTTGCCCTAGGGGCTGTGGGGGAGTGTCCTCCTCAAAAACATATTTTCTATCTGGAAATCAACTAAGCTGAACAAAATGGCTATCTCAAAATTTTGATTGGATGTGTTTGGGAAAATGATGGGCATGGGAGGGGGGGGGGGGCTAGTTGCCCTCCAATCACTTTTGACTATTAAAAAGGGCACTACCCCTTTGAATTTCCAATCAAATGAGCCTTTTTTGAAGTTTCTAAGGCAACACCTTCTATAAAAACCTTATATGCCCCCAGGGCATAACTTAAAACCCTTGCCCTGAGGGTTGTGGGGGAGTGTCCTCCTCAAAAACATATTTTCTATGTGGAAATCAACTACGCTGAACAAAATGGCTATCTCAAAATTTTGATTGGATTTGTTTGGGGGAATGATGGGCGTGGGGGGGGGGCTAGTTGCCCTCCAATCACTTTCGACTATTAAAAAGGGTACTAGAACTCTCAATTTCCAATCGAATGAGCCCCTTTTGAAGCTTCTGCGACGACCCATTCCATATGAAGTGCCCTTCTCAAAAGGAAAAAAAAATAATACATTGTACACTGTGCCAACATCGTTCTTATATGCCCTCAGTGCGTAACTTAAAACCCTTGCCCCGAGGGTTGTGGGGGATTGTCCTCCTCAAAAAAATATTTTCTATCAGGAAATCAACTACGCTAAACAAAATGGCTATCTCAAAATTTTGATTGGATGCGTTTTGGGGAATGAGGGGTGTGGGGGGGGGCTAGTTGCCCTCCAATCACTTTCGACTATTAAAAAGGGTACTATCCCTTTGAATTTCAAATCGAATGAGCCCTTTTTCAAGTTTCTACGACAAAAATTTCAATAAAAACCTTTTATGCCTCCAGGGCATAACTTATAATACTTGCCCTGAGGGTTGTGAGGGAGTGTCCTCCTCAAAAATATATCTTCTATCTGGAAATCAACTACGCTGAACGAAATGGCTATCTAAAAATTTTTATTGGATGTGTTTGGGGGAATGATGGGCGTGGGGGAGGGGCTAGTTGCCCTCCAATCACTTTCGACTATTAAAAAGGGCACTAGCCCTTTGAATTTCCAATCGAACGAGCTTTTTTAGAAGTTTCTACGACAACGCATTCTTTAAAAACCTTATATGCCACCAGGGCATAAATTAAAACCCTTGCCCTAGGGGCTGTGGGGGAGTGTCCTCCTCAAAAACATATCTTCTATCTGGAAATCAACTACGCTGAACAAAATGGCTATCTCAAAATTTTGATTGGATGTGTTTAGGAAAATGATGGGCGTGGGGGGGGGGGGGCTAGTTGCCCTCCAATCACTTTTGACTATTAAAAAGGGCACTAGCCGTTTGAATTTCCAATCAAATGAGCCTTTTTTTGAAGTTTCTAAGGCAACGCCTTCTATAAAAACCTTATATGCCCCCAGGGCATAACTTAAACACCCTTGCCCTGAGGGTTGTGGGGGAGTGTCCTTCTCAAACTTTTTTTCTATTTGGAAATCAACTACGCTGAACAAAATGGCTATCTCAAAATTTTGATTGGATGCGTTTTGGGGGAATGATGGGCGTGCGGGGGGGGGCTAGTTGCCCTCCAATCACTTTCAACTATTAAAAAAGGCACTAGCCACCCCAATTTCCAATCGAATGAGCCCCTTTTGAAGTTTCTACGACGACCCCTTCCATATTAAGTGCCCTTCTCAAAAGGAAAAAAAATAATACATTGTACACTGTGCCAACATCGTTCTTATATGCCCTCAGGGCGTAACTTAAAACCCATGCCCCGAGGGTTGTGGGGGAGTTTCCTCCTCAAAAACATATTTTCTATCAGGAAATCAACTACGCTGAACAAAATGGCTATCTCAAAATTTTGATTGGATGCGTTTTGGGGAATGAGGGGTGTGGGGGGGGGGGCTAGTTGCCCTCCAATCACTTTCGACTATTAAAAAGAGTACTATCCCTTTGAATTTCAAGTCGAATGAGCCCTTTTCAAGTTTCTACGTCAAAAATTTAAATAAAAACCTTATATGCCTCCAGGGCATAACTAATAATCCTTGCCCTGAGGGTTGTGAGGGAGTGTCCTCCTCAAAAATATATTTTGTATCTGGAAATCAACTACGCGGAACGAAATGGCTATCTAAAAATTTTGATTGGATGTGTTTGGGGGAATGATGGGCGTGGGGGGGGCTAGTTGCCCTCCAATCACTTTCGACTATTAAAAAGGGCACTAGCCCTTTGAATTTCCAATCGAACGAGCTTTTTTAGAAGTTTCTACGACAAACGCATTCTTTAAAAACCTTATATGCCACCAGGGCATAAATTAAAACCCTTGCCCTAAGGGCTGTGGGGGAGTGTCCTCCTCAAAAACATATTTTTTATCTGGAAATCAACTACGCTGAACAAAATGGCTATCTCAAAATTTTGATTGGATGTGTTTGGGAAAATGATGGGCGTAGGGGGGGGGGCTAGTTTCCCTCCAATCACTTTTGACTATTAAAAAGGGCACTAGCCCTTTGAATTTCCAATCAAATGAGCCTTTTTTGAAGTTTCTAAGGCAACGCCTTCTATAAAAACCTTATATGCCCCCAGGGCATAACTTAAAACCCTTGCCCTGAGGGTTGTTGGGGAGTGTCCTTCTCAAAAACATATTTTCTATTTGGAAATCAACTACGCTGAACAAAATGGCTATCTCAAAATTTTGATTGGATGTGTTTGGGGGAATGATGGGCGTGGGGGGGGCTAGTTGCCCTCCAATCACTTTCGACTATTAAAAAGGGTACTAGAACTCTCAATTTCCAATCGAATGAGCCCCTTTTGAAGCTTCTGCGACGATCCATTCCATACGAAGTGCCCTTCTCAAAAGGAAAAAAAAATAATACATAGTACACTGTGCCAACATCGTTCTTATATGCCCTCAGGGCGTAACTTAAAACACCCTTGCCCCGAGGGTTGTGGGGGAGTTTCCTCCTCAAAAACATATTTTCTATCAGGAAATCAGCTACGCTGAACAAAATGGCTATCTCAAAATTTTGATTGGATGTGTTTTGGGGAATGAGGGCGTGGGGGGGGGGGCTAGTTGCCCTCCAATCACTTTTGACTATTAAAAAGGGCATTAGCCATTTGAATTTCCAATCGAATGAGCCTGTTTTGAAGTTTCTACGACAACGCCTTCTATAAAAACCTTATATGCCCCCAGGGTATAACTTAACACCCTTGCCCTGAGGGTTGTGGAGGAGTGTCTTTCTCAAAACGGCTATCTCAAAATTTTGATGGGACGTGTTTGGGGGAATGATGGGCGTGGGGGGGGGGGGGGGCTAGTTGCCCTCCAATCACTTTCGACTATTAAAAAGGGTATTAGCCCTTCAAATTTCTAATCGAATGAGCCTGTTTTGAAGTTTCTACGACAACACCTTCTATAAAAACCTTATATGCCCCCAGGGCATAACTTAAAACCCTTGCCCTGAGGGTTGTGGGGGAGTGTCCTCCTCAAAAACACATTTTCTATCTGGAAATCAACTACGCTGAACAAAATGGATATTTGAAATTTTGATTGGATGTGTTTGGGGGAAGGATGGGCGTGGGGGAGGGGGCTAGTTGCCCTCCAATCACTTTCGACTATTAAAAAGGGCACTAGAACTCTCAATTTTCAATCGAATGAGCCCCGTTTGAAGTTTCTACGACCCCTTCCATATGAAGTGCCCTGCTCTAAAGTAAAAATAATAATACAATGTACATTATGCCAACATTGTTCTTAATGCCCTCAGGGCATAACTTAAAACCCTTGCCCCGAGGGTTGTGGGGGAGTGTCCTCCTCAAAAAGATATTTTCTATCTGGAAATCAACTACGCTGAATAAAATGGCTATCTCAAAATTTTGATTGGATGTGTTTGGGAGAATGATGGGCGTGGGGTGGGGGGGCTAGTTGCCCTCCAATCACTTTCAACTATTAAAAAAGGCACTAGCCACCCCAATTTCCAATCGAATGAGCCCTTTTCGAAGGTTTCTACGACAACTCCTTCGATACGAAGTGCCTGTCGAAGAAAGAAAAACAAAAAAAAAAAACACACAAAAAAACACACTTGTGGCCACATCGTTCTTTACTTAGGCAGCGCTAGGGCGCTGCCTATGATACAAGTTCCACAGGAATCATAAACTTTAAGGGCTCACTAAATGGGTTCCCACTCTAACAAAATTAATGGTACTAATCAGAACTGCCAAAGTATTACTTTCAAAGTAGTACTTTGAAAAAAGCGCTAGTTTTCAAAATCTCTGCTTGTGTTGCGCTTCGCATAAGTGATTCCACAGATTTCCCTTTGTTTGGCGCATAGGTAATGGATTTTTCACCCCTTTTTAATTCAAAATGTAATTTTGAATTACCCGCCCCCCCCCCTCAGAACAAAAATTCTGAATACAGCCCTTTTCGAAACGCATGTGTAGCCTAAGTGTGATTTCTGGATCTGACAACCGATTGAATTTGTCATGTATGATTTTATTATTCGGTGAATACCTATAGAACCACAGAACAAGTACCAAGAGCATATCCAAGATTTTCGTTCGGGGGGGGGGGGAGGGACAAAAAATTAAAAACGCGTCAAAAGTTTGTTTATATGTATTTTGTTACGCTTTTACGAGTCGGAAAAAAATTAAAGGGGGTAGGGGTTCAAAACCTGAAACCCCCTTGGATACAGCCTTGGCTAGTACTTGTTTATAATGGATGTAAAATATAGCAATAAATCAAGAAGTGGGCGACGAGACAAAATCGTTTGAAATTGCTTTGCAAAATTACTGACAAAGTACTATTTTAGGACAGAAGAGTACTGATCCGATCAAAAAGCACTAAAAGTAGTACGTTCCTACTACTCTGCCAACCCTGCTCAATAAAAGCATTTTTGGTCTTATTATAATAAGATCAAATTCAATGCTGTATTTATAAACATATCCTAAATTTTGGTAACTCAAAAATAACGAAGTTATTAAGCTCTTAGACGAAATTCTTTTCGCCATGAGTAATGCCATTATAGAAGTGACCGCAAACACCGACATAACATGATAATATCCATACAGTCATAAATCAACAAAATTTTAAACTACACGCGCTTTCAGGTGATAAAATCTCAAATTGAAACAAACAAACTATTATTCTGCGTTCGTAAAGTACCAAAGACATCAAAACAAAACATTTAGCCCGCCCCCCATCCTCAACACACATTTTTCGTCTATTCATGTCTGAAAACTTATTTTCGTTATTGTTGCCAAAGTGGACTAGGAAAATCAAAAAATGAACAACCTGTTGATTCCTAAAGACAATTTTAGCTAATTTCTTAGCTGATTTTTGGGCGTTTTCTTCATTCTTAATATAGTACACGCTACTATCGAAAACTACATAGCTGCTTACGAAGTACTTTTACGTTAAATATTGAATACACGATTTTCTAAAGATATATGCTCTTTTTTGAGTTTCCACTCAACCAATCCAACAATCAGATGTCATTTTCACTGTTATTGGCAGTTTGAAGATGACTCTTGTTTGCAAGGTGTCGAAGTGTCTTCATGCAACGAAAAGCACATTAAACTAAATGTGCTGAATGTACATGGGCTCAGAAGCCCCCTGTGTTCACGCATGAGAGTGAATATTCCATTTAGAAGGGGTTCAACTCATTTTTTTTTGGGCGGGGGGGGGGGGGGCACTGAAATATGAACTATATTAAGAATTAAAATATCGATGGGGCAGTCAGGATTTCATTCCGAAGGGGTTCGACTCATTTGCTACGAATTAAACAAATGATGAGATTATTAGCAGAATGTGCACACTGTTATAACTTTTTTTTTTTAAACCAGAAATGAATTTAGTGGGCCTCTGTGAAAAGACGACTCATATCAAAATTACGAACTTCAAAGTTCATCTTCTCTTTGATCCACGAAGAAATCAGACAAATGTAAAATAGCCCCTTTCAATTCTCACCAGTCTTAGAAAATCGGGGGGGGGGGGTCTTCGGGACAAATGACAAATGCAGTTTGTCAACCACGTTCGCCACCCTGAAATGTTAATTATTATTTCTAAGTCAAGTTAGGTTATTTTGTCATCCAACGAGTATTTGATCAAATTACTTGTTTCATCCATATTACCAAAAGTTTTAACCCTAGGATTCTAAAAACCTTGAAAAAAAAGACATGAGAAGGAAAAATCTCAAATTCTACAGGAGTTAGACAAGAGTTAACTACAACTTAAAACAATGACTGTCATATCTTCATATAAGTGAGGGGATGATATCCCTCCCAAAACTGGTCAAAATTGCTCCCTTGGAAACCATGACATTGATGTTTAAAAGTTTCGGTACTCACACACTTAGAGATTTGACTCTTTGGCTAAAATTAATGAGACAAACTACGTATACTGGTATGAATCAAAGAAAAACTAAACAAATCACGGTAAAAAGATGGGGATAAAACCAATTAAACGAATAATTACAAAGAACATCAGTATGTGTATGAAGGGGCTTTGAAAGAAGAATCAAGCTTGGATTGTTATGAACTCTTTGAAGTGATAGCCCTCTTGTTGCTGAAAAAGGCACTCAAGAGCCTCTGATAGCTTAAATGGAGAATCCACAAGAGTGCTTATTAAAAACTACTTCACGCACATTAATGACCAGCTTTTCCAGGAAATTCTAGAACGTTGTATTCCCCAGTAAAGTTGCAAGTTAAGAGGAGTGAAACACAAGTGAATTTCACGATATTATCAACTTTCAAAAATCGTTTACACCTGGTGGCACACGCTGCATGTTGCAAAAGTTTCTTTTAAGTGGCGGAACTATGCCACGCGCGAAGGAGTGAGTGGCACTCCAAGAAGAACATCAGTTGTTGGGAAGTAGGCAAACTTTTGATATCGATCGTGTCTTCAATTATACATGAATAACGAATTTTAAGGATAAAGTAGATTAGGTTATGTCTACGATACTTTCGAAGAAATTTGATAGACAGAATGGCTATGAGGTGTCAAACGTGACTCATGCATTTACGAAGTGGTTCGACCTCTGTCAGTAAATACATGATGAAAGAACGACTTGGACACATCTTCCAAGTGGAGACGCCCACATACCTAGAATGGCTCTGCCAAACACCACCAAGGTGCTAAGAGAAAGTAGGGATGACCCCGATTAGGATGGAGGCGATTATAAAAAGTGACTTACAATCTGGAAGGCGATCAAAGACAAAACAATCAGGAAGGCGACTAAACAGAGTGGGACGGAGAAGGGTGTTTGCCAGTATGTCGGTATCAACGATAACTGTGGCAAGATTGTTATCGTTATAGAGGCTGTGGACAAATACAGATCTAACCATTGAAGGGAGGCAGCAGGGAGGAAATCACGCCCCTAGACTGTGAAAAAAACATTTTCGTTGAAAAAATTGTCCCCTACCTACATTTTGAAAAATATCTTTATTTTGTATTTTCAAAATGAAAAACTAAAAAAACATTTCCCTCACCTTACATTTTCACGAAAAGGCGGCCCTGGAGAGGGTTGGCGATACAAAGTATATATTAATGCCCCCATTTTACTTGGACAATTCTTTAGAATAGCCTGAGGGAGTATGGATCCCCGCTATTTATTCCTTAAACAACATGCTTAAATACGTTTTCTATGCCACTAAAATGAAAAAATAAAAAAAATCTTTCCCTCAACCTAGATTTTCACGAAAAGGAGGCCCTGGAGAGAGTTGGCGATACAATTTATTTAGAATAACATTTCTTTAGAACCACTATTTATTCCTTAAACGACATTTTTAGATATGTTTTCTATGCCCAGTCAAGACTTTAGAACCGAGTCAACTTGGAGCTAGTGCTGCAAAGTCCATTTACTTTACAGACAAGTAGCAGAGAATTACTTTTTATGCGCAACCACTGTATATAAATAATATAACAGTAAGATCACGGTTATATGATTTTTGACTACTACATTCTTGGTGCGTACAAACAGCTAGTCCCATTTAATCTGCCATCAGCGGTCCAGTTTATATTACCCTGGGACATGTATTTTCGCATAAATTTTCTCAAAATGCTTTTGAAACCAACTTGTAATTCCTAAAAACATTTAATAATAACATTACACTACTAATTAAAGATTTTTTTATATATGTATTGGGATGAATTAATTTAAAATTAGATTCAAAGGTGAAGCCAAGTTTCACGTTCAAGGGAAATCTGACTTGTCTATCCGTGAAAAAATCCAATGCCGCTTATGTTTATACTTGTTTAAATGTTCTCCGGAGCACTTGCATCTCGGTCCGGCTTTGTATAATGGTTGAGATAGGGAATGATCATACTGTATTATATTTATATACAGTGATGCGCAACGCGACCACAGGACAAAGAAAAACTGAACAAGGTCATTTCCCCAACTACCGGTCTTTTACTTTCAGTAAGTTAAAGCCGTTTTATTACACTACCATTTCTTGTATGGGGGCATCGGCAAAAATTTAATAGAAGTTTAGACTACTTATCCTCTCAGGAAATACAAATCACATAAAAATGTACTGCAGACAGAGGATATATTGGAACTAACTTTAAGTCACTGATAAGAGAACTCCGAGCTTTAATATGGTTGGACTAATTAGCAGATAAGAGAATTGCATTCATAATCAGCACACTGATTAATGTCCGATTTCCAACCATCAACTCTGCGAAGTCGTAGCAATAGCTGTTCGGAGGTTTAATGTGATTCTACTTGTATCATTTTTATGTTTAATACGATTAATACGTTGAGTAAGAGCACTGAGGTTTAATATCATACGATTAATTAGGAGATAAAGAGAATTGCATTCACAACCAGCACTGTAATTAATAGCGTATTTCAACCATATCGTATGGTCTGCAAAGCCATACCGATAGTGATCAGGAGGTTTAATGTGATTGACCTTATATCAGTGATATGTTTAACGTGATGAACATGTTCAATGTGAATCCCGGGGATTCCTATAATTAGACTAGTTAGGAGATAGGAGAATTACACTCAATAAGAATTACAGGAGATAGGAGAATTACACTCAAGAATTACAATAAAATAGCCAGCTTTATAATTAATGTCTTATTCGAACTATCAATTCTGCAAAGTCGTGTCAATAACGGTTAGGATATTAACGAACATTTGGGCCAAATGCGTCCCAGGATTTTTTTTTCGGGGGGAGTAATAAAAAAATTGGAGGGAGGGAATAACAAAAAAAACAAACAATTTATTCAACAATTTGAATGTTAAGGGGCAAGGAATACATGAGAATTTATGGTTTCATGGATCCCGGGCCCCGAGGCCCCAGGGTACATCCCTGAAAGGGAAAATGTCTGGGTTCACAATCAAGATATAGACGGCTGCCTAAAAACATATTTATATGTCGTAAGAAGATATCAGAAGACATTACTATACTCTAAAATAGAAATTTGAGGACAGAAAAAAAATCCACATAATCTAGATAATTTGGCCAAAAAACACATTTCCTTTTCAGTGCAAGATTTTCCTAGTAAAAACCTTCTGATCCTTCACCTAAATAGTTGACCAATGCTCACCTACTTTAACCATCAAGTTATGGCAAAATTTGACCAACAGAAAAGTCAAAATGTATACAGTGCGAAGATATGACCTGAACACACTTCTATATTCCTATTATTTGAAAAAAAAAACTACGTTTTCTAAAGAGTTAAAGAGGCTGAGTTACAAGGTCAAACCTTAAAACGTACAGGGATTAGGAGGCACAGTTGGGGGGCTGCCGCCCCCAAAACCCCCCGCTTTCGCAGACTTTAAATAAAAAAAAAAGTTCTTTAAACTGAAAGTAAGGAGCGACATTAAAACTTAAAACGAACAGAAATTATTCCGTATATGAAAGGGGCTGTGCCCTCCTCAACGCCTCGCTCTTTACGCTAAAGTTTGACTTTCTCACAACTCTTTTTTTTAAACAATAAAAACTTTAGCGTAAAGAGCGAGGCGTTGAGGAGGGCACAGCCCCTTTCATATACGGAATAATTTCTGTTCGTTTTAAGTTTTAATGTCGCTCCTTACTTTCAGTTTAAAGAACTTTTTTTTTATTTAAAGGCTGCGAAAGCGGGGGGTTTGGGGGGCGGCAGCCCCCCAACTCTGCCTCCTAATCCCTGTACGTTTTAAGGTTTGACCTTGTAACTCAGCCTCTTTAACTCTTTAGAAAACGTAGTTTTTTTCAAATAATTTCTGCACGTTTTTGTACAGTTTATTACTTATTATTACTTGACTAACTGTTAGCTGATCGTGTCAGGAGTTAAAGTTGGGGGGCTGCCGCCCCCTAAACCTCCCGCTCTTGAACATTCTTGTGTTAAGGCTTTTAATTCCTGAATACTCAAATCACGTCGTACAGGGTGCCTCCTAATCCCTGTACGTTTTAAGGTTCGAACTTGTGACTCAGCCTCTTTAACAGCCCCCCAACTGTGCCTCCTAATCCCTGTACGTTTTAAGGGTCGACCTTGTAACTCAGCCTCTTTAACTCTTTAGAAAACGTAATTTTTTTCAAATAATTTAAAAAAGAAACTGAGTTTCTTTTTTAAAGTTTAAATTCAGTATATAAAAAATTTGCTCTGACGGTGAATCGAACCTGGGTTTTCCGCCTGACAGTCTGGAATATCAACCGCTGGACTAAACACAATTGTAATTGTTTTTTAGTTAATGGGATCTATTTTCGACGCATGCAAATTCCCACAAAACTTGATATTTGGTTTTTGGAAAACAGGGAAGGAGTGATCAGATTGAGCTGAAATTTCGAGGATAAGCTCCCAGGCCCCAGGAAAGCTTATCCTCTAAATTTCAGCCCGATCAGACAACGTTAAAGGGGGGTTGTGGTGGGAAAAATTAACATGGGCTATTATAGGAAAACGAGGTTTTTCGTAAATGTAAATTCGGGGGATAATTTTTTCGGTCTGAAAATATCAAAAGGCCCTAACAGGTCGAATTCTGCTTCGAATGAGTCCTCATTCACCCGGATCAGTTGCCAACTGTGGCCTGTAGGCGTGGATAAGAAAAAAAAAAGAAATGATGAATTTTAAGTGGCTATATTTGGTTTTTTGAAAACAGGGAAGGAGTGATCGGATTGAGCTGAAATTTCGAGGATAAGCTCCCGGGCCCTAGGAAAGCTTAACCTCTAAATTTCAGCCCAATCGGACAACGTTAAAGGGGGGCTGTGGTGGGAGGGTCGAAACTTCCGGCCCAGTTTACCCCATGAAGATAAAGTCGGAGGAGGATGAAATTTTGCAAGTTTCTTAGTTTGAGCTTGGGCTACAAAATGCGATTACCGCCGTCTCTCTGCGACCTCTAGGACCTGAAATCGCTTAACATTGTGGTGAGTCGCCTCTTTATAGAGGCACAAGTGTGCCTCCTTGATGTTCTGAAGACACAATAGAGCGGTGTTTTATAAACACTACAACGACCGAGTCCGTTGATTTTGAATTGAAGTTATCAAGTATTTTACAATAGGTTGTATAGGTTGCATCAAGACGCTGGGTAACTGTAGGACAGAGAAAAGTCAAGACAGATAGTCCAAGTAATTGAGAGGCAAATGTCTAAATGGCTGGGGCACGGGTAAATGGCAGGAGTATGCATGACTCTTATTGGACACATACTTGTCAGGTTAGTTTTTGGAAAGGCATAATATATATATATATATATATATATATATATATATATATATATATATTATATATATATATATATATATATATATTATATATATATATATATATATATATATAAAAGCTACAATCAAGGATTTTGACAAGTTCTCTTTTAAGAAAAAAAAAAAAAATAAAAATAAAGAGGAATCAATCATTACAAGCATAATTTTCCGGTATCTTGCACTCTGAAACAACCCGGAGCAAGTTAGTTGAACTGGAACTGTCTTGTGGACAAGAGAGCCAAAACAGCTGTCCAAATTATATCATTACATGTAATTACTCCAGTAGAGCTTCCGACCAGTGTTGCCAATTATGGGATTCGTAAGCGAATACCTTTAAAATGTGAAATTTCAGACATGATGTGACTTTACGAACAAATTGTCAATGCAGATATGGCCACTTATGTTTTTAGAGCAAACGTTTATACAGTCAGCCCATAGAGATATAAAAAAAAAGTCTAGGCTAGATTCTACAAAATTTCTCAGTCAGGTATTACCAGAATAAATAGCGGAAACATACCGAGAATCTGGTCTTTATTCTTTCCTCTTCTTCT
Source organism: Artemia sinica (assembly GCA_027921565.1). Classification (NCBI taxonomy): domain Eukaryota; kingdom Metazoa; phylum Arthropoda; class Branchiopoda; order Anostraca; family Artemiidae; genus Artemia; species Artemia sinica. Next base: position 29,703,434 of record CM051259.1, on the reverse strand, counting down.
TCTTGTTTGATTATTTGAAGAATAAAATGCTGAATCTCCAAGCGATTCCGAGCCTCTATTCTTTTTTCTATCACTATGAGTCTGCCATTGAAATTTATCTACCCCGACAGCGCGCTGTTAGCACATGACAACGAGCTAATTTACATTTTGGAGAGGTTCATCTTCCTTTTAGGAACCTGCTGGCTGATTTCATCGAGGCAGAGCAACATGAGTGTTGGTTCATGCTGGGGAAAATAAACATGTCCCATTTTGACAACAATATGTATCACTTCTGCATAAATAAAAAAACCCATTAATAATGCATTTCAATGGAAATAGGGACATTTAACCGCAGAAACAGACGTAAGAATTCATACACATGAATGAATAACGGACCATTCCAACAGTCTTACACATAGGTTTTCCAACACACGGGAACTACACCAGAATTCATACATATAGGAATGATATAGGAAATTATGAGCAAAATCATGGTACTTGTCGGTTATTGGAAAAGCATTCAAGAATTGCGCTTAGGTTATATCATAGGCAGCGCATTTCGCTGCCTAAGTAAAGAACGATGTGGGCACAATGTATTACCTGTTTTTTTCTTACTCTTAGACCAGGGCACTCCCCCACAACCCTCAGGGCAAGGGTTGTAAGTTATGCCCTGGGGGCATATAAGGTTGTTTTTTTTTGTAGAAAGCGTTGCCGTAGAAACTTCAAAAAAGGTTCATTCGATTGGAAATTCAAACTGCTAGTGCCCTTTTTAATAATCGAAAGTGATTGGATGGCAAGTAACCCCCCTCTCACGCCCACATTTTCCCCAAACAAAAACAATAACAATTTTGAGATAGCCATTTTGTTCAACCTAGTTGAAAGTTCTGGAAATTAGGTCTTTGAGGATGACAACCCCCAACGGCCCTCAGGATAAGGGTTGTAAGTTATGCCCTGGGGGCATATAAGGTTTTTTTTATAGATAGCGTTGTCGTAGAAACTTCAAAAAGGAATCATTCGATTGGAAATTGAAACTGCTAGTGCCCTTTTTAATAATCGAAAGTGATTGGATGGCAAGTAACCCCCCTCTCACGCCTACCATTTCCCCAAACACATCCAATAAAAATTTTGAGATAGCAATTTTCTTCAACGTAGTTGAAAGTTCTGGAAATTAGGTCTTTGAGGATGACCCCCTCCCCCCAGCCCTCAGGGTAAGGGTTGTAAAATGCACATTCATTTGTATTTTTTCAGTAAAGTGCAAATTATGTTCTGGCCTTGGGAAGGCGTAGGGGTTTTGAGCCCAACTCATGTTAATTTCTGCTCGTTTTGAGTTTGACTCGTTTATTTATTGTAATTTCTGTTCGTTTTGGGTTTCATTTTTTTTATCGATGCTGATTTGTGGTAGTTTCACACTTGGTAGATTATTTGATTTTATTTCTGCTCGTTTTTGGTTTAATGGAGTTCTTTACTTTTCTTTGAAAAAAATATTTTGTGCAAAAAGTTTTTTTTTTAATTAATATCAGAAAACCGGTTTCATAGCTATGGAAACAAGTGACGTATGATACAATGCATTGGACTTAAGACATAAGTATTGGACTTGTATAACTGGAGCTATATATTTGCACATTAGGGGGGGGGGGTAGGTTAGGTTTCCATAACTTTGTTTCTAAAGTATTATTTTATCAACATATTTTATCATATCTCATTAGGATTAACCTAACTTTACTTCTTGGGTGTGTTTCCAATAATCGACAAGTACTAAAATCGTTAACATATCGATATTTTGAGGAGGGTTCCAGTCCCCACAAATCAAATGTGTGCGCCTAAATGTGACTTGGGGAATCGAACAAATTAGGTTTCATTCCTTTTTTTCTATCTCTTTGAATCTGCCATTGAATTATCCATCCCAACAAGGCACTGTCACCACATGACAACGAGCGAATTAATATTTTGGAATGATTCATCTTCCTTTTAGGAACCTATTGGCTAATTTCACTGAGTCAAAGCGATTTGAGTGTTGGTTCTGGGGAAAATAAACATGTGCCATTTTGGCACGAAAGTGTCACTTGGTATAAAATGAACATTAACACTGTATATCAATGAATATACAGATGCTCAACCACAGACACAGACGTAGGAATTTACAAACATCAACGAATATAAGGATACTCCAACGCAGACCATTAAACTGGAATTCCAATACAGAAACATGCACAAGAATTCATAAAAGTAAGAACTATATATGAAACTATGAGCCAAGTTGCAACCACATCGGGAATTGAGGAAGGGCATCAGTTCCTTCGAATCAAATGCGTGTATCAACATTTGCCTAGGGGGACCGAATAAAAAGCACGCATCATTTATAGGAGGGGGGTGATATGGGTTGCAAGATTCGCATTTAATGTAAGTATGAGGTGATATCGCACCGTTTTAATGCCCAACAAGGGCGTTAACAGGCAAGGAGTTCCTGTTTTTAGATAAAAATCTAGGGCAGCTGAACCAAAATATTGCATAATTTATGCCAATTCTTCAGCTGTGTCTTTCTAGTGTAAAGACGGAGTCGGAGGAGAACCATCAGGTACTTGAAAAAGCGATGTAATCTTTAGTTTCTCTGTATTAGATAGCCCCTTATAGATTGACGAACCACAATAAATAACTGGTTAGGCAACTGCTGAATAAAGACGTTACAAAACTTTTCTATTTAGACGGAATTTCGGTCAAGTCGCTTTAACGTAACTTGTCCTTAAACCCATCACAACGCTGTCAACTGTCATTGATCGACTGTTTTCTATATTAGCTCCATATGTTCCATTAAAGTACTTGAGATATTACCCTCCCCCCAAAAACACTCTGTGCCTGCTTGTTTTGACAAGATGATTTTTCAAAACATTAACTTTTTTATTAATAGTAAAATTTTCTCAAAATTAAGCAACAGAATCTACCTTGATCGCTTAAAATGTCCACAGCTCAAAATTCACACTAAGGTTTTGAATTCGGAGGAAAATCCATCCGAATGAATCCCTAGGACTAACTATAAAGTACGAAATTATCATACACGTTTCAAAATAGTTTCAAGTAATGTCGTGACGAATAAAGGGATGGATGGTAACACAAAAAATTATTTTTTCTAGCTGCCGAACGTCTATAGAAAACAGGTTTAATTTCTAACTGTCAATACTGCCTATTGGAAGTTCGGTAATGCTAAAAACAGCTTTACAGTCGCTAGAACATGTAATCCAGAGCTTTTGAAAAGAAGAGGTTGGGGAGTTTTTAAGTGAGGGCTTCAGTCGACTAGCAAACCCACGTTTTAAAGCCCAACTGTTTAAGTTTGTATCACAATTACCGAAAGACATTTATATATGTTCAAATTGACTGCATCTTACGATGGACATAATTTTCTGCGGCAGAATAGAATTCACACAGTGACGCATTATTTTCTTGGCAGATGATGCCTTACTTTTGTGACCTCTCGTATTTCTCTTGAATGCTTTGTAGAAAAACCCGTTTGGAACCTTAATCCCCAGATACTCCTATCATCAGCTATGAAGTGTTGGCCAGTTGGAAACCCCTCGTGGAGTAGTTAGACGTAATGACTTGGTTTGGACAGCTGTTTTGCTTCTCTGTTGAGGAAGACAGTTCCAGTTCAGGTAACTCGCTTCGGGATATATCGGATTGCCTATTATGTCACACATAGTCTGTAAAGTCACTCCCTAATTACAAACTATCATTAATTTGTATTCTTGTTCCCCAGGATTGTTACCCGTAGCCAAAACTTGAGAAGTAACTTTAAGAACCAGAAGGATCGAAATGACGATATAGTCAATGCGTCACTGACTTCCAATGAAAACCACTCTTAGCTGAGTAAAACCAGAAGTTTATGATCTTTCTGGTTCGATTTTGGCACTTTTAGTAGTCTCTAATGCCCACCACACTATGCTGTGTTAAAAAAAAAAAAACACATTTTTTTCATAGTTCTGTTGGTTTAGTTGCTTTCTGGTTCGTCTACAAAACGCCAATTGGAAACACGGCTGTATGGAAAAGTCCTTTTTCTATGATGTTTTGACAAAAAAAAAAAAAAAAAAAAAAAAAAAAAAAAAAAAAAAAAAAAAAAAAAAAGTTTTGTTTGGTTTTATTGGTTAATTTGCTCTCCAGTTTTTCACAAAACACAAAAAAAAATGTTAGACGGAAATCCACTTTTCTTATGCTACGCCGGACAAATGCTTTTCCACAATTTCATTGGATGATGAAACGCTATATAGTAACGTGGAGCAAGCGAGTTTATTCGAATTCAGCCTGAATTTTGCTGAAACCAGGCAGATTCTTAGGTTTTTCAACTAATTCTATTAATTAAAAATCGTTACAGCTAAGTTAGTAAGAATAACAGAGGCTAGTTTAAAAAACAAATGTCAACATTATTAGGCCTTTACGGCAAAAGGTGATTTTTATCTTTGGCTTGCTGTAAAACAGGAGAAAAAAAACGTTTAAAATTTTGATAAAAAAGGACTAGGATTTCTAATTGAACCTTATTAGGCCTTATTCAACTCATCGTTTTGCTGGTAAACATTGATAGCGTTTTATTCCTTCTCCTGAACTTTGTCATAAAAAACGGATAACGATCCTCCTGAGCCATTGCTGGCGCATAGTGCGCAGAGTGGACGTTGCAGTTGCTGGATCATGGACAACTGGCCAGACTTGTTACTTGAAAAGCAAGCTCGTAGTTTTTAGGGGGCTATCCCTTTTTAGCCGCCTGGTGTACATCTCAGAGCACCAATTATTTTGCCACTCGTGGTATAGCCTACATAAAGCTAAACTATACCTCCGCCATGTCCTGCCTATTAGTTCTGCATGGTGTAAACGATTTTCGAAAGCGGGCACCCCCCGGTAGTTTCCCAATTATGCAAGCGACTCCAACTTGCAGCTTTTCTGCGCAATGTTCAGGTGTTTGAAATAATTAATATTTGCTATTTTCACACATCAAGCAATAAGTTTTTTTCCAGTTTATCTCAATACATAAGTCCACGAACGAAGCACCCAAATTAAAGCGGAAATATGAAAACAATTCAAACAGACAAGAAGGAAGAGCCTAAATCTTAGTTTAGTCACGTACTCCGGCTTAGAAACATTTTGAGTTCATATTGTATTTTTGGAAGCACTTGTTCAAAGTGGGCAAATACAGAGAAAACTCCAGAAAGTCTGGAAGCCCAAGACCGGTTCACAGCAAGAAACTATGCAATACTGAAATTCAACTAATACGAGCAAGTCAAAAAGGGACTGTCCACTATCCCCAAGTTGGTGTAGATCTCAGAGTGCCACCTTTTCCACCAGTCGTGGCACAGATTTTACGCCACGAGTAGTCACTTCCATCACCGGCGCATGTTACGTCACGTAAGGCCACACATAGTTGCATCACATGGTGAATACGACTTTCGAAAGTGGTCGACCTCACGGTCATCAGCCATTTCTATTGCCATTCATAATTTCTAGCATTCAAAACTGATTTCAGCTAAAAAGCAAGTTCTATTTACCTGAACTTTGTTAAGACTCAGCACATTACAGCTCTATGATCAATCCTTAACTGTATTAAATAAAGAAAAAGATTTTTTTCAACTGTAAGTAAGACGCAACATTAAAAATTAAAACTAACAGAAATCACTCCGTGAATGAGGAGGGATTCAACCCTCGCTACTCTCTCTTTGCGCTAAAGTCAAAGTTCTTTTAAAATACTTCTCGTTCACATTCAACTGCCCTTGCAATTGAGCAGCCTTTCTCAAACGATTTTGTGACAAAAAGTCACACTTTAGCGTAAAGAGCTATGGTCCAGGAAGGGACAGCCCCCCTCATATAGGGAATAATCCCGATGCTTTTAATGCTGCGCCTTACTTTAAGTTGAAAAAACTATTAATTTTATTTAATCTGTTTCTCAAATTACACCAGAAGAGCCCCCCCCCCTTGTAGAATGATTCCCTTGAAACTTCCCCCCCCAGAGAAAATTCTCCCCACAGAAAGTCTACCCCTTAAAAAAAATTTCGAATACAGTACTTCCCAAAAGCAAATACTATACGTGAACAATGGGTAAATTGCATAACTTACAGCCCTTTCCCCAGGGACTATGGGGGGTTATGTCTTCTCAAGGACATAATTATTGAACCTTTCAACTATGTTAAATCAAATAGCTATCTCACAATTTTGGTCGGATGTCTTTAGGGGAAAGGGGGACGTGGGAGGTGGGCTAGTTGCCATCCAATCTTTTTGTTCACTTAAAAAGGGCGCTATAGCTTTTGATTGCCTTTTGGAAAGTCCTCTTCTAATCTTCTAGAACCATTGGCTACTCGCATCTATAATCTTTCTTCTGGGGAAAATTTTTTTACAAATTTCCACATTTTTATAGAAAGAAGCATGCAATCTCTACAGGGTTCTCCGATATGTTGCATCTGACGATGTGATTTTCATTAAGATCGCTTGACTTCTTGAGGTTGTTTCCCATCATTTTCGAAAAATCAGGCAAATTTTCTCAGCTTTTGATGTGTAACATAAAACTTAATTGTTGGATAGAAAAAAAAGCAAAAAACTAACATCATGAACAGATGGAATAACAAGTCAATTCACCCTTGAAAACAGCTATTGGACTATGTGAGGATCCAAGAATATGTACTATCGATGAAATACATTATTGAACAGGGAACTGAGAAATTAAATATAAAAAAGTAAATTTTTTATCTAAGCAAGTCTGAACTAGCCAATCTAATTAGCGTCAATTAGAGGAGAAAATGGGCCTGTTTCAACTAGATTTTTGCCCCCTAAACATTTATGGAGTTATTTTCATTGAAAAATACCTCTTTTTGAGTATTTCTTCGAGAAAAATTAAAAAACGACAACTCCCCCCCCCCCCCGTCCAATATTGAAAAATGCATTTTGCTCTCTACCTAAATTTTTATAAATGGACGCCACTAGTCAATCAGATTATTTTCCCAAAAAATATGAAAAGCTTTGACTAGTTTAAACCAAGTTTTTTTTTCGCGGAGGGTAAAATCTAAACACCGAATTAGCATTAAGTTAATTTCGGTGTTTTTATATGTTGATTATAAATGGACCTTTAAGGCTGTAAACCTAATTCCTCCTACGGATTAATCATTTTTTAGGATATTGTTAACTAAATAGGATGAAACATTAAATATGCAAATACTGTTCATAAAAAATATAATAAATTATGGAAAAATAATATAAAATCAGAGATTTCTTCGTACTGGCCTTACTTAGACCCCCCTCCCACCACCACCCAAAAAAACACTGATGTGTAGTTACGATCAAATCAGTAAAAAAATTAGCAAAAACAACCTAAATAAATACTGCACCGCACTAAATAGCTTAAGAAACTATACCTTCTCCTTGAAGGTGTAGTTGTCTTTTGGAATTAGCAGATTGCTAATGTTTGAATTTTTACGGACGAAAAGCGCTGTCAAACTTTATTAATTAGTTTTAACCCAAGAGGATAAACAGAAAATGTATAGAGCAACAAGATAGTAACCTTCAATTTAAATTCAGCTGTTAAATCTTGCAACGGTGAAACCTTAGAAAAGGCAAGAGCTGCACTTCCCAGCCCTTCAACATTAAGTTAATTTATGACTACTAACGACATATGGAAAGCTCCTGTGACACATGAACGACAATTAAAGCAGTGACTAATAACTGTTTAGACTTGGTTTCCCGGTCTAGACAAGACCAATATCGATTTACAGGGAAAACTCGTGATAAATTGTAAGGACTCCACCTAGAAATATGAGAAAGTAATGCGAAAAAGGTGAAAAAAGGGTTGATAAAACTAAAGGTACTTTCGCATTATCCGTGCCTCTCGGCTTAATCACTATAGAGAAGGCAATGATAAAACCCGTTTTTGACATGATAACCGCTGTAGACTAGGCAATGATAGCGTGGTTTGCATTGCGTATAAGATATTAAACTGTGTTTTTTTTTTATTTTAGGGGGGGAAGGTACCTAGGTTAGGTTAGGTTACGTATTTAACAGACGCAGAGGGCCCTGATTTCTCGAACTTTTGCTTTGGAATTACGTAGTATTTCTGCTGAGAACCACTTCTTCATCCATAAAATGTTCAATATCAGGCACGTACACATAATTTCTTTTTTTTGGGAGGGGGGGGGGCAATAATAAAGAACCAGAACTTATTTGACGATTTGAAAAAGAAGTGCAGGAAAGTCTCAAAAATTGGAATTTCAAGGGAACATAATCGTCCCCCACGTACAACCCTGCTAGAAATATGTTAAAACTTCAGCTATGCAAAATAACCGTCCATGTTTTAAACAGTTTGAAAATCAAAACGCTGTAAAAGTTATATAAACTTTCAAACTTACGCACAAAACCGTTCAGTTCTGGGCTAATTTTATAAAATGTCTCAAATTAACATCATTTGAAGAGGCTAAAATAATTAGAATGATGATATCAGAAATCAAAGAACAATTCATTACAAAATACATAGATATACAGTTGCGCATCTAAATTCTTTAGAAAATGCTAAGCTGGAGTTTCGGAAAAGTGCGGAACCAATGATTACAAAAAGCACGATTGTGTGCTAAAATACAATTTTTACACATTGAAAATGCTTTTTGCAATAGATTTTCCCGGCAGAATTATCTACCTTTCTGATATGAAGACAACACAAGACCCAGGGAAGTAGGTAGGAGGAGAGTTGCTCAGGACAAACCCCCCTCGAAATAAGAAATTACCGGCACTTCTTATTCAGCTTAGCAAGCAATTCCTTATTTAGCGTCTCCAGCCCTGATATTTTTCTTTAAAAAAAACATGCCTAAGTGCCTGACAAGACCATTTACTTTTCCTTGAAGCGACCGTTGATGATACAAGGTACAAAGCACTATTTCTTCTTTTTGGAAAAAGAGGTGTCAAATTACGTAGGAAAGAAGAACTAACAATGAGACTATTGCAATTATAAACATCTCTTCTGCCAGATCAATAAATCCAGTCTCGCCATTACATCCTACAACTTGCCAATTCCCTGAATCTGGGATGTTCCTCAAGGGGGTGCGCACTAGATCACTTTACTTACACTGGACGCAATGAGTCATAGAAGGACGATTGGGGATAAAACAAACAGACACAAGCACGCTGAGAGGCACCAGCGGCCGGGTGATATTCACCGGAGGACGGAGATAATATCAAGTGCATCAAAGAAGCGGAACACATAGCCCCTTGAAGTCCTCGCTCATTCAGAAAGTAATGAACTGGCCAAAGGGAAATAAACAATGACCTATTCTAATCAAGACCCTTATTGTAATTTGGCCAAAAAGAAATAAAATGTCAAGAGCGGAAAGACAAGGACAAAAATATCTCAGAAGAAGGGCTGTGGCCTGAATGTAAACATAGAAGTATCGGCACTGAATTATATACATACGCGCGAAAATTCTAACTAGCGATTGAAAGAGTAATCCCTAGAAAAATTACAATTTCTAATGTTTTTATTATAATTTATTCCTTCCACCATAAATTACTGCGAGTACGACCTGCTAAAATAACGAACCATTAGAAATAATGCCTTTGAAGCCAGCGTTCGCGGAAATAAATCAACTCAGAGTCAGAAATGCAAGTGAAAAACACCAGTCAGGGTAAACAATTTGAAATTTCACCAGCTAATACTGAATTACCAGACACTGAAATCCAATTGGGTGAATTGTTTATGTGTAAACTTATACAACCAAATATATATTAACAAGTCAGGAGAAGTGGGGAACTCAGCCTCAAATGAAAAAACTTGCATATGCAGTTATGCAGATTGTGGTGGCAACAAGCACCAATCAAAAAAAGAAGAAGAAAAAACAGAAAACAGGGTGAAAAATAACTTAGAAAAATATGGCACGAAACAGCTTGAGAAGGTGCAGTTTTCTTTTCGTTTGCAGTTGTCTCTGTGAATCAACGCATCGTTAATGTTTCAATTTTTGCGAATGTTGTATCCACTTAACTAATTAGTTTTGCTGATTTGTTTTCACAATCGAACATAATAGCATTGACAAAAATGTGATACTGCGCTAAAAATTCATTATTATGAAACAACAACAAAAAAGGTACTTATCTGTTAGCCAGAATACACTCGTGAATTTGGATCTACAGGTACGGGGTTGAAACAACTGAGGCGCTTGGGAGATAGATAGGATAAATATAATTTTGGCTGCATATTTGCACATTGGGGGGGGGAGTAAGGTTAAGTATAGCGGGGATGCATGCAAAATGCGACCTAACCTAACCAAAATACCAACTAAACATTTATTAAAATATAGCTACAATGTAGTTTTCCATTGAGCCGAAGCTAATTGTCTCTATATACAAACAGCGATAAACCGGTTATTGTCTGATTTTATAGATCCAAATTCCCGGATGTGTACTGGCTAACAGATAAGTACCACTAAAAGAAACAACGTACATATAAGCAAACCTAAGATGGGTCCAGGGGGCAAACAATGCTTTAGTTTTGATGTCCTTGGTGCTTCAAAAAGCAGGATTCCAAGTTGGGCACCTAAATTTCAGTACATGGAATCGGTACTTGTAAATTGCTAGATCTGCAACCCTGCTGAGAATACATTCAGGTTTTGGCATTGGTTATTTAGCAAACATCTTGATGACAGAAGTTAAGTATCTTTCAGTTTGTGGTTTTCGTCTTTTGCGGAACACTTGACAGCAGTTCCCACAACAGATATGATTCATGAGAATTCTCAAGATCTCCCGTTAATAATATAAAATTTTGGTAATTAAATTCAAATTAAAATTTTTATAATTAAATTCGGCTTAAATTTATTACAGATGTTGTGTAGTGGTGTTCCGGTGCCAATGCAGCGTATTTGATAATATTACTTCTATAATAGATTAATAGAAAAACAAACTGTTTCCACAAAACAAGTTTTTCAAAGAAAAGTAAAGAGCTCCATCAAACCAAAAATGAGCATAAATAGAGTCAAATAATTTTCCAAGTGTAAAACTACAACAAATCCTCGCCAATATATAAATTCAACCCAAAACGAACAGAAATTACCATAAATAACCCAGTTAAACTCAAAACGAGTAAAAATTAACATAGAACGGTACTGTTCTATTAACCGGGCTCTTTTGAATACGGCAATGCATATCAGTCACGAAATAGATCGAGACGCCTGATGAAAACAGGTTTACAATGCCTTCTGGGATATAAACAAAGGCAAGAACTGTATTTAAATTGTTGTTTTATGGGGTATAGGGGGGAGGGGGGTAAGGTACCTAGGTTAGGTTACGTATTTAATATATGGTATGCTTTGCCCCCAACCCCCTAATGTGCAAATATACAGCCCAAATTTGTTTCTAAACTATTATATATTCATCCTATTTTATTTCATTAGCATTAACCAAACTAGCACTATATAAAAGAGCCCGGTTAATAGAACAGCACCAATAGAACTGACACCCCTCATGCCTTCTGAAGACCAGAACAAACATTGCTCTTTACTAAGCATTTCTAAAATCCTGATGCCCCCTGGTGATATTTTTTTTTTTTTTACTCAATTTACGTATGTTCATCTGAAGGAAGCTTAAAAGGATATAAACTTATCTTTTTAGTATCTTTTTCTGGGTCGTCCTCTAGGCATATTTAATACAAATGAAAAATATTGTCTGAATACAATATACAACACCTTTTATACTATGGATAACGTCATTGCAATGCGATCTTTTTTGCTCTTTAAATGTATTTGAATGTGACGTCATTTGTCCATGACCCACCGGTAGCGCGCCCCATGCTGGCAATCACGGTGCTAAAGTCTTGAAATCGAAACCATGGTTTCAAAATTTTACAGTACCAAGGATAGTGAAACAGAAGTAAGATTGTTTGAATTGGTTAAGTGGAACATTATACAATCATATATATATATATAGCTTGAAAAATTAAGAAAAATCGGGAATACATTTTTAATAAAAAGACCTCCACATGTAGTCTTTTGTAGGGCACCAAACACAATAGACTTTGAAAAATAACTTTTTGCATTTTTATTGAAAACATAGTGTCTCAACGCATCTACTATATTTTATTTGCGATGAAACAAAACCATACTGCTTCAATGCACCAAAGAGAAAATGTTTGTTTTGGCATAAGAATGTTCATTCACGTATCATCAATATTCGATTATGTCAATATATTGACGAGTGAAGCAACTGCTCTAATGCTTGAGCACTCTTGTACAGCTCAAGCGTTTTATTGAAGTCTTGATTTTCTCTTGTAAATGAACGGGTCAAAGGCCTGTCGAAACAGTTGAGAAATTAAGAACACATAACTTATTTTCACTTTAACTCGCCAACCAGTTGGCGCAAAATTGTCGATAGTTATCGGCCGAATTTTTGCATTAAATCCTTACAATATTTTGATGTTGGATATTGATATAGGGTATGATATAATATTTACTAACGCTAAAAGCATTTTATGGGACACGGTTAATACAAGAACCTGACACAGTAAAATGGTCCCTACTGTGTCATACCTGTGCCCACAATCTTTCCTAACTTCTTAACCCCCCTTAAACTTCTATCACTAATTATAAAACCCACCCATTCCTCTCTTGTATACCATACCGGGAAGATTTTTCGCATACAATCATTTAATACCTTACAAAAACATAAGAAATGACTGAAGTCATCATCCTCATCTCCAAATTTCGGGCAAAAATAAGACCCATTTTCGACTTCATCATTTCCAGATAATTCCTCTTGTCACCAAGAGGTAAAAAAATTACCCCTTGCTGATATTATCAACTTTAGTTTCTTCTTATTAAACCTTGTCTTAAGACATAGTTCCCACATGCTTCTTAATGTGCTAGAGTTTATAAAATTAAATATATTTCCAAATGAACTTATTCATATTAGTTTAAAAAAAATGCATATGTATGCTATTAGTGAAGCTTGCCAAGCAACAGACATAAATCAAACACAATATATACTTTGTGATAGTGAGAGAATAGTGTTGCTGTCTCCCATTTTTAAAACACAAATTGAATTACTGTATATTACATTTATGCAGTGCCTAAGCAAGACATCCATGACCAAAAGTAAGGAGACTAAATAATACGTTCTCTAGCCCTTCCATACATACCATTTATTCTTCTTCTTACATTTGAGCATTAGCCTCTTCTTGGCCTGAGCCTTCAGCGACAATGAAAATGAACTCGCGCATTGATCAGATCAATGCGCTAGTTATCATATCAATTTGATCTTCTTATCAAAGTGCAGCTTGTATTTTCTAGTTCTTGGACTACATTTTCAATCGTTAAATGAGCCAGAAGAAACTTACGAAGAAAGAAAAGGCGGAAGCGACTAAAGCTGAAAGGGGTCAATTTTGACTCCCTTCTGAAAAAAATGCTGTAATACCCCCTCCCAAACCAAAATGCTGAACATGTGTACACACGAGTTTGCCGACTAGAAAGTGAATGATGGCGAATCAAGCTTAAATATTCACATCAGTCAATTCAACTTAGAAATGAGGTGGAGGTTCCTGTACCATGTTGGTACAAAACATACTAGAAAACGAGAATCGAAAACAACTAAGCAGAGTTTAGACAGAGTCGTCAACTAAAAGTATCAAACAGTTCGTGGTAACGAACTGTAAGTAAGGAGCGACCCGGCTCAATGGTAACCGAAACTCTAGAAAACGGGTTTTTGATACTAATAGATACATCAGAAGAATCAGATTTCAATGCTGATTTCAAATATATAATTTTCATCAAGTTTAGTTCTACCCATCAAAAGTTACGCGCCTGAGAAAATTTGGCTGATTTTCAAAAAAGGGGGAAAGACCCCCTAAAAATTATAGAACCTTAATGAAAATCACACCATCATATTCAGCGTAGCAGAGAACCCTACTGTAGAGGTTTCAAGCTCCTATCTACAAAAATGTGGAATTTTGCATTTTTTGCCAGAAGAAAGATCACGGATGCGTGTTTATTTGTTTTTTTTTTCCCAGGGTGATCGTATCGACCCAGTGGTCCTAGAATATCGTGGGAGGGCTCATTGGAATGGAAATTAAAAGTTCTAGTGCCCTTTTTAAGTGACCAAAAAATGGAGGGCAATTAGACCCCCTCCCACGCTTATTTTTTTCCCAAAGTTACCCGATCAAAATTTTGAGATAGCCATTTTGTTCAGCATGGTCGAAAATATGATAAATACTTAATATGATAAATGAAATATGAAATATGATATGAAATATGATAAATAGTTAATCCCCCGAAGTCCCCAGGGGGAGGGCTAAAAGTTATGAACTTTACCCAATGTTAACATATAGTATTGGTTATTGGGAAGTATACAGAAGTTTTCAGGAGGGTTTTTTTCTGGTAGTGGGAGGGAAGGGTGGGTCAGGGGTTATGTTGGAGGATCTGTCTATGAAGGAAGTTTTCATGGGGGAAGGGAAATTGCCATGAAGGGGGCGCCGGACTTGCCAGCATTATTTATTGGTTATTGGGAAGTATACAGACATTTTCAGGAAGGATTTTTTCTGGAGGGGGGGGGCTAGAGGAGGGGTTACTCTGGAGAATCTTTCCGTGGAGGATGTTTCTTTGGGGTAAGGGACATTTCTATGAAGGGGGCACCGGATTTCCAAGCATTATTTAAAAAACGATCAGAAATTAAATAAAAAAAAACAAGTTTTTTCAACTGAAAGTAAGAAGCAACATTAGAACTTAAAACGAACAGAAATTATAACGTATGTGAGGGGGTTCTCCCCCAAGTCAATACCTCGCTCTTTACGCTACAGTTTTTTTTAGTGCTTTCAAAAGAGCTATCTATTCTAATTAAACGGCCTTTGTGATTCAGTGGTTTGTGAATCAATTTTTTTTTTAACTTTTAACGTAAAGAGCGTGGTATTGACTAAGGGGAGAACCCCCTCATATACGTAATAACATATACGTAATAAAAAAAAAACAATAAAAAAACAAGTGATACGGCTCAATAGTAATCGAAACTTTTAAAAACGGAATTTTGATGTCAATAAATGTATCAAAAGAATGGGTTTATAATGCTGATTCTATATATATATTTTATTAAGTTTAGTGTTACTCATCAAAGGCTACGAGCCTGAGAAAATTTACCTGATTTTTGAAAGAGGGGGGAAACATTCCCTACAAGTGAAAGAATTTTAATGAAAATCACACCGTCAGATTCAGCGCATCAGAAAACCCTATTACACAGGTTTCAAGCTCATATCTGCAAAAATCTGCAACTTTGTATTTTTTGCCAGAAGAAAAATATACGAATATAGAAGTTAGTTACGTAAGTTAATTTGTAAAGACATCCATTTAGTAAAAGAAAAGTAAAATTTTTATGCAAATTTTGTTTACTTATTCAATGACGGTTAGCCAAAATAAAAGCTGCATTAACTAAAAAACGATCAGAAATTAAATAAAAAAAAAGTTTTTTAAACTGAAAGTAAGGAGCGACATTAAAACTTAAAACGAACAGAAATTATTTCGTATATGAAAGGGGCTGTCCCCTCCTCAACGCCTCGCTCTTTACGCTAAAGTTTGACTCTGTCTCACAAGTTTATTTTTAAAACAATAAAAACTTTAGCGTAAAGAGCGAGGCGTTGAGGAGGGGACAGCCCCTTTCATATACGAAATAATTTCTGTTCGTTTTAAGTTTTAATGTCGCTCCTTACTTTCAGTTTAAAAAACTTGTTTTTTTTATTTAATTACCACAAAGATCACCATTTATGGAATATCTGTCCCTTCGCCTCACTAAATTGAGCGGACAAACTTTCCCTGCTATATGAAACTCTAAATTAATTGCTTGTTGATACTAACAAAAACACTGATTAATCTTCATTTTGAACAAATAAGGTGTTTGTCTGGGAAGTTATCAATTGTCCAATACTTTTAATTCCCTTCGGTAACACCTGGATACGAAGATCTTCGAACCATGACGACTTAAATACAACAGTTTGAAGATAATTGGCGACAATAGTTGCTTTACTGTCGTTGTCTTTTGAGGACAACGCACTGAAGAGACACGCCTTTTACGCTATTTGCTAATAAAAGTTTACGGTTTCTTAATAGTCCCTGAAGACCGTAGGCTATTTCCCCGTATACTTTTCAATGAAAATACGAAAGAGAGGCATTTTTTCAAGAGGGGCAAACCCCCCCCCCCTCATTGACGTCACTGCCTGATACAACAAAGCTGCACACCCCAAATCAATGAAAAGATCAAGGATAAATCAACTGGGAAGGTCAGCCGTAAACGAAGGAGCTTATTTGAGAGGGGGACATAAAAAGAAAGATAAAAGGGAAAAAAGACAAATTTTGTAAAATTATAACATAAAACGAAACATTTCCCAACTGGATATATATGTTGGTAATTATTTTTTTTAGCATGCAGGTTTTGCCAGAGATGTCATAAGCGAAGGATTTTTTCCGAAGTACGGGATTTACATGTTTATATGAGTTTCGTGTTTAACATTAAGTCATTTTGTATGAGTGTTTTATATGGATTTTTTTTTAGTTTTCATTATATTTGATGTTAACTGGCCGCTTTGAAATGGGTTTACAAGGCTTTATTTGGTATATAATATAACTGGTAAAAAAAAGTTACCTCCAGTTTCTGAGATTTCAATAAGGACATATTTTAGCTGAAAATGACACTTTTTTGGGCACTCAGGAGACACATACATGGACCAAAACGTTGGCAACCATGTTGGTAAAAATTACCCTTATTTTTCCGTTCTTTACAAGGTTTTAATTAGCAGAAACACCCTGATATCAAGATTTTTATGAGAAAATCACACACTCCCACACTAGGGAAGGCGTCCCTGAAAACCTGAAAGTATAATCTAAAAATGCACTCTCTTTACCTTTTTGACTCCCCAGACTCTTCCATTCGAAATACTTTACACCTTCGCCCTCCCCCCCCCCCCGAAGATCGGACCTGCTATTAAAAGATTACGGAACTGAAAAAATGTAAATATTAAAGAAGACATATAAAGATTGCTTGCTGATCTCGCAACTTCGTTGGTGTATTTCTTTATTTTGTTTCTCCCCTGTTTTTTTCCCGGTCATAGAGCCTTACGGGGGGGGGGGCTATATTAAAGCGTTTTTCATCGTAAACTCATTAATGAATATATAAACTCTGAAACAACCCAGACATTTCGCTTCTGCAACTGGAGTCGTTTACAAGTTACGATTATAGAGCAAAACAAAACACTCCCGGCTCATTTGCAATCAAAACGCTCATGATATGGGTGTATCGCGACTGAAAAAGGCAAAGATTTTTTAAAACTGGTAGTGCTGATAAACATCGACAATAAAAAGAAAACCGCTCAGGGTATTTACGCGTTATAGAGACCACACTGTTCTTGATCTGTAGTGAAACCAGTTTTTTGAGTCCACTCGGAGATAATCAGCTTAGCTTGAGCAAGATAAACGGTATCTATACACGTATATTTTAATTAAATATTTAATATATAGAGATGGTTAGGTATTTAATATAATGCGTTCTAGGCGGCCTGCTTTCCATAATTCTCTGTTGTAGTTTCCATAATTTTGTTGCTGAAATATTATGTTTACATCATATTTTGGTATATTTCATTATGATTAATCTAACTTCACTTCTTTGGTGTGGTCGCTACAACACGTAAGTACGGCGCTCAGAATGTCCCTGATTTTAGACGTTGCAAAATTTTAAATTCCGTTAAAAAAATTGAAAACTTCGATCGAAAGAAAGCAGGGGGAATGCAGAACCCCTTTTCAATAGAGCTAACTTGATAATTAAGTCACCAACTGATTATTGTGAACTAGACGTAAACTTACTACCCCCCACCGAGGAAAGAGAATCCATTTCTCAAAGAAATGGACATACAAAATGACGATGCGTTTTCTACAGCAATGCGTTTTTCAATGAAGAGGTCGTCCGAGGAATACACTGCGCAGAGAACTAGGCCGGGGTCGGAAGACGGCTGAGAGGCTGAAACCTCACTCACTGACACGTGAATGGGGGAATAACATCGCAGCGTCAGCTATGCACGGTGAATGGAGAGGCTTGGTCGATGCCCTCTGCGCCACAGGTGGCACTTGAGGAATTAAGGTAAGGTTTCTACAGCAAGTTTCGAGTAATAGAAGTCCGATGCTATGAGTTTGCATGAAAAATGGTACCACGCTGTCACATTGTTAAATAAAAAATAGGTCTAGGGATTTCGCTGACTCCACCAATCAATACAGTAAGACGAATAAGCACCGATGACGAAACTAACTGAAAACCAGTCTTGTGTAGAGGATGCGTTCTGACCAAGGGCGGATCCAGGATATTTAAGGGGGGGGGCAAAATAGGGCCATCCGATAAAATTGCGTTAGGAGCAAGTTTAATTAACACAAACTTGCGTTGATTAAGTAAATTACACTACTTTAGACTACGTTAGGGGGGCGCACCCCCTCGCCCCTCCCCTGGATCCGCCACTGGTTCTGATTTTGGATGGCCGAGGAGACAAAAATCTGTATATACTTTTCATATGATAAGATACCCCAGAGTAACATTTATCTGCTATTTTGACGAGTAGTCCTTCTCCCAAGCACCTATTATAGATCAGAGCCTCGTCATAGCCCGTACATTATTCCTACTAAAGACGCACTGCAGTACTTACACTTAGCCACCTGCCACAAACATAGCTGCACAAGCTCCTCCTCCTCCAGTCTTTCAGGAGCGTCATTCTTTACTCCTCCCATCAAATCCCAATTTCTGTAAATCCTTTCTTTTGACCTCTTTCCACCACACTCGCGGGCAAAGGAAAGCTTTGAAAAACGCATAAAAAAATTGTTTTTATGCATTTTTGTCACTCCCCCCCCCGGATACAGTCTAGTTTTCGTTTAGCCCCATAAAGATGGCCAAAATGAAAAATCTATGGCAATCTGGTTTAGCCATCTTAACATTCCTTACGTTATAGCCTTAAATTTGTAAGATTCAAGGAAAATAAAATTCTATGCTCTAGTTTTGAACAAGGATAATTGTAAACTGCATCGAAAAATGAATTAGAGCAAATTTTTATCATTGGTAAAGTAAACAGCCTTTATGCGCGGTTTTGAGAATGGTCAGTTAAATCAGGAGGATTAATATCACTGAGTTTAATCTTAAAACAAGAATGCTGACCCAAGGATTTTTCGTTTCTTTACTTCCTTAAAATTTGACACAAAAGAAATGATCATGTTTTGCATGCTCTTTACTAGCTCAAAAAATGAGGTAGAAACAACGAAGTCTTTCAAATAATTCTATTTCTAGCTTGCCCTTGAACTTGCGAAGACAAGAGAACCCAATAGTGGAAGCAGTGAATAGAACGCAACTGTTGAGCCAAAAATAATGCAAGAGAGAGGTGATACCGAACTCTCAGCTGCCATTCTTGGGAGACATCTGACAGTTTATAAGTGGCCACGGAATTCCTGTGTTGTTTTAAAGTCACCTTTTTGTGAATAGGCAACGGGACGGCGGGGTGCACCTAGCACTTTGATGGTGAATCATATCATATCAGTCCAGTTTTTGTTAAGAAAAAAAAAAAACACTCAGTGATAGTTTATTGCGCCCCTAGGCCAGGGCCTAGTGCGCCTATTGATAAATCCTGGCCTGGAAACAACAAGTAAATACACCAACGGGTAAAAATGCGGGGTTATTTGGCTACCCCTTTTGAAATACGCTTAAAGAATTGTGTTATTCGCAAAAAGTTACGATTGACGTCACGAAAACAAGCCAATCCAATTAAGACACACCTTTTAACACACAAGTTTTGTATTATTTTACTCTTTGGCATCGCACTGCACTGTTTATGCAAGATATGAAGGAAAATAACAAAATTCACAATACCAATAAAAAACATAATTAGCTACCTTTTGTACATAGACTCATCATCATCATTTTATTAATACTAAAACACTATTGCAAATGTAAAAAAGCTATTCGGCACAAGAAGCTTGGCTTGTTGTGGGCTATTTTTGGGATGCTACCATTTCATCTAACCGTCACAAGCACTAAACGTTATTTCGTCGACAAGGAAAATCCGTTAGGACATCGACAGTCATAACATCGACACGTTAGGACAAGTCACAATCGCTACCCGTCAGAAGGTCGACAGTCATAACATCGACACGTCAGTTCATCGACAGTCTCAATCGCTACCCGTCAGAAACGTCGACACGTCATAACATCTAAAAATTGATTAGATGTTATGACGTGTCGATGTTATGACTGTTGACGTTCTGACGGATTTTCGTTATGAAAAAAATTGATAAGTTTATACAATAGTAATAAGTATATAATAGCTTAGAAACAAATTTCAGCTATATATTTGCACATCAGGGGGTGGGGGTAAAGCATAGCGTATATTAGATACGTAACCTAACCTAGATACCTTCCCCCCCCCCTAAACCTAAAAAACAAAAGTTTTAAAATTTTAGATGTTATGACGTGTCGATGTTATGACTGTTGATTTTCTGACGGATTTTGGTAATAAAAAAAAAAAAAAAAAAATGATGTTATGACTGTCGAAGTTCTGACGGGTAGCGATTGTGACTGTCGATAAAGTGACATGACGATGTTATGACTGTCGACGTCCTGACGTGTCGACGTTCTGACGGATTTTTTGTCGATGTTATGACGGATTTTGTCGATGTCCTGAAGGTAGTAGTCCTGACGTGTCGATGTCCTGGCGCTTTCCCCTATTTTTAGGCATTAGGGCATTACCCAACACTATATTAACAAAAGAGAAGTACCATTTTTTCAAATAGGCGTTGTTTCGCATTGTGAATCAACTATTGACGATAGTAGTTTTTTGTGTAGCCTAGAGGACCCCATCAGGAGGGTGCAAGGGAGCAATCATCATGGTAGCGACCAATATATTGGAAACAGAAGGCTATTTAACTGTGAATCGAATGGTAACTCTTTTGTTATAGTAGTTTAGTCCAAAAGAGGCATTGGCCTACAGCACAAGCCTGTTTACCTACGCCTACTATTGCCGTGTTTGTTTCGAAATAGGGATGAAATATTCCTTCCAATATTTATATTATGCCGTCTTCCAGAAAAGGGGTAAAGGCCAGTCCCCTCTAGAAAAGAAGGAGTGGAGGTAGAAACTACAAAATACCTTCCCGGGACATACTTCAGTCTGTAGATCCATCCCTAAAAGTTTCATTTTCCTAACCCAACCCCTTTACAAGATAGCAAAAACTAGCTTGTCTAGAACTTTACGTAAAAGTGAAACCTCGAGAAATAAGCTAGCCTACTGCATAAAGAGATTATTTGGAGCCTTAGGTCTTTGCTCAATCCTGATAAATGAGATATAGGCAACCAAAAAAATAGTAATAAGCCCTACAACTAGAGCTTTACATTTTCTGGGGGATGGAGGAGTGGGGTACCATTTTATGATAAAACTTAGCACCAGAATCCCTTTTGGTACTTGTTTAGAATCCAGCCAACACGCGAGAAGAACCGCATAGGCTATAGAATCTCAAGGATGCTATATGAAAACAGGTTTCCACTGCCTAGTGAGGCATTGCTTGCTCCATGACAAAGATTTAAATTTTAGTGTTTTGGGGTTAAAGGGGCAAAAAAAGGTACCTGGGTTAAGTTACATAGGCTATTTAATATATGCTATGCTTTACCCCCCCCCCCTAATGTGCAAATGTATAGCTCAAATTTGTTCCTAAACTAATAGGCTATAGGCTATCTTTATCATACTTTGTTTTATTTCATTAGCATTAACCAAACTTCACTAATCATGTGTTGCCTGGATACTAAACAAGTAGCCTACCTCTCTTTTTAATGTGACAAGGATAGAGAGACTAGGCTAGGCCTGCTGTCAGAGCTGGGTAAAGTTCTACGAAATCATATTATTGAGTTAGGACTAAAGTGAATACATCATTTGATGCCTTTTTTTTATGCTGATTACGAATATAATAAGCATTTCTATCGGAAATGAATTTCAGCCCCCCACCTATATAGGCTATACCTAACCTAACCTAACATAACCCAACCTAACCTAACCTAACCCTGAATTGGCATATAAAGGGGGGGGGGGCTGAAATTCATTTCCGATAGAAATGCTTATTATATTCGTAATCAGCATAAAAAAGGCATCGAATGGTGTATTCACTTTAGTCCTAACTCAATAATATGATTTCGTAGAACTTTACCCAGAGCTGTTTCTAGAGTTGGTGGTGCCTATGGCAAAATTAGCCTAATTACAGTATCCCCTCCCAACTCAAATTTAAATAGAAAGATAAATTTGCAGTGGGCCACATAATTGAGCTAAGATGAAAGTGAAAACGTCATTTGATGCCTTTTTTATACTCTTTCATAATTCAAGAATCGCTTCTGGGGCTGGTTGCATCTTGAGCCCTTAAAAAGGCCCTGAAGGTATTTTATATAAATAATGAAAGAGCATAAAAAAGCATCAAATGATGTTTTCAATTTCATCATAGCTAAATTAGCCTATATGGCCAACTGCAAATTTACCAACAGAAAAAAGCCAAATCAAAGTGAAAAAATTGGATCAAAGTGGGCAATTATCGGTAAATTTTTACCAAATCACATTATTGACTTATGAATAAAGTAAACATACCACTCGATGCCTTTTTTATGCTCTTTCCAATTATAATAATCATTTTTGTCGGAAATGTATTTTACCCCCACCCCTATTTATACAAATTCAGGGTATATATTTGCACATTAGGGGGGTGGGGGTAAATTTTATTTCTGATGTAAATGAGAGATAAGATTAAACTTTCCCCCACCCCCCTAATGTGCAAACATATACCCTGAATTAGTATATATAGGGATGGGGGCTAAAATTCATTTCCGACAAAAATGATTATTATATTCATAAAGAGCATAAAAAAAGGCATCAAGTGGTATATTCACTTTATTCGTAAGTCAATAATATGATTTGGTAAAAATTTACCCAATTATCTAGCCTTGGCGCACCCCCCTCCTCCTAGGAATGGCTCTGTCTGCTGTTCTGGCCTAGCTCAGGCTTACTAGCCTATCTGTGCTTTTCATGAAATTAAAGTTAGCCTAGCTTAAAATACCTGGTGCAGCGAATCCCCAAATTCGTTATCCATTCCTTTTTATAAAGGTTATCCTTTTCTATATTATAGGCTACTTAATACAAGTCAATTGGGAAATCAAAACCCCTTTTCATTCAAACAACACCAAGTTTGAAACACAGCAAGTCAACTGGGAAATCACAATTCCTTCTCATTAAAACACAGCAAGTTTGGACGGGCCTAAAATTCTTGTCCAATGAGAAGACTATTAGCAAGCAGAACCATCTATAATAATCAATACAAAATTTTCGGGTGGGGCACTCATATATGATTCTTCTATTAAGGTGTCGCAAAGGAACGAGAAGGGCGAGAGAGAGCAAACATAAAAGAGTGAGAGACAAAGAGAAAAATCAAGCCACATATATCAAGTGCTTCTGTTCTGCTTCAATAAAAGAAAACTAATTTGTGAGGAAAACAATTCTGACTATTGATGTGTCAGAGGCGGTTCTGGCCTCAATTGCACCCGCGGCAAAATCTTGATCAGCCACCTACCCCCGTCACCCAAAAAATTTAAGGTCAAATTTTAACAAAATTTTCATTTATTAACAAAATTTTTAATTTATCAGCAAAATTTTCTATTTATTGAAATCTGACTTCTCTTACTTTAGCCTCGACAAAATTATTAATTATTTCGTTCTTGTTGATTGCTTTTAATTCTTTTATTTGGTCTAATTCATTTTTGCTTAAAATTCAATTTAATATTGCTTAAAATCGGTATAATTACTTTTATTTTCAAGGAATGGTGATGAAGATATGGGGAAAATGACAGTTTCGGATTCAATTTGCTTATACTCACGGCCAACTGCACCCTCTACTTTATCATAATAAAAATGAGAATCAAAATCAAGAAAACATTACACTACAAAATGGTTATAATCGTTATATTATTTATTTGAAATCTTGCGCCCCTAAAATCTCTGCGCCCAGGGCAAGTACCCCCTCCGTCCCCCTAAAACCGCCTCTTTGATGAATTCAGACTTACGAACAGGGAGGGATCCTAAGAAAGGCAAATAATTGAACGAGGATATCCAAGAATGAATCATGGATTTAAAGGACAAGAATGGTGTGCATATCCATTAATAATAGTGCAAAATGCAATAAATAGTTAAAGGAAATTATAATACACTAAATAATTGTAGTTTTTGGGACGAAAAAGAAATTGTATCTACCCTCTCCAATATTTTTGTACATACTGCCAACCTTCAGGGAACACTAAAACTAGTAATTTCCCAGCCAAGGAAAAAAATTGAAATGATTAATAAACTTAATAGGTTGTTGGGTTGTCCTGATAGGTTGTTTCACTGACTAGTAAATCCTAACATTGCAAAACCATTTAAGTAAATCAACTGATCTCCAATTGCATAGTAAAATCAGGACAGTAGACCCTGAGGTTGCATTCATGGAGCAACCATCGACCAAAATTTAATCCGTTATTTTGAGATGTATCCGGGTTGCAGGGGTAGCTAGCAACCTAGTAAGAGACGATCACGTTCAATGTTAAGAAATATAAAAGCCCATAATCCTAAAAAAAAGAGTCAGATCGAAACAAAGAGTACACCATTAGAACCGCCGTGTCCGAAACCCCTGTATAGGAAGCTTTCTGTCATTTGGCTTGAACAGCAAGGGAAATATATTGGCTTGAAAATCAAGAAAAGTGGCAGCTACTACAGCATTCTGCCTAAACGGCATCTTTTTTTCTTTCTTTTTTATTTCGTTCTTTTCCACAGATAGCTTGGCACTGGAACATCGTAGAGAGTTGTTCAATGGGTCATTTTAAAAGGAAATTAATTGGGTTAAAAACCTTTTGTAACTAAAACAAGTTATTTTTAAAACAGAATAAATTTTTGCCACTAAAAACTGCATTTTTGATGTCTTTTCATACTGCAGTCTTTTCAAAGATATTGGATTTTTGGCACAATCAAACAGTTCGTGGTAAAGTTATATTAAATACCAGTGGTGAGATTTTAAGAAAAGAGACCAGGACTGCAATATACTTGTCACATCTACAGTTCTCCAGATGAAGAGTTATGTCAAGTTGTATTTTGGCACAATCAAGTTTGTCGATCAGACGTTATTTTTCGGGAATTGGAAACAAAGGCGCTTCTATTTCCGGGTCAACATTTTTACACATATAAAGAAAAGGAAACAGGGTTGCAATATACTTGTTTTATCTGCAATTCTCCAGATGAGAAGTTACGTTGCCTTTTATTCTGACACAGTCAAGCAAGTTGATCAGAAGTTATTTTCCAGAGAGATGTAACTAAGTCTCTTCTATCAGTTTTTTCATCAACTTGTTCTAAGTACATCGTAGCGTTTCGAAGCCACATAGAAAAGACCGTCACAAGTCAACTCTGCGCGGATTTAAATATTATTTACCTTAAATACAGTATATAATAAGTAGTGCATAGGTATTGAAAGTAGTATATAATAAAAATAAAAATGTATTATAGTTAATGTTCTTTAAATACCAATATAACTCGCAAAATGCAAAATAAAGAGATCAGACTTGAAGGAATTTATTTTGTAATCCCACAGTTACCAAATAGAGCCCCCCTAGAAAAGGACCCAGCTTCATTAAAGTAGAGAATTAGTGACTGAAATCGTAGAAATTAACACATTTTAAAAAGGGCCAAAGAAGAAACGGTCAAGAAAACGTCAATCACGAATTTCTTTTGAAAGTACCTTCTATAAACTATAAATTTTCAATGAATAATTTCACCAGAATTTTGAGTAGATATACTACTTTGTGAAAGTCCAGGTTCTTGTGAAAGTTTCACTTTAATGAAATAATCATTGAAAGCAACTTTAGCAACATTTGATCATGCTTTACCATGCAAATTGAAAACAAAATTACGACAAGCTATTCAATCAACCATTTAATCAATATTAAAGAAAACTGAAAGCTCAAATATAGCAACGAAAACTTTCTAGTTAGTCAAAATGCAAAAGTACCGCTTATATCAGTGAAATATTTCTGCGCACGTTTTTTTTTCTATTAAATTGAAGGTTGGTTCTGATAGATTTCACTTTGGACGCAAGATTTTATGCATCCAGATTAAAAGATGTGTTATCATGTGAGCGGAAATCCGGTTCAATTCTGTTATAAATCAAAACTGAAAAATCCGTTTCTTCTGCCGGCAAAACTGTGTATAAAATATACAGAAAACAAAAAGCTCGAAAATAGAAATGACAACTTTCTAGTTAGCTAAAATACAAGATTGACATTGCCTTTGGTGAAACGTTGTAGAGCATGTTTATTTTCAATGGAATTATTGGTTGGTTCTGATAGGTAGCAAGTTTCGCTTTGGAAGCAAGATTTCTTTCAGCCCGATTAAAAGATTCAATTCTGTTTCGAATTGAAATTCGTTTCTTTGGCCGGTAAAATAGTGTTTAAATAAATAAAACCTTAATGCTTATGCAGTGGAAAAATGCACCATTGGTAATCTGTTCTAGATGGAAATTCACTGGTCTTTCTTTAAAGAATTTTCTATACCTTGAGAAAGAATTTAAAAATTTTCGCTTTCAATCAGACATAATAGTTGTATTTAAATAGCGAAGTCGCGTGGTTGTTTCCGCTAGATAAAATTTGTTGTTATCTAGTAGAACTAAATACAAATTGAAAAGGCCATATCCATGGGGGTTAGGGGGTTTGAGCTCCACGAAATGTTTGTTCAACTTGTAAAAACATAACAAAATTGCATAGAAACAGATTTTTGATGTGTTTTTTTTTGTAACCCCCTCCCTGAACAAAAATCTTAGGTACGGACTTGATATTGATTTATAATAGACTACAGGCAGCATGTGTTCCACGAGCACTTTTCCTTCTAAGGCAGAAGCAAAGATTCCTTAAGATTTGTGAAGCAGGCAAAATTTAGGCCTGCTTCTCTGAGCTGAATAATTGATGTACGTTATTCAGCTCGGCTGATGTAAATTATGATGATTACCATTGCTTCCAACAATTTTTGTTAAATGCATCGTGGCTATTTATCTACTCACATATTGCAATACTTTTTCTGTATTATCTGGTATCAATTTAGGTTTAAATCTTAGGTCAGAAATCAGCTTAAAGTATGAGGAACATCAAAATTAATTTTTCCCAAGGAACCCATCTTAGGTCGAGGATTCAAGGATTCACGATTGAAAACGAAGAGTTTCTAAGATTTTTCTTTCGGTTGTTTGAAAATTATGAAGTTTTTGAAGAAATGGCCAGATTTTGGCAATGTTGTCACGTTGCATCACCGAAATAAATGATCAAATTTAATTAGGTAAATCTAAAAGTTCTTATCGTCCGTAAATCTTCAAACAACAGTTTGTGGATCTTTTGTTGAAGACAACCACACCTTCAAAGGAAATTTACACCTTCTTAAGCTGTTTAGTGCATTTGATCCACCTTTTTTTTATGATTATCTAACCGCATTTCTTTTTTTAATTTGACACCAGCTACTATCAAAAACTGCATAACTACATACAGAGGCCTTACTTCTTTGTAAATTGAATTCATTTAAGGATTCGGTGTATTCATTCAGGACCACATTCATTCATGTAAAGGATTCATTTTTACTGTCCTTGCTACTTTCACTTTACCTACCTCTTCAATGAGTAGATTTCAACCGTGCGACAACGATCCTTTGTATTTCTAATCTGTATTAGCCAGGGTGGAATGGGGGTAAGCTCAACTGGATTTCAAAAAGGGGACAAAAGAGAACAATAGAGGTTACTTTCCTATAGCCCTGGGGTAAAAAGTATGATTTTATTTCAATGACTTACGTCTGTTCCGTATTTTCGTAAGCCAATCCCATAATTACTTAAGAAGGAACTTCTGGAGACAAATAACTTAATTCTAAAACCTGATTGTTTCTCCTGTGCCAAATTTTGAGCCAGTACAAAAATGAGAAGTAAAATGCAAATTACACTTCGACCTTCAGGGGCCGGCTTTCCAACTTTTATTCATTGTTATTTCTGTTGGTTTTGAATTTAACATGCTACACAGCTTTATCCCCTCGTCCCACCTTTTAATATAATTTTCTTGTATGCGGTTAAGTTCTTCAGCAATGACGATTCCAATGCTGCACTTTTCATTTCGATCTGACGCTATTTTCATGGGGTTTCGGGCTATTTTTAGAAATCGTCATAAATTTGTTTTCAAAATGACGTTTTACTATTGAGACTGATCGAAATAATAGTTATCATTCCCGAGTAAACTACAAATGACAATTCTGTTTCAATAGACAGCTATTTTTTAAACGTATTTGCAAATTTTTGGTTGCTATGGGCCGTGGTTCGATCTTTACTAGCTTACACAGCTATCAACGATGATATCTCTCTTTAACTTTCTTAAAAAAAAACTTATAAATCACTTGTTTATAATTATAGCTTATATATATATATATATATATATATATATATATATAGATATATATATATATATATATATATATATATATATATATATATATATATATATATATATATATATATATATATATATATATATATATATATATAATATATATATATATATATATATATATATATATATAATATATATATATATATATAAGTTATATCACTACGAGCTTTTAGAGAGACCATCATTTACTGATACCCAGGAGAAATGTAGCGATCCAATAGGTTTCACACTGGCTATTTCTCTAAGTCTTTGATGTGCTATTTTAGTCCAGGGAACAATTTTTGTCCAATAAACTCACCAAAGTCAGGTGCATACATAGTTACGAGGGGCAAGGGTCCATTAATCCCACCTTTTCTTTCCCTGTTCGCATAATCTGTTTGTGTTTTGTTGCTGCGAGGAATCAACTCCACCCCCTCCCCCCCCCTCATGCAAGTAAATTCCTACATAGGCTACGTACCTACTATTGCCTATTTGCTTTTTGCAAATTTCTTTTGCAGATCTCTTTTCAAATAGTTCCTGGGGACGAACCATAAGTAATGAGCGACTCGGCTCAATAATAATCGAAACTAAAAAAAAATGGAATTACAGTAGATATATCAAAAGAATTAGAAAAAGACTGAATCCAAATATGTAATTCATTACATTTAATATTGCCCATGGAAAGCTACGAGCCTGAGAATAATTAGCCTGATTTGCGAGAAAAGGGGGGGGGGGTGACACCCCTAATCATCCCAGCAGTCTTAATAAAAGCCATAGCCTCAGATTCAGCATAACAGTTTTTTTTTCTGGAAGAAATATCACGAATGCGTTTTTATTCATTTTTTCTAAAGGGATTATGACGAACAAATTAGCGCCCTTTTAAATCGACCAAAAGGATTGAAGGACAACAAACCCCCTCCAACTCTCATTATTTCTCCGAAGACATTTGACCAAAATTTTGAGACAGCCGTTCGATTCAGCATTGTTGAAAAGTCCGATAACTATGCATCTGGGGATAACATAGCCCCCATAGTCCATGGGGTACGGGCTGGAAGTTACGCGATTCGCCCGTTGTCCTCCTATAATATTTGTCATTGGGAAATACGCGGAAATTTTTTCGGAGAAATGGTTGCTGTGGGGAAGAGGGATTTTCCACGGAGAGAATTTCCCATGGAGAGGAAAGTAAACCAGAGAATTTTTCCAGGAGAAATTTTTACATGGTGGAGAAGGACAGGGGATTTCCTGGCATGATTTGAAAAACGGTTAGAAATTAAATTAAAAAGAAGCAAGTTTTTTGTTAGCAGAAAGTAAGGAACAACATTAAAACTTAAAATGTACAGAAGTTATTCCGTATATGAGGGTGGCTGCCCCTTCCTTAACCCTCGCTCTTTACGCTAAAGTTTGCCTCTATCACAATTATTCAACAAAGACAGCTCAAACACAATGGCCGTTGAATTTCAATCAGAAAATTGTTAATGAACTTTAAAATTTTAGCGAAAAGAGCAAGGGTTGAGGATTGAGCAGCCCCCCACATATACGGAATAAATTCTTTCTGTTTTAAGTTTTAATATTCCTCCTTCCTTTCAGCTGAAAAAAACTTTTTTTTTTAAATTTAATTGCATCAATAGAGGTAAAATGAACACAAGCAGGAACTGATTTCAAAGAGGGAAAAAATTTCAGAAGAGCTTAAGTAATATATGCAGATTACTTAAGCTCTTCAGAAATTTTTTCCCTCTTTGAAATCAGTTTTATATATATATATATATATATATATATATATATATATATATATATATATATATATATATATATATATATATATATATAAGCCGGGTACCCAGAACAATCCTTAAGCAATTTCTCTGGAAAACATCTAGCAAATCTTCATCCGCTTTTCGGAGCGCCCATGCTTCAGAGCCATATTTGACCACTGTCATCACTGTAGCTTCTAATATTTTAATCTTGGTTTGCAGACTGATCTTCCTATTCTTCCAGACTTTTTTTTAACTGTGAAAAAACACCCTGAGCCTTGGCTATTCTATATTTAACATCTTCACTGCTCCCACCATCTTTACTAATAATACAACCAAGGTAAGTGAAGCTGCCCACCTGATCAATCTTTTCATTACCCAACGTAACCTTTTCATCTTGACTAATTCCTAGCCTTAGTGACTTAGTCTTCCTAACATTAATTTTCAAACCAATTCTAGCACCCTGAACTCGCAAAACCTCTAAAACTTCATTCATTTTGCTCACACTTTCATCTAGGATGCTTAAATCATCAGCATAATCCAAGTTCAGGAGACTTTTTCCTCCCCATTTGATTCCGTGGTCTCCCATTGCCTTTCCTGTGCTCCTTAAAACAAAGTTCATCAAAATAATCCATACAAAGTGGGATAGAAAACAACCCTGTTTAACTCCTGATTTAATACAAAACCAGCTCCTAACCTCATTTCCTACCTTAACCGCAGCAGTGTTATTCTCGTACATAGCACTTATCACTTTAATGTATTTGTCTGGAATACCATACAAGATAAACCTTACTAAAGCTCTTCTATCAACAGAATCGAACGCTTGCTCATAATCTACAAAAACTGAGGACCAAAGGTGTTTGAAAACTCAGGCACTTCTCAATTATTAGCCTAAGAGTGAAAATTTGGTCGACACATCCTCTACCTTTTCTAAAGCCTTACTGCTCTTCTCTTAAAACTTTGTCTACGGCATCTCTCAGTCTAAAAAGTATCATATTAATAAGTAATTTACTACCTACAGAGACCAGACTAATACCTCGATAATTACCACATTCACTTTTATCACCTTTCTTATAAAGTGGCTTAATTAAGGTTTTCCTAAAATCGTTAGGTACTTTCCCTTTTTCAAAAATCATATTCATAATCTTCAGTAACTTATTTCTAACCTCAGAGCCACCATATTTAAGAAACTCATTTACCACCCTATCAACACCTGGAGCCTTATTATTCTTTAATCCTTTTAGTACTGTTGCTAATTCCTCCTCACAAAACAAATCTTCCTTCACATCCAAGGTATCACAAACTTCTTCATTTTCCTCTATATTTTTTCCTGCAACTCTATCTCGGTTATGCAAATTCTTAAAATGTTCGGCTCATTTCTCTTTAGTTTTTTCCTTATCGCTAATTGCGACCCCATTCCTATCTTTAACTGGGCCAAGTCCGGATTGACTACTCCCTCTCAATTTGTTAACGTGCCAGTACAATATTTTACTATTATGCCGTCTAGCTGCATCTTCCAGATCCTCGGCAATTTTATCCATGGCCTCCACTTCACACCTCCTCAGTTCATATTTTAATGCTTTCTCCACTTTCTTTACATTTCTTTTGTTTTCATACGATCTATCACTCAGATAATTCTTGTACAAGTCCTTTCTCCTTTCTATTAAACATAAAGCTTTTTCACTAATATTCTTAGCTGCAGTTCTAGCTTTCTTCCCTAATACACCTTCAGCAACTTCACAAATTATTTTTCTAAAATTATTCCAACCATCTTCCACATTATCAAATTTTAAACTCTCAAGTTTAGTATTCAACTGTTCCTGGAAAGTTTCTCTCAAATTCTCATCCTGGAGTCTACCAACATCACAACTTCCCGGGAGGTAGTTACCCTTCCGACATTTCAGCTTTAAATTAACCCTTGACACTACTAGATGGTGATCTTTACTTTTAACATCAATAACAGCACTCCTATATACCCTAGTATCTTGTATTGATCCTGCCAGTCTTCGGTTTACTATAACATAATCAATAAGGTTTACTGTCTTACCATCACGTGAATACCATGTTAACTATAAGCCATTTTATGACCAAACACCGTATTGGTTATAACTAGATTGTTATACCTACAAAATTGCAAAAGTCTGTATCCATTACTGTTTTCTTTTCCTACACCAAATTTACCTATGCTGGGATACCATTTATCCCTATTTCTACCAACCTGGGCGTTAAAATCTCCCAGTAATAACATCATATTTCTACCTGGGACCCTGTCTATTTGCTCCTGTAACTGTAAGTAAAATTCATCTGAGTCACTAGTATCTCCGTCAGTCGGTTCTACAGGGGCGTATACTACTATAACTGATACCCTGAACTTTCTAGTCATAAAATGAGCAATTAGTATTCTATTATTAATACCTTCCCAGCCTAAACAAGACTCAGCAGCTTCCTTATTCATCATGAGCCCTACTCCCTGTCTATGTACCCCATCCTTCCTGCCTGAGCAAACCAATTCTATATCACCTAATTTCATGCTTCCTACCCCTGGGATATGAGTTTCTGAAACTCCTAATAAATCCAGTTCGAATCGTCTGAATTCGTCAGTCAAAATGTCGATACGATAGTCATTTTTTAATGTCGTAACATTTCAAGTTCCAATTTTCATGTTCTTTAAATCATTGAAATTGTTTTCGCCTCAGGAAAAGCAATGATCCCGGATACCAGTGCAGGACGGGGATCACATATCTTCTCAAGTCTACACCGAAGTGCTTAAGCCGGCTTAGAACCGGACAGCACGAAGTCCCTGGGACCTCCATGAATGGAGGCTTTGTGCAATCCTGGGCCCATCTTGGTCACAACATAGTTTTCAGCACTTGGGCGATGCTCTTCTATCAACAAGAGTCGAAATCCTGCACAGACAGTCTCAAGTCTATTACCTCCGACTCATTATATATTCATGCCTACAAATATTATGCTACTATGGGGAGGCAACCCATAATAGATAAATTAGCTAGGAAGAGGTTTTTCAGCCCAAAGACGCCCATCAAAACATACCAAGCCCAGAAAAATAGTCCATTAGTCAGAATCCCGTGCGAATGCTGCGTCGTTTACTAGGCTATAATTTCCTCGAGGGTCGCCACTCCTCAAGTGGGAATAGAGTTGACCGCAAGGTCCCCAGTCTTGCAGGTACCCCGAAAAGGTCGAGGCAGCCCTTTGCAGAGGCCGTTGTCCATAGATCTGGATCTTACGCCCTGCCGCAGTTGTCCTCCTATAGAAGATCCTCCCGCGATGGTGTTCTGCATCACCATGCAATTTAACCCATTACTGGGAGAAGGTTTGCAACTCATGGGACTTGTGGACAAACCAGAGGGCCCTTTTGAGTTTACATTTGAGGGGCCTTCTTCCTCCTTCGCCTGTATTTATGACCCCGGGCGAGGGTGCCCCAGTTTCTATTATGGACCCCCAGGGATATATATATATATATAGATATATATATATATATATATATATATTATATATATATATATATATATATATATATATATATATATATATATGTATATATATATAATATATATATATAAATATATATATATATATATATATACATATATATATATATATATATATATATATATATATATATAGTATATATATATATATATATATATATGTATATATATATATATATATATATATATAAATATATATATATATATATATATATATATATATATATATATTATATATATATATATATATATATATATATATATTTATATATATATATATATATATATATATACATATATATATATATATATATATATATATATATCTATATATATATATATATATATATATATATATCTATATATATATATATATATATATATATATATATATATATATGAAAATTACTTAAGCTTTTCTGAAATTTTTTCCCTCTTTGAAATCAGTTATATATATATATATATATATATATATATATATATATATATATATATATATATATATATATATATATATATATATATATATATATATATATATACATATATATATATATATATATATATATATATATATATATATATATATATATATATATATCAAACAGTTCGTGGTAACGAACCGTAAGTAAGGAGTGACCCGGCTCAATGGTAACCGAAACTCTAGAAAACGAGATTTTTATATCAATAGATACATCAAAAGAATCAGATTTTAATGCTGATTTCAAAGGTATAAGTTTCACCGAGTTAAGTCTTACCCATCAAATTTACCCTGAGAAAATTTGGCTGATTTTAGAAACAAGGGGGAAAGACCCCCTAAAAGTTATAGAACCTTAATGAAAATCACACCACCATATTCAGCGTATCACAGAACCCTACTGTAGAGGTTTCAAGCAACTATCTACAAAAATGTGGAATTTTGCATTTTTTGCCAGAAGAAAGATCACGGATGCGTGTTTATTTGTGTTTTTTTGTTGTTTTTTTTTCCCTTAGGGTGATCGTATCGACCCAGTGGTCCTAGAATATCCTGGGAGGGCTCATTGGAACAGAAATTGAAAGTTCTAGTGCTCTTTTTAAGTGACCAAAAAATGGAGGGCAACTAGGTCCCCTCCCACGCTCATTTTTTCCCAAAGTCACCCGATCAAAATTTTGAGATAGCTATTTTGTTCAGAATGGTCGAAAATATGATAGCTATGTCTTTTAGAATGACTTAATCTCCCGAAGTCCCCGGGGGGAGGGCTGAAAGTTATGAACTTTACCCAATGTTAACATGTAGTATTGGTTATTGGGAAGTATACAGACGTTTTCAGGGGGGATTTTTTCTGGTAGGGGCGGGGGGTGGGTGGGTCGGGGGTTATTTGGGAGGATGTTTCCATGAAGGAAGTTTTCATGGGGGAAGGGACATTGCTATGAAGGGGGTGCCGGATTTCCCAGCATTATTTAAAAAAAATAAGAAATTCAATATAAAAAAAAACAAGTTTTTCAACTGAAAGTAAGGAGCAACATCAAAACTTAAAACAAACAGAAAATATTAGGTATATGATTGGGTTCACCCCCAAGTCAATACCTCGCTCTTTAGGGTCATTTTTAAAGAATTGGAACAAAATTCGAACTTAAGCTTAAAGAGCAAGGTATTGACTAGGGGGCGAACCCCCTAATATACGTATTAAAAATATATGAATATAGAAGTTCGATACGTTAATTCGTAAGTTACGTATATTTAAAAACGATCAGCAATTAAATAAAAACATTTTTTTTGTACTTTCATCAGAGATATTTATTTTAATTAACGGCCTTTGTGATTAAGGAGGCATTCTTAAAGAATTGGAACACGATTTGAACTTAACGTAAAGAGCGAGGTATTGACTAGGGGGCGAACCCCCTAATATACGTAATGAAAATATACGAATATAGAAGTTCGTTACGTAAGTTAATTTGTAAATTACGTCAGAACCAAATTTAGAGAAAGCCATTTAGCAAAAGAAAAATGAAATTAATATGCAAATTTTGTTTTACTTATTCAATGACGGTTAGCCAAAATAACAGGTGCATTAACTAAAAAACGATCAGAAATTAAATAAAAAAAAACAAGTTTTTTTTAACTGAAAGTAAGGAACGACATTAAAACTTAGATCGAACAGAAATTATTCCGTATATGAAAGGGACTGTCCCCTCCTCAACGCCTCGCTCTTTACGCTAAAGTTTTTTATTGTTTAAAAAAATAGAGTTTTGAGAAAGTCAAACTTTAGCGTAAAGAGCGAGGCGTTGAGGAGGGGACAGCCCGTTTCATATACGGAATAATTTCTGTTCATTTTAAGTTTTAACGTCGTTCCTTACTTTCAGTTAAAAAAAACTTTTTTTTTTATTTAATTTCTATAGAGAGAGAGAAAAATTAAGTGGACATCGTACAATCTTAACACTTTGGAGTAATACGGGTCGTCCAAACATCCCTACTTTGTGTGCGTGCTTGAGAGGCAACTACCATTTGTATATCATTTTCGAACAATAAAAAATAATAATAAACGTTAATGGAATACGTTTGAAGAGCCACTTTACTATTATCGGAGAAAAAACTAAACGGCGTATCTCACATTTTTATAATTTTAAAGGAGTGACATAGGGCTTTTAAGAATTCACGAAAACTTTGTTCGATGTTTTAAAAATAGAATTCAATCTAAGTGGCAAAAAAGAAAAGAAAAAAGAATTATAATGGACTCAATAAAATCACTTCAAAGATGCTCAAACAGGTCAGACAGTCTTAATGTCAACTGGGATTTGCAAGAGTCTTAGCTGAGTTCAAACGCCAATGTTAGGCATATTTCATACATATTTCATTATTTTTATTTACTTACTTTTTAGTGCATAATACTTAATTTTAATATTAAAAATAGTTTTACTGAGTTTCTAATACATTCAAAATGGCTATTCTTTATACAAGCGACATATTCAGATAAAAAAAAGTGGATGCTAATGTCGTGGAGGGAAACCAATATTCTCTAAGAATGGAAAAGTCTTGGGGGGGACAATATTTCTTGGAATTTAGCTTGCTTCTCTCTGATGAGAAAACATCGAGGTCTTCTTAGTTACTTCATTCCATCGGCTACAGGGAACTCTCAGGATAGAGTTACTTCATGTTAGAATTATGATCAGGTCAGATTACGACGTTGCAGAGCCCCTGGCCCATGCAAATTTTGGCTTCCTCAGATCCTATAAATTTGTCACAACATTTAAGTAAGCGAATAGGGGGACCCAAATAGATGGACTTGGATTTCAGATCCGTATTTTACAATAATAGATCTCAGATAAGAGGCTACAATTGGGGTCAATTTTATTGGTTATATTTACATTCCTGGATTTTTTTTTTATTAAAACAAACAGTTTTATTTTAAGCTAGTGAGCTTTTATTCAGTTTCTCAGTTTTTATTCATCTGGAGGGCATCTAGCCTACCTCCCACGCCTGTTTTGGCTGCACCATCTCCAAAGACATCCATCTCCTCAACCACCAAAGACATCCAATAATTTTTTAAGATAGAAAAGTCCACTATCTATGCCTCCAGGGATAAAATAACCCCCCAGAGGCCCTGGGGCAAGGACTGTAAATTATGCAACCTATGCATTGTTTGGGCTTATTTGGTAAAACAGCTTGATGGTGGAGTGGCAACATACTGACTTTTTTTACGATAAAAATTCAAGGCACCGGGCAGCTAAAAAACTTGGGCCAGATATGTCACTGGCCGACAATTTACCTATGTTTTCTCCCTAAAGTTGGGAATATTGAATTTTCTTTTAAAACTAACAACAGACGGGTTTTCAGGGATAACAGATCTCGAGAGTGGTCCCCGAAGCCACGCCACGTTTTGGCACACCGCCATCCTGGTCGGCGGCGGCGGGCCACTGGACGTTGGAAACCCTAGTTACGCCCCTGCGATTTAAAAGGTGTTACGCTGCATGACATAAACGATGTAAGATTGCAAGAAAATAATAAAAATTCTTTTCAGATTTTCCAAGTGTTACTATCGACAGCTTTTTATAATACGAAAGATTCCTAAGGCATCCAAGATACGGAAAAAAATTCATAGGTAAAAAATTCCGGCCTCCAATCGTTTCCGTGGGTGAGAAGAAGAGACATGTCTAATAATAAAAAAAAAAAAAAAAAAAATGAAAATTATTACACACAAGCATATTGAACCAACGGAACTGGCGTACTGAATTTAAGAGGTTGGGCTGTAAATCTCAGTTTCACGAAAAACAATTATGTCAAATAATGTATTTTGTGTTACTGCAGCGCAATTAGTTTTCGAAAAAGGAAATTTATCAGGGGAATGGCGCAAAACAAGTACACATTTTTAAATATGTATTTTTTATTCACAATTGAAACTAATCAATGGAAAATGACGCACAAACAGGGGACTGATACAGTCTCATCTCCAAGGTGCTAAACCCTACCCAACCCACCTAAAAAAATGTAGCAGGGCCCATTTAAAAATTTTCAATACCTGATCTTCCTCGACATGAATAAATTTTGATTTTTTATTCCCTGACACCTCACAACACAAGAAAAACATAACTACAAATTAACCAACAACATTTGCTAAAAATAAATTTCAAATGGAAAGCACTTGTCGTTGAGCGGATGGCCATTTGAAGCAAATCGCGTGAACAAAACTCACTACCTTGATGTGACACTGATATCTTACCAAAACCACAAAAGTGTAACAAATTACTTAATAACGTTGTCATTTCGCATGAATCGACTAATTACGAAAATAACAAGCCATAATAACCGAATTACATGCACTTTAAGCATACTGACACCAAGGCATGGGCGTAACCGAGGTTTAGGGGGGCAGCTGCCACCCTAAAACTCAAAAAATACACTTAATGAGAAAAACATGAAGCACCATCGATATACTATTACTATTGACAACTCATTACTGCAAAAATCCCCCTATGCCCAATGCAGCAGAGCACCCCTTTCCTCTATCCTCTCTTTTCAGTCCTTCAATCATTACTTTCTCCCTTCGTTCCTTTCCATTTTTTCTAACGACTTCTTCTCATACCATTCGAGAATAGCCCTATTTTTGCTTGGACCCACCTGGACGGTCAATAAATACGACTGTTCATCTTTACTTCCTTGCATCCTTTAGCATCAGGATTGAACTAAAGTTTTCATACAAATGAATGATTGATATGCAACCATTCAAACAAGTCCTTAATTCCTTAACAAGCTCCAAGTCCTTAACATTCTTTAGACAATTCCTCTGGAAAGCGTCTAGCTTATCACCTTAAATTTCATTATGCAGGCAAAGAAGGATGGCTCCTTGTGGAACACCTACCAGTGCTGGCTTCAAAGTTTGGTTGAGGAATCTGGAGCATCCCAGTGTGAGCCCCCTCCTGCCACTCCCAGTCCATGTTAAACCTCCCTTGAATGACTCAAGGGTTTGAGATTCCGAGATTGGGTGGTTTGACTGCTTAGGGAGCTTCTCCAAGGCAGAGCAATATGATTGGGGTGGAAGCGGTAGCATTCTCTGCGGTTACTAGTTTTGTTGAGAAATTCTCTGGGAGTTCCTCGGATTCTCTGGCTGGGGTTGATAGGGAGAAGGCTTGAAGAGGGATCGGCTCGCATAAGCTTGAATGCTGTGATTACAGAACGGGACAAGGCTTGAACTAAAATTAGCTTGTAGATGCTTGAATGCTGTATCTTTTCCTACGGTAGGTAGGGGTTGAAATTTTTAATGTTGTAAGCCTCTCAAGGTAGGGAAGGCTCTCAGGTTTTAGGGTATGTTGGTGGCACACCACAGGATACTTTCATGGAGTTGCTTATCTCTCTTGAATTGTGAGGAGGTCAATGTCATAACAAACTCCAGCGCTGGGTATACCATAGAGGTGTACATCCTTTTTATTACATTTGGATTGCGGCTGGTAGATGTTCTTGAAAATGTTCTTGATGGTGGCAAGAAGTCAGCTGAAAGGATATACTGACGAAACTTCAGCTGGGAGTCTAATCTGAGGGGAGGGGGTACATTTCTTAATCTTTCGCAACACATATGTTCCAGAGCCATGATTGACAACTGTCATTACTGTAGCTCTTAGTACCCTAATCTTAGTTCTAAGACCAAGTTCTTCCAATTTTTCCGAGCTATTGCCAACTGTAAAAAAAAAAACTTCGGTTCGGTTATTCCAATTTTTACAGCTTTTCTATATCCACCCTCCTTACCAATAAGCTACCTAGGTAAATCGAAGGGGGAGACCGCTTCTGTGCAGGGAAGAATAATTTCATTTGCTGTGCAGCCAAAAACTATTTTCACTAGCATACTTTCTTGCCTTTTCAAAAAAGTATCGGTACCTTGTGTTTCATTAACGTACACGTATTCGTCTACAAATACATTATTTGACAAAGATATAAATTTTGAAACGCCAGGTTAATCACTAAGTACCGAACTGATCTTGGAAGTAGCCCCGGATAAAAATTATAAAAGAACTGAATTGGCTCTTTGTCGATAAAAAAGAATAATTTGATTTGTCCCGTCTTTGGGAAACTTAAAAATTGCAAAGTCAGTCTTTGTCTAGTTTATTGTTCATTTTTTTGTATAACCTTCGGCGTGTTTTTATGTAATATTTTCTATACTCAATATTACTTAATTTTATAATTATAAACATGTTGACATTTATTTCTTTCATAACTCAATTTCAGTTATCAATATAATTTGCATTATGTGACATTATGCGGACGCTGCTGCTGATAATGCAAAAAAAAGAAATGGATATCAAACAAACTCAATTTAAGATGCCTAATGATGAAAATGACAAATAGGAATTTGAAAATTTTTGCATATATTTTTTAATATTTTTTATCTTCATTTTTTTACATTTTAAAATGTATTCTTTGAGCAAAAGAAATATTCATATTTTCTACTTGATAAATTAGTTTATTTTATCTTTTCTTATATTTAGAAGATACTTTCATAATTTTTATATTTGAGTTTTTTTTTTGGGATGGGGCTAAGAGCAACATAAAATTTCAGACAAAAGATATATTCCACCATATAGGATATATGCTAATAAACAAAATTATCCACATTTTTAGAAAATACTGATTAAACACGCAAATGTCCCAGGGGAGTTAAGATGCAGTTGTCGTGTTTTTTTTAATTACTGGAGAATTTTTGTTAGGTCAAAGATTTAATGTCATTAGGGAGACATGTTTTTGTTTTTATTACAATACAAGAGCTTGCAAAAATTCATGATATAGAGTTATACACCAGTGTTGTCAACACGGTACAATTGTGCCATTTTTGGATTGCTTTGTCATTTGAATTGCTCACTGTCTTTGACAAATGTGAATTGACTCTGTTTCACCACTTCATTTTTTAAAACAATAAAAACTTTAGCGTAAAGAACGAGGCGTTGAGGAGGGGACAGTCCCTTTCAAATACGAAATAATTTCTGTTCGTTTTAAGTTTTAATGTCACTCCTTACTTTCAGTTAAAAAAACTTGTTTTTTTAAGTTTAATTTCTGAATGTTTTTTTGAATTAATGCAGGTTTTGATTTTGGCTCACCGTGCATGAATAATTAAACGAAATTTGCATATTAATTTTAATTTTTTTGGTTAAATGGCTTTCTCGAAAGTTGTTTAATTTTATTTACGAACTTTTTTATTAGTAATAAATATACTTAACTTACTAATTAACTTACGTAACGAACTTCTAAATTGGTATGTTTTTATTACGTATATTAGGGGGTTCGCCCCCTAGCTAATAACTAGCTCTTTACGCTAAAGTTCGAATTTTGTTCCAATTCTTTAAGAATGACCCCTTAATCACAAAGACCGTTAATTAGAATAAATAGCCAGGGGCGTCACGCATGGAGGGGGGGGAGGGGGGGGGGTGGCGCCCCCCCCCCCATATTTTCGGTGACTCGGTAAAAAAATTGAGTCGGTAAAACGGCAGCGCGAAGCGGTGCGGTTTTACGGACTCAATTTTTGAAATAAATAAATGAGATGAATGAAATTACTGAAAGAAGATGAAAACACTGGCGTGACATCCACTGAAATCTAGATCCTCCGCAAGTCTCGAAAACCTCGGTGTCAGTCGGTAAATGAGACGATTTTACCGACTCAATTTTTAGATTTGATTGAAAGGGGCCGCTATCTCGATCTCATTCGGTAATTGGAGCGGCAAAATCGACCGGAAACAATGGATAGATCAATGAAAATTTACTATTCAGCAACTTGTTGAGAACTTCCGGCTTGTGAATCATCGGGGTTCGGTTCAGTTTCACGATTGATTTCAATTGCAAAGAACATATTAACAATAAAAAAATATGTCAAGTTTAAGGACAAATCAGGTGAAAATAAAGTGCTTGGCGTGTAAGAATATTTTCGATAAGGATTACCGTAAGCGTCATAACGCCAGTTTTCATAAAAATGAACCTGAGCCAAAATGGATCCTAGCAGTGCGACCGAGCAGGTAGTGACTAACCCATTTGCTGCATCAGCTCCTAAGAAAATGAAATTGGCAGTTCATTCCAACGGAGGAAAAGGTAAAACATAGCCTATACAATTAAATTGTTCACTGCGAATCGACCAGTGGGTAGGCTGTGCATATAGCCTACACGATCCCACTTGACTAGCGCAGTGATTTACATTAAAAGGTTAATG
Source organism: Artemia sinica (assembly GCA_027921565.1). Lineage (NCBI taxonomy): Eukaryota > Metazoa > Arthropoda > Branchiopoda > Anostraca > Artemiidae > Artemia > Artemia sinica. Next base: position 29,661,056 of record CM051259.1, on the reverse strand, counting down.
CCGGGAAGGGGCGTAATTTGCTATAGGGTAGGGGGAAAACTGCCCCCCAGACGCCAGTTTGCCCCCTCTAGCTCTTTGTTTGCCCCATCTCCCCAGCTGGAATTTTGCGTCTTCGAACCTCTCGTCGAAACTAAGATAGGCCTACAAAATTCAAGCATCCACAGAAATAGATCGGTTTTCTTTAGCATACCTTTGCCTTTATGATAAGATTGGAAGACGAAAGCCTTTTTAAATAGAGTATAGTCGGCATGTTTATGATTTTCGAAGCACATTTTGTTGTCCGCTCCCAAAGGAAAAGGGCTAGTGACAGCCTTGGCCAGGGGCGTTTCTAAAGGGGGGGACTCCCCCCTAAAGGTCCTGAGAAAGGATGTTTGTCGGGCAAAGCCCGAAGCCCCTGAAAATGCTGCTTCAGACCATCCAATTATTTTGCCCTATTGGCAAATAAGCAATAAAACAAAATGACAATATTCTTGAACTGAATTTATAAAAACGTTGACCCTTTGTGGCAAACTATTACAGTTAGGCCTACATTATCGAAGTTTTCGCCACTTCGCAGCGAAAATCTTTGTTTTCATACCATTTGCTTGCCATTATTAAAGAGAAACGTTAAATGATCCATGCCTTTCTTTTTTTTTCAGAAATTCGTCGGTGCAATGTCGATTTTTGTCGGCACACTTTCGTCGTCCCCACCCCTAAAGGAAAATTGCTAGCAACGCCCCTGGCCTTGGCTACAACTAGAAATATTTGAGACAAGAGTATAATTTTATTTGGCAACCGAGCGTCAATCCCCCCCCCCTGAAATCCTGGATCTGCCGCTGTTTCTAAGTTGTAAATATAATAGAAAAATCATTTTTTTGTGGGGAATTTGCATAATTTTCCGCAATGACGTGGCAAAATTTTTGAAGTTTGCCCCCCCCCAGGATTTGTTCTGAAATTACGCCCCAGATGCCGGGCTTCCAGACTAGGGGGGGGGTGAATGAAGATTTTTATAAACTTTTAGCTTTTAGTATTTTATACTTTTAATGTTTTTATACTTTTAGCTGATGATGGAGTGGCGTTATCAGCCGTTGCGCAGGTATCCGTAGAGCCGTCAAAATCGATGACCGATAAAGATCCCTTAGGAACCGAAGTTGAACTTTCCATTGTTGAAGATATGATCAAAGTGAATGCAGAAATAATAGAAGAAGTTAAAGATATGGCTTCGTTGAGTGAATCAGAGCCGTTAACCCCTTTACCGGAACAAGATTGCCCAGTACAGCCTGCAAAGACAAACTTCAACGAAAACATCAGTGTAAGTGAACAATCTCTTAGTGACACAAGAGAGTCAAGCGTTAGTGTGTCGGAGGACAACGAAGAGCTACTTACAAAGTGCCTGGCCTTGATAGATGTTGCGTATGATTTAATTGGTGAGTGCCGAGCAAAGTTTCGCTTTGACAGTGCCTCGAGCAATAAAATAAAAACTCTCGCCATCGATACTGGCAGGATGTGTGAATTTGTAGGTGAAAGCTTAAAAGAACTTGAAGTTTTGTCAGCAGCTATAATCGAAGCTGAAACTCGCAAGAGCATGACTTTCTGCCTCTTGATTGTTGTGTCGATCATGATCCTGGAAAGCGACCATTCCCACTTAAAGAGCATCAGAAACGCTATTTACTTACAATGGTCCTAACCAGCCGTATCTAGCAGCTTTTCCGGAGCAGAAAAACGCATCGATAGGCACCAGACATCAGAAGAGAATCAAGTACGTTGTTTGGAACAAAACGTACAGGTACCTAGAGTATAGGGTCAGCAAGGACCGAATCTATTGCTTTGCATGCATGTTGTTTCCTTCTGGACCAAAACGCGAAAAGGCAGAAGATGCGTGGGTTAAAAGTGGACTGTGTTCTTGGAACAAGATGATGAGTAGAGGGGCTGAGAACCCTGGCAAGCTGAAGGAACATTTTGAAAGCGCCGCTCATCAGTCAGCCGTCATTGACATGGTGGTTTATAGCAAACTCGAATTTGGCATTGAAAAAATGTTTGATGAACAGACTAAGGCAACAAGAAAAGGAAGCAATTGAAGATACCACGCCGGACTGCGCACACGAAGAAAGACTTGTGATTTGCGTCAGGTTTGTTGGTTCTGATGGCACCATCCAAGAGAGACTTTTAGCCATAGCACCAGTTGAATCAAAAAAGGGAAAGAAACTGCCGATAAAATCCTAGAAGTCTTAGAAAAGGAAGGAGTAAGCAAAGAGGCGCTCATGTACCAAAGTTATGATTATGCGAGCAACATGTCTGGTGTTCGTCAGGGGGTCCAGGCACATATATCAGCCGAAGTGGCAAGGGAAGTACGCTATATTCACTGCATGGCTCAGAGAGAAAATCTTATTGTGGAACTCGCCTGCAGTAGCAGTTCCATAGTTCGAAAAATGCTTGAAATCTTGCAGGAGCTCTATGTCTTCTTTACTGGTGGAACGAAGCGAGTTATAGCTTACAAACGAGCACTTGAGAGAGCTGAGTCGATGCTCAAGCTAAGAAATCTGTCAATGACAAGATGGACGTCCAGGTCCGAGAGCTTGACAGCGTTGTGGTCCAGCTTTGACACCATTGTTGAAGCCCTTGAAGAGCTAATAGAACAAGATGAGAACAAAATAATAAAAGAAAAAGCTCGAGCTCTGCATCGCCTCATTACTTGCTTTGATTTTATTGTTACACTTACGTTCATGCGCCAAGTCATGTTCAGGACGAAGGTTCTTGCAGAAAAGCTGCAGGATAAAAAGCTTGATCTGACGACTGCAAATACAAAACTCTGGTCAACACGTGACATCTTAGATGCTCTCCTCCAAGATACGGCTCAGATAGAGAAGCAAATAAGGCATCAAAAACAACAGCAGAAAAATTTGGTTCAATAGCCGAAGACGAGTTCCGAATTAAGCACCGTCCTCGACGTCCACCTTCTCGTTATTCAGAGGTGATTCCTAACTCTGGAGCCGACATGTCGGATGACTGGAAATCTTTTATGTTAAGGAGCTCTGCGGTATCTTCAGAATCCTTGTGAACGGCTTGGACGATGCAATCCATGACAACTCCTCTTATCTAGAGCCAGCGTACCAGTGCCTATTGGGCAAAATGGACGACAGCTATGAAAGCCTTTCGGAAGTAGCAAAGCTGTTTCCGGGAAGAGGCCTAGATCCCGCGGAACTCGTGTTAGAGCTTAAGGCCTTCAAATGCTTTTTGACCAGGACTGAGGTCGAAAGCAGTAAAGCCATTGATCGGACCGTTTTCGAGGCTTTATTTAAAGAAATTTATGCTGTCAAGACAATATTTCTAACTCTCTGGTCAGTTTACCAGTGGATCGCAACAGCGCCACCAACTGCAGCAACGACAGAAAGAAGTTTCAGCAAACTGAAATTGGTTATGACACGTTTACGTGCAACAATGGATCACGACCGTTTGGATCATCTCCTCATGATGTGCTGCGAGACTGACGTTGCTGACGAGCTGAAACTTGACAAATTGCTAGAAGTCTGGTTGTCTGCCAAGCCATGACGGTTGGCCTTTTAATTTAAGTTAGTTTTTTTCATTCTGACTCTTTTTATATATATACTAATTGAAATTCTAAATTTCTTACTTTGGCTTATATAAATCATAATATCATCATACCTCTCCTCATCGATTGCTTTATTCCACAAGAAAAGAGCAAAATCGTTCGCTATATCAGAGGATAGTATAGCCTATTAAAGATGTGCCTCTCGGGGCGGATCGGGCTCAATTAATTTTAAAACATTAATTAAAGCCAAACATTTTGGCTAGTAACGCCCCTGAAAATAGCTCTTATGAAATGACTAAAAACTTTAGCGTAAAGAGCGAGGTATTGACTAGGGGGCAGACCCAATCATATACCTAATAATTTCTGTTCGTTTTAAGTTTTGATGTTGCTTCTTACTTTCAGTTGAAAAACTTGTTTTTTAACAAGTTTTTTTCTGATCGTTTCTGATCGTTAAATTTAATTTCTGACCGTTTGTTTAAATAAAGCTGGGAAATTTGATACCCCCTTCATAGCAATGTTCCTTCCCCCATGAAAAAATTCTCCCACGTAACCCCCGAACCATCCACCCCCCCCACTACCAGAAAAAATCCGCCTGAAAACGTCTGGTATACTTTTTATAACCAATACTATATGTAAACATTGGGCAAAGTTAACTTGCAGCCCTTCCCCGGGGACTGTGGGGGATTAAATCATCCTCAAAGACATAGTTACTATATTTTTGACCATGCTGAACAAAATGGCTATCTCGAAATTTTTATCGGGTGACTTTGGGAAAAAATTAGCGAGGGAAGGGGCCTAGTTGTCCTATATTTTTGGTCACTTAAAAAGGGCACTAGAACTTTTAATTTCCGTTCAAATGAGCCCTCCTGCGATATTCTAGGACCACTGGGTAGATACGATCACCCCTAGGAAAAAAAAAAGTATATATATATATATACGCATCCGGGATCTTTCTTCTGGCAAAAAATACAAAATTCCACATTTTTGCAGACAGGAGCTTGAAACCTCTACAGTAGGGTTCTCTGATACGCTGAATCTGATGGTGTGATTTTCATTAAGTTCTATGACTTTTAGGGGGTGTTCTCCCCTTTTTCCGAAAATAAGGCAAATTTTCTTAGGCGCGTTACTTTTAATGGGCAAGACTAAACTTGGTGAAACTTATATATTTGAAATCAACATAAAAATTTGATTGTTTTAATGTATCTAGTGGTGTCAAAATTCCGTTTTTTATAGTATCGGTTACAATTGAGCCGGGTCGTTCTTTACTTACAGTTCGTTACCACGAACTGTTTGATTAGGACGGTGGAATTCACCTTTTCATTTGGGCCCTTACGCCAACAACTGTTAGCTACAGAACCATATTTAATTGAAATAATGTGTTTGTTGATAAAAAAAAACCCACAAGAATAGGCCTTAGAAAAAAAACACTACTAAGCCTCAGGAAGAATATCTAGTAAACTACACTGTTTACATACGACAAAAACGAAGAGCAAAGAAAAATCGAAATGGCAAAAACTAACGAGGAAAATTTGGAATGATTCTCAAATTACGCAATAGCATAATTATCATGTTATTCTTTAGCTTTAAGTCATGAGGTGGCAGATCAGCAATTTCAAATGAATTAAGAAATTTTGACGTGAATTCAATTCCTCCTTCCTGTTTATTCTTCACAAAACCCTAGCATAATACGTTCTTTCATTCCATTGTAATTTTTGGTTTGCCTTCTAACCGCAAATTTCGTTGTACAATATTTTCGTTCGCACTTCAAAGTAAATTGCAACTCAACACCAAACTCAAACAGAAATCACAACCAGAAATGGCTTGCAAAAAGTGACAGAAGCTCTTTAAAACCCATGAGAAAGCACTTTCAGACACGTGGTAGAGCACCCTTAACCACATTTAGATTTTAGTCTAGGTTGAATTTGAAACAGGAGCCTACTTCTTTGCCTGCTTGAAAGAACAGCTTAAGTTCTAACAAGAAATTGCTATTCCACTCCTCTGTATCAGTCCCAAACGCAAAAAATCAAATTAAAAACTGAGAAAACAAACAAAAATGGCTTGGAACAGGAGATGGAAGCTCTTGAGGACCCATGATAAAGCTCTTTCAAACCCATGGGAGGGCACTTTTAGACTTCGTTCAGCTTCAATTTCGAACAGGTTTCTGCTTGAGCAGAGTTTCTTACTCGAAAGCTAAAACATGGCTCGAAGAAACAAAAGCTTGGTGGAAAAACTTCAGGTGGTTTTCTCAGACATAGGCTATAAAACTCCATTTCAATTCATAAACAATAGGCTCTGGCTCAAGGACGAGCAAAAACTATCTTTTTTGGCCCTTGGCCAGAAAATAAGCAGTTTCCTAAAATGCAATATGATATTCATCAACTGCCCTACGGTCCACGGACATTAAAAACCGCTGGAATAAGATAAAGAAGAACACAGACGTGAATCGCAAATATTTTATTCGTATAACCGACTTCAGCACGACGAGAAAAACAAATTCTCAACCAGAAAAAAAATATCCAGAAGGTAATTAAGATTTTGGTCAAAATGAGGCTGTTAGCCCCTTTTCTCATAACTATTCCAACAAACAGCAGGAGCAGCAAAATAATCGTGCTGATTCTTGTGTACATGCTGTGGAGTTCAAAATGTGCATTGCATTTAGACATGCCAGGAGTTCTGAAGTGGCTACAGTAGGACAGTGATTGTGTTGTTTCGATTGATTCTATCGGTTGAACTTCTCTGAGAAGCCATGGCTAAATACGAACGTAAGTTATAACAGTGATTATATAAAATAGCGGCAGTGAAATTTAAGCTCCAAACCAAACAAATCTCATTCGGAACCAACAACAATTTTCAAGGATAGTGTGCTGTATGTGTCCAGGTGTTGTCGCGAAAAAAATGGCCTCTAGTTTCCGTGGCGCTAGTCTTAGATCCCTATCCTTAACCTTAGTGTGAGTTTCGGTGATTATTGGGCCAGGTCACTCCTTACTCACAGTTCGTTACAACGAACTGTTTGATAATGTCATACTTGAGCCGCGTTTTCAGGCTCAGCGGGTTCGAACACGGGTTGTTCTCGTCTAGTTTCAAGTTTCTATTTTTTCGTCTAGCTTCAGCGGGTTCGAAGTTTCAACCCCGTGTTTGGTGCACTAGACACACTGATGCACAACGCTTTATGCACTAGACGAGAACAACCCGTGTTCGAAGACGGGTTGTCCACGGCTCAGCGGGTTCGAACACGGTTTGTTCTCGTCTAGTGCATTCCCTCCATTGTGGTTATATTCACTTTAAAATGATCATGGTTGCCCTTATAGAGGCAATCTAGTAAAGTTGTTACACCCAATTAAATCCATCAAAAGCATATCTTTGATGTCGTTCTTCATTGTATCAATCGCATTTCAGTTAAAAAAAAAGAAGAGGAAGAAAAATGAGAGTACACAAACAAGAACGAATAAGAACCTCTAACCTAGAGCTGAGTTAGACCCAAGAAACACAAGAGCTGGGAAACACTCTGAATGAAAACATTCGATTTTTCACCCATCAAACGGAAACGTCAAATAGCTTTATTATTTCTGTTTATCACAGCTGATCGACTCAACAAAAATATTTCTTGAACAAATCAGCGAATATGAATTAAAGAAATACACACGCAAATAATGGAAAAAATCCAAATATTACCAAAATTCTTGTGCGTCAACAGCAAAACCACATTGCCCTGCTGGCGTTTAGTATATTTGTGGTCTAAGTAATTGCTAATTAAATTGAATGCTTAAACATGAGTAAATAATGTCAAACACACAGCAGATAATTCAAGGACAATAAGTCAACTGATGGAGTTGGCGACAGGAGTTATTGTTTACTGCCAAAAAGTATTTCAAGCGTGAAACGCTACAAATTTTTATTGCCCGGAGTTGCTCGTTTCTAAGCGGAAGAAGGCTCAGACAGGGATGCAACTTCTAACATTTCAGTGATTCCCTTTTCCCTGGGCACGGTTTCCCTTTATAATAATTGATGAGTCGTAACTTGATTCTCAAAACTTCCTATCATAAATAACATATGTTGCTTTTTCTTCTTAACTAACATATCCCACCTAGATGTACATCAAAATAAAGATAGAAGGGTTACAAATTGAGTCGTTATTTTTGACCAGCTAGTTCTACCCAGTCTGATAACAGCTAGTTTGTCCTCACTACTCCACACGTGTTACAATGAGAATTTTTTTCTAAAACTTTTATACTCTCAACATTTTGACTTCCGATTCATTAGCAAGGACCACGGATGTCCGGAAGCAGATGGAGGGGCATTCTGGGTGTTTACCATGGTAATAAACCTAATATTTATGCCTAGTTCCAGTGACTGTTCCCCTAGTAAAGAGTTTTTGTAAATTTATAGCAAAATTCTGCTTTGGGTCTTACATTGTCAGCTTTTTTTGCCAAACCTTTTTCAATCAATCCTTTTTCGTCAATAATATTTGGCCAGGGTCCTTTTTTGTCAAGACCTTTGTTAGGTTATTTATTTTAAAGTAAGACTGAATGCGCCCAGGCATCAAAGGTAAGTTTCGAAACGTCAACTATACCTTTAGCATATGCTGCACTATATTATAAGAAGCATTTGCCAAAGATACATTTTGTGCATACCAGACTCTTTCTCATACAGAACCTTTGTCAAATACTATGTCATTTCTTAACAATATTAGTTTCAAAAGCCTTTATGTTGTTGTAAGTGGACAGTGAGATCGATTCAAAAATATAGGGGTATGTATTTTACAAAATCGGGAGCGTGGGAGAGGGCAATTGCGCTGTTCTTCCAATTTTTTAAATAAAAATAACAAAGGAATTTTTCAGGGAAACACCCAAAGAAGTAGTATTCAAATTTCAGGGCAGTAAGGAATCTAGAAAAAGATTGTCCCCATCCCCTCAATTGAGACCACTGTAAGTTTCTGGCTGATCTTCGTTTCACTTGTTTGTTCTTTTTATTGATTTTAAGTATTTATTAAACCCTATTATTTTCTGGTTTCTGCAGGCTATTCTTTGACTTATTTTTCGTTACATCATCTTTTTCTTTCTCCATTCTGTTTCAATGACTGAAAAGTCACCTCATATATTTTTTGTATTTTTTTCTTTCGCATTTAGAATCCTAACTCAAAGATCGCAAGCACAGAATTTTAACTTCATTAAAGACCGTTGATTCTAACGGGATGCGCTAAAAATCCTTAGATGGACTCAATTAAACTCAAAGTTTTGAAAGAAATTTAATAATATTATACGCCTAAACGGGTAATAAGGTACATACATTAAACGACTCTCTTTTCATGGACTCTACTGCCATCTAGCGTCTCACAGAAAAACGGGCCGGAAATATTATGATATAGTAACATGTTGATACAGCAAAGTTTACAAAGTTCAGCTTATAACAGCATAGAAACAGCCTTCAAAACAAAATATTTTCCGGAATAAAACTATCATCTTTTCTTCTCTACACATATTCATTACACTAGCCGCAAGAGACATTCAAGCCAACTCAATTTGTTTTTGGTCGTTATATTCTTTCTTCAAATAAATTATGGTTGGTTAAATTGGGCGATTAATGTTAGTTGCAATATTAGGCGAGTTCAAGTTCTGCAGAATAAAGTAATAAGGTCTATAGGTATACGGATTATTTTGATGGAATTTGTCGTAAGGAGCACAGGAAAGGCAATGGGAGACCACGGAATCAAATGAGGAGGAAAAAGTCTCCTGGACTTAGATTATGCTGATGATTTAAGCATCCTAGAGGAAAGTGTGAGCAAAATGAATGAACTTATTGAGGTTTGGTGAGTTCAGGGTGCTAGAATAGGTTTGAAAATTAATGTTAAAAAGACTAAGCCACTAAGGCTAGGAATAAGTGAAGATTAAAAGGTGAAGTTGGGGAATGAAAAGATTGATCAGGTGGACAGCTTCACTTACCTTGGTGGTATTATTAGTAAAGATGGTTAGAGCAGTGAAGATATCAAAAGTAGAATAGCCAAGGCTCAGAGTGTTTTTTCACAGTTAGAAAAAGTTTGGAAGAATAGGAAGATAAGTCTGCAAACCAAGATTAGAATCTTAGAAGCTACAGTGATGACAGTGGTCAAATATGGCTCTGAAGCATGGGCGCTCCGAAAAGCGGATGAAGATTTGCTAGATGTTTTCCAGAGAAATTGCTTAAGGATTGTTCTGGGTACCCGGCTGACTGACCGTATTTCAAACAATAGGCTATACGAAAAATGTGGTTCAATACCGCTCTCTAGGGCTATAATGAAAGAAAGGTTGAGGTGACTAGGGCATGTTGTGCGGATGAAGGATGACAGATTGCCGAAGATTGTTCTTTTCGGCCAACCGTCTAGGGCTAAACGGAAAGCAGGTCGTCCTCGTCTGGGGTGGGAGGACTTCATAAAGAAAGATTTAAAGGAAATGGGAACTTCATGGGCGGGCGTAAAAAGGGAGGCTTTGAATAGAGTGGGATGGAGGAGGAGCGTGCGTAGCTGTGTTGGCCTCAGGCCGTTTGGTGCTGCAGTGAGTTTTTAGTAGTGGTAGTAGTGACTTTTTAGCGGTTTAAACTATAAAGGTTGGTGAAATAAGAGATTATTAAATACGACTGTTTGTATTCCAGTGCTTGAATGCCCTTGAATCGGATTTTTTATGATTTTTTTAAAAATAATTCGATTTATAATGATTAACTGACTAGGCGCGCAGCTGGTGTTGCATCTCAGCCATGGGACACAAAGAGACCGAGTCGTGTGACCAGACACCATTCAGCTCGGAATTCGTCCCAGATTCCGTTCGCCAAGCTGAAAATGCACCACAATTCAAAAAATCGTATTACAAAACAAAACCGACCAATCTGGTAATTTTGAAGGTTCCAAAAAAGTTTTTTTATGCTTTGATTTTATTTTGTTTATTTTTGTTTTTATTTATCATTTGATTTGCATGTATTTTCCCCCACATTTTTAGAATGTTTCCCTAAACCTTTCTCTTTTTTGAATTGACAAGAAAAATTGGCATCAATAATATCCAGCCGGTAGCTTTTTTAAGCGTTTTTTTTCTTTTTCTTTTGCTTTAGAACCACTCATTGTCTTGTTTATGCTAATAAAAATGTTCAAAGGGAAAAAAAAAATTTAACTGAAATCACAGGAAATTCCTTGTGAAGGTCATTGTGATTGCAGAAGGCTTCTAGCGGATTTATGACCACTAGAGCCGCTTGTAGATGCACCCCCCCCCACAGCCCTCAGGGCAAGGGTTGTAAGTTATGCCCTAGGGGCATACAAGGTTTTTACAGAAAGCGTTGTCGTAAAAACTTCAAAAATGGCTCATTCGATTGCCAATTGAAAGGGCTAGTGCCCTTTTTAATGATTAAAAGTGATTGGAGGCAACTAACCCCCCTCTCATACCCACCATTTCCCCAAACACATGCAATCAAAATTTTGAGATATCCATTTTGTTCAATGTAGTTGAACAGATGCGCTTGTAGATGCGCTTTTACTACCTAAAATATGGGTCGGGCGGGCTATGATAGGGGTTAAATAATGCTTCCATGCCCTTAGCTAAAACACTAGCTGACATGATTCTATGAAAGGCGGGCACTAATTTCTTTAACACTTAAATAACCCATACATTAAACCACATAAAAGTAACTGAATCTCAGTGCCCGGGAAGGTGTCCAGATTCCTGGCTGTTGAGTTCCCTGAAGAGTAGTTCCTTCATGTCGAACAGGAAATGAAATAATAAAATCTTAAGTTTACAAATTCACAATGAAACTTCTCAGGGATATTATAAAGATATCATAATGACAGGCTTAGAATTGCTTTATTATTTTACTGCTTTCACGTTCGGTAGACATATTTGCACATTAAGAGTTTTTTTTTTTTTACTCGCCTAGATCTTTTTAAGTTTTGCCTAAAACTCGTTTCAATCCTAGTCTGATATGCAGAAGCGTGATGTACCGCTGTCATCGTGAAATCTTTTTTTGTCGTAGTTCATACTCGTGCTAGTGCCCAGAATTTAAGCGGTTTTCATTAACATATGTGATATTCTATGAAAGTGATTAACTTATGTCAGGTTCCGTACAACTTTTCACATAAGGCTTACGCAAAATCTATAAAACAATGCATTAAGAATGGATCTTGACCTTTGAAAGTATCTGTCTCCGAAGAATTCTGAACATAAACTCGACGAATCAGGTGACAAGTGTTGATATCAGAAAAATGACAAAACGATCTCTTATTATAGATAATATGCGCCAGTGTCGATGGCAATATCTAGGCCATATATTAAGAATGGGAGATCCTAGAGCGCCCAAAAACACCTTTGAGTGGCAATCTGCAAAATCAAGAAGGGCGGTCGTCCCAAGAGCACTCTACGCCGGACATATCAGTCAGATCTTGTTTGCTCTCTTAACACGTTCCTGCAACCCGAGGGAGAATATATACTGGTGGGAGCAAGATATCACGGAGACTAGAGACTCTTGTCGATACCCCAGGTTCCTCTGGAGGCACTGGGTCTAAGTTAAGGTTTAAAACTAAAGTAAGGTTTTGTTTTTGGGCAAGACAATCAAAAAAAAAATTCTTAAGCCTAATTTTCAGTCCCTGATAACGCTGTGATATTTCAAATACACCCTTTGGTTTTAGCATGAATATAAAAATTATTTTTTTCTGGTTTATGACAACTCAATTCGATTCCCCAGTTTTCGTGTTCAGCTTGGTTTTCAAGCTTAAGAGACTGCTCAGAGACTACCTATCTAAGAAACTAGCTATCGCAAACATTGTCTAAAATCATCACAATAATCATACGCAAGTTATTCAAATTTTCAAAATGTGGAATGGAGATGCAGATTCAAGCTTTGATCAAGCATGAAATACTTTCTAGGATACATTTTAAAAATTTACTAATTGCTCACCTAGAAATTCCATTTTGATACTGTTATATTATCGTTTTCTTAACGTAACGTAAATTTACGTAACATAGATTGCCAAGTTTACTTGGCAATGCCTACGTCACGGACAAAATTTGCTCTAAAAGATTGCCTAACGTAACGTTAAGCCTAAAATTATGCTAGTGTGAAAGGTTCTAAGAACCCATACCCGACATAAGTTTATGCACTTGGTTTGAAAATAAGCCAGATTATTCAGCTATACAAAATAAAAGTACAGTCTTATTTAGCGACAATCACATTACTTAACGTTGTTTGTATAACCAAATGAATAGATCTTAAATGAAAACCTACCAATGGGAACAAGTCTAAAGCCTGATTTTCAGTCTCTTCTAGCACTGTGAAAATGTCATATACGTCATCTGTTTTTAGCATGATGCTGTTCTTCAACATGAAGTAGCTACATCCTCCAACGAAAAAATTGAGCCTGATTTTCAGTCTCTTCTACCACTGTGAAAATGTCAGATACGTCATCTGTTTTTAGCATGATGCTGTTCTTCAAGCTGAAGTAGCTACACCCTCCAACGAAAAAATCGAGCCTGATTTTCAGTCTCTTCTAGCACTGTGAAAATGTCAGATACGTCATTTGTTTTTAGCATGATGCTGTTCTTCAAGCTGAAGTAGCTACACCCTTCAACGAAAAAATTGAGCCAGATTTTCAGGCTCTTCTAGCACTGTGAAAATAACTGATACATCATTTGTTTTTAGCATGATGCTGTTCTTCAAGCTGAAGTAGCTACACCCTTCAACGAAAAAATTGAGCCTGATTTTCAATCTCTTCTAGCACTGTGAAAATGTCAGATACGTCATCTGTTTTTAGCATGATGCTGTTCTTCAAGCTGAAGTAGCTACATACTCCAACGAAAAAATTGAGCCTGATTTTCAGCCCATTGAAACGCTGTGAAAATGTCAGATACGCCATCTGTTTTAGCAAGAATATCAACATTCTTCACCTATTATTCTGATTTATAATAACTCGTTTTCAGCTTGATTTTCAAGGTGAAGCAGCTACACCCTCCGACCCAAAAAGAATATAAGGCCTGATTTCAGCCCATTGTAACGCTGTGAAAAATGTCAGATACGCCATCTGTTTTAGCAAGAATATCAACATTCTTCTGATTTATAATAATTCGTTTTCAGCTTAATTTTCAAGCTGAAAAAGCTACACCCTCCGACCCAAAAAGAATATAAGGCCTGATTTCGGCCCATTGTAACGCAGTGAAAAATGTCAGATACGCCATCTGTTTTAGCAAGAATATCAAAATTGTTCACCCATTCTTCTGGTTTATTTAATTCGCTTTCAGCTTGGTATTCAAGTTGAAGTAATTAAACGCTCCAACAAAAAAAAGTCTAAAGCCTTATTTTCAATCCCTTGTAATGCTGTAAAAATCTCAGATACGCAATCTGTTTTTAGCAGGGATATCAAAATTGTTCCTTTTGGTTTGTGACCATCTCATTCAATCCTCCCCCGCCAAAAAAAAAACAAAATATATACGTTATGTGTTTAAAACCGAAGTCACATTTTTCAGTACACGTAGCGACTGCAAACTTTTTCTCTTATTTAAATCTGAAAGAAAAATTTTCCGGCGAAAAAATCCAGAGCCTTATTTTAAATATCTTTATCTTCAATATTGTAAAATGTAAGAGATATCCTATAGTTTTTATTTGAAATATCTATTATTAAAATTTTTACCTTTAAAAGTTTTGCATGTTGCACGATAGCTACATTTGTCTTCTAATTCACAAAAAGGGAAATAATAATGAAAAAGTAGCCAAATTTTTGCTAAAAACACGCACGTGAACAAAATTTGTTCGGCGGTGGGGGTGGGGGATTTCTTTTTAATATCAATCTATATCCTTATTAAAAATTCACAGAAACATATTCCCCCGGAAAGATCCAAGGCCTACTGTAATTTTGCGAAATGTTAGATACGCCATCTGTTTTTTGGCATGAACTCAACTATTAAGTCTTATACATCGTTTTCTACTTTATGATTATCTATTTGTTCTGATAATTACTTTTATGATGATGCACCTTCTAAGTCATAAAAAATTCCAAGGAAAAGGAAAATGCAGGTTAATATCAATTTACTTTCTTAACAGAATCGAAGCAGAAAATGCCCACACAGAGGAATATGCAGAGCCTATGCGTCACTCTTCTTTAAAACTGTGCAAATATTAGTCACGCCCTTATGTTTTTGGCACGAAACATCAATTATTAAATTGCTTAACTCTTTGATGATAGCTCTATTTGACTTCTGATTCATTCAAAACTCAAAAGGAAATAAAAAAGTAGGTTAATTATAATAAAAACACGAAAATGCATAAGAATGTTATTTTGAGGGAGGGGGCGTTAAATATCACTGTTTTTCTTACTTAATTTCCAAGGCCAAATTTTGCCGCAGAAAAATGCAAAGCCTATTTACTCCCTTTTAACATCTTGAAAACTTCACTTACGCCCTTTTGTTTTTGACCCAATAATTTCAATTTTGAAATTGCTTACCTCTTCTTCTGGTTTATGATAGCTCCATTCGTCTTCCGAATCTTCGTCTTCAGCTTGGTTAGAATTGTCTTGCAAACCTCTGATAGCACCTTCAAAAAAAGAAAAGAATATACACAGAGATAAACAGTACATAGACAACGTAAACCTCGTTTTCATTAAGAAGAGTTAAGAATGATCTCTTAATATGATTTTGAGGATTAATTTCACCAGTTGGTTGGATTAATTGATTGGTTAATTAATTGATTACCATCTGATTGGTTAATTAATCAATACATTCATTAATTTGATTGGTAATCAAATTGTTATCTTTTTTGTCTTTTAAGAATTTAATGTATTTAAGAGAAGCACTTGAATGTCGAGAATTTTATTAGGATTTTCTTAAAAAACAACCTTCTGAGGTGAATGGAAAATCTTCTAGGCTGCTTTAGATTAATCCCTCCCCCCCGCTAAATCATGCCCTAGCATTTGGTGTGAATGAGGTTTGTGTAGTTTTTTTTTTTAATAAAACATACAGAAATAGAAAATTGAACACCTGAATTTAGCAATTAAACCCATATTTTTCAATGAATCACTAGGATTATTCCTACTTAGCTTGATTTTAATGGAAATTACCAGGGATCACTTGGATTATTCTGATCTTTTAACACGCCTAATTCTAAAGAGCATGAAATATATTCAGTAAACTCAGTAAAAATTAATCGTTTTTTTTGGTATCATTATTAAAAAATAATTTATCTGCTTTTTGTTCACTTACTTACACTGATAATCCTATCACTAGTTCAAATGAAATATTTTTATTGAAACGAAAATATACTAAAATGGGTAATATTTTATGCGACTTAAAAGTATCAAAATATTTATATTTTAAAAACTAAAAAAGGGAAAAATAATTTACTATTTTGGTGCCGGGGTTCATAACCAGAGCTGAGACACGAATATTAACAAACACTCTGGGGTATCACAGAAATCTTTCTGAATGATGCCTTCTGAAAGGGTTTTAAAAGGTCTTCTATGCAATTAGCTGACATGCTAAATACATGTAGTATTAAACATACGTAAAACAATGCTCTTGTATTTGAGAAAAATGGTACAGAAAAAGGTCCTGTGTCAATTTAAAATCCAACTGATCAATCTAGACAAAAAAAAGTTGTGAAGCCTCCGCGAAATGCTACCTGTATGCCTTATGCGCAGTTTTTATAGATATGCATGCATGGGCATAAGTGCGGGCGGTCACAAGAGGGGCAATTGTCCCCTATAGCCCCCCAGATCTTGAAAAATACCCTTTTTTGGCATTTTCATTGAAAAATACCCGTTTTTGGTATTTTCATTGAAAAATACCGTTTTTTGGTATTTGAAAAAATAAAACAGGGCAGGGTAATACGATTACGCCCCTAAATCTTATAGCCCACCCACCTAGAATTTTATAAATACCTTTTTTGGATATTTTCTTTAGAAAGAATTGAAATAAAACAAAATTGCAGCACTCCCTAAATTTTGAAAAGTACCCATTTTTATTGGGTCAACTTGGATCTCAACCACGCATGGCCAGAATTAGAAGTAAGTGTCCCAGCAGTGTCATTTATGGGTTCTTGATGTTTATGACTAGGGCCCAGATTTATATGTGATAAAAATTATGAAATATGTACACATATGTGTAATTATTTATTGGACAATATGTAGGTAGAAAGGTAGAATATGAAAAAAAAAATTAAGAAAAATACAATTTTTATTGCAAGAAAGGTATTTGAAAAAAAAATTGGTATCTAAGATATATACATTGGTTCAGTTATCAAAACAGAGTATTAATAAAAAACATCACATTGAAGTAGCTAATGCATTGTTTGAAATTGTTACTAACTACATACATCTTCAAATTATTAAATACAAAAGATCGACGGTTTGGTCTTAAAATTGCCTTGTAACAGCTAAAGGAACGCTCCACATCCCCTGATGTAATGGGTGCATACTTGAAACATGCAATGTTTCCTCTCCGGTTAGACACCCATCATCTTTCCTAACGAACCACATGAGTGAGGCAGTTGAAACCAAGGCCGTATCCAGGGGGGGGGGGGGTACCGGGTTTGAACCCCCCCGAAATTTTTGACCGAGTCGAAAATTAGCGTAAGCTGAGGATTGAAATCAGCTTACGCAGGATGTTAGACAAAGTCCATGGGAAAAAATAGGGTAAAACCCCCCCGAACAAAAATCCTGGATCCACTCTTGGTTGAAACCAAATTTCAACATCCACATATTCTTGTCTACTGAATAAAAAAACTAACTGGAAGCATGTTACTTAAGAAATGGAGTGCAGGCGATGGACGGGGGCGAATCTCCGGCAATTTTATTGCGGGGGCAAGAGGGGTCCATATCTGGATAGTCAAAGGGCATGGCATGTATAATATTTTTTTCTCCACATTATTGGGGGGCAACTGCCCCCCCCCCTTGCCACCCCCAAACGACGCCCCTGGCAATGGATGCATATAGGGATGGGTAGAAATCGTAGAATATGTGAAAATGTGTGTTTTAGGTGAAATATGTAAAAATATGTAAAATAAAAATGGTGTTGGATGATTCATAATGACTTAAAATGTATTTTAAACTTATGAGCATTACAATATCTAACTCCAGTAAAAATATGTAAATACATAGGAACCCGGACCCTATTTATGATCTTTGGGGGAAGATGAAGACCCTAAATTCTTGTCATCACGACATCTACCCGAAGAGGCAACTGGTTAGGTTCTACTTTACGTTGTTACTTTTTGGGTTATACATAAATAACTCTATTATAATTATTTTTTTACTGTGGTCTTATTTTTTCGATTTGTCAATTCTAATTTCTTGGCCCGTTTTATTCCTTTTGAGTTCGCATTTTTTTAATTAATTTCTTGTTATCTTAATATATATTTTTGTGTACCTTTTTAAGCAACTCTTTTTTAACTACTAACACTTAGTTGTACGTATTTCTTTTGCAAACCCGTGACCTTTCGTGACATTCGGGATTTGGTGACAAGTTTGGCTTCAGGAGAATTTGTCCACGGTTGATGACTGGACAATTGACAACCACCCTCAACCCCTGCATCTGCCATATTTCCTGCGCCCACCAAGCGACTCCAAATTGAACCTGGTGGTAGATAACCAGGATTATTCTTCGACGGCCGGCTTGCTTCCTCCACAACCACGACAGAAAGCACTGTAAGCATTGCTTCGATACCCGATCCTCAGGTCTTCTTTGTACCACTAAAGCCGTCTTTATTACATTTGATATTGATGCCGAAGGTGACATTGGCGACTCTTTCAGATAGCCTGACCTTCAAAATATACCAAAGCCTTTGGGAGAAAATCCGTGTCACAGGTCAGTCGAGTCAATTCGTAGAAATGTAGAGAGAGGGAGGGGCAAAACGACAAAATCGTCGTTTTTTCATTGAAAACACCAATAAAATAGGATTTTTGAAAATATAGAGGGAAGAGGGAAACAAAATCTAGGGGCTAGTACCCCCCACCACCACCAATTGCCACTAATGTTTCAAGAGACTGAGGTATTTTATGGCCACTTTTGCAGCCGTAGCCTACAGACACTCCCAATGCAAATACAAACACCGCCTTCTTTTATGTGGTGTAATGAAAATTTTATTAAGGTCTAGGTTTTCTTTGCAAGTTTTTGGTATATTATTTTTTGCTGTCCTATGGTATAAATATTTCAACACAAGAGGAAAATTTCGCTATTATTCGACAGGTGAGATTAAGCTTCAGAAATAGATAAATAGTAATATTTTCTTGAGCTTGTTGATAAATCGCTTGCTTCACAGGGAGCCCAAATATTAATTGGAAAATTCTCTTGCACGGAATATTTTAATGTTTTTTTTTTTTTTTTTTTTTTTTTATTCTTACCTTCACTTTTTTTCAACGGAGCACTGTTTGTACGGTTGCTATATATTCCTTTCGACTGAAATTTGCACTTATTAATTATGAGCCTGCCCACCTTTGACCTTTTTATGGATATTGCCTTGTTTTTGGCTGTTTTCCTTGGTGCAAAACAATGAGCTGGGTCCTTCGGTCGCTTTAACCTCCTTAGCTTCATAAAAGCACACCTTCATTCAAATGCTTGTTTCTTGTGGTATCAACAAAGGAAACGGTGCTTTGCCTTTTTAAATTCTACTTCTACTCAAAACAAGTTTCAACTATTTACGCTTTTGTTTTCTCTTTTTCCGCTTTTACTGTTAGTGCTGTTCTTTGTTCTTTGTCGTCAAATCTTGACCATCAATTCGTAATCATGATAAAAAAATCTAAATAAAACTTTTCCACATCAAATCTTATAATCGCTGACTTATCCTTGACTAGAATCATTACCACAAAAATAAATAGAAGTAGTCTATTATTGATAATCGGTAGTGTCGGTGAGAAAAACTGTATGTGTAAAGCCCATTTACTTGCAGATATTAACTCACCTTTGTTTAATTCAGCATTAGTTCACGATGTAAAGCCCGATAGCAAGCACAACCAGCTCAGGTGATTAAGCATTAAAATCCTATTTGTCATGATTCTGATCTCGGCGTTAATTTTTCGCAGAATATACCTCTTTTAGGGTATATACCCTTAATAAGAGTATAAAAACGATTTAGGGTATATCAGGCTATATTTTACATTGTGGAATAAAAAGGATACTAGATTACATTACGCGTGCAGATGGATAAAGAATTCCCCTAAAAGGGTGATGGGGATGTTTTCACTCATAATGACTAGTTCCTACCGTCTACTATGATAGTTCTATTGTAATTAACTAATTCTATGATAATTGAAAGAGAAACTGAAAACAGACCCCTCCCCAAAAGGGGGAATCCCGTATATTTAGAACTACCTCGGGGTTTTAGAAACTTGTTATTTTTTCAATTTCTTCAAAGTCAATACCAAAAACGCCCTTCTTCAGTGAAAATACCCCAAAAAGGGTATGAAAAATTATAATTCTAGTGACAACTAGGCGAATAACAACACTAATTCCTACCGTCTATTATGATAGTTTTATGATAATTGACTAATTCTATGATAATTGAAAAAGAAATTGAAAACAGACCCCTCCCCAAAAGGGGGAATCCCGTGTATTTACAACTACGTCGGGGTTTTAGAAACTCGTTCTTTTTTCAATTTCTTCGAAGAAAATACCAAAAACGCCCTTCTTCAGTGAAAATACCCCAAAAAGGGTATGACAAATTATAATTATAGTGACTATTTTTACAGTCATCTTTTTGTTGAATCTACTCTGCTTTGTTCAATGACTGTGGGGTTAATCTAAAAATTCTAGGGACAGATATCTTGGAGGAGGAGGACTAGGCAACTTCATTGCTGTCTTTTTCTTTAGGGGGGGGGGGGCGGATAAGTCTTCTCCGATCCTCACAAAAGAATATACGCTATGGTTTTCTATGCCGGTAGTTCCGGAGTCTCTTTGGCTAATAAAAACTAGCTATTGGCCAATTTTGGCTGGGATTTGGCTATTAAAAAGAAGTTTTACCATCGTCTAAGGGAGATTCAAGTTGGTCCTCATTTAATACATCATTGTCAACATCTACTGAAGAAGCTGCCAAAAGCACAGCCAATTCCGAGTCAGATTTATTTTTGATCAAGTTTTGGAATGTCAGTATGTCTCCACTATCACGATCATCTAAAAAACAAAATGAAAATAGTTTACTTATTTCAACTTTAATACCAGTGACGTAAAAATGGTATTGACTTAAAATATACATGGTTTGTGAAGTAGGTTTTAACACCTGCTTTAAAGTAGGCACTTAGCATGACATATTAAAAGACGAAAGCAGAAAAAAAAACAGCAACGAGGATAGTTTTAAGCCGGCAAAAACAAACAAACGGCCAAGGGCTAAACGAAGGGTAAAGGAACCCTTAGCTCAGGCACCCTCCAATTCCCCAGCTTTTGACTTTCTACTTATTCGATATTCGACAGAAATACAGAAGAAATCAACCAGCACAACAGAAACATATTTTTAAAAAAGACGGGAATTGCCACTTGAAATTCGTTTGAATCATACACCTTCTGCCAGAGAAATTGTAAGTTTGTGGCATAACCATGAACCTTCTTTTATGCCGACCAATAACAAAAATTATGAATTCAATTTTGCTTCGAAATTATCCTTGAACTATCATGCGCTGGAATAGGCAGAGAGTCGAAAGCTGTGTCTTGCAGAGGGAGCCTGGGCTAAGGTATCCTTAGCCCTTCGTTTGCCCTTAGCAGTATAGCTCAAAATCGACAATGAAAGCGTTAAGCGACAAAAAAAAATCGATGAAAAAAGAGAATAAAATACAAAAACAAGGCAAAATGAGCAACAAGATCAAACAAAAAGAACAAGCACAGCAAGATGAACAAATAAATAAAACAAACGAAAATAAAGCAGATATTTGGGTAAATGTCACCCACATTCTTGAATTTCACCCACAGCTTATTTCTCTGGTCACCTTTATCCTTTGTGTTTCATGGGCATTTACTTAACAAGCAGCTTCTCAGACTTCTTGCACCCTATTAGGTTAGCCACCCAGCTGATTGGACGAGGCAACACGCGGGACATTTCACAACTCCATCAAGATGAGGTGTAACTTACGATTGTCCCCTAGACTCACTAGAAACGGACGTGAAACCTCGCCTCAGGGTCCCAACTTTAGCTTGGTAACTCTCAGCCATATTAAGCCCATTTCCCACCTAGGAGAACCACTGGTTTTTAATAAATCACCTTTCCATTATAAATAAGTAACAAAAAAACAAGTACTCAAAAATTTGCCCTTGGTTGTGCCCTAGTAAAGAGCCAACCATGAACTATGGCAACAAAATTAAAAGAAACTTGTCTAGTCAAAATATTTTTACAATTGGCACTTAGTCAGGAATGATGAGTATTGCCCGGATTTAATTTTGTGATATTTTATACGTAGTTAGAAAGAATATAATCAAGTAAATCGAAAAATAGTCCCAATGCCTCTAAAATGGGCCAAATCGAAAAAAAGCCATCTAAATTGCAAAAGGAGAAAATGCCAAGTCGAGGTTTCAAAATTTCCAAAAATTCAATGGAAATCTTATTTTAGCATGGTCTCATTGATTTCGCCTTTATTTATATTCTTTTTTCTACAGCCACAATTAGACCCCGGCGCCGCGCCGGTAGATCGACCAAACACCGCCAACGAGAGGCCCGGTTGACCGCCGCCGAAGTTTCGCTACGCCACCGGCACGCCGCAGGCGCGCCGCCGCCGGTAGAGGCGGCGGCGTTCGGCTGACTTTAAATTAATTTTGTGGTAATTCTTTATTGCGTCAACCGCAAAGTCGGACCTTTTCTTTCTCCTGTGGTTTAGTATTTCGATTTTCCTGATTAGAAATCAAGCAGGACTTAAACTCTTCCTGAATTTTCGGGTATTTCCCCGAAAATCTATGCGTCACCCCGAAAAAAAGTTCGTTTCCCCGAAAATCACTCAATCACGCACGGTGCCACCCCTAGCGATTTATCAACAGTGACTTTCCCTTCCAAATATTAATTTGTAAACCATAATTCTTCACTACTCTCTTGTTCGTTAATTTTCGTCTCTTTTGTTACTTTGCATAAAAAACAGATAGATGCAATTGCAATATACACAGCTCTTCATATGTTGACAAAAAAAAAGTATCGTCTTTATGAAATGAGATTAAATCATTTCGAATGCAGTTTCCCAACTGCTATCTCTTAAATCATTTGCAGTCAAGAATTTTATTTTTAAGTTGAGTAAAACGCATTCACTTCTATACAACTTCAGCTGGATTTTGAAATTGATAGTCGACAGCTACAGCTGTTTCTACAGCTGAATTGTAAGTTTGCAGAATTTTGTTTTCTTTTGCTGTTTTTAGATAAAATTTTCTTAATGTTTAATACACAATTGTTGAACGCCTGATAGATTAAAGAAAATACAATCTTCTTTCTGAAAATTTTTTACCACCCCCCCCCCCAAAAAAAAAACCTTCTATTGAGAGAAAATTTAGCTATAGACAAAGCTATGTACAAGTTAGGGGAATCAAAGATTGAAACGGAAGTTACCCCAAAAATATGATTCATAAAAAAAATTGTTAATTATTGGCTATAAGGGGGGGATAGGGGGCTATCATTTTTAAATGATAATATCTCATTTTTTTTTAATTGAAAGCAGGGATGCCAAAAAGATAATTGTTTTATAGGGTAGTAAATGAGTTTCTTAAATATGGTGGCTCTGAGGTTAGAAACAAGTTAATGAAGATTATGAATATGATTTTTGAAAAAAGGGAAGTACCAAATGATTTTGGGAAAACTTAATTAAGCCACTTTATAAAAAAGGTGATAAAAGTAAGTGTGGTAACTATCGAGGCATTAGTTTGGTCTCTGCAGGTAGCAAGTTACTTAGTAATATGATACTTTTTAGACTGAGAGATGCCGTAGACAAAGTTTTAAGAGAATAACAGTGCGGTTTTAGAAAAGGTAGAGGATGCGTCGACCAAATTTTCACTCTTAGGTTAATAATTGAGAAGTGCCTGAGTTGTCAAACACCTTTGGTCCTTAGTTTTATAGATTATAAGCAAGCTTTAGATTCTGTAGATAGAAGAGCTTAAGCAGAGGTTTTATCTTTGTATGGTATACCAGACAAATACATTAAAGTGATTAGTGCTATATACAAGAATAACACTGCTGCAATTAAGGTAGGAAATGAGGTTAGCAGATGGTTTTGTATTAAATCAGGAGTTAAGTAGGGTTGTGTTCTATCACCCTTTATATGAATTATTTTAATGGACTTTATCTTAAGGAGCACAGGAAAGGCAATGGGAGACCACGGAATCAAATGGGGAGGAAAAGGTCTCCTGAACTTAGATTATGCTGATGATTTAAGCATCCTAGATGAAAAAGTGAGCAAAATAAATGAAGTTTTAGAGGTTTTGCGAGTTCAGGGTGCTAGAATAGGTTTGAAAATTAATGTTAAGAAGACTAAGTCACTAAGGCTAGGAATAAGTGAAGATGAAAACGTGACGTTGGATAATGAAAAGATTGATCAAGTGGGTAGCTTCACTTACCTTGGTAGTATTATTAGAAAAGATGGTGGGAGCAGTGAAGATGTTAAAAGTAAAACAGCCAAGGCTCAGGGTGTTTTTTCACAATTAAAAAAAGTTTGGAAGAATAGGAAGATAAGTCTGCAAACCAAGATTAAAATATTAGAAGCTACAGTGATGACAGTAGTCAAATATGGCTCTGAAGGGGAGGACGTCATAAAGAAAGATTTAAAGGAAATGGGAACTTCGTGGGCGGGTGTAAAAAGGGCGGCTTTGAATAGATTGGGATGGAGGAGGAGCGTGCGTAGCTGTGTTGGCCTCAGGCGGCTTGGTGCTGCGGTGAGTTGTAAGTAGTAGTAGTAGTAGTAGTTCTTCATTTAAAATGGAGACTGAAGAAAATGACATCAAATTCCCTGGGAAACCATTGAAATATTTTGATAGACCCAGGGCCCCCCATTGGGACTTGTTCACTGTCCTGGGTATTTTGCAATTTCTCATAGGCTACTGGCCTAATTTGGCTTTTGTGTGTGCTCCCTTTTAATTAGATTCTTTGGATCTTATTGAATGCCACGGCGAATCTATGACTCAGTTTTCCAATAATTTGAGGTATATCTGAATAATTTCGACATTTTTTTGTTGTTGTCATTGTACCCCTTTACTCATACACTCTATTTTTTTTCAAGGAACACTATCGTTATTTACGCTGTATAACGCTGTCTAACGTTATTTCGCGCGTTTGCTTGAACCATTTAGTGACCTAGTTAATTATTAAGTAATTTTTTTTTAATGTAAAGCTGAGACGGTATCCAGAGGGGGGGGGGGTAGGGAGGTATTACATTTAAATGATAATATGTCGAATTAATTGGTCAATTTTTCGTTGTTCATATTATTGAATTACGAATAAAGTAAACATACCACTTTATGCCTCTTTCCAAATACAATCATCATTTTTGTCGGAAATGAATTTTACCCCACCCCTATTAATACCAATTCAGGGTATATATTTGCACATTAGGGGGGGGGGGGGGTAAATTATCCCTGACGTAAATGAGAGGTAAGTTTAAACTTTCCCCCCACCCCACCCCCCTAATGTGCAAATATATACCCTGAATTGGTATATATAGGGGTTGGGGTAAAATTCATTTCCGACCAAAAAGGATTATTATATTTGTAAAGAGCATAAAAAAGGCATCGAGCGGTATATTTACTTTATTCATAAGTCAATAATATGAACAACGAAGAATTTACCAATTTTTTTTTATTGAAAGCAGGGATGCCAAAAAGTTACTTTTTTTTAGTTTAAAGCAGAGACGATGTCCTATCATAGTGGTATCCAGGGGGGGGGGGTAGGGAGCTATCATATTTAAATGATAATACCTCGATTTTTTTTAAAACAGGGATGCCAATAAGTTAATTATTTTTTGTTTTAATTTAAAGCAGAGACGGTATCCTATCAAGATGGTATCCAGAGGGGGGGGGGATAGGGAGTTATTATATTTAAGTGATAGTACCTTGAATTTTTTTATTGAAAGCAGGGATGCCAAAAAGTTACTTTTTTTTAACTTAAAGTAGAGAAGGTATTCTATTAAGGTGGTATACAGAGGGGGGGGGGGGGTTAGGGAGGTATTATATTTAAATGATAATATCTCAAATTTATTTATTTTTTAAAGTAGGGATGCCAAAAAGTTAATTATTTTTTTAATTTAAAGCAGAGACGGTATCCTATCAAGGTGGTATCCAGGGGGGGGGGTAGGGAAGTATTATATTTAAATGATAATATCTTAAATTGTTTTTATTGAAAGCAGGGATGCCGAAAAGTTAACTATTTTTTTAACTTAAAGCAGAGACAGATCTTGTAGAATATTATATGGCTACTTAAAAAAAAATAAATACAAAAGGGAGTGTGAAGGGACGTGAGAGACTTTTACAAGAATATGACAGTTTGGTTGCTACCAGTAGCTACTGGGTGGAGTATCCTATGAAAGTGTACTGTCAATGAGTAGATTAAAGTAAATTTGTAAATTTAAACTGTGATTTGAGAAAGACTGATGAAAACATTAATGTTTGCGGTCAACATTGATCGCACCGGTGGCGCGCCGCCGCTGCTGTTTTTGGCCCAGCCGCCGCCAGTCTTCCCTCATCGGCGCGGCGCCGGGGTCTAGCCACAATAGTATACTAGACGGTAGTAGAGTGATAACTAGGGGTAAATCAGTAGGCTTTTTTGTCTATTGCTATGCATAAGCCCTGACAATGAACTGCTATGCACCACGAATTCAGCAAAAAGAACCCTCCAAGAGGGCTCTTGTCCACTAGATTTGTTCATCTACTTCATAACACAAAGAGATTAATCTCTTTGGCATCATCCCAGATAAAGAGCTGTGAACCGAGACACTATAGAACGACTATACTATACTGCATACCGTAAACACTATAGAACCACTATAGTTCCATATAGAGCCCTACAACATGGAACTGAGTCTCATGGTACAGTTCTATCCGTTATACGTAAACACCAGTAAAACTTAGAGGTAAGAAAAAAAAATGGATTCATGCTTTAAATTTAAGAGTAGAGATGTGATGGGGGGTGCAACCCTCCTCCTGTTCAGGGTAATTTTTGCTTGTTCAAGTTTTAATGTCGCTCTTTATTTTTTTTTTCTTGCTTAATTAAAATTAAATGACATATTTAATAAATGGCTGATCTTATGAATAAAATATTATATTTGAACTGTCCAAAACATGATGCTAGAGCCCAATATAATAAAATGCACCGGCTTCACATTCAACGTCCTCCACAGTGTAAGTTTGCTTAATTTACTAGAAGAGGTACTAATACCAGTACTGTCTAATATTATATACCTTTTGCATTAAAAAAAAGAGAATACAGATATCTTACCTCTAGCTGAATTATGATTTTGGACCAAGTCATTGAAAAAGGCTTTTTCAGCTTCAAACAAATCAGCTGTTAAATTGGAAAAGTCCAGTCCCGACGTTTTGGTCACAAAACTATCCTCAGAGGTGGAGCATCTTGGAGTAACCAAAGGCACGTCCAGGTTTTGTATGTCCTCTATTTTTTTGAAAAACACGCATAAAACGGAAATGTTGTCAGATGAATTTTTCTTAGCAAGATCAACAAGAGCCGCCGAACTGTTTTGAAAAGTCCCTAAAATGAAGAAATTTGGAATAAGGTCATTTGACTTCCCTTAATAAGACAATCAACAGTTGCCAGTATTAGTGCATTTTAGCATTCCTTAGCGAGCTTATTCACTTTGCACTGACTCCCCTCCCCAGATGTAATGCGTAAATGATAACAGCAAACACTTATCAGGTGACTTTTTAACTGAAACACTATGGACAACTAGGCGAATAACAACATTAATCACAGGTATTCCATTCTAGGCATTGGTTGTTTATAAACCCCTGAACGTGTGCCGCATTTCATATTTACTGTCCCTTTTTATCGTCAGTACAAGAATCCATTTATTTTTTTTTTTTTTTATTTCTAATAGGATTGAATTTTTTGGTTTACATGTAGTCACTTATCCTACATTTTCCTGGGTTAGCAGATGTAACTTATCCGACAACTAATCCAGGCCGTTTCAAGTAGCAATCTTCCTAATATTTAACGCTGCTTACGTATAATGAAACATTAAGGGTTGGCTTGAATGCTCGAATCGGACACACTGCAAGGTCATCAACAGTGTTGCACGCTTAAACCATCTATTTTACCAAAAACTTTGAATAAAAAAGATGGTACCACGGGAGTTTCTACAATTTAAGAAACAGCGGTACTTTTATGATATAGCCCCGAATTCAAATTCTTCATCTAAGTAGAACCTAAGTAGAACTGGTTTTTTTTTGTCCATGTATGAAATTCATTTAGTTTGCGATCTGTATTGAATAAGAATTGTGTCTAACCAAGGATGTTAAAATGAAGATTTGGGATCTTCATTCCAATATTGACTTCACTCTAACCTAACCTTAGGTTATAATTTTGTTAATAAAGTATCGTATTTTGTGACATTTTATTAGGATTGAGCGTCAGAGAAACAGGTTCTACTCAGATGAAGGGTTTGAGGTCGGGGCTATGTCATACTATTACCGAAACAGCAATCTTTCCGATCAAATATGCACGTTTTTTATAAACATAAAATCCCAACTGTCCTCAAATCACCTACGAACAGAAAATATATGTAGTTTTGATAGCTTTTTCTCATATCTAGGTGTGCAAAACGAAGGGAACTAGGGGTGCTAGTATGCAGAGTTTAGACTAGTTCCGAATTACGTGCACAAATATACCCGTTATGCTCTTTTGGTTAAAGCGATTCTTAAACTCCGAACTATTGTAAAAACAATATAAAAAGAAATAAAAAAAACAACAACAAACATTTTGATGTAACTTTTAATAATTAGAGTGCAAAGAACATTAGAATCAACCCCCACCCCCCAGACCCATCTTAGACTTAATCATACCTGAAAACCATGATCTTTCAAGATATTTCTTTTGGTCGTTTCAAAATTACGAACTTTCGAGGACAGTACCACATTGTCGTCAGTGTTGCCACGCTCATTTGTGAAAATAAATAAGCGAAACTAATTTGATAAGATGACAACTTTATTCGTCCGTAAAATCTCAAACATTAGCAATTTGCGGTAAATTTTGACTTTTCATATAATTAATTAAAAAAACCTTTTGCACAAAATAAGTTTTTCAGAAAAAAGTAAAGAACTCCATTAAACCAAAAATGAACAAAATAGAATCAAATAATCTACCAAGCATACAACTGCCACAAACAGCATCAATAAATAAATGAAACCCAAAACAAACAGAAAGCACTGAAAGAGTTAATCCATGTATTATATCCTACTATTTTCACACGTGGTTAAAGAAGCAGAGTGGCTGTTTAAGTAACAGGTTAGCCTGCTAAAAGTCTGCTAAACCCGTTTATTTTTATCATGTTAAAGTCACGGATTTTAAGAAATACGCCCATTGATATCACAGTTTCCTTTGCTAATTTTTACTTTTTCAAAAGTTAACTGGCATTTGCTAAAGTCACACGCTTGAGAAACATTGACTGCATTTAGTTAAGTTTCCACTTAACGAACTCGAACAATCAGATATAATTTTAACTGCCCTTGGTGTTTGGTCCCTGTGAGTTCAAAAGGTAGCGCTAAATGGCGTCTGTTGTTTGTTTCTCCAAGACAAAAAGCCTGTGTTATTAAGAAGGTCTCATTCTAGTTTATTCCCCACTTTCCACGTTTCATAAAGGAGTTATGTGAACTTTAGTTAACAAAAGAGGAACAGTAAAACTTTTCTTGTTTTAATTAAAGTACCAAAGACAGCAAAAAATGGAATCTGATTTTTTAAATTGAATGAATGAATGAAATGTTTTATTAGCCATCAACCCACGGAGTGAAAACGATTAAGTACAAAAAGAGAGAAAATAAGAAAATAATTACTATACACAAAAACTAAAAAACACCGATTACAAACAAACCCAAAAAGAAGACCCATCCAGAGGTGATCCATCTTTTTACTACACAGGTAAGAAGCCAGGTCAACACTAACAATAGCCAGGTCAGCAATCAAATATTTTGATGCTAGTGCATTAAACCTATTCTTTTATATACTGTATATGGAATGTCAAACTGAAGATGCTACAGTTTCCGGGACAGATACCCGCCAGACTGGTTATTTCAATACACCGCTATTAAGAATTGGAATGCAAAGAGTAGTTTTCATTGCGTTTATGATATTTAAACTGTTGTTTTTTGGGGTTTAGGGGGGGGGGAGGTACCTAGGTTAAATTAGGTTACGTATTTAATATATGGTATGCTTTAACCCCCCCCCCTAATTTGCAAATATATAGCCCAAATTTGTTCCTAAACTATTATATATTCCTCCTATTTTATTTGTTTCATTAGCATTAACCAAACTTGACTTCTTTAGGAGTATATAAAAGAGTACGTTAAATGCACCAGTACCAATATTTTTTTTTATAAGGAAACGATTTCGAGACCAACTAGGGGGTTGAAGAAGGAACTTAGCAAATTTAGGGAACTGTTTTCTAATCTCTTTCTTTTCCGTGGCTGTCAGTAGATCCCAAAATGAATGAAATGAACGTGGCTGTCAGTAGTACCCATAAATTGAATGAAAAGTGACGAAACAAGAACCGGAAAAACAAGAGTGAATGCATTGGGAATATATAATTTGGACTATATACTGGCACATTAGTGGGGTTGGGGGTAAAGTATAGACCTAGCGGGGCTGCATGCAAAATGTGTTAGCTACAATTATTCAGTAAATTTGCAGGTGGCACAATAATTTAGCTAGGATGAAAGTGAAAATGTCATTTGATGCCTTTTTTATGCTCTTTCACAATACAATAATCGCTTCTGTCGCAAATTGCATCTTGAGCCCTTAAAGTGGCCCCGAAGGTATTTTATATGAATTACGAAAGAGCATAAAAAAAACATCAAATGATGTTTTCACTTTCATCCTAGCTAAATTATATTGCCCACTGCAAATTTACCTTGAACTTTACAACCCCCCCCCCCTAATGTGCAAATATATACCCTGAATTGGAATTTACCCTGAATTGTCGACGGCAAAGTTTTGAATCGCAAAATTCAGCGCTATTTTTGTCGACGGCATTTGAAAAACTTGAAACGGTAGGAAAACAGTTTGAATTGAGTTGCCTAAAGCGGCGTTCACAAGCGTGTCTAGCTAGAATCCCATGTCTAGACACGTGTCTAGCCAGAATCCAATGTCTAGGCAACGACCGTTCACAAGTAAAATTCGGCGCTTAGCCAGACACGCTAGACAAGGCGCTTGGCTAGACATAGAGGGCCCGTTTTTTAGCACTAAGATCTTACATCTAAGATCTTACATCTTTCTGCAAAGATTATCGTTTTTCAACTCATCTTTGTTCTAAGATCTTACAGCTCGCTGATGTTGGCAAAATACGTGAAAGACGCCATCTTTCTGCCATATGAGAGAACAATGATGAGAGAACTTTGATGATATACTCATCATTGTTCTCAGACGGCTGATCAGAGCAGAATGATGAAAGACGTTTGCACAAAAACGACCAAAGATGTAAGATCTTTGTTCAAAGATTTCACTTTTAAGCGTTTTCTGACAAAAGATGTAAGATCTTGATGAGCACATTGATGAGTGAAAAAACAGGCCTAGAGATTTAGACTCTAGAACTCAATGTCTAGGATTTTCGATTACAGCCAATCAGAATGTGTCAAGATCCACGATTTTCATCATTTTTGTTTACATTTGTAAACTGAAATTTAATTTTTGTTTTCTCATTAATTTTTTTTCATTTTAGGCAAATATGCAACACCAGACATGATAATGAAGCACACTAAGGCAATTGTTTTGCTTATCTCATCCATTAGCTTGTGACAGTAAAAATAGGGATTACAATTTTGAAAGTTTTGCCCGCATAAGCTCTGTTGATTGGCTAGAAATGACAATTTGAAACTAAATTTGTAGTTTTAGCTAAGTACCGAATTTTACATGTGAACGGTCGTTGCCTAGACATTGGATTCTGGCTAGACACGTGTCTAGACATAGGATTCTAGCTAGACACGCTTGTGAACGCCGCTTAATAAATGAGGTTTGAATTGTTATAAATAAGTATTTTTGGAATATATTACTCTTGAACAACTTATTTATAAACTAGTGATATGTTTTTAACCACTTTCAGTAACTTAACTAGTGTTGATAACTTCTTTGTGTGGTTACAAAACGAAATACCTTCGGGACCCCTTTAAGGGCTCAAGATGCAATTTGCGACAGAAGCGAGTATTATATTATGAAAGAGCATAAAAAAAGGCATCAAATGACATTTTCACTTTCGTCCTAGCTAAATTATTGTGCCACCAGCAAATTTACCAATTATTCTGCATATTATGAAGTAAGAATACTTTTCTTAACATGTTTCCTTCTCAACAGCCCATAATTTAGACCTATACCCGAGTAACTTATAAGGAGTAATGGAAAAAATAAATAGTATCTGCATATGAATATTAAATCAAATTATAAAGTAATCCCATATGGTCTAGTGGCTAGGATAGCTGGCTTTCACCCAGCAGGCCCGGGTTCGATTCCCGGTATGGGAAATTTTTTTAACTCTTGAATCTTCGCACACTAGAAGCTCTAAACCTTTTTTTTAATTTGGTCTTAGATTTGTTGTTTAACATGGCTTTTCATCAAACATCAATATCATTATATAAAAATGTGGGTCTGGGGAAAACAAGGGTGCTGCATATCCAGTGTGGTAATGCTTGCTAGTGCAACTCGTTTCATTTGCCATTCCTAATTTCCTTAAAATTTTATTTTGAGAGGAATGCCAGCAAGTCGCATTACCGTTATATGTGTTGATAAAAAAGAGTCAAAATTTATGAATTATCTGGTTTTCTTTGATTAATACTTATTAAGAAAACAGCTTCATTTTAAAAGAGCAAGTCAGTTTAGGATGTCGAAAAGGTTCTACAGACCCAAGTCATAAAATCTTTGCATGGAAGGGATTGATCAGCTGCCAAGAAGATGAGTCAAGGTTAAACACAAAACCTTTGATTTCAAAGGGCCCCCTTTTGGGGACCCTTTAGTAAAGTACGATGTAGCTTCTATGTATTTATTTTTAGACCCAGTAACTTTGTATAGAAATGACGGTCAGAGAAACTTAAGAGAGGGCTCATTCGATTGGGTATTAAAAGTTCTTTTTAAGAGTAAACACCTGCATTTTTCGGAAATTACGTACTTCATGGGGGCTTAAAATGCCGATGAATGCAAATACCACGACAACAAATCGAACTTTTATGATTTAATCCATTGTAGATCAAGCTCGACAGCATGATGTGAATGCCGCAAAGAATTCCCTGTTCATTCATAACCTAGGGTCCCCATTGATGCGATTTTTTGTACACAAAACGGCTAACGGATAGTGGATGCCAATTATTTTGTTTTCCCCAGAGCCACTTCATATGGAAGGGGTCGTCGTATAAACTTCGGAGGGACCTCATTTGATTGTAAATTGAAAGTCCTACTGACCTTTTTAAGATTCAAAGACGATCAGAGGGCAACAGCTCCCCTAACACGTCCTTTTTTCTAAAAAAATCATCCGATCAAAATTTTGAGAGCTATATTGTTCAAAATAGTCCAAAGATCAAATGACTATGCCTCCGGCGTCGACATAGCCCCCTAAAGCCATCGGAGCAAGGACTCTAGGGGCACCGAGAGGGATGCCAAACACAAACAAAACACACTATGTGCACGCTGGTTGTCAAAGGGCAAAATTAGCTACATCTAAAAAGCCGATGAGGGAATTAAGTTGAAAGTTTCAGGGTATGTTAAGGGGATGTTGAAGAGCGATCGGAGGGCAACCAGCCTCCTGCCCCCTTGTCTGTTTAAATGCCCCTCTATTCAAAACTGATCAAAATTTTGAAAACGCCGATCCGTTTAACATAGTCAAAAAGTCCAACAACTATATCTCCGGGGATGCCATGCCCCCCACGGCTCAAGGGCAAGAACTGTAAATTATGGCATTAGAAAAAGGGGGAGTGTTTGATTCTGGGTGTGTCTGAAAAGGCTAAGGGTATTAAGGTAACACTTTTGGGAGTATGTTAAACTAAATCAAAAGGCACTATGTGTATCCTGTTTATAAAAAAGCCATACCTCCAAGACCTTAAGAACAGCTGAGGGTATTAAGTTGAAACTTTCAGTTTCAACTGAATGAACAGTTTGGGTTGATTCTTTGTGCGGAATATTCTTTTTTTATGTCGGTCTACTAAAAAAAATTCGGCCATAAAGGCACCTCAGTTTAGGTTTTAGAACCAAGGAGCCTCAACCGGAAACAGATCAGATTCCATTCATTATTTACGTCCTATTTTGTTTAACAAATCATAAGTCTTTTAATAAGCGAGCTCAAAACGCATGTGTTTATAGTCAGTGATCCAAGGCTCGCTGTCGTTCAAAAGGGAAGGGGTGGCTCACATCAGCTGCAGTTGGTTTGAGGGTGGATTCTAGGGTAATCGGGGGAACTTACAACGAATATCGGGGTGCACAAGTTCGCACGTATGTAGAACATGGTCATTTTAGCCTATAAAGTCAAATTTGGCCTATAGCGACGTCGTACCGCTCTTGATTTTTTTACATGGTAAAATAAACTGAAAACTTTATAAACTTGACATATTCTGAATTCTAAGAAGAATTACTTTACCTGGTATTTTTAGTTCTTCCCCAGAATCTCCATTTTTTTAGTTAACCCCTATTTAATTTTGAAAACAAGGTTTTTTAATATACTTTTTCTTAGTTTTTTCGGTTTTTCTAAAATTTTTGCCTACATAAGTATATTTTTTTATGCTGTATTTGAATTCTGCTCGTAATTACGAGTCAAACCATGTGCCTCTTTTCAAAAAAATCTTAATTCTTGAGCAACTATTTATTTTTTCTAAATAACGTCATAGCTTTCAGAAATTAGCCTACAGTGACCAAGTTTTTTTTTTCAAACTTATTTTAGCTGCTAAAAAAATGAAAACAAATCTACAAGAATTTATAATCGTTTGAACAAGAAAATCCCCCCCCCCCCCAAAAAAAAGAGAAAATTTTCTAAACACTGGTGTTTTACTCGAAATATTTTCAACATGACCTATAATTTTTATCTCACCAAACGATATATCACTCTTTTTTTAATCAAATTTTGTATTTATATTTTATATATCTAATATTTTTAACCAGGAAAAAAACAAAAACAAAAAACAACAGGTGCCTTGTTCTGCGATCGTATGCGCGAATTTGGTTTCCATAGCAATAAAAAAAAACTGAGCATCTTACATATCAGGAATTTTACTTTAAGTTAAATTTACCGTCTAGATACCTTACATATTGGATGCAGCTACGATCTAATTGCCTTCCGATTCGTTCGAGATTGAAAGTTTTTGAGAGGAGGAATAGTGTCCCGGACGGCAGGTTTGCTTGCCCTCTTTGCCAAGAAGAGGAGGAGAATTTGGAGCATTGTCTGAGTCTTTGTCGAGGTCTTTTGGCGGTAAGGGAAAATTTATTTGGGAATGATGGAGTGCTGCTTCCTGATGCCTTGAAAAGTACGTCGTCACAACTTAGTTGTCTTGTGGGAAGATATCTTGATGAGTATTTTGCAAAAAGAAGAGAGTAGTTTTATTTTATTTTTATTTTTTTTTTCTTTATTATTGTGACGAGTGCTGTAATTTGTTAATCTTGTATGTTATTTGTGTACATGGCCACATTTCGGCTTGAAATACACGTTATCTTATCTTATCTATCTTATCTTATCGGGTTTTAATTGCACAAAGTAGCGAAAGTTGCAACATAAAAGGAAAGGATTTAGGATATTTATCTGATCTAGCTAAAGCTAAGGATTCTGGCAACAACAATTTTAGGGGGGTGTCAGTTGTCTTGCGTGAGATACACCATGTTTTCTAGCCTAGTAATGTTGTTTCATTGTTGCGTTTCCATTCTTGTGTTACAATTGTTGTGTTTTCTTCTGACATTCAGTTTGTTCCGTTTCCCGTTTCCCTCCGACCGAGGGTTCCACAACTTGGGACTGATGTACATTCTATGCCCAAATTAATCAAGATTCTCCGATTTTTATTTTATTGCAAAATTTTGTGATGAATTTTGATTTTTAACGAGGAACTATTTTCTACAGGTTGCTCGTCAACGTCTTCTGCAGACTTCGGAAGAACTGTTGATGTGACTGGTGTGTCGAGCGGAAGTTTCAGGAGCATTCCCCGGAAAAGAACCCGACAGGTGGTAACCGACAACCCTCTTGGCACTCAAGCTAGTGAACATACCTGGAAGGTTAAAATCCCCACGAAAACGCGACCTTGTGACTCTGCTTCCTTACTTTCTTTGTTTGAAAATAGTTACGAGATCCGATGCCATTCCCGGTGCCGAACCTGGACCTCTGCTGGACGCTTTGTAGGTTGTGTCCTACGAAACTTCTTGAAGTGGAATTTGAAGAACCAACTCCCAGTTGGAAAACCTTCAACGCAAGAATCATTCCTTTCTGGTGTAGCAAAACCACCGTAGGTTACTTACCCTTGCGTCCCTATTCACCAACATCCTGTGAAGTCGTAGCCTCTGCCATTAGCATCTGACAGAAAACAGCAGCGAAGCTTGGAAACAAGTACACAGTCATCAGTCAGGATCTAGCTGTTTATGAAATAAGCTATGGCCTTCGAAAGTCCCAGACCGAAAAATTCTCTAATCTAGTTCTCTTATTGGGCGGTTTTCACAAACTCATGAACTATTTGGAAACGGTTGGATCTCTCATGGATGGAGCAGGACTAAAAGAAGTTACTGTTACGGCAGACATTCTCAGGGAAGGTACTGCGAATAAGGTCCTTTCAGGAAAGAACTTGTACCAGGCACTCCACGCTCACTTCCAGGTCTACGAAAGAATGAACGCACTCTAGTGGGAGGCATTTGGGAATTGGCTCGAAACATCCTGCTTCGTTTTAGTGCCTTCTACAGTCGCGAAATTTCGAATCCTGAGTGATGCAATTGAACGTTTCAAAAGTAAAACTAGTTCTGAAGCATGTAAACAGATAGGAAATGCGTTGGACAGTATTGCTCCGCTTTTCTTGAAGTACAGCGAGTCCAGATCTACCATAAGGAATCATAGCCTCTGGATCAACTATTTAGATCTTATCCGTACCGGGAACGACTATCTTTATGCTGAAAGAGCTGCGGACTGGAGATCACACTTAAACGCCACAAAAGAGATGATTCCGATTTTCTTCGCATCTGGAAACCATAAATGCGCCGCAGCTGCACTTAACTACCTAGAAGAAATGCTACGCCTGCCTGAAAAAAGCGCCAGAAGTTCACAGAGAGTTTGTAAGTGGCAATTTTGTTGTAAGGAAAACAACCGAGCCGTTTTGCAGCATTGCATGCGATCCGGCTTTAGAATCGACTGTGAATCTGGACATCAAAGGTCATCAAGGAGTTTCTGGTATCGTTGGTGCGACAACGAATGAAAATGCCAGGGATCGATAGCTGGCTACTCTCCCCTTTCTTGCACCAGTCATCAGAACGCTGAAAGCAAACTTGAATATGGATGGTGAGGCAATGAAGCATCATGAAGATACCACTGCGTTTACGAATTTGACAATAAAAGGCAGAAATCGGGTTATGGATTTGGTAGAGTTGTTTGGAAACCCATTCAAGACAACGAGAACAGAGCTGCACAACTTTATGAAAGGGGATACAGCTCCAGAAGCCGTAGCAAATTGTCTACTGAACCTCCGAGAAATTGGCTTCAAAGCCATGAGCTCGTATCTCGAAGAGACATCCACGAAAGCAAAAGTTGGCATAGTACAGACTTTCGCCTCTGTTGCCAAAAAGGAAAAAAGAAAGAGCCACAAAAAAAAATATTTTGGGGAAACTGAGCTGCTTAAACCAGCTCTGCGTCTAGCAAATTCAACACAAACTTCGTCCCTCTGTGAGCTGCTGAAGTACGAGCTACAGCCATATCCGGCCTCACTTGCAGCATTATCATCAATTCGTAGGGAGCCTCAGCTACGTACTGGTACAAAGTCAACAGCCTCGAACTACATTCTGCAACAGTCTGGCTTGCAGTCATGGCCAAAACTGATTCCACATACGCTTTCTGAAGACTCTCCTCGATCTGACTATATAGTTGATGTCATGAGTGTCATAAGGTGTTACCCAACAGAACAAAATAAGACGCTAGCAGATTTTGGAATAAGAGTTTACGATGGGATTCTTAGGAACATACCCAAAGCTTGCCAGTCTATCCATTTGGTTGGTGACAGGTATGACGGTCTTAGTGACGATAGAACCCGTGATGACTACTCGTTCAACCAACTCGTTCAAAGAAGCATCTGGCAGTCGAGAAAGAAGAGGAGATCCTAGAGGAAATATTTCCAGCCCGTTCACTTCCTCCAGCAAAGCTGCAACACTCTGGGACGTGATTCTCAGTAGTCGCTCAGCCAAAGGTTGACTCTTGAAAGTTCTTTTCGAGGTCTGGAAGTACAAAATTTCGACCCGTCTGATGGTTCATCTCGCTGGAGGTTTCGAGGGTCGACATAGAGCTGTTACCGTTACGCTCCATGGAAGCTCTGTTGATGACGATCTCCCGTCTTGCCATGGGGAAGCAGACACGCGGGTGTTATACCACACAGCAGTTGCCGCAAGACGAAAGAGCACACTTGCGATAATACAAGCGCAACGATACGGATATCGTCTTACTATCTGCATACTACTTCCAGTATCTTGCTAGTCTCGGCCTCAAGCGGCTCTGGGTTAAGTTTCGGTCCTACTGCATACCTATTCATACGGCAGCATAAAAACTAGGAGTAACATTTTGCAACGCCTTGCCGCTTGTCCACAGCTTGAGTGGATGTGACACCACAAGCTTTCCGTATGGAATTGGAAAGGTCCGCTTTTTTCGAGCTGCGAAGTCTTCAGAAACTTTGTTGGGGTCTTTAGGTGATGAAGTTCGAGCCCTTGCAGAGAAGCCATCATCTGTGCAAAGTGATGGTTTAGTCAACGTCTGTAAGCAGCTTGTGGTTACAGTGTATGGCAGAAGCGCGTCTAACTTCAATAGTCTGAATGATCTTCGAGCACATTTGTACCCAAGATTGGAGGATTTGCGGCGTTTACCACCAACTGATATCTCGTTTCTGCTTCATTTGAAAAGGTGCATGTTCCAGTCACTGATTTGGATCCAAAGCCACAAGCCCTGTATTGATTTACA
Source organism: Artemia sinica (assembly GCA_027921565.1). NCBI lineage: Eukaryota > Metazoa > Arthropoda > Branchiopoda > Anostraca > Artemiidae > Artemia > Artemia sinica. The sequence continues at coordinate 29,622,279 of CM051259.1, read as the reverse complement.
TCAGGCTACCGATATGGGCTGGAGAATTGAAGATCATGAACTGAAGCCAGACCAAGTTTCTGCGATGCCGCATGGGCTAGCATCGCTTTCTTTTTGCAACTGTGACAAGACGAGGTGTGGTTCGCACTGCAAATACTCCAAAATAAGTTTCTGTGACAGCGCATGCAAGTATGGAGCTGACCCACAAAAATGCCTACTTTCCGATGTGAATCAGATCGAGTCCGAAGACGAAGATGAAGAAGAAAAAGAGATTTGAGCCACCGTTTCATGTTCAGTTTTAAACTTTTGATTTTTTATTTGTTTTGATATTAAACTGCTCATGCAGTCGTCTAAACCTTAGTTTCAGCTGATCATGACAGTTACCGTCTACTACATTAGTGGCCGTTGACCCAATCTAACCGATTGAATCATTGACCCCTGCTATCCTGGGATTGAAAGTAAATAGTATCTTAAATCAGCCTTAGTCACCTCTGCACCACACGTTTACACGGCTTCGCCACCTTGAGACTCGTATATGAGCCTACGTAAGCCAGATGGTATCTACTACTACAGAAAAAATAAATAGTTGCTCAAGAATTAAGATTTTTTTGAAGAGGCACATGGTTTGACTCGTAATGACGAGCAGAATTCAAATAAAGCATAAAAAATATAAAAAATTCGCGCATGCGATCGCAGAACGAGGCATCTGTTTTTTGTTTTTTTTCCTGGTGAAAAATATTAGTTGCATACAATGTAAATACATGATTTGATTCAAAAAAGAGCGATCTATCGTTTGGTGAGATATAAATTACAGATTGTCTTGAAAATATTTCGTGTGAAACGCCACTATTCAGAAAATTTTCTTTTTTTTTGGGGGGGGGGATTTTCTTGTTCAAACGCTTATATATTCATGCAGATTCAAGTCTCGACTTTGTTTTTAGTTAACAACATGTAAAAGACATCCTGACGGTTTGAATGAAGTGCAGTTTGATTCGTTTTCGTTTTTTTAGCAGCTAAAAAAAAAAAAAAAAAAAAAATTGTTGGCCAATTTCTGAAAGCTATGACGTTATTTAGAAAAAGTAAATAGTTGCTTAAGAATTAAGATTTTTTTTTAAAAAGAGGTACATGGTTGGACTCGTAATAACGAGCAAAATTCAAATAAAACATAAAAGATATACTTATGCAGGCAAAAATTTCAGAGAAACCGAAAAAAACTAAGAAAAAGTATATTTAAAAACCTTGTTTTCGAAATTAAATAAGGATTAAAAAAAAAAAAAAAAAAAAAAAAAGATTGTGGGGAAAACTAAAAATACCAGGTGAAAGTACTGGTTCTTGGGATTCAGGTTATTCAGGGATTCAGGGATTCAGAATCTGTCAGGTTTATAAAGTTTTCAGTTTATTTTACGGTGTAAATAAAATCAAGAGCCGTATGACGTCGTTATAAGCCAAATTTGCTTTTATAGGCTAAAATGATCATGTTCTATACGCGTGCGTAACTTGTGCACCCCGATATTCGTTATCATCGCTCCCGATTACCCTAGAATACACCCTCAAACCAACTGCAGCGAATGTGAGCCACACCTTGAAAGATAACGGTCCCTGGATCACTGAGTATTAAAAGATCACCAAAGACACCAAAAACAGCTTTATGCCCACATTTTCAAACGTTCCATAGGAAGTGTTTCAGATAAACTAGATCAAAATTCGCAAAAATATGGATTTGACCTCTGAGCAACCTTCATTTGCAAGGTTATATATTTGGATGAAGCAAGCACTATGGTTGCTGAGTGGGAAATGATGGTGAGATTTCAATTACTTCTGACTGCGGAAAGATATCTTGTTTATTATACTTAATTTTATTTTGAAATGCAAACGTACCAAATAAGCCCCTTTTCGGGAAACACTGTCGTGCAGAAGTTGAATTTTAAATTTTTACTATTCTAGGCAGTAAATCTTTTTTAACGCTTCATTTAACTTCGTCTGTTTAGATAGATCAAAGGTCTAAGAAGATCAAATATTGAAAAAAACAAACAAATATTGATGCCTCTACATGAAATTTTACAGGTGATATTCATTAGTATAAAGTATAAAAAGTTAGTGAAGTATGAATAAAAAAATCACTTTTCTGCACATAATATTTACTAAGACGAAATAGAGTAAGAAAAACGATTTTATTTCCAAATGGAGAAAGTAGATAACATTTTTGGCTGCTACCCAAAAAGACTCCAATTTTTTATGACTAAGAATGAAACTGTGGGGCAGAAGTAACATATTATATAAATATTCAGGGCCCCCCATTGGGACTTGTTCACTGTCCTGGGTATTTTGCAATTTCTCATAGGCTACTGGCCTAATTTGGCTTTTGTGTGTGCTCCCTTTTAATTAGATTCTTTGGATCTTATTGAATGCCACGGCGAATCTATGACTCAGTTTTCCAATAATTTGAGGTATATCTGAATAATTTCGACATTTTTTTTTGTTGTCATTGTACCCCTTTACTCATACCCTCTATTTTTTTTTTCAAGGAACACTGTCGATATTTACGCTGTATAACGCTGTCTAACGTTATTTCGCGCGTTTGTTTGAACCATTTAGTGACCTAGTTAATTATTAAGTAATTTTTTTTTAATGTAAAGCTGAGACGGTATCCAGAGGGGGGGGGGGGTAGGGAGGTATTACATTTAAATAATAATATCTCGAATTAATTGGTCAATTTTTCGTTGTTCATATTACTGAATTACGAATAAAGTAAACATACCACTTTAAGCCTCTTTCCAAATACAATCATCATTTTTGTCGGAAATGAATTTTACCCCACCCCTATTAATACCAATTCAGGGTATATATTTGCACATTAAGGGGGGGGGGTGGTAAATTATCCCTGACGTAAATGAGAGGTAAGTTTAAACTTTCCCCCCACCCCACCCCCCTAATGTGCAAATATATACCCAGAATTGGTATATATAGGGGTTGGGGTAAAATTCATTTCCGACCAAAAAGGATTATTATATTTGTAAAGAGCATAAAAAAGGCATCGAGTGGTATATTTACTTTATTCATAAGTCAATAATATGAACAACGAAGAATTTACCAATTTTTTTTTATTGAAAGCAGGGATGCCAAAAAGTTACTTTTTTTTAGTTTAAAGCAGAGACGATGTCCTATCATGGTGGTATCCAGGGGGGGGGGGTAGGGAGCTATCATATTTAAATGATAATACCTCGATTTTTTTAAAACAGGGATGCCAATAAGTTAATTATTTTTTGTTTTAATTTAAAGCAGAGACGGTATCCTATCAAGATGGTATCCAGAGGGGGGGGGGATAGGGAGTTATTATATTTAAGTGATAGTACCTTGAATTTTTTTATTGAAAGCAGGGATGCCAAAAAGTTACTTTTTTTTAACTTAAAGTAGAGAAGGTATTCTATCAAGGTAGTATCCAGAGGGGGGGGGGGTTAGGGAGGTATTATATTTAAATGATAATATCTCGAATTTATTTATTTTTTAAAGTAGGGATGCCAATAAGTTAATTATTTTTTGTTTTAATTTAAAGCAGAGACGGTATCCTATCAAGGTGGTATCCAGGGGGGGGGGTAGGGAAGTATTATATTTAAATGATAATATCTTAAATTGTTTTTATTGAAAGCAGGGATGCCGAAAAGTTAACTATTTTTTTAACTTAAAGCAGAGACAGATCTTGTAGAATATTATATGGCTGCTTAAAAAAAAATAAATACAAAAGGGAGTGTGAAGGGAGGTGAGAGACTTTTACAAGAATATGACAGTTTGGTTGCTACCAGTAGCTACTGGATGGAGTATCCTATGAAAGTGTACTGTCAATGAGTAGATAAAGTAAATTTGTAAATTTAAGCTGTGATTTGAGAAAGACTGATGAAAACATTAATTTTTGCGGTCAACATTGATCGCACCGGTGGCGCGCCGCCGCTGCTGTTTTTGGCCCAGCCGCCGCCAGTCTTTCCTCATCGGCGCGGCGCCGGGGTCTAGCCACAATAGCATACTAGACGGTAGTAGAGTGATAACTAGGGGTAAATCAGTAGGCTTTTTTGTCTATTGCTATGCATAAGCCCTGAAAATGAACTGCTATGCACCACGAATTCAGCAAAAAGAACCCTCCAAGAGGGCTCTTGTCCACTAGATTTGTTCATCTACTTCATAACACAAAGAGATTAATCTCTCTGGCATCATCCCAGATAAAGAGCTGTGAACCGAGACACTATAGAACGACTATACTATACTGCATACCGTAAACACTATAGAACCACTATAGTTCCATATAGAGCCCTACAACATGGAACTGAGTCTCATGGTACAGTTCTATCCGTTATACGTAACACCAGTAAAACTTAGGGGTAAGAAAAAAAAAAATGGATTCATGCTTTAAATTTAAGAGTAGAGATGTGATGGGGGGTGCAACCCTCCTCCTGTTCAGGGTAATTTTTGCTTGTTCAAGTTTTAATGTCGCTCTTAATTTTTTTTTCTTGCTTAATTAAAATTAAATGACATATTTAATAAATGGCTGATCTTATGAATAAAATATTATATTTGAACTGTCCAAAACATGATGCTAGAGCCCAATATAATAAAATGCACCGGCTTTTACCGGCTTTTTAAAATATTAGTTGCATACAATGTAAATACATGATTTGATTCAAAAAAGAGCGATCTATCGTTTGGTGAGATATAAATTACAGATTGTCTTAAAAATATTTCGTGTGAAACGCCACTATTCAGAAAATTTCCTTTTTTTGGAGGGGGGGGGGATTTTCTTGTTCAAACGCTTATATATTCATGCAGATTCAAGTCTCGACTTTGTTTTTAGTTAACAACATGTAAAAGACATCCTGACGGTTCGAATGAAATGCAGTTTGATTCGTTTTCGTTTTTTTAGCAGCTAAAAAAAATAAAAAAGAAAATTGTTGGCAAAAGTGGGGCAGAAGTAACATATTATATAAATATTCAAGGTCGAATTCTCAAGCCCTTGCCACACAACGCTTTCATTTTTAATAATAGAACTTTTCACTTTTCTGGGTAGCAGAGATTTTATTTTTACTTATTTTTTTTAGTATTTGCAGATCAAAGGAGTTTGTCTCATTTCTACTTTACCCAGTTTCGTTCTACTCTATACCCAGATGCGCAGAGAAGGCACACACGAAGAATTCTTTTTTCTTTTTTTTTTTTTGGGGGGGGGGGTGGGGTAATAATAATAAAAATTGTGGGAGGAGGCAAGATTAAAAAAGGAAAGTCGGATAGCCCGCCATCCAAATTGGTTGACAAAACAGCCTGGTTGACAAAACAGCCAATCATGTACATTCTAGCCCCAGGAAATCAAATTTGAACATACCTGATTCTTTACAGCTTCGTACAACACTTCCAATCGCTTCTTCAAAACTAACACAATCCCATAGGCCATCACATCCAAGAATTAAAAAATCTGCATCATCTAAACTTGTCCCAGTAATCTCAGGGTCAGAGCATATAAAAGGTTTCATTTGTTTATCGCCAATGGCTCGAGACACGGACAACATTCCGTTGACCCGGTATACACCATCCCAATGAGACACCATGCCTCCTAATGACTCGACTCTTTTCACTTCATCCTAAAACGAACAAAGGTCGATGACATCGACTGACGTAATTTTAAAAGCGAAAAAAATCGAACCATCTAAACAGAGATCCTTTTATACTAAGGTTTTTGAATTACGCCTTAAAGGAGGTGTCTGCAAAGAATTAAAATAAAAAGAAGAAAAATACAACATAAAATATATACTTCGTGTAAACAATTTACAGTTTCTTCTTGAAAATTAAATATGGCCCAGGTCGTTAATATTAGTTTGCAAAAAGCATAATGCAATTTTTTTAACTTTCATTTAATCAAGGATGCTCGTGTTACCTAGAAATAGAGAACTAAAAATAGTCCTTTTGTACTAATATTTATCGCCGTATTTAATATATGGTTATATTTAATATATGGTATATTTAATATTAACATATTCAATATATGGCTTCGTTCGGTGGAGAAGAGACAGTTTTTCATCTCCTTCGCAAAACCCCTTTAATTCTATTTCATTCGGCAAACCCTTTTACATATTTATGCCGATTAAGTATTATATACTATAGACAATCAAATTAAACTCCAATACGTTGTTCAAAATATTTAGCACAGACACTCTTCTTCAGCGAAATTTATTACAACTATTCCAAGCATTTGTGACGTCATTCATACGACAAAGTTTTTGTAAAATTAAAGCCATAAACGAATTTTCTCAAGTCGTAACTTGAGAAAAGTTACGACTTTTCTCAAGTTAACTTTTCTTGAAAGATCTAGGGATTCAATTCAATTCAAGGGATTCATCTTGGATTTGAAATACCACCCTACTGAGGAGGTTGTCAACTTCGCCTCCAAAAGACAATAACCCTTAGTTCCTTGGTATCCGCTGAAAACTTGCACTCCCGCCTGTAATTTTAAGTTTCTGGATTTTATGTGACCATGGGCTAGGTCATGCTTAATATACACTGCATAAAAATATTATTATTTAAAATATTTTTTTTGTAAATTTATAAATTGTAAAGTTCATTTACATTGGATTTGAGACTTCATATATTAAATTTTATAGAATTGAAAGTAAAATAAGAATATATAACTCTAACAAAAAAAAATAAATAAAAAAATAAAGCCATTTTCTCAAGTCGTAACTTATCTAGATTGTTTTTTCAAACAGATAAATGGTAGTATGCCAGTTTTCAGAAGAAATTATAGGGTCGTATAGATAAGTAAATAAATATACATATAAAAATTATTGTTCGTTTGATTAGGCAAGATAGTGCTGTTCGTATCTTATCTTTAAGCTAATGCAGTCTCATTTTTTAGTAATATTGTTGAGACTACACTGCGAACTCTTGTTCTAGTTACCAAAAAGGAGGAATTTTATTTATAATTTTGCTGCCTTGATAAACACCGTCCTAATGAGGCAACATGTCTGCTAATGAATCGAACTTTTCATTTCATCCTGGAACAAAAAACATGACGCTGATGTTGACTGCCATAATTCAAATCGAATGCCAAAAAAAAATTCCAACCATCTAAACAGAGATCCACCACCAGAGAGGTTTCCCAGTTACGTAATAAAACGAAGTATCTAAAACTACGATCCAAAAGCCTATCTCGTTTTAGCATTGAACGGACTAAAAAAGAAGAAAGAAGAAGATTGAAAATTAAGTATGAAATTAAATTAGATTGAATTAAATTAAATATAAAAAGAAGATTGAAAATTAAATACGCCCATGATTGCTTAATCTTAGCTTAAAATAACTAATTCCAAATCTTTAAATTTATTCCGTCAAAAATATTCGTGAGACGGAACAAATATGCATTTTAAAAATGGACAAATTCCTATCAAATCCCCAAAACATCTAAGGAATTTAGAAACATATTTCATCAACTTTTTAGTTGTCCTTGGTAAACCCCGCCCAAATGAGGCATCATGCTTAATAATGATTCGGCACTTTTCCATTCATCCTGGAACGAAAAAAGGGCAGCAATATCAACAACATTTACTTGAAACGCGGTATATTTCAATGCAACTATTAAACTGTCGTGACAAATGAACTTAGAGCGGGAAAACACAACGGAACACAGCGGAACGATTTGACCGAGAACACAAAACGGCCATTTTTAGCGCAAAAACAAAGCAGTGCAAACCTAATGTAAGACTCATTTTTGTTTTTTATTTTAGTTCCCTTGGCTACTTAAGGGATGCTATTTATAATTTGTTGCCTTGGTAAACACAGCCCCATTTAGGCACCATATCTCCTAATGAATGAACTCTTCACTCTATTCCAGAACAAGAAAAGGGCGATGATATTAACCGCAGCAGCTGATATCATCGTCGCAACAGTTTTACCGTCATGACATCTTCACAGCGTTTTCCTATCTTATAATATGCTTATAAGAAACATATTATATGCAAATTATATCCTAATAGGTCCGTTAAACCATCACTATACATGAAGTTGCAGTGGAAAACAGATGAAATATGACAGAAGACACAAAACGGTTACTTTCACTGCGAAAACAAAGACGTGTGACCCTAGGATAACACGGATTTTTTTTTTTTTTTTTTTTTTAGTTCCTACGGTTACTTAGGGGATGCTATTTGTAATTTTGCCGCCTGAGTAAACCCGCCCCTTTGAGGCACCATATCTCATAATAATTCAACTCTTTTTGCTTTATTTTGGAACAAGTAACGGGCGATGATATCAATTGCAGCAGCTTAAAGCATATTATATTCGAATATAAATTCCAAGTTGCAGCAGAAAAGAGATGAAATATGACAGGGGCTAAATTCAACACAAAACTGCTACATTCAGCACGAAAACAAAGCTGTATGAATATCGGATAACATTGTATTTTTTTTTTTATTTATTCTCGGGTTACTTAAGAGATTTTATATATAATTATGTTGCCTCTTCCCCTTTACTTCCTCGTTGGAGATAGCAAAAACTAAGAAAAACAAGCATTTGCCCTTTGGATAGCCTATTTCCTCATGTTAGTGCTTTAAGGGATTTCCTTTCAAAGCCCTTGCCTGGCCTTTTTCTCATGCTTACCGAGTACGAGTAGTTTCAAAATTGGTAACAGATTTTCATAACCCCTCTTAAAAAAGAAAGATGGAAAGCCTGGTATTGAAGGTGTTCACCCAATTTCTCTCACTCCTATATTCTCAACATTATGAAGGATTACTGAAGATTGTCTTTCAGAGGAGAGCGATGAAATCTAAAAAATAAATTTTGCGCTATCACACCTAAACCTCGTATATTGGCAAAAAACCATCTGCTAACCTTCTCCCGGTCTCCTCCTGAAGATTGTTTAAAGGAGAAAATTATACGACACAGCCTGTACTGTTTCTGGAATTGATGAAGACAAGTGTCAAAAATAATTCGACTCTCGCATTCAATAGACTAGTAACATGGTTTACGGTCAATAAGCTAGCTTTGAATACTTTAAAAAATAAACTTATGGTATATTCGAGTATATCACGGACATTTATCTGAAGTTGATTGAGTAAAGAAAAACACGTTTTTTTCAACTGGAAGTAAGGAGAAACATTACAACTTAAAACGAACAGAAATAATTCCGCATATGAGGTGGGTTGCTCTCTCCTCTCAATACCTGACTCTTCACGCTAAAGTATTTTAGAACTTTAAAAAAAACCTACTTATTCTACTTAGACAGCCCTTGTGTTTCAGGGGCCGTTGTTAAAGAATTGGGACAAAAAGTCAAACTTTAGCGTACAGAGCAATTCATAAGGGGGTGACTCCCCCCACCCCTACAGGGGTTTTACGAAATCATTTCTGCTTGCTTTAAGTTTTAATGTTACTCCTTATTTTCAGTTGAAAAAAGCTTGCTTTCTTATTCAATTTCTGAGTTTTTCAAATAATGCCGGTAAATCCCTCTCCCCTCCATGTAAAATTCCCTCCCCCACAAAAAAATCCTCAAAGTAAGTTTCCTCCAACTTAAAATATCGGCTTGGCCTTAATACGATGTAAAAACACGAACAAGAAAAAAAAGAAGCAATGGATATACCTCTCTTGTTGGCCGATGAGGGTTCACCAATACTTGCACCTTGCCACTGCGGGATATAATAGCTTGAGAGTCACCAGCCCATGCAATGAACAAATCGTTACCATACAAAAGAGCACATAGTGCTGTTGTGCCACACTTTAATGACTGAAAGAAACAGGATTTGAAAATTAGTTGTGTAGATTTTTGGTTCGTTAGTCATTTCAATGAAAGACACAAGCAGATGTAAAGTCGTATTTTGTGTTTCATCATAGATTGTGCTACTTATATTATTATTGGAGAAGACATTAAGTAGCTTTCACACAACGTACGTAACTTAAAACAAGTACTAAGCTACGTTACGCTAACTATAACCTTTAACACAAGTCCTTTCCCACTACGTTAAGATAAAAATCCATGCTATCATAATCATCGTCCCAAATCTTTCCAATCATCGCAGGCAAAATTATTCGAAAATGAAAATATGAAAAGGATATTCAAGCTCTGATCAAGCGTGAAAGGCTTTCAATAAACATTTACTAATTTCTTCTCAAAATTCATTAATTACTTATCTAGGAATTTCATTTTGCTGGTACTATGTCGACTGTTCCATAATTTAGCATAAACTTACGTCATGTAAATTCTAAGTAGACCTCGAATCTACTTCGCACTGCCTACGTTACGGGCAAAATGTACTTCCTAAGATTGAATAACGTCTTATGCTATGATTCAACAGCGCAGTTTGAAAGGGCCATTAAAGTATATTTGGCCTTATGCAACGTTATACAGCATTTCTGAAAAAAAAAAAAAAAAAAATTACGTCAAAAGCACCTGAGAGCTGATGCTCAGGTCTGCTAGTCACAAGGCCTTTTCCCCCAAGGGGAGGGCGGAGATCCTTGAGGTAAGAATAGTCATCAAATAAACACAGCTATATCCCGCTGTAGGCAGTTAGGCGTTACGACAAGTTATTGACTTATTGAGTGAGCCTAAAATAAGTTCAGGGTAGTAAATAGCCAAAAATAACAAAGTTTTTGAGTGCAGTACTTGTTTTTCGTCTTTCAGTACTTTTTTTTCACCGCTAAGATAGTGGTTTTTACAAAGTGGAGTGACAACCCCGTTTTTGGGTTACTACTTCACCTACCTAAAAGAATTCAGATAGCTATAGCTGTCTTTTATTTTAAGGCATAAACAAATAAGTAGAACAACAGGGAAATTTTTATACAAGACAGTGGAACGCAACTTTAAATGAATATTTCGACCCTATATCCAAGGGCCGTCCTCAGCAAAACAGACGAAGAGAATAAAAACAATATAAAAGAAACTTACATTAAAATTCAATCATTAAAACTGAAAGGTTTTTTTAAAAAAAATGTTTTAAAACAGCCCTAATATCATTACTTCAAGGAAGTTCAACCAGGACTGGTACTCCAAACGAAATGAACGAGAACAATTCATTCAGATGGAATTAAAATACTTACAGACAAGCTTTTAAAGCTAATCTCGCCTTCTTGGCAGCCAGCCTAGATGGTCTATTCGTAATAGGTTGAGTGGAGTTATTTACTGATTTTTTAATATAATTAGTTAAATCATTTTTAATTAAATTTGTGTATAGGGCATTAAGCGAATATTCCCCCAAATCTCTATTTAAAGAAATATTACTATTTATTTTGATTTTAATTTCAATTGCCTCTAGAACAACCTGTTTTATGCCTAAATCATTGCTAATAAGGCAAGTTTCTTCAAAAAGCATTTTATGACTAGGGTTATCATATATGTGACTGCTTAAAGCAGAATCAAAGGAAATATTTGTACTATTAGAATATAAAGCTTTAGTTATGTCATCTTTGTGTTGTAGCAGGCGTTTTTCTAAATTTTGATGGGTTCTACCAACATAAAAATGGCCACAGTCACATGGTATTTGACAAACCCCTCTCTGGCGAGTAACTGGGGTTATATCTTTACCAGAATTTAAGAAATTCATGATTTTAAAATTATTTGTAAATACGACATAAAAATTATTTTGTGTGCAAACTTTTTTTAAACTTGTAGTGACTTTTGGAATATATGGAAGGTAAATTATATTTGAGGGCTTGACGGGAACTTCACATTGCAAAAGACCCTTAATTTTACGGGAGTGTCTTGCCAATCTTCGGCTAATTGTATTGTTAATAAAGACAATAGGATAACCGTTTCCAAAAAGTATGTCTAATAAAATTTAGTTCATCTGTGATGTAAGGTTCAGAGCAAATGTTTAGGGCACGGTCAACAAGAGATGTAACAACACCTCTTTTAACTTGTGGGGGGTGATTGGATTTAAAATGTAGGATTTAACAAAACCCTAAACTAGCCTGTATGGAAAAAAAGTCATTAATGAAAAGAAAACTTACTACTTCAAGGAAACCTTGGTCAGTTTCTTTAAAAGCCTGCCTTATTGCTTGAGGTATATCATCAGGGAAATAGGGTGAACGAACCAGGTTATAATGCAAATGTGCTGCGGCATAAAACGCTGCATCTGTACCACCGTGACCGTCGAAAATTGCGTAGTAGCTTACAGGCACTGAGGTCTGTGAAAATATCACTATTATTTAATTATCAAAATTAGGACTATTATATTAGTTTATATCAAGTTATCTATGAGCAAGTCAGCCTTCGCGTAAAACGCTGCATCTATAACACCATGACAGTCGAAACTTGCGTAGTAGCTTACAGGTCCTGAGGTCTGTTAAAATATCACCTTCATTTGATAATCAAAATTATGACTATAATATTAAGTTATACATAGTTACCTATGAGCAAGCGTGGTGTCACATAAAAGATTTCAGCCTTACCACCGTGAGTGTCGAAAATATGTTTAGTAACTTGCAGACATTATTGTATTTTGTTACAATATAAGAATTATTACATTACCTATGTTAAGATCAAGTTAAAAAAAAGTATGAGAAACTGAAAAAAGAGGTAAATCAAGTTCGGCTCTTAGAGAAAATACACCAGCAAAATCTAGCATTCCTCAACAAAATTATTGCTAATAATTTTTTCTTAGTTTTGCTTTACATTAGGCTGAAGAGAAAAGAATCGCTTTTACAAATTAAATAAAAAAAAACAAGTTTTTTTTAACTGAAAGTAAGGAACGACGTTAAAACTTAAAACGAACAGAAATTATTCCGTATATGAAAGGGGCTGTCCCCTCCTCAACGCCTCGCTCTTTACACTAAAGTGTTTTTGTTGTTTAAAAAAAATAGAGTTGTGAGAAAGTCAAACTTTAGCGTAAAGAGCGAGGCGTTGAGGAGGGGACAGCCCCTTTCATATACGGAATAATTTCTGTTCCTTTTAAGTTTTAACGTCGTTCCTTACTTTCAGTTAAAAAAAACTTGTTTTTTTTTTATTTAATTTTTGAACGTTTTAGAATTAATGCAGGTTTTGATTTTGGCTCACCGTACATGAATAATTAAAATAAAATTTGCATATTAATTTTGCTTTTATTTGGTTAAATGGTTTTCTCGAAACTTGTTTAATTTTATTTACGAACGTTTTATTAGTAATAAATATACGTAACTTACGAATTAACTTACTTAACGAACTTCTATATTTCTAGATTTTTAATACGTATATTAGGGGGTCGCCCCCTAGTCAATACCTTGCTCTTTAAGCTAAAGTTCGAATCTTGTTCCAATTCTTTAAAAATGACCTCTTAATCACAAAGGCCGTTAATTAGAATAAATAGCTCTTATGAAAGTACTAAAAAATCTTTGGCTTAAAGAGCGAGGTATTGACTAGGGGGTGAACCCGATCATATACGTAATATTTTCTGTTCATTTTAAGTTTTGATGTTGCTCCTTACTTTTAGTTGAAAAACTTGTTTTTTTTTATTGAATTTCTGATCTTTTTCTTTAATAATGATGGGAAATCCGGCGCCCCCTTCATAGGAATGTCCCTTCCCCCATGAAAACTTCCTTCATGGAAAGATCCTCCCATATAACCAACGACCCCCCCCCCCACCTACCGGAAAAAATCCCCCCTGAAAACGTCTGTATACTTCCCAATAACCAATACTATATGTTAACATTGGGTAAAGCTCATAACTTTCAGCCCTCCCCCCGGGAACTTCGGGGGATTAAGTCATCCTAAAAGACATAGTTATCATATTTTCGACCATGCTGAACAAAATGGCTATCTCAAAATTTTGATCGGGTGCCTTTGGGAAAAAAATGAGCGTGGGAGGGGACCTAGTTGCCCTCCATTTTTTTGGTCACTTAAAAAGGGCACTAGAACTTTTAATTTCTGTTCCAATGAGCCCTCCCACGATATTCTAGGACCACTGGGTCGATACGATCAACCCTGGAAAAAAAAAAAAAAAAAAAAAAAAAAACAATAAACACGCATCCGTGATCTTTCTTCTGGCAAAAAAAATACAAAATTCCACATTTTTGTAGATAGGTGCTTGAAACCTCTATAGTAGGGTTCTCTTATACGCTGAATATGATGGTGTGATTTTCATTAAGGTTCTATAACTTTTAGAGGGTCTTCCCCCCTTTTTTCTAAAATCAGCCAAATTTTCTCAGGAGCGTAACTTTTGATAGGTAAGACTAAACTTGATGAAACTTATAGATTTGAAATCAGCATTAAAATCTGATTCTTTTGATGTATTTATTGGTATCAAAATTCCGGTTTTTAGAGTTTCGGTTACCATTGAGCCGGGTCGCTCCTTACTTACAGTTCGTTACCACGAACTATTTGAAAGGGAGCAATAGGTGGATTCTTGCACAATTTTTAAATCGGCGACGCTTGTTGTACTAAGAGACAATTTCAGAATGTTTGGATCCAATCCAACTTGGATCGAAATAAAAATTCAATAAATGAGAATTAATATTGATTTAGTTTTAAAAAAGAACGCTGTCCAGTCAATAACACTAGCAGTCTTGAATTCATTTTAAAGGTCCACAGTTTGCCTTCTAATCAGTTCCTCAAACTTATTCATCTGAGATCTTCAAGACACATTATTCATATTCAAAGGCATAGCTGGACAGTTATGCCTTCCTCCTGCGACAGTCCCATAAAAAAACCAATTGCAGGAGAAAACTGAAGAGTCGCTACGCTAAAAAAATAAAAATAAAAATTAAGCCTCGAAAATTCCGCAGACAATAGCCTAAGTATTGAATTTAGAAAAATTTAAGCAGCATGTAATTTTTTTTTATTGCAACAGCAATTATAACAGCAAATTTAATAGTAATTACAACATAGATAGCTAAATATCAACTGTCTCAAAATATATGTAATTTTTGATCTATCTATAGAAACCATTCCCCCTCCGCCTCAAAGAAACAGACTATACCTTAGCACTTTAAACACAGTAATAGTAATGAAAACAACAACAAATGATAATAAGAAGTAGAACAATAATAATAGTGATAATAAAAATAAAATTAATAATAATAATGATGAAAATAATAATAACAATACTTTATGATTTGCAACTTGTAATTTAAATTTTCAGCAAATTCAGTATTTCCATTCAAACAATAGCGCCACCTAATTTTCAAATAAATCAAAGAAGATGTAATTCTTGATCCATCTGCAGACATCCCCCCCATTAAATGAACTACTAAAACTTTACAGATTTTCACAATATAGGAACAATAATAATCACAATAATGATAATACGTGTGCGTGTAATCAAATACCCTTTAAACCAACCCATTCATTTCAACCCCATTAAGTAAATTGACTGTCATTGACTACATTCAAAAACAACAGGGTAATCTGCGGTTAAACAAAAATCATTACCATGAATGAAGGAATCTGATGCTCAAATCACCGCTCATATTGGCATCAATGAACTAAGTAAAATAGAACTAAGTAAAATTAATGCTGAGATTATAACCCTATAAAGCCTAAAATGAGGCTATTAGTAAAAGTTCAACTGTAATAAAGTACAGTAATGACAATAATTTACTTTTTAATGACATCTCTGTACCAAAAGAATTACCAATTTGTTTCTTTATGAGTCCAACATATGAAATTTATCACATGAATATGCTATTTCCTTCAATTGAAAGGGACGTCGAAAGTTGAAATTTGTATATATTGGAAGTCATTTTTATCCCAATAACGTCAAACGGAACACTAATTATTAGATCATTAGTTTCCAAAGGCTCCAGGAAGAATCCACCAGATTAATCTTTGGGGAGGTCTCCCCCCTCAATGCAGAGGCATTTCAACATGTTTTATGTAAGCCCTAAGCTAGAATACTCATTCCTAGTTTAGGGACCACAAGTACATAGCATCAACTACCTTACGACGAAGCTAAAACAGAAAAAAAATCATTCTAAGCACCATGTCCTTTACGAATCTACCTTCGTAGCTCTATAAATCCCAATCCTTAAAGAACTCAGATAGCAACTGATTGGCAAGTTTGGTACCGTTAGCACTAGTAGAGTAATCCCTATTACCCCTCACCATTGCAATCAACAATCTGGAACCTATGTGCTGCAGAACAGTTCCTTTCAGTGAATCATTTGTTCTTTTTGGGATCTTTTTTTTGGATCGGCGTTGGTTGTTACTACGATAACTATTTTTTTAAATGAATCTTGAACTTAAAAAATATGATAACTTATTAATTGTAGTTAATATAATATATTAAATAATTACAATTTAAGTTATTAATTTTGATTTTCTGTTAAATTTATATTATATATATTAAATACTTTCATTTAAGTTATTAGGCCTAGTTTTGATTTTCTGTTAAATTTAAAACTTACTTTGAGGTTCAATAGACCATTCAGATCCTGAATTACTACATGACGATCTTCCATTCGTCTTCTTGTATTCTTAATAGCCTGTACAGAGTACGGATGGAATGAAGAGGTGCTTAAAACATTCTCCAAATTACTGCTTTCTAATAAATTGTGACAAACATCATGGACAGATTGTAAAACAATTTTCATCAAATGAACAGGTTCGATTCCTGAAATTAAATAAAAAAAAATTTTACAAAAAGAATATGACAAGATCAATTGCAGTAAATTGCAATATGAAATGCTTTCTAAATAGAAATCGATATTAATTTATTGAACAACCATTGTCCCAATATACTCTAAAATATAATCAACTAAACATCACACATGGGTAAAATCTTCTCAGAGATGCGTTTGGAGTAGCCCCCCCCCCAACAAGGCACAAATCAAAAATGCACTGTATCCTTACTTTAAACATCATTTCTCCCAGGGACATAAATATTCTCCCTGTTGCTCAACAATGCCCTGCTGAGATTGGTCCAAAGGACTCTATCCTAGGACCAAAAAAACCCTTAAAAATTTGCCAATTCCATGTTTTGACATCCCCTTCCAATGTAGATTTTCTCGGCCTATTTGGCCTTCAGTATTTCGGCCCAAGTCCTCCTCCCATGGTATTTAATGGTATCAAGATTCTTAGATCATTTATCCAATAATTTCTCACAATTTCGTCTTTATAATTTTTGTGCATTTTTCAAAGTTTGTATTTTTGATTTGTTTAAACAGATAAGTTAAGAGCCATTCAGGCCAAGTTGCCAACAAATTATTCAAACACTAAACTAAAAAAGTTGATTCTGTGACCTCTCTTGCCTCATTAAGCTAAACTTTCATAGATTTTTTTCTTTTTAATTTAAAAAAGTTGGTTTTAAAGGACTGTTTGAAAAGAAAAAAATTGTGTTACCCAAAAATTTCGTATTTCTAAAGGTTATTGCGTTGCACGTCATGTAAAGGCTTATGTGAAAATCTTTCATTTGATACAAATTTCATGTCTCTATCTTAATTAGAAGCCTAATTAGATATAACTTTTAAAGATATTTACATTTACCAATATCTATGTTTTTTAAACTTTACTATTTTATAACTCAAAAGATACACAAGAGAAAACCATGAAACTGTGCACATAAACTAATTTTATATCATAACCTGCAATATGTCTACAAAATTGCATGTAGGTCTGAAAAGGTTGAGTTTTTGGCAGTGTTGACTGGATATGGATTGAGCTAAACTTTCTTCTTCAAAATAATAATAAAAAAAAAAAAACATAACAAAGATTTTTTCATGAAAATTTGGGCAAAGACAGGATTATTACAGTCTTGTTCATGTTGCATACAGAGGAGGGGCAGCTACCCCCTCCCCCTGTACATCAGATTTACACTAGGTATGTCTGAAAAAGCAGATGGTTGAAAAGTCATGGTTGAAAAAGCAGTTGATAAAAGGTAGATGGTTCAAAGAGCTGGAAATAAACAGCTGGAATGACCAAATAAAAGTCAAACAAGAAGCAATTATCCATAATGTCTTGGAAATTTTTTGCTCTAATCCAAGATGATTAATGTTAAAGCTTATTGATGATTTATGATTTTTAGTGATTACTTATTAATAAATATTTCATAGGTATAATATAACTTGCTGGCAATGTAAGGTTTTGTGAACTGCAACTATAACTTCAGCTCCCCCCCCCCACCCTTCATCACAGATTCAGCCCCCCCCCCCCTCCACCTAAACAAGAAGCTACTTATGCCCATGGTCTTGTTCTTAGAAAATCCTAAATTAGACTAGATTTAAAGCCTCTTAGTTTAAACCTAGAGTTCCATTCCTGCACATTTCACAAAGTCCTGAGAATATATGTTTAATTTTGAAACGAAAAAAAAAACCTTTGAAGCTGACTCCATTAAATATTGAGCATGAAAAATGAACAAAAAAAAGAAACGGGTCAAAAATGAGTAAAAAAACAACAAGCTAAATAGATGGCACCAAAAGCTTAAGAAGACATAGCATTTTTTTTAGGTGTAGTTGTCTTTGGAAATCAACAGAAAATTAATGTTTGAACTTTTATGGACAAAAAACGTTCTGAAATTGAATTAATTAGTTAATATATTAGAACATATACCCGCTATAAAAACTTATAAACCTAAAACATCCTCTTCAACCACAAAAAAAAATCAAACAAGAAAAAAAAATAAAAAGGTCAATTTAAAAGGAAATACTTTGCACATTTTGCAAACAATTTAAAATAGACTAATAGTCCATTTGGAAGAAAAGAAGCAGACTAGCCCAACTTCCTTTTTACCTGAAAATTTGAGCTTTAGCCTTTCTTATCTTTCTTTTTTGTCACAGTCCTAGTGGTTTTATTTGGTTTATTTCCTTTTGATTCTTTAAGTTTTAATTCTTTTTTACATTTTTGACAACCCTTTTGACATTTGATCTTTATTAAATAGTTTTGTTATATTTGTTTTTGATGTTTTTAACCGTTTTTATTGGCCCTTGAGTGCAAATTCAGCGTATCTAGGATTGTGATTGCCATTTTTTCAGAAATAAATCTTATCTTACAGCAAAATGGTTTCACTTCAAATTCCTTGTTTGACTCAAAAATAAATGTTCTTACTGCACTTTTTTAAAGAAAAGACAGAAGGCTTACCTTTGTCATCCAGTTGATCTGGGTAACCTATCTTGTGCAGGACTTCTTCCACTGACTTTCTTGCAATTTGGACCAATAGACTGGGAGAACATGGTGTATCTCTAAAATTAAAAAAAAAAAAAAAAACTGGTAGCAAACTGAACTCTTTTATTCAAACTTGTCAGCCCTGAATCAGTAAAGACAATAAATCTTTTTGGACCTATATCAACATTGCTAATCAATTAATAATTCTCAGATCACAGTAGCTAATCATAACAAAATGGAAAAAAAATGGTAATGAAGAAAATAAAAAGGATACTCACAGTTAGTGAAAGAAAAAGAATACAATGCCTTGGTCTTGGGCTGCCCACTACTATTCCTGGAGAAGCCCAAAAACACTTTGAGATGACACATAATATTGCTGTTTTACTTCTACTACCAACAACAAATTGCATCACCAAGCTGCTTGATGCCAACAAAGCTGCACATACTCCTCGTCAATCAGAACCAGTCCAAAGATTTACTCCTTACTCCTTTCCATTAATTTTCAACTTTCTCTAAATCTTTTCTTATGATCTCTTTGTACCCTAGTTAATGATAACCTGTCCCAGATGGATGGCCAAAACGCAAGATTTTTGACAAGCTACCATCCTTCATCTTGAAAATATGACCTAGCTACCATAATATTTCCTTCACTGTAGCCTCAAAAAGTGATATGAAACCTCCTTTTTTGCAAAACTTACAGTTTGACATACAGTCAGTCAATGTACATATACCTTTTAATAGACAATCCCTACAGAAAAATCTGGCATACCTTCCTCAACCATTTTAAAACCCCACAAAGAGAGCCATACTTGACCCTGTCATCATGAATTACTCTTCAGTTAAATCTGCATATGCCATTGAATCAATTTTAAATTTTATCCATTAAAACAATTTCTATAAAAACGTTTTCTAAATGTTGGTTTTCTCTTAACTAGATTATAACTTCTACTGCAACCACGACTCCCAAAGTTTTGTTTTGATGATCCTGGATTATTATTCTATAAATCTATACAACTTTTAATACTTCCAAGTTAGAGTCAACTATTTTTTTTTTACTAGACAGTTTCCTGGAAACTATTTTAATAAATTTTTGCTAAATATAGCTGTTAGAGAACTGTTACAAAGCCTTAGAAAAATCATAGAAATTAAAAAAATCTACTGATAAAATTATTATCTCTTACTTGGTAAGCACAATATCATAAGCCTAATAATATTTGATATTGCATGTTTTTTGTCATTTTAATTTTTAATAGTATTACTCTTAAGATAGTTCAGTTGCATCTTTTATATTTATTGTTTAACATAATATTAATTTGAACTGGACTTTCTGTAAAGTAGGCTTAATTTTTCTTTGCTTAGGTAAGAAAGCTCACTCTATCAATATAGTCAGGGTATCATTTTTATTTTAGAGAGAGATATATATTTATTATACCAAACAACAGCATCAACGGCCACCCCAAGAAGTAAAAAACATGTCCAGGGGGTGGCAAAAATACACTAAAATAATAAAAGACAAAATAAACAAAACAACTAATACAAATTACACATCTTAATCACCCCTAAAAACCTTACAACTCAACAATTACAATCATACCCTAAGTGGCCACAATTATTTATTTACACAACCCACACCCCCACCATCCCAAAAAAATTCATGCTTACTAAAAAGGATTTCTTTAATCGCCCTCTTAAACAAGGAAATATCACTAATCTTTTTAATATTCTGATCAAAATGGTTCCAAATTCTAATTGCCTTATGAAGCACAGAAAATTTTGACTAGATTGAAACAATCAACAGAGTATTAATCTCTGCAGAAGATCAAATATCATAATTGTGGATAGAGGATTGCAATTGTGCTAAATTATCAAAGTATAAAAGATTCAGCAAATATCTTTTTCTGATGTATCTCAATCATGCTCCCAAATTGTTTTGATACAAATAAAAATTTCAAGGACTACCGCCTGGTATATATAAAAGATTTTAGCTTGGAGTAGGTTTTCATTGAAGAATGAGATATTACTTTAATAAATAGGCAATTTATGTATAAAATGCTATATATTGTAAGAAAATTGCAGGGATCTCAACATTCTGGGGCCACTTGCCTGGTACACCAGCAATAGAAGAGTAAGCAATGATTATAGAAATTTTGCATTTTATATACAAAAAAAGCTATACCATGATCTGTCTTGTAAAGCTTTATTTTTATTCACATCATTTTACCATGGAAATTCACACTTTAGGTTTACTATTACTTATATTTCTGCTGTAGCACAGTGAATTGATGCTCTATTTGGCAATACAGGGTCTGTGGTTTGATCCCTACTGCTCCAAGGTTAGCTGACAAGCTTGCAAATTGTCCCAGTAAAAAAAGACCCAGCAACTGAAACATTGATTTGATGCCTTATGTGCCAGCAATGGCTCTGGAGGATCTTTATCCTTTTATCATTTAGCCTACTTATTTTTTAAGGCATCATGACTTGTGTTATAAACAGCCCAGCATTAGAAGATTGTTTAGTCTTTACACTTGTATGTTTTACTGATAAGAGTGCATATTTTTTGCTTTGGTTTATTTTTACTGACTCAAAGTCTATATTTTGTTGGTTAAGTCAAAATTAAGATGAATATTAAGAAAACTATTTCTATGAAATATTATCCTTGTGTGATTTGGGAGGATTGCATTTTAGTTCTATCAACAAGACTTAATGGCTTTTTAAACCAAAGTAGCCTCTACATTTCTATGCCAAAAATTTCCTGTTTTTTTTTGTCTATACTATACTTTTTGTGTATTTTTATACACTACAGTGACCTACCAAACCTGCCTTTCTTAAATTATTATTTTGTCTCTTTTAGCAGTATAAAGCCCATTCACATTCCTGCTTAGCTATAGATTAATCCCCAGCTATCATCACTATAAACCAATCAAGGATATTTGCAAAAGAGGAAGAAAATTGTAATTATAGCTAGACATTGATATCTGGCTAAGCATGCATGTGAATTGGTCTGAACAGCATTAAAAAAAATCCTCCCTGTTCTGCCACTTACAAAATGGATTTTCTTGTGTTTTTTAGTCATTGTGTAGAGCTTTGTTGCTCTTTGCTTGCTAAATATTATTCTAAATTCTATAATTATTATTCATTATTCTATAAATAAAAATTATCAATAAAGTATTAATTACAACTATCAGCCTAATATTATGAACAACTCATTGAATAATCTATATATCTGAGATCAACACAACTGAAAAAGCTCCTCTAGGGGCAGTCTGATCTATTCATCATTTTACAAAAGTGAACCCTGCTAAAGTAGTAAGGAAATGAGCATTGTGGCTTTAAAATATAATTGGAATACAGAAAATGGGCTTTGTATTTATTCATCAGGGAGGGAGGGGTTAAAGTGAAGCAATAAATGGTCTACCTGATACACATTTAGGAAGAAGACATGTAAGTATTCAAGATTGTTCTAGAGTAGTTTTCAGCATTTTTTAGGACTTCCTTCAAATTGCTCTATGGTCTTACCAAACAAAATAATTACTACCCTCCCCCTAAGTTCCAAGGTGTCAGTACACAGTGCCAACCCTTTGGAACTTTGGGTGTCTTTGTCATCTTCATTTAGCTTATGTATCTGCATTTGTTGGCACACTGTATGACTTTGTATGCATATTCTTTATATAAACCCCCCCCCCCCAACTCAAAACCCTAGCTTTGTCCCTGTCTTTATCTCCACCTCTTCCCTCTCCAAAAAGCATTGATGTTTGATGCTCTTTTCTAATCTTTATGTTAGGCTAGAAAAACAAAACCCTGAGAAATAGATTTAGCCTACTGCTCTAAAAAGATTCAAGGGAAGTGCTTGGGGCTTATTCCTTTGCTTAATCTTGATTTATGAGATTTCTTTATTGATTTCTTAAACCTAAGAAAAAGATCTTGATGCAACTTAAAATTCTGCTAAAACAAAAGGAATTATATCTTCAAAACTTTGGTAAAATTCTAGTTTAGCTACTTTTTGCTATCTTGAAAAAGGGTTAGGTTAGGAAAATGAAATTTTCAGTAATGAGTCTAGGGCCAAAAACATACTCTGGGAAGGTATTGCCAAGCTTCTATGTTATCCCTCTTCTGATTTCTAAATCTTAGAAATTTGCCTAATTGACAGGTTGAAATAATCTATTGAAATTTGGACAAAACAACATTTTACATTAATTTTCAGTTATGAGTTTCTTTTTCTCTGGTTTTAGTTCTGAAAAAGTAATTTCTGTTATTTGAGTAGAATTTTAAACCATATCAATGTTTTTTTCCCTAAATTTAAGAGATATATTTGCAGATCTTTGCAACCTCATAAATTGGGATTGAGCAAAATTGTGAAGCTGAAAACAGTTTTTTGTACTTCATTTAAGCAGAAGATATATTTTGAAAGGTTTTACTTTTATAACACAAAATTTCTTAAAGTTCATCAAAGGTCAAAGCCCTCTAGAGGGAGAAGGAGTGGAGGTAGGTACTTCAAAATACCTTCTTGAGACATAGGCATACTTTAGTCTGTAGAACAGTCCCTATAGAAAGTGTCATTTTTCTAGCCTAACCCCTTGAAAGATAGCTAAAAGTAGCTAAACTAGAATTTTATCCTCATTTTTATGGTGTAGAAGAATGCAGAGCCTAGTGATTGCTCTAGGCCTATGCCTATCAAAATTTTTATTCAAAAGATTTTATCTCAGTCTTGGGTTTTCAGTCTCTTTCCCATGTAGGCTATTTTAGGCACTAGATTCAACTAGCCTACTTTCAAAGTTAGCAAAAGCCCTTCACCTAGTACTTTACCAAGGCCAGTACTCTTTGCAGGGAAAGGTTGGAAATAGATGCATCATAAGATTTTTCCTTGCAAATTTTAGGTCTTAGATCTGATCTTGAAAGTTTAATTTGTCTACCTCAACTAGCCTAATTTCCAGGATAGAAAAAACCCCTAATCCATACTATTACTGGAAGGGCATTACTGACAGAGAAAAAATTTACTGTCTATGGTAATTGCTCTTATTAGCCCAAAGACAATTGATGAGCCTTTGAAAAATAAATATAGGCTATTAGGACTATGTTATTTACTCGTTTCCAATATACTGTAAGATCCAGTCATTAACTTGACCCTGGAGCTCACACTTCCTTATATAATATGAAGGAACCTTCAATGGTAGAAAATCATTGGGATTTTTGGTAGAAACAAAATTTTGTAAAAACTCCTTGGAATTCATTTTCAAATATTTTGCCAAAATTTATTGTTGCCGCCAGCACAAGAAACAAATCCATGACAAGGGTTAGAAAAACAATCCATGTTTGTCACCGTTGCCAAAAATAAGAAAAAATTTGCCGCTCGCGACGCTTTGCGTCGCTCGCAGGTACAGCTTTTCGATGACATAGATCTGTGTTCATATAGATGTAACGCGGAAGTGCACGGTTTGCATTTTTTTTCATGTGATAGTTCGTCGAATGCGCTGGAATATTTCGCCATATCACGCAAACCAGCAAAATGTAGAATACGTGAGATCGCATCCGTGTGAACCGAGAGTACAGCTAGGTTCTGACCAGAAGTACATAACCGTAAGAGAAGTACAAAACTGCCATAAGCGCAATGCTGGTCTCAAATCAGGCTAGACCCTTGCGTACGTTTTCTTCCGGCTGATTTCTTCGTGTTTTGGAACATGGAGACAAATGACATTCTGTTGCTAGGTGACAGGAATGGAAAACTGTTGTGATTTCCCTCTCTGCTGATAGAAGTACTGTGGTGCGCAAGAATGAAAAGCTGACTTACCTTGTGCTTGAACAAAACTTAATCGATTCACAAAATTTTGAAAATACGAAAAACAAAATGATATATGCATTCTACATTCAATAACCAGTACTCAAATTCCAATCAGGTATGGTTTATTTGTGAAATTCAAATAATATTCTCAAATAACGATAACAAAGTTCGAATAACGACAAAAAACATTTAAAGTTCACCGCGAACACATAAGGAGGGATTGTTTCTGTTCGCGACGGTACTTCCCTTCTCTCCCTTTTTCACTTCCAGCGTCAAGCATGCCTAATGAGGGAATTGGGGATATTCCACTCGTGTGGAACCAGGACATACTGATTCACTCTCATGAGTGCCGACACCGTTTCTGGGTCCAGCTTGTTTCTTAGAGGTGTTTTATTTAACCTAAGCAGCGAAAATTGTCTTTCCGGTGCTGCTGATGAATGTGATAGAGACATAAATATCTGCATGAACGCTGGCAGCGCACTAAACATGGGATTGTCACCAGCGTCAGTGAGCTTGCCAAGCTCACGCCAAAATTCCCCTTGTTCTTTTTTGACCAAATCGCCCAGAGAATCGCAGATAATTCTGAGCTTCCGCCTGTCTCTGTCGAGTCGGTCAATATCAAAACTCACAGTAGCGGAAAACCGTGAGTAAATTCCTACCAAGCTATTAATACGGTCACTTGCCGCTTTCTTTGGGTCAACGCACTCCAGCTGAACTAAAAGCTTGTCACTGGAATCGACCCTTCTAATGATTTTTTCAAACAGTGTTTGGTAAAACATGACACACTTATTTTTAGCGGAAATCAGCTTGCGACTAAAATCCGCGTCTCCACTAATTCCTTCAGAGAGCGCCAGAGACTTGGGCCCAAAATAGATGTTTTAGTAAGGTCTTAGATTGTTCGGGGAACTCACATTTATTTTGAAGGGGTCTGTTCTGTCTACAACTTCCTGCTCAATGAAGTTCTGCATAATTTCCTTCAATGTTTCCCGGACTTTCTTCAGGATTTGTGAACCCTGACAGTTTCATTTTGAAACTCAAGGTTTAACTCATTCACGACAAGTGATATATACCCCAGAAAGAGGTAAAAAAGACGAAGCTTGACATTCCCGAGTCCCTCATGAATGCTCACGGCTGTGAAAATGTTATCAGCGATCATACTCTGAAGACTTGCATTACACTTGCATTATCAGACACAAAACCAATAAGGTTGAATAAAGGGATATCTTTATCGCGCATAGCTCTCCTGTACAGCCGTTTCCATCGTACCTTGGTGGAGGCAAAAGCATGGGCAGATTTTTTGTTTTGGGGCATGGATAAAACGTTAAAACTGGTCAAAACGAATCACATTCTAGAAGTTTTGAATTTCACGGACTTCTTCAGTACGTCAGCTGGTCCAGCGGAGCTGGAGCACCATCTATGGCCACTAGATGTAAGAGTAGTGAGTCAGTTGGTCCGCTACCCCATTTTGGCTCGCCGCAAAGATTGATTTTCTGAGTGATGCCAATTCCATACCGTGTGAAAAAAAATCCATGTTTTATTGAAAAATCCATTTTTTTTATTAAAAATCCATGGAAATCCATAACATTTCCAAAATCCATTTCAGGGGTTAAAAAATCCATGTTTTCATGGATAAATTCATGGCTGTGGCAACCCTGATTGGCAGATTGCAAGTAAATTGAATCCGACCTTTTTTTCCCCCATATCTTCATAGCCATGTCTTTAAAATAAAAGTAAATAGCAATAAAAGTAAAATATTGGGATGATTTGGACCCCATTTGGTTGTTCCATTTTGATCCCTTGAGGGGACTAAAAACAGTCAATAGTTTAAGAGCCTGAAATCCCTTTTGGGCGTTATTGCAAAACAAAAAATATACCCTTAGAATCACCACTGTTGAAAATACTAGATAAGAAATAGGCACACAAACTTTAAAAAAAACGCCTCAAATATTTGTTTATATTCATTTTTGTTACGTTTTTACGAGTCAAACATACACTTCGTAGTGGGGGGGGGGGGAGGGAGGTTCAAATAGGAATTATTACATATATGAGGGGGGTTGCCCTCTCCTCAATACCTCAATCTTTACGCTAAATTCATTTTCAGAGGACAAGAAATAGAACCACAGGAAAAGGGTTTCTAAAAAATTATTTCCAGAAAAAATATGGAATTCCCCATGCATGAAACAAGCAGCACCTTCAATTTTGATGTAGAAATTTGAAAAATTTTCACATGAATCTTCCAGAGCTAAATAATCACTAGACAGTGTATAAAATAGGCAGGGATAAAAGGGGGAATTTGCCATTTTCGGATGTTTTGTTATATTAGAAAGTTTTCGAGTTTAATGAACAAAACTTTTAGGTGCATGTCCATAGCCTAATCTACGCAGTGGAAAGGGCTTCTGAAGAGTCCCCATTCCTCTTTAATTTCAAATGAAACTGACCTTCCTTGAACGAGAAGATATTTTATGTTATAAAATTACACTTTTACAAAAGGATTTAGAAATTAGGTCCCCAATTCCTCTGAGTCATAAGCAGCACAATAGCGCTGCCTAAGTAAAGAACGATGTTGGCACAATGTATTATTATTTTTTTTCTCCATATCCGGGCACTTCGTATCGAAGGAGTTGTCGTAGAAACTTCGAAAAGGGCTCATTCGATTGGAAATTGGAGTGGATAGTGCCCTTTTTAATAGTTGAAAGGGATTGGAGGGCAACTAACCCCCCCCCCCCCTCGCCCATCATTCCCCCAAACACATCCAATCAAAATTTTGAGATAGCGATTTTGTTCAGGGCAGTTGATTTCCGGATAGAAAATATATTTTTGAGGAGGACACTCCCCCACAACCCTCTGGGCAAAGGTTTTAAGTTATGCCCTGAGGGCATATATGAACAATGTTGGCACAATGTATTATTTATTATTTTTTTCCTTTAGAGCAGGGTACTTCGTATCGAAGAAGTTGTTGTAGAAACTTCAAAAAGGGCTCATTCAATTGGAAATTGTAGTGGCTTGTGCCCTTTTCATAGTCGAAAGTGATTGGAGGGCAACTGCCCCCCCCCCCAAACGCCCATCATTCCCCCAAACACATCCAATCAAAATTGGAAAAAAGTGATTAGAAAGCAACTAACACCCCTTCCACGCCCACCATTTCCCGAAACACATCCAATCAACATTTTGAGATAGCCATTTTGTTCAGCGTAGTTGATTTCAGATAGAAATTATGCTTTCGAGGAGGACACTCCCCCTAAGCCTTCATGACAAGGATTGTAAGTTAAGCCCTGGGGGCATATAAGGTTTCTATAGAAGGCGTTGTCATAGAAACTTCAAAAAAGGCTCTTTCGATTGGAAATTCAAAGGGCTAGTGCCCTTTTTGATAGTCGAAAGTGATTGGAGGGCAACTAGCCCCCCCCCCCCCCACGCCCATCATTCCCCAAAACACATCCAATCAAAATTTTGAGATAGCTATTTTGTTCAGCGTAATTGATTTCCAGATAGAAAATATGATTTTGAGGAGGACACTCCCCCACAACCCTCGGGGCAAGGGTTGTAAGTTATGCCCTGGGGGCATATAAGGTTTTTATAGAACGCGTTGTCGTAGAAACTTCAAAAAGGGCTCATTTGATTGGAAATTAAAATGAATAGTGCCCTTTTTAATAGTCGAAAGTGATTGGAAGGCAACTAACACCCCTTTCACGCCCACCATTTCCCCAAACACATCCAATAAAAATTTTGAGATAGCCAATTTGTCCCACGACGTTCAAAGTTCAGGAAATTATACCTTTGAGCAGGACACCCCCCCCCCACAGTCTTCAGGGCAAGGGTTATAAGTTATGCCCTGGGGGCATATAAGGTTTTTATTGAAATCTTTGTTGTAGGAACTTGAAAAAGGGCTCATTCGATTTGAAATTCAAAGGACTAGTGCCCTTTTTAATAGTCGAAAGTGATTTGAGGGCATCTAACCCCCATCTCACGCCCACCTTTTCCCCAAACACATCCAATCAAAATTTTTAGATAGGCATTTTATTCAACGTAGTTGAAAGTTTTGGAAATTATGTCTTTTAGGATGCCAACCCCTCCCCCCACAGCCCTCATG
This sequence comes from Artemia sinica, assembly GCA_027921565.1. NCBI lineage: Eukaryota > Metazoa > Arthropoda > Branchiopoda > Anostraca > Artemiidae > Artemia > Artemia sinica. The sequence continues at coordinate 29,593,413 of CM051259.1, read as the reverse complement.
GCAAGGGTTGTAAGTTATGCCCTGGGGGCATATAAAGTTTTTATTGAAAGCGTTGTCATATAAACTTCAAAAGGGCTCATTCAATTGGAATTTGAAAGGGCTAGTGCCTTTTTTAATAGTTGAAAGTGATTGGATAGCGACTAACGCCCCTCTTACGCCCACCATTTTCCCAAACACATCCAATCAAAATTTTGAGATATCCCTTTTGTTCAACGTAGTTGAAAGTTCTGTAAATTAGGTCTTTTAGGATGATAACCCTCCTCAAAACCCTCAGTGCAAGGGTTGTAAGTTATACACTGGGGCATATAAAGTTTTTATTGAAAGCGTTGTCGTAAAAACTTCAAAAGGGCTCATTCAATTGGAAATTGAAGGTCTAGTACCTTTTTTAATAGTTGAAAGTGATTGGATAGCGACTAACACCCCTCTCACGCCCACCATTTTCCCAAACACATCCAATCAAAATTTTGAGATATCCATTTTGTTCAACGTAGTTGAAAGTTCTAGAAATTAGGTCTTTTAGGATGATAACCCCCTCAGACCCCTCAGTGCAAGGGTTGTAAGTTATGCCATGGGGGCGTATAAGGTTTATATAGAAATTTGTTGCATAAATCATAGGTAGCGCGATCGCGCTGCCTAATTAAAGAACGATGTTGGCACAATGTATTTTTTTTCCATACCAGGGCACTTCGTATCGTAGGATTTGTCGTAGAAACTTCGAAAAGGGCTCATTAGATTGGAAATTGGAGTGGCTAGGGCCCTTTTTAATAGTCGAAAGTGATTGGAGGGCAACTAGCCCCACCCCTCGGCCATCATTCCCTCAAACACATCCAATCAAAATTTTGAGATAGCCATTTTGTTCAGCGTAGTTGATTTCCAGATAGAAATTATGTTTTTGAGGAGGACAGTCCCCCACAGCCCTTAGGGCAAGGGTTGTAAGTTATGCCCGGGGGGCATATAAGAACGATATTGGCACAATGTATTATTTATTAATTTTTTCCTTTAGAGCAGGGCACTTCGTATCGAAGAAGTTGTCGTAGAGACTTCGAAAAGGGCTCATTCAATTGGAAATTGGAGTAGCTTGTAGCCTTTTTAATAGTCGAAAGTGATTGGAAGGCGACTAACACCCCTTCCACGCCCATCATTTCCCGAAACACATCAAATAAAAATTTTGAGATAGCCATTTTGTTCAGCGTAGTTGATTTCCAGATAGAAATTATGTTTTTGAGAAGGACAGTCCCCCACAACCCTCAGGGCAAGGGTTGTAAGTTGTGCCCTGAGGGCATATAAGGTTTTTTTATAGAAGGTGTTGTCGTAGAAACTTCAAAAAAGGCTCATTCGATTGGAAATTGAAATGGCTAGTGCCCTTTTTAACAGTCGAAAGTGATTAGAGGGCAATTCACCCGCCTCTCACGCCCGCCTTTTCTCCAAACACATCTAATCAAAACTTTGAGATAGCTATTTTATTCAACGTAGTTTTAAGTTCTGGAAATTAGATCTTTGAGGATGACAACCCCCCCCCCCTCCCACAGCCTTCAGGGCAAGGGTTAAAAATTATGTCCAGGGGTCATATAAGGTTCTTATAGAACGCGTTGTCGTAGAAACTTCAAAAAGGGCTCATTCGATTGGAAATTGAAACGGCTAGTGCCCTTTTTAATAGTCGAAAGTGATTGGAAAGCAGCTAACACCCCTTCCCCGCTCACCATTTCCCCAAACACATCTAATAAAGATTTTGAGACAGCCATTTTGTTCCACGCAGGTTAAAGTTCAGGAAATTATATCTTTGAGCAGGACACTCCCCCCACAGTCTTCAAGGCAAGGGTTATAAGTTATGCCCTGGGGGCATATAAGGTTTTTAATTGCTGAAAACTTTTCGGCAAAAGTGCAAATTTTGTTCTGGCCTTGGGAAGGCATAGGGGTTTTGCGCCCAACTTATGTAAATTTCTGCTCGTTTTGAGTTTGAATCGGTTATTTATTGTAATTTCTGTTCGTTTTGGGTTTCATTTATTTATCGATGCTGATTTGTGGTAGTTTCACGCTTGGTAGATTATTTGATTTTATTTTTGCTCATTTTTTGTTTAATGGAATTCTTTACTTTTCTTTGAAAAACTTATTTTGTGGAAAAAGTGTTTTTAATTAATAGTCGGATAAGGGGTGCTCAAACGCATTACAAGTGTATTTTAGGCTTATTATTATAATTTCTAGATCCTAGCCTTCTGACTAAGTTGTATTTTTTTTCTGTGTGACAGAACCTATGTTGCTATCATGAGTCACGTAAGAAAATATGTCTTCATTGAACACTCAGTTAAACTTGGAAAAAATCAAAGTTTTTTTTATACTTTCGTGGTGCAGGTTTTACGACTAAATTGCCATATACTGAGTGTCAAACTGGTCAAAATTGTCACTAATTTTGCCTGGTAGAATTGTCGATAGATGGTTGTTTTACGAATTCTTTTGTTTTTATACCAACGGGAAAATACTACAGTTTTTATCCCATCGGACGAATATTGAAGGAAAATCTAGTATCTTCGATAAAAAGGTCCGGCTTTGTCTAATGGTTGAGATGGAAAATGATCGTACTGTTTATATCTCTCTACAGTGCCCGGGATTATCAAAATGGGTACAGGATTATCTATCTAATAGCGCTGCATTTCGTGTTGCCAATTTTAGCAATTCAACGTATGCTGGAATATACTCCATGGATTTTGAATTTCCTTTGATGTAAACAAATCCTCAAAACTGCTTTAGAATATTCTAAAAAGTCACTACGTCAACTAAAATTCTTTTGTCGAAAATAAAGAAACAACAATATTTTAGAAGCAATACGATTTCCGTCACCTTACGATAGCGCTGAGGAAAGAGCTGTGCCTGTTAATTAAACATGATCAGGTTCGATCCCGCGTGTTGTAAGGAAATTGTAAAAAAACATTTGTCCTATCATAATTTTTTTTCTTTTTAGATTGTGGAATTTTATAGAATGCTGGTCGAAAAATTCATTTTTAAGAAATTCATTTTGTGAAAAAGCTATTCGGGTATGTCAAAATTTTAATATAAACACAAAACGTTTATATACAAACTTTTAATAATAAATAATAATAATTTATTTATGACCCACATATGAACATTATAAATGACACTGCGGAGTAATAGAAATATAAAAGAAAAAAAAAACAACAACAATACAAAATCAAACAACAACAAACAAAATACAAATTAACCGATATCACGATGAAAAAAACAAACTAAGGGGTCAGTGACAGAAACAACATTACTGGTATTCATAATCATATTAGAACATAGAAGTCACACTGGCCAGTCGCGCGCAAGCATCAATGACACCATAACGGGATACAATATTTCTATTTTTAAAACGGCCGGGTAGATACATCAGATATTTACAATATCTAAAGTAACCACTTCTAAGTCTCCGTAAATCTTTTTTCCTCAATAAGTGGTGGAATCCAGATAGAAAATTTACTCCTGGAGAGCAAAAACTATTATAAAGCCGAGCTAGGCCCTTACGGTTATAACGCCCTCTATTTGGAGATATCTTACCGTATGACACACGAATATTTTCTAATGCATTAGTAACCAACTCGGAAAAAGTTTCAGAAATTGACGGGCAAAACGATATACCAAGCCACTTGACTTAATCCAAACAAGGTAATGAAATCGAACCAAGGTTTAATGGAGATACAGAAAATCTACTATTAAAGCACATAAACTCACACTTTCCCATATTAACAGATAGGCCAATATCACTAAGTAGAGAAGACAGCTTACGGAAGTTCTGAGCCAGCCCTCGACGAGAAAAACTAACTAAAAGGACATCGCCGGCGTATGTAATATAACTTACACCAATATCACGAAAAAACACAGTAGGAGATAGATGTTTTAAACAAGTAGCGAGGACAAATTTAAATATATCAGGAGATAAAACTCCTCCCTGCCTAATGCCTTTCATAACAGCTACCGAATCAGAAGTATTTGACAGCCACTTAATACGTACATAAGCTTTATCATACCAATATCGCAATGTAGAAATAACTGAAAAATTGACTCCGGAACAAGCAAGGGAATGCAAGGCCTGGGCGTGAACAACATTATCAAAAGCCCCGGAAATGTCTACTGTGCAGCAATACAATGAACGCTTCTGGACAAAAGCTTCCTTTAACAACCGGCTGAGCACATGATGCGCCTGGGGACAACCAACCCCTCTTCTAAATCCTAGTTGAAAAGACGAAAAATCGCACTTAGAAGTTATTTCAGGCAAAAGAACATACTCAAAAAAAAAAAAAAAAAAAATCTTACTCATAAAGCAAGATATAGTAATCGGTCTATAATTCGAGCATGAATCTGGATCTTTACCGCGTTTAAGTATAGGCGTGAGACTACCGGAAAGAAAACTATCAAGAACCAGAGATTGAGCTATACAAATCTGGAATAATAACTGCAGGTGGTTCAACAATAATGGGCAATCATAAGCAAAATTCCTAAAGCATTGGCCATCACAATCAGGAGAATCTGATCTTTTGACTTTCTTCAGCGCCCAATGTAAATCACTCAAACTTATCGCAGGGACTCTATATTGACAAACAGACACTGGCAGGACCGAACTAAATAGATTAGAAAAATGTTCCTGAACACACTGTTAGTCTCCCATCGACTCGCCAAAACTAGCGAAAATTAGAATGCAAACAATTTAATATTTTTACCTCTCATTTTTGGTTTCTGATGTTTTACTTCTGAATTCTGACATGATTTTAAAAGAAACAAGAATTTTGCATTCCGCAATCAATGTACGGTGAAATAAAATAATTCACTTAAATTACAAGCAAAAATTTGCAGTTTGTCAGAGGCGTCAACTCTCGAAAACGTAGGGGTAGGGAGGGAGGATGGCAAATTATTTTTCAAATCCGGAAGGGATGGCTATTTTGTTTTTTCCTAATTTTTAAATGAAAATACCCAACAAGGGTATTTATAAAAACCTAGAGGGAAACCTCCCCCTCCAATTGGTGCCATTGCAGTTTCCGCATTAAAATTTTATAAAGATGGTAGTGTTTTTGCACCTTAGTGGGAAATTCTCATTGTGACTTCAAATTTCTTATCTGGACCTCACCATATCTGGAGTCAAATCATATACAAACTGTAAAAAAAAAATTATTTGCTTGAAATTCTCGATATTGCCTTTAATTCCTACATGGCGGTATTTGTAAAAAAGCACAATTCGAACTACGCATTTAATTTGCATAGGAATAAAACGCGCAAAAATAATTTGAAGATCGCTGGCTTGATGTGCAGAAATCACAACTACCCTTGACTTATATTTTAGAAGATTTTCAGTTCATTTGCTGCTGTTAAACTTCTATTATTGCTACAAAATAATCAGCGAAATATCACAAATTACTACGAAATTTTTAAAGAGATGATTAGTTTTTCAATGTAGTCCTTTTTCAACAATTTGTTATTCACGTGATTCCTGAACACTTTTCTCGCGTGCAATGGAAAATTACAACGCATGTAAATGTTTATTTTCCCACAAAAGAGCTCGTAAAAAATCGTCCATAATCTGATCAATTTCTGAGGTATGTCAGAACTAAAGGTTACTGTTTTACGGTTCTTGGAGCAGTAAGAATTCCTTATTTTGAAAACCAACAGTGATGATTTTATTGTTTTTCGCGTTTGAAAATTCTCGGTGAGCGATGAAATTTCACAAAAATGGTGGCATTTTCAGAGCATAGCAGGAAAATTCAATTTCTATTGTAAATTTTATATTGCGATTGCAAATTTTCATGCAGAACATGTAAAATGTAATTTAGATTTTTGGTTTAAGTTTGGTATCCTTTTAAAGGCCACACATTTCTCAGGTTGACTGTGCTTGACGTTGAAAAATATGCTCGATAAAATTACCGGGAAATGGCGGCATTGATCCATTATAATGCAGGAATCGAGTTTCGACTGGAAATTCTGCATCGTGATTACGAATTTTCATGGGAATAATGGGAAATTTCTAATTCTAATTTTTGGTTCAAGTTCGACATGGTTTTAGATGTCACACATAGCACAAGTTGACTCAGCTTGAATTTGATAAATATTTTCAAAATAATTATGCAAAGATGGCAGTATTGTCCCAGCAATACGCGAAAATTGTACTTCCATTGCAAATTTTGTATTGTGAATGCAACACTTTGATGGGAACCGTTGGAAATGTAAAACAATTTTGTTGTCATTTTGTTGTAAACAATAAATGTCAGACTTTTATTTCCTACGGTAGCATATTGAAATGCAAATTTTGATGGGAACCATGGAAAACCTGTAGTTTCAAAATTTTTGGTTTAATTTTGGCATGCTTTTAAAAGCCACTCAAACAAAATCGACTGCCCTGGAAGTTGGAAAATATAAGTTTTCATTCCATTCTGAAACTTGCAGTGCGTGTGATAAAATTTCGCAAATACGGCGGTGGTATTTTCGTACACAGCTACGCAGGCTCCTCCTCCATCCCAATCCATTCAAAGCCTCCTTCTTCACACCCTCCCAAGAATTTCTCATTTCCCTTAAATCTTTCCTTGCATCCTCCCACCCCATTCTAGTCACATTTTAGTATAATACTAAAATAATCTGAATTCTAGATTATACCCTTGATTTTACCTAAACTCATATGTAACAGGCTACGACACCAAAATCCCTTCCAAGTTTTGAAAAAAAATTCAGCGCTTTTGGAAAAAAAAAATGCCCGCCATTTATTTAGACTCCTATAGAATTTATGCGCACATGTCAAAAGAGCATAAAAACGAAGGAAAAGATCAAAACAAGGAATGAAAAAGAAAATTGAATTAATAGGAGGAGCCAAAATATTGGCCCTGGCCATGAGGGCTCATATACTGAAGTGGGACTTGCTGATTCATTTGTTGCTGTGAAGATATCCGCTGTTGCTGCTAGATAGGTGCTGTAGTCCCTTGCATATGACCTTGTCCACTTAGTTGCCCTGGGTTCATCGACACAGAGCTTAACTAGCCAGCACTTATTGAACCACTCGGCACTTGTCCAGGACTGCGAGCGAGTGCTCCCGGATTTGGATTCATGATTGGTGGTGATTGTCCCATTGTTGGCAGCTGCTGCGACTGATAGTTAAGCTGTTGCTGTGGCAAAGGACTTTGGGTTTGCTGACCAGCCTGAAAAAAGGTAAGTATCATTTTCTACCACTTTTATAGCCAGATATCTTTTTGAATTCTACAGCCAGGTTTGCAAAGCCAGAAATAACGTTGACATGCCCAGACTTAGCAATTGAACCGTTCGTTCTGTGAATCAAGCCCATAAAACAAAAAGTTAAGGAAAAATTCTTAAATTCCAGTGTGCCAATTCTTTAGGAAGAACAGAAGTAGTAAGGCAATAGAAAGTCTGGACTATATCCTATTAAGCGACCAAACATGCTACATTTGGAACCAGATAGAGAACTAGATCGCATAAAGCGACCAGACAGGTTTCTGATCCTAACTACACCAATTTCTGGACCAATCAGAGATGTTTCTACGAATGATACACCATATACAGACAAGCCGAACATGTTTCGGAGTCAAAACTTGTCAAACAGGTTAATAGCCTGTAGCTTAAAGGTAACTGGGATCTCGTGCAGTATCGCATACATTATTAGAGGTATCAAGGGTAGCTCATTTGCATAAAGCTATCTCAATTTGCAAAAAGTTATCCCATTTGCATAAATCTGGTCTGAATGATACGATTAGCATATATTCAACCTTTCAGAAGTCAATTGATTTAAGTACACTCATAAGGTTGAAATTTTAATTGGGGCAATGTATAATATTCTTTAGCAATGGAGTATACTAAAAAGTTGAAACTATGCAGTCGTAGGCGCCAAGATGATCTTGGCGACAAGTGACTTAACCTAGCTTTACTAATCGCTATAATACACAAGTACATAATGAGGAATGGGGGGCAATGTGTAATATTCTTTAACAATGGAGTATACTAAAAAGCTGAAACTAATAAAGTTGTGGATGCCAAGAAAATAATTTTAATAAAGAAATTCAGAACAATCCTTTGAAATCCTTAGAAGTCAACTAGTGAGATGGTTATAGATTTGAACCATCAAGGACCACAACCACCAATGACCCTAACCACCAAGGACCTCAACCTCCAAGGGGCCCCCTCCCTCCAACTTTTTGTGCCCCTCTTCCCATTTTTATACTTATTTTTAAGCTTATTTTTTTTTTTGAACTTTTTCTTACATAGTTTTTAACATAATAATTTTTTTCAACTTTTTTTACATGTCTTAGAATGACATGAAACATACTTAAAACATAAAAAATTCACATTTAATATTTTCCAATTCAAAATGAGAAAGATATAGATATGTTAGTCGTGACTTTTACTATTAGAAAAATTATGTTTGTGGTAGCAGTTTTTTTTTGGACTGAATTTCTTTTTACTAAAAAAATAGGATCATTAAATATAAATTATAATAAAATATACAACAATTAAATAACGTATAAAAAAGCTAATTAAGCAAATAAAACGAAAATATTACCAAATGTAATAAATAAAACCGCAGCTAACGAAAAAAACTTTTCAATTGCAAAAAAATAGAACCTACCAATTCCTGGGCAATAGGTGTTTTGTCTCCATTTGGAAGATGCTCTTCCAGCACCAAAACTATTCAGTTTGCAATGATAGTCAAAAGTACAGCATATTCAAACGGATGTGCGAAGAAGTTAAGGAAAACATAGATAATATGTCCAAAGAGAAAAGAGATTACAATCCTACAGTACTAGAAAGTACAGTACTACATAACTACTACACTAAAAAGTATGCTATGTTTCCATTGGTTTATTTTTGTGACGTTATTTTGTGACGACGATATGATAATTTCGATGCTTAATTTTCGATAAGCATCGGTCTTATTGCTTCTTAAAAATAAAGAGGCGCTTGTCAATTATACGGAACACACCCATGAAGTAAAGTTATGTTAATCCTAATGAAGTATGCCAAAATATGATGGAAATATAATACTTTAGTTTATATAACAATATAATTTGGGCTATAGAGTTGCACATTAGGGAGGTCTGGGGGTAAAGTAACCTAACCTTACCCCCACCCCCCCTAATGTGCACATATATAGCCCAAGTTATACAAGTCCAATCCATTCTGTCGCCCGTTATTTGTCTTTGTGGCTATGAAACTGGTTTTCATAGATCGTACATTATCCTTATTATTCTTAGCAAATTATCCTTAGCATATTTTTATCCCAAGACCTATCCTCAGGGGCTGCGTGGGTCATGTTAAATCTAAAGGTATAGATTTGGAACCTTTCAAGTCTGCTAAACAAAATGGCTATCTCAAATTTTTGGTCAAACAATTTTAAGTGGTTAAAAGGACGTAAGAGGGGGGCTAGTAGCCGTCCTATCTATTCGGTCAAATAAAAGGGACACCAGAAATTTTAATTTCCGTTCAAATGAGCCCTCTCCCGATGTTCTAGAACTGTTGGTTTGATACGATCCTCCTGGGGAAAAAAAAGGAAATTAACACGCATCCGTGATTTTTTTTTCTTCTGGCAAATAATACAAAATTCAATACTTTTGCAGACAGAGACATGAAACCTCTACATTCTCTGATACACCAAATCTAATAGTTTGATTTTAATCAAAATTCTACATACTTATGTACTATCTGTAACACACGCGAAAAATGAAGTTTGGTTAGTGCTGGTGAAATAAAACAAAATAGGATAAAAATATAATAGAGAAACAAATTTTGGCTATATTTGCACATTGGGGGTGGGGGTAAAGCATGTCATATATTAAATACGTAGCCTAACCCAACCTAGGTACCTCCCCCCCCTCTAAACCACAAAAACAATAGTTTAAATATTACAATCCAATTCTCTATTGAGAAAACCTGTTTGACTAGTTTCTTAAGCATCTTCCATATATAATACGGCACGTGTGTTACAGATAGTACATAAGTACCAAATTCTTTCACTTTTTTGGGGGTGTTTCCTCCCTATTTCAAAAATCAGGCAAAGTTTCACAGTTTCTTAGCCTTTTATGGGTAAATCTAAGTTGTAGTGTAAATGTTGCCCTTCAATCACTTTCGACTATTTAAAACTGCACTAGCCCTTTCAATTTCCAATCGAATGAGCCCTTTTTTGAAGTTTCTACAACATCACTTTCTATAAGAGCCTTATATGCCCCTTCCAATCACTGTTTTGTTTGGAGAAAAGGTGGACGTGGAAGGGGGGTTAGTTGCCCTCCAATCACTTTTGACTATTAAAAAGGGCACTAGCCCTTTGAATTTCCAATCAAATGAGCCCTTTTCGAAGTTTCTACGACAAAGCTTTCTATAAAAACCTTATATGCCTCTAGGGCATAACTTACAACCCTTGCCCTGAAGGCTGTGGGGGGAGTGTCCTCTTCAAAAACATAATCTCTATCTGGAAATCAACTACGTTGAACAAAACGACTATCTCAAAATTTTGATTGGATGTGTTTGGGGAAATGGTGGGGGTCGAAGGGGTGTTATTTGCCTTCTAATCACTTTCGTCTGTTAAAAAGGGCACTAGACATTCCAATTTCCAATCGAATGAGCCCTTTTCGGAGTTTCCACGACACTTCCTTCGATACAAAGTGCCCTGGTCTAGAAAAAAAAATAATACATTGTGCCAACATTGTTCTTTACTTAGGCAGCGCTATTGTGCTGCCGATGATATTATTTTACTCAATATTTCTTATGTGCTTATTAATACGAACTTAAAAACAGGTTTGCCACTCCAAGTGATTTATCACTATTTCAAGTGATTTTTTCTAGCTAGTGATTTATAGTGATTTTTGTTCAAAACTAGTGTTTTTTTTCCTAAATCTTGTGATTTTTCACGATATAGCGCTTAGATTCATGATTCAATCGACTGAATCACATATGGGCTAACTAATAAAAAAAAAACACACACAAAATAGTGATTCACTACAGTTCCTAATATGTTCCAGATTAGCCTTTATACAAATATACCACCTTTGAAACTTCTGATTTCCCACCATATGTCCATTTCAGACATGATCCCAGAGCATTATCATCAAGATAATAGGTGGACTAGTTAATCGCAAAATTGCAAAAATGTTCTATACATCCTATAATACAACATTTGCTCATGTTGAATTTTTGTCTTCATATTTATGTTGTTTTTTTCTCTGTAATGTAGGCCATCAGTTCTAAATTAGATTTTCTTCTGTTAAAACCTTTGAAAGTGGAGTGAATGGTGGATATTAATACACCCTCTACATCTGTAAATAGAATAGAAATGGAGTAATTGAAAAATAAGATGGTAGGTAGCCTATACATTAAATATAATTTTCTAAATAAAAAAAGAAATCATTGAAAAAGAAATAAGACTTAGTGCTTTTTATAATAGGATTTGTAAAATAAATAGATAAATTAAATCGATTGTAGTTTGTGATTGAATTTGGTTGAGAGTAAAGGGGGGGGGGTATTTACTCTGGGAATGGTTTAATTATTTTAATTTCTACTTTTAATATCTAATCAGAACTCCAATTGAGCTACAAGGCTCAATAGTAGCCAAAAAGCTTGAAACGAAATTTTGACATCAATCAATATATCTATTACTTATTAAGTTGATTGAAACCAAGCAGAAATTAATCTGAGTAGGGTTCTAAACCCCAAGCTTCCTAATAGCCAGAATATAATTTTTACTTTACTGAAAAACTTCTTTTAAATGTTTTCACTCTTCTAACTTTAAGAAATCATAAATCAATTAAAATTTATAAGGAATAAATATCAGCATATTTATATTAAACTGACAATGCAGATTTTTTTCAGTAAATTCATTTGAATTTTTTTCAGTAAAATACAAATTATATTCTGGCTTTTAGAAAGCTTGGGGTCTAGAACCCTATTCATATCAATTTCTGCTTGTTTTGAGTTTGACTCTTATTTATTTTAATTTCTGTTTGTTTTGGGTTTCATTTATTTATTGATACAGATTTGTGGTAGTTGTATTCTTGGTAGATTATTTGATTCTATTTTTGTTCATTTTGGTTTAATGGAGTTCTTTACTTTTTTTAAAACCTTATTTTGTTGAAAAAGACTTTTTTTTAATTAATTAATAAAAAAAATCAGTAAATCATTGGTTTATTTTTCCCAGTCAAGAAACCAATGCATTATGTCCACCTTATAGAGGCAGAATATCAATGGTAAAGAAATTTGAAAACAATAGATACCTAGACTACACTCTCCTACCTACATGCATCGGTCCAAGTTTAATATTGTCCAAGTGCCCACCTGCATACATGTTCAGGAACAGCTCTCCAGGGTTGCCACCAGCTCAAGAAAAAATCGATGGCAAGGGTAAGAAAAAAATCCATGTTTGTCCATGTTTGTCGCTGTTGCAAAAGATAAGAACAAATTTGCCGCTCGCGACTTTTCGCGTAGCTCGCAGGTACAGCTTTTCGATGACATAGATATTCGTTCATATAGCTGCAACGCGGAAGTGCACGGTTTGCATTTTTTCATGTTGTAGTTCGTCGAATGCACTGGAATATTTCAACGTCTCACGCAAACCAGCAAAATGTAGAATATTCTGTCATTAAGGAGAAACCGTGAGTAAATGCAAAAACCGTAAGATCGCATCCGTGTGAACCGAGAGTACAGCTAGGTTCTGACCAGAAGTACATAACCGTAACAGAAGTACGAAACTGCCATAAGCGCAATGCTGGTCTCAAATCAGGCTATACCCTTGCGTCCGTTTTCTTCTGGCTGATTTCTTCGTACGAAAAGATAGTCGATTCGGCCGGAAGAAAACGTTTGCTTCAAAAAACGTGGGGGGTCTAGGCTGATTAGATGCACTCGATTTTCCTACTTCTGTTACGGTTATTTACTTTTGGTTCTGACAGATCGGGATTCCGATTCGCGCCCCGACTCGACTGTTTTGCAACATGGAGACAAATGGCAATCTGTCGCCAGGTGACGGGAATGGAAAACTGTTGTGATTTACCTCTCTGCTGATAGAAGTACTGTGGTGCACAAGAATGAAAAGCTGACTGGCCTTGTGCTTGAACAGAAATTAATCGATTCGCGACATTTGGAAAATACAAAAAAAAAATGATATATGCATTCTACATTCTATAACCAGTATTCAAATTCCAATCAGGTATGGTTTATTCGTGAACTTCAAATAATATTCCCCCTTGTTCTTTTTTGACCAAATCGCCCAGAGAATCGCAGATAATTCTGAGCTTCCGCCAGTCTCTGTCGAGTTGGTCAATATGCTCACGGCCATGGGAATGTTATCAGCGAGCATACTCTGAAAATAAATTTTCAGAGCATCACACTGCTCAAGCAACCTCTTCACAACTTGCTCCATTGCTAGCCAGCGTGTTTTCGACGGGTAAAGATTGCGTGTTCGGCAACTTCTACGAACTTCTGACACTCGGCAAATTCATTTTTCCTTTTGGGGCTTAAAGCGACAAAATTGTACCATCCGTGAGCATATTGTACTGTTTCAGGACCTAAAACATCGCACGGGGGCCGAACACAGAGGGAAAGAATGGCCAATGCACCCGGAAATGGCGAGCCACGGTACATCTTTTCTAAAAGCGCAGCCAGACCCGCTTGTTTACCGAGCATCATACTTGCATTATCAGACGCAAAACCAATAAGATTGAATACAGGGATATCTCTATCGCGCATAGCTTTCCTGTACAGCCGTTTCCTTCGTACCTTGGTGGAGGCAAAAACGGGGGCAGATTTTTTGTTTCGGGGCATGGATAAAACGTTAAAACTGGTTAAAACAAATCACATTCCAGAAGTTTTGATTTTCACCGACTTCTTCAGTACATCAGCTGGTCCAGCTGAGCTGGATCTGGAGCGCCATCTACGGCCACAGATGTAAGAGTTGTGAGACAGCTGGTCCGCCAACCTATTTTGGCTCGTCGCAAAGATTGATTTTCTGAGCGACGCCAATTCCATACCATGTGAAAAAAATCCTGTTTTATTGGAAAATCCATGTTTTTTATTGAAAAATCCATGGAAATCCATGGCATTTCCATAATCCACGTCAGGGGTTGAAAAATCCATGTTTTCATGGATAAATCCATGGCGGTGGCAACCCTGCCAAAAATTCAACTATCAATACAATCCTTTTGAAAAATTGACGACGCAGTAGCGCCATAAATAAGCTGAAGAGAAACTACATAAACACAATCAGGAATAAGGAACATACTATGTCAAAACATAATATAACATACATTATTACTTGTATCATAGAAGACCAAATAGCATATAAATTTTCAATCCTTCGGATCGGAAATTTCCCTCCTTATTGACCGCAAACTTTGTGGTAATATTGTTTGCTGTAAAAACTAAAGCTGATCAAAGATTTTTTACTGAAAATTCAATTTCACATAAAATTGGGATTAAAAAATTCTTTAATCCTTAATTGACACATAATAATACTACGTCCACTAAGGAGCAAACAAACGCTGATTTCACAAATTTTTGCAAAAATAGAAGTGCAAACTAAAAAGCGACATTAATGTTCGAGTTGAGTAAAAAGAAAGTTTTATAATAATTCACGCGTGAAACAAAAAAAAATACTAGGAATGAATAAATGAAACCTAAAGAATGAGAGAGATATTTATTCTAAACAAATAAACAATTTAACATCAGCTTAGCGGCCACCCCAAGAAGTAAAAACTTGTCAAAGGGGGTGGCAAAAACACACTAACATAACAAAACAATAAAAAAAACAAAAACAAAAACAACCTATCTATAAGCTATCACAGTCTCCAAACAGCACCACAAACCTTACACCTTAACAATTTCATTAAATTTAATATCATATTCGTAATCATAATCATCACCCCCAGGAGCCATAAATAATTACCAATATATTAAAAAAAAAACAAAAAAAACACTAAAATTCATACTTACTAAAAAGTATCCCTTTAATTACTATCTTAAAAGAAAAAATATCACCTATATTTTTTTTTATATTATGATCAAGATGGTTCACTGTATTAATTATTATGGTTTCAATATAAACTATGTTATATTTTTATAGATGGTTTCAACTTCTGATCCCCCTATGAAGCAAAGAAATCATCGATCGGACCGAAACAACCAGCGGACAATTAATCTCTACAGATGACCTAGCATCATAATCATGGACGGAAGATCTCAGGTTTGCTAAGCTATCAAAACAAGGGAGGCTTATACCCCTCTGAATCCTAAAAATGAATAGAAGTGTATACAACTCCCGTAATCCGGAAGCTGGCAATATCTTTACACGCTCATACGCGTTACGTACCGAATCCCGGGGTTGTAGGCCATTTAACAACCGAACACCATTGTTTTATAGAACTCGTACTGGCCGAACAATAGAACGAAATGTTCCAAGCCAAACGCTACTACAATACAATATATATGGATGGATAAGGGAAAAATAAATAAGGCGCATAACAAAAGGAGGAAAGAAATGCTTAAGTTTTCTCATTATATCCAGGTTACGAGACACAGTTTTACAAACATAGCCTACTGTACATGGCGCTTGAATGATAAAACTTCATCAATGTAAACCCCCAGGTACTTATAAGAACACACCAGCATTAAAGTTCCATACTGTGTTACAATATCCTTAATCCATGGATAAAAATCTGATGAACGGGAAAAAATAACAAAATTAGTCTTACCCAGATTAATCTTTAACCTATTTACCCTCAACCAGGAATTTAACCTTTCATTAGTATCTTTCATCGATGTCTGAAGCAATTCTTCTGTCTTCGCGGTACTAACAGCAACTGTGTCATCAGCAAATAATGATACTGTCTCATTCCGGGTTTTTTTTAGCCATATCATTAACATTAAAACAACAACTTGGGATACAATTAGGCATATCATTAATGAACAATAAAAAAAGAATCGGACCAAGAACTGACCCTTACAGGACACCACAAACCAGACAGAAATCAAAATTTATGCAAACATTACAACAGACAGATTAAAACAAACAGAAGTCAAAATTTATGAGAAGAATTTTAGTTTTCAGGGGCTTTTGTTAATTTATTTCTTCTTAATTGTGACACAAAGTACTTGCGCCATTTGGATTATTCTCTTCCTTTTCTTTAACAGGACAGAGAAATAAGCGAAATATATTCACCTATATAGCTTATTATTTATTTACCATTATTTATCTTTGAAAAGTGAAAGACTTGCTAGTAAATGTGAAAAATCGAAAAACTATGAATAAGTTGAATTCGAGATATTCTGTAATCTTTTTCATTCTTTTCTTGCAAAGAGCAACTTGTTGACTTGATTTTTTACAGTAAAAAAAACTTAATAAATCGCATTGACAAGCACTGAGCAAAATTATTTTCGTAACACGAAACTGACCTAAAACCTCAGAGAGAAACCATAAAACATTGTAAACGGTGGCCTAACTGGCACGCCAAAGCTTTTTTTTTCCGGGATACTTATGACAAAACTACACATCTCAAAATTTAAATACGGGCCAGACCAGGACCAACCTACAAGATGAGATCTTAATCCCTCGCAGAAGCCTTACATATAGAATATTGAGCTTAAAACACTACTTTTACGGTTAGCCTATTAGTACAAAAAAAAAAGTTGATCCGAATGGGAGTTTTGACAATTGCCAAACGGTGTGAAAACATAGCATTCAGTTGTCTGATGAGGCTATAACCAATTATTTCTTATAAAGCAGTAAAAAGGAGTCTTTATTTTCCTTTTTAAGGAAAAGTTGTCCAAGTTATTTTAAAAGCAGCTAATGACTAGTGACCTTGATGACCTTGATGGAATGGAACCAAAGAATTTTATGGTATTAGACACGAAATGTCGGTAAAATTGTGCTGAGAATCTTCAGGTTTCCTGTGTGCAGACTGTAAATGTTAAACTTTAGTGCCATCAAACTTCTACTGAAATAAATTTCGAGTAGGGTTTTGTTGTTAAAAGTGTAGCTCTATTAAATCAGTATTAGTATTCAGCCCAAAAGGAAAATATGTAGAAATTTTGGCTGAAATGATGTTAACTATTATCTGTATTTTTTTGTCTAAATGAATAAATAGATGATATCGCAGGTCAACTACTTCTCCTAAGTTAGACATAAATAACGACAAAGACCCCACTGCCTTTCAAAACGAAAAACGAAAGTAGACATAAAAACGAAAAAAAAAATAAATAAAAATGATTGTGCATTGTCAGTTTAATATACATTATACTGATATTTAGTAATCTAAATGTTAATATTATTTGATTTATTAAAGTTATAAAAGTAAAAACATTTATATTTTTTTATTTTTTTTTTTTCAGTAAAGTACAAATTATGTTCTGACCTTGGGAAGGTATAGGGGTTTTGAGCCCAACTTATGGTAATTTCTGCTCGTTTTGAGTTAGACTCGGTTATTTATTGCAATTTCTGTTCGTTTTGGGTTTCATTTATTTATCGATGCTGATTTGTGGTAGTTTCGCACTTGGTAGATTATTTGATTTTATTTGTGCTCATTTTTTGTTTAATGGAGTTCTTTACTTTTCTTTGAAAAACTTATTTTGTGGAAAAAGATTTTTTAATTAATTTCTGTTCGTTTTATATTGACACAGCCTTTTCAGGGAAAAAGAAAATAATACTTTAAATCTTTTCGTTTTTTTTAAGACTTTATAGTTTGGCCTGCTATTTGTATAATGGAGAAAAATTTTCAGCCATTTTTAATAAAATACACCCTTTTAAAAATCTGGACACAAATAGTAGTGTTTTATTTAGTTTCATACCTCCTCTAGTTGACCTGAAATGGAAAGCTTAATACCATTCGCAAAACAATCTGTTTACTTTCTTTGATAGCTTGGATTCACTTACGCTATTTTGATTTGGTTAGATTTTAAGAGCAGAAGTAACCCCGAAAGTTTGAACTTAATACCCTCAGTCGTTCTTGGGATACTGCTGAGATGCCTTATTGGGAATTAGCATTAACACAGTGCATTTTGATTTAATCTTAAGGCAACATTTAGTTTTTAAACATAAAGGGCAAATGAGAGGGTAGCGTGGGAGGGAGATTAGTTGCCCTCCAATCAATTTCCACTACTAAAAATGGCATCAGCCCTTTCTATTTTCAGTCAAATGAGCCCTTTTCGAAGTTCCCACGACAACTCCTTTGATACGAAGTGCCCTGGTCTAAACAACAACAACAAAAAATAATACATTATACCCACATCGATCTTTACTATAAAAATGTCGAGCCTTCCAATCACTTTCGACTATTACAAAGGGCACTAGGCCTTTCGATTTCCAATCGAATGAGCCCTTTTTGAAACGACAATGCTTTCTATAAACACCTTACATGCCCCCAGGGCACAAATAAAAACCCTTACCCTATGGGCTGTTAGGGTGGTTGTCATCCTCTAAGACCTAATTTCCAGAACTTTCAACTACGTTAAACAAAACGGCTATCTCAAAATTTTGATACGATGTGTTTGGGGAAATGGTGGGCGTGAGAGGGGCGTTAGTCACTCTCCAATCGCTTTCAACTATTAAAAATGGCACTAGCCCTTTCAATTTCAAATCAAATGAGCCCTTTTGAAGTTTCTACGACAACACTTTTAATAAAAACCTTGTATGCCCCCAGGCCATAACTTACAACCCTTACCCTGAGGGCTGGCGGGGGGGGGGGGTGTCATTCTCAAAGACCTAATTTCCAGAATTTTCTACTACGTTGAACAAAATGGCTATCTGAAAATTTTGATTGGATGTGTTTAGAGGAATGGTGGGCATGAGAGGGGGATTAGTTACTCTCCAATCACTTTCGACTATTCAAAAGGGCACTATTCGTCTCAATTTCCAATTGAATGACCCCCTTTTGAAGTTTTACGACAGCTCTATCTATAAAAACCTTATATACCCCCAGGGCAGAACTTACAACCTTTGCCCCGGGGGGTCTGGAGGGTTTGTCATCCTCAAATACATAATTTCCAGAACTTTCAACTACGTTAAACAAAATGGCTATCTCAAAACTTTGATTGGATGTGTTTGGGAAAATGGTGGGCGTGAAAGGGGGGTTAATTACTCTCCACTCACTTTCAACTATTAAAAAGGGCAATTTGAATTTCAAATCAAATGAGCCCTTTTTGAAATTTCTATAACAACTTTCTATATAAACCTTATATGCCCCCAGGGCATAACTTACAGCCCTTGCACTGAGGGGATTATCATTCTAAAAGATCTAATTTCCAGAACTTTCAACTACGTTGAACAAAATGGATATCTCAAAATTTTGATTGGATGTGTTTGGGAAAATGGTGAGAGGGGCGTTAGTCACTCTCCAATCACTGTCAACTATTAAAAAAGTCACTAGCCCTTTCAATTTCCAATTGAATGAGCCCTTTTGAAGTTTCTACGACAACACTTTCAATAAAACCCTTATATGCCCCAGGGCATAACTTACAACCCTTGCCCTGAGGGCTGTGAGGGGGGGGGGGAGGGAGGGGTATCATCCTTAAAGACCTAATTTCCAAAACTTTCAACCACGTTGAATAAAATGGCTATATAAAAACTTTGATTGGATGTGTTTGGGGAAAAGGTGGGCGTGAGAGGGGGGTTAGTTGCCCTCAAATTACTTCCGACTATTCAAAAGGGCACTATTCCTTTGAATTTCCAATCGAATGAGCCTTTTTCAAGTTTCTACGACAAAGATTTCAATAAAAACCTTATATGCCCCCAGGGCATAACTTATAACCCTTGTCCTGAAACTCTGGGGGAGTGTTCTGCTCAAAGGTATAATTTCCTGAACTTTAAACTGCGTGAAACAAAATGACTATCTCAAAATTTTGATAGAATGTGTTTGGGGAAATGGTGGGCGTGGAAGGGGTGTTAGTTGCTTTCCAATCACTTTCGACTATTAAAAAGGGCACTAGCCATTTCCATTTCCAATCGAATGAGCCCTTTTTGAAGTTTCTACGACAGCGCGTTCTATAAGAACCTTATATACCCCCAGGGCATAACTTACAACCCTTGCCATGAGGGCTGTGGGGGGTTGTCATCCTCAAAGACCTAATTTCAAGATACGTTGAATAAAATGGTTATCTCAAAATTTAATTGGACGTGTTTGGGGAAAAGGTGGGCGTGAGAGGGTGGTTAGTTGCCCTCCAATCACTTTCGACTATTAAAAAGGTCACTAGCCCTTTGAATGTCCAATCGAATGAGCCTTTTTTGAAGTTTCTACAACAACACCTTCTATAAAAACCTTATATGCCCCCACGGTATAACTTAAAATCCTTGCCCTGAGGGTTTTGGGGGAGTGATCTCCTCAAAAATATATTTTCTATCTGGAAATCAACTACGATGAACAAAATGGCTATCTCAAAATTTTGATTGGATGTATTTCGGGAAATGGTGGGCGTGGAAGGGGCGTTAGTTGCCTTCCAATCACTTTCGACTATTAAAAAGGGCAAAAGCCACTCCAATTTCCAATTGAATGAGCCCTTTTCGAAGTTTCTACGACAACTTCTTCGAAGTGCCCTGGTCTAAAGGAAAAAATAATAAATAACACATTGTGCCAACATCGTTCTTATATGCCCCCAGTGCACAACTTAAAACCCTTGCTCTGAGGGTTGTGGGGGAGTGACCTCCTCAAAAACATATTTTCTATTTGGAAATCAACTACGCTGAACAAAATGGCTATCTCAAAATTTTGATTGGATGTGTTTGGGGGAATGATGGGCGTGGAGGGGGGGGGGGGCTAGATGCCCTACAATCACTTTCGACTATTTAAAAGGCACTAGCCACTCTAATTTCCAATCGAATGAGCCCTTTTCGAAGTTTTCTACGACAACTCCTTCGATACGAAGGGCCCTGGTAAAGAAAAAGAAAACAAAAAATAATAATACATTGCGTCAACATCGTTCTTTACTTAGGCAGCGCAGCGCTGCCTATGATAACAGTGCTTTCTTACCCGTTTTTTAAACTCCTCAAGTAAGAAACTCCCCCCTGTCCCCTTACGATCAGACCTGTATACATCCGTACGCTTATGCTATGATTCATCTTAACAGCACCCGTGAAACCCTGATGCTAAAAAAAGTTGAGCCTCTCTAAATAACATAAGATTTATTAAAAAAAAAAAAAAAAAAAAAAAAAAAAAAAAAAAAAAAAAAAAAAAAAAAAAAAACCACCAAACATCAAAAAGGTCTACAAAGAGATAAATTACGAGTAGATCAGTGATTAAGCAACTGAATTTGACAGGTAATATCAATAGCTTGGATATTGCAAACAAAGAACTGCACGCAACATTCCTCTTGTCATCACCTGGAATTGTATTTTCTGATTGTATATTACAGCCAGGGCCGTTCAAGGGGGGGGGGTGGCATGACTACGGCTTCTGTTTTTTATGTTATAGTCGGGGCGGGAGCCGTAATTAATTTTTCCCCGGGCGCCACTACCTCTAGGAACGGCCCTGATTACAGCATGAATGTATTGACAAATTCTTACAACAAGACCCATCTAACAAAGCTCAATTTTTTCAGAATGTGGGCTAAGCTTAGGCAGCGAATAGATACTTATTTGAAAGATAAAGATGGCTTTAAACGATTGTTTGCCAGTTATTTCGAGCAAATTTATGGTCCTATGTCAATTCTAAATTCTTGGTCAACCTTCTTAAGACCATAGGCGGGCGTGCCTTGTTTGCCTCTCATTACAGACAATCTAACGGTCTTATGTCAATTTTTGAATTCTTGATCAGCATACCTAAGACTCTAGGCAGGCATGTCTTTCCAAAAACTAACAAACAATTATGTGTCCAATAAGAGAAACCATGCATACTCTTGCCATTTACCCGTGCCCCAGCCATTTAAACTTTTGCCTCTCTATTACTTGGACTATCTGTCTTGGCTTTTCTCTGTCTACAATTAGCCATGTCTTGATGGAACCTATGCAACGTACTGCAAAATACTTGATAACTTCAATTCAAAATCAACAGACTCGGTCGAGGAACTTCAATTCAAAATCAACGGATCAGCATTTGCCTCTCTATTACTTGGACTATCTGTCTTGGATTTTCTCTGTCTACAATTAGCCATGTCTTGATGCAACCTATGCAACCTACTGCAAAATACTTGATAACTTCAATTCAACTGATAACTTCAATTCAAAATTAACAGACTCGGTCGCGGAACTTCAATTCAAAATCAACGGATCAACATTTGCCTCTCTATTACTTGAACTATCTGTCTTGGCTTTTCTCTGTCTACAATTAGCTATGTCTTGATGCAACCTATGCAACCTACAGCAAAATATTTGATAACTTTAATTCAAAATCAACGGTTGAATTGAATTGAAGTTCCTCGACCGAGTCCGTTGATTTTGAAGTGAAGTTATCAAGTATTTTGCAGTAGGTTGCATAGGTTGCATCAAGACATGGCTAATTGTAGACAGAGAAAAGCCAAGATCAAACATCAAAAAGGTCCACAAAGAGATAAATTAAGAGTAGATCAGTGATTAAGCGGAAATAATTTTCTCAGTATTGCTGGGTTTGTTTAAATGTGCGTTGAAGGGGGAGAGCAACTGAATTTGACAGGTAATATCAATAGCTTGGATATTACAAACAAAGAACTGCACGCAACATTCCTCTTGTCAACACCTGGGATTGTATTTTCTGATTGTATATTACAGTCAGGGCCGTTCAAGGGGGGGGGCGGGCATGACTACGGCTTCTGTTTTTTTTTTGTTTTAGTTGGGGCGGGAGCCGTAATTAATTTTTCCCCGGGCGCCACTAACTCTAGGAACGGCCCTGATTACAGCATGAATGTATTGACAAATTCTTACAACAAGACCCGTCTAATAAAATAAGAACCTATTCGACAGATCCAAGTTAAAAACCTTTGACCGGTACACTCTCATCAGGAGCAAAAACTAATAATATAGTCATGCTTAAAGTGCCCAGGACATCGAAACAAAGATATTTTTCGCACCCTCCCTCCCCCCGGACCCATCTTAGGATCCAATCATACCTGAAAATCTATATTTTGAGGCCCTTCTTTTAAATATTTCAGAATTGTGAAGTTTTTAGGGTAGTACCACATTGTTATCAGTACTGCCACACTAAACCGTGAAAATAAATCAGCAACTGGAAAAGTTAAACTTGACAATACTTTCGTCTCTAAAATCCAAACATTAACAATTCAAACAAGCCACCCCTACAAATAGCTGTTTAATGTTCTATGTTTTTAGCTTATTTTTTTTTTGCCCCGTATTCTTTTTTAATTTACCACCCGCTACAACTAAAAACTGTAATACTGCATGAAAAGGCAATTTTCATCAAAAATCTATTACTGATTTTTAAAAATAAATACATTGTTGTATAAATTTCCATTTAACCAATTCAAACAACTAGATTTGATTTTCAATTTTTCTTGGTACTTTAATACTCTTAAAAAAATTCACGAAAATCGTGTTTTTACATAAGACAGGTAAGAAATAGCATTGCACTGTTAGACAAGTGTAACTGTTAAAATCCCGGCAGAAGGGGCAGTTCATATCGTTAAAAAGCAACTTGTTGACAAAAAAGTCACATTTTTCATAATATATCTGCTGAGAAAAAAAAAAGAAAGAGAGAGAGAGAGAGAGAGAGAGAGAGAGAGAGAGAGAGAGAGAGAGAGAGAGAGAGAGAGAGAGAGAGAGAGAAAGAGAGAAGAGAGGGAGAGAGAGAGAGAAGAGAGAGAGAGAAGGAGGAGAGAGAGAGAGAGAAAGAGGAGAGAGAGAGAGAGAGAGAGAGAGAGAGAGAGAGAGGGGCTGTCATGACTACTCTTCCATGAGACACACAAAAGCTAAAACATCATCATATTTAATACTCTTTAAAAAGAACAGCTTATTTACAAAATCTTTCCTTTCACAATATAGGGAATACCATTCACCAATTACTAAAGTCAAAATTAGATCTCACTTCCTTCTTTTTCTTAGAAAGCCCGATTTCCGCTTCACGAGTATCCAAGGGTCTCCTAAAAAAATAAAAGGATTATAAAAATTGAAATTATGAAAGTTACATAAAAAACATACAGGGCTGTCAACAATTTACTATAAAGGCTAGTGTTGAAATATTTCAAATAAATTCATTTTATTTTAATTGGCGTTTATAAAAGTTCTGTTTAGAAGTATTTAATAAACCTTTTAATGGGGACCTTAATCTGTAGAAAGCACAATAACACATCACTTGACTTCTTGCTATATTTGCTGGAGGATAGCCTCGTCAATGATGACAATGACATTACGAAATTGTTGCTCCAAGTCAGCAGTATCCAATAGCTTTGTTTGATACACGATATATTTGGCATAATCTCAGATGAGAAAGTCATAGGGAGAAGGTGTATGGAAAAGGTGTTGGCCATAGAATTAGCCTATTTATTACAATCCGTTGGTCTAGTAAATCTTAATTTTCTCCTGATAAAGATTCAGTCCTAAATGTAATGGTGTTTTACCAGAAACTGATGTTTAGTTATAAAGGCCCATTCAAAACGGTATTTTACTAATACTGAGAGTTAGCTGGTCCTAATTTGAGCCAACCAGACGTTTCGTATAATTTTCTGACTGACTAAGAGAATTCTGGCTGGCTCAAATTATAGCGATACCTAAATCTCAGCATTAATAAATTAGTAAATGTCATTGTGAATGCGCCGTAAGTTAATCAGTTGAGGCAAAACATATCAGAAGACCAAGATAAACATTTATGGTAATTATTGCCTCATTGGAAGAAACGGACCGATTATTCAACTGCACATGATTCCACTCCACACATTTACTTTTGGACTATTCTAAGGCAGCACCCTAGTCACACAGCAGTGTTCTGATCCACGGTTTGTAACGTTATGTAACATGTGCAATGAATAAGCACGAAACTTTCATTATTGTTTTTTTTTTTTTTTTTTCAATTTTTCAATATTGTTTTTGTGTCAAAATCTAACTTTTTTTTCAAATTTTCTCTCAAGAATTTTTTTTGTTAGTATATCAATAAAATGGTCTCATTATTTCGCAAATTGCAACGGACTATTTATATATTATTATCATAATTGTGTGTTTTAAAAGCGTTTTCTCATTCTTACTTATATTTACTGAATTCAGGATTCAGATATTTCCCGACTCCTGATTCCTTGTAAAGTCTGTACACCCCGGCTTCAGTTTTGGGCCGTCCAGCCAGTTTGGCTTGATGCTCAAGTTCCTCTTTAGCCAACTCTTCGGCTCTTAGTTTGGCAACCTGCAAAAGACACCTCAAGCATAAAAAATAAAACAATCTTCGGAATAGAATTTAACAAGAAACAGATACTATTTTTAACCAAGAAAATACTGACAAAAACAGTCAAAAACTGAAAAAAATCAACTTATTGCGGTTATTTTCCCGGTTTCTCGGTTCACAGTTTCTCGGTTATTTTCATATCACGGTTCGCCACCCATTGGTTTCTTTACGACAGACGAAAACTAACAGTTCCTGGTGTTTCTAGGCACGGTCTCATCCATTAAGCCATAACAAGCAGGGTTAGGGATAAAAAAAAAAAAAAAATGAGCTGGGATATAACAGTAAAAGCGTTTTCAGTACATTTTTTTTTTTTTTTTTTTTTTTTTTTTTTTTACAAAATTGGCAATATCCCCTAAAAAAGCAGTCATTGGCCGAATGTTTTACGTCATTTCTGATATTTAGTAGGCTATTATTTCATGAAAATTCCATATAAAATTACCAATTAAAAGTTGATTAAATTTTAAGATGCCAAAATCTAAAATAGTAATATTTTTATCTTTTATTAATGCATATGTTATAGCCTGATATAAATAACATATCATCAAGCCACTAAGTCACCTGAGGTCAAAACAGTAGAGTAAAGCTGTGTATGTTTCTTGGCAATTTTTACCCCAAGAGTGCCACTCCTTGGATGCCTTAGGGTAGACATGTTACATTGTAATCCGTATAGTTCCGTGACACGGATTTATTTGGAAAAATATATTAAAAGTATATCTACATTCTGGAAGCACATAATGACTCTCGGGGCCAGTGGTAACAGCCCTCTCAGGGTGTCCACGAGAGTGATATGAACAAATGGGGGCCGACAACTGCTAAAGCTTCTACATATACTAAAAACAATTTGTGGGAATCATACACCCATACCGTCGTCCAAAACAAAAATTAATTTCTTTAAAATAAAATGAAATTATTAGCTAACAGCTACCACAATCATTTAAGATAATTCACTGGTGTACAGTTTTCAGAAAATTGATAAACGCTGATACTATGTGTTAGGGTACGATATCCTTTCTGAAGAAAAGAGATAGTAGATCTGATTATTCATGGAATATGGCTTTCAGGGTAAAAACAAAACTGAAATAAAAGCATATGCGGTAAGTTCGTAAATGCTTTATATGCAGAGTTTGGCAGCATGCAGAATATGGCCGAGTGTATGAAAACACCATTTACTTAACGAATATGGTGAAAGTGACCAAGCGACGTCACTTTGTAAGCTCCGGCAGGGATGCCTGATCGAAATTGAAATTGTCTGAGGTCTTCCTAGAAAATCTTTCTAAAAAAGGAAAGATTCATTTAATGCAGATCTAAAAAAAAATACATGTCAAAATATTTACGTGAGTGATCTAGTTCATTAAGGGACTATTAACTAATAGTCCATCATTTGCTTGGCCACGTTATAAGAACTTAGGATGATAATAAGCCAGAATAAATACGGAAATATGGCTAATAAATACACAGAATATGGCTTCCAGGTAAAAAAAACAGCAAAAAACAACAAAAGAAAACAACAACAAAACAAACAAAAACTATGAAATGAAAGCATATGCGGTAGGTCCTGGTATTATGCAGTCATCTGTAGCCAGATTTCACGTCAACAGGTGAAAAAATCATGTGGGTAAATATTCAATTCACCTTTGTTCCGGATTACACTAAGAGGATTTGTTTCTCCATGCATACAAACGTGTTCAAAATAAATGAAACAAACGTTTATACTAATGCTCTGGTAAAAATGTGCAATAAATGTTCTTTTTTAGATCTACATTAAGAAGAGTCGCTTTCACCTTATTCGTAAAGTAAAACTCTGACGGAGTCAAATTGCGCTTCGGCAATTGGATTTCAATTCATCCGATGGAGCATTAATTTTTTTGGGATGAATATACGGTATCTACTTCGCATCTGCTGCGGACCAGCGTTGAAGAATTTGTTTATTTAATCCCAAAAATCGCGTTGAAAATAAACGAGAGCTTCAAGTCAATACCCTATATTATTTATTTTCAAAGAATTCTTGTTTTAGATTTTATAAAAAGAAAATTTTCTTTTTTATGAGAGATTTTAGACAATTTCTCTTTCGATCAGACCTATCAAACTGAGCTTACATAGCAACGTCGCTTGGTCACTTTCACCGTTTTCATTAAGGAAAACTCTAACGAGTCAAAAAGCACCTCGACGACTGGATTTCAGGTAACCCGATAAATATCGGGTGACTGATATTTTTCTTTTTCTTCTTCTGTTTTGGGCCGTCTGTTTTGGTTTGTGCTATTGAGCCCTTTGCTCATTTCCCTGGTATTGACGCAATTAAAAATCAGGGTGCTATCTGGCTATAAATCTAGATTGCAAAGATTGCCTTCTTGTCTCTACAACCACTACTTCTACTAACAAATCACCGCAGCATCAACCCGCCTGAGGCCAACACAGCTACGCACGCTCCTCCTCCATCCCAATCTATTCAAAGCATCCCACCTTTCACCTTCCCAGGAAGTTCCCATTTCCTTTAAATATTCATGAAATCCTCCCACCTCAACCGCAGACGATCTGCTTTACGTTTAGCCCTAGACGGTTGGCCAAAAAGGACAATCATTGACAATCTGTCATCCATCATCCGCAGAACGTGCCCTAGCCATCTCAACCTTTGTCTCATTATATCCCTAGAGAGCGGGATTGAACCACACTTTTCGTACAGCCTACTGATTTGGAATACGGTCAGTCAGCCGGGTACCAAGAACAATCTGTAGGCAACTTCTATGGAAAACATCTAGAAAATCTTCATCCGCTTTTCGGAGCGCCCATGCTTCAGAGCCATATTTGACCACTGTCATCACTGTAGCTTCCCATATTCTAATCTTGGTTTGCAGACTTATCTTCCTATTCTTCCAAACTTTTTTTTAACTATGAAAAAACACCTTGAGCCTTGGTTATTCTACTTTTAATATCTTCACTGCTCCCACCATCTTTACTAATAATATTACCAAGGTAATTGAAGCTGTCCACCTGATCGATCTTTTCGTTACCCAGCGTCACCTTTTCATCTTCACTTATTCCTAGCCTTAGTGACTTAGTCCTCTTAACATTTATTTTCAAGCCTATTCTAGCACCTTGAACTAGCAAAACCTCTAAAAGTTCATTCATTTTGCTCACACTTTCATCTAGGATGCTTAAATCATCAGCATTATCCAGGCTCAAGAGAGTTTCTCCTCCCCGTTTAATTCCCTGGTCTCCCTTTGCCTTTCCTGTGCTTCTTCAGACAAAATCCATCAAAATGATTCATATACAGGGGGATAGAACACAACCCTGCTCAACTCTTATTTAATACAAAACAAGCTGCTAACCTCTTTTCCTACCTTAACCGCAGCCGTGTTATTGTCTGGAATACCACACAAGAATAAGACCTTTGCTAAAGCTCTTCCATCAACGGAATCGAACGCTTGCTCATAATCTATAAAACTGAGGACCAAAGGTGTTTAATAACTCAGGCACTTTCCAATTTTTACCCAAAGAGTGAAAATTTGGTCGACACATCATCTACCTTTTCTAAAACCGCACTGTTCTTCTCTTAAAACTTTTTCTACAGCATTTCTCAGTATAACACTGGTTTAGCATGACAAGATGAGGAAAAGATATGCGTAAAGAAGAAGAAAACGAGGGCATTTCCAGCCAGTGAAAATGAAAAAAAAAACAGTGGGAACAGTTCGGCTAAGACCTCCACCCAAGCGTCTTCAGTGCAAAAATAGAATGAACTCAGTTTCAGCAACTTGAATTGTCATTCAATGCCCGGTTTTTTATTCAGTTATCCTTTCACCATTGCATGGAGAGGGTCTGCTTTTATTTTAGCGGTCACTTTTACGGTTTGTTTTTATCTATTTTAGTTGTTGTTTTATACATTTTTTTTTTTATTTTTCTGTTTCTACATTGAGGACAGTTGAGTAGAAGTCCCAACCGAAATATCTACTGTTTTTTGTTTTGTTTTTTTACAGGCAATAAATATCCTCCTTTATTCTTTTTTACAAATATATTTTTCTCATCTTGTAAATAATTGAAATCTTGAAAAATGACTAAACGAGAAAAAAACACTGATTTTATATTTCGTCTGTGAGCTGTGAATTTGTAAAGTGAATTGTTAGTAGTGGTATTAGTACATGCTTGATTGCTTTCAGACTGTGTTTTAAAAACTAGAATACAAATACTAATATTATTCTGAATCAAGTGTTTATACATTTTTTTTTTGTTTGAATTTGCACGTTAATCTAGCTAAAAAAAAAAAAAAAAATCTATAATAAACGTATGACAAACAAGAAAAATAATAAGGTAATTAAATAACCAAGAAAACGAGGGTAGTATTAGCCAGTGGACAGAAAAGAGGCAAATAAGACAAAAGCAGATATCAAACAGTTCGTGGTAACGAAGTGTAAGTAAGGAGCGACCCGGCTCAATAGTAACCGAAACTCTAAAAAACGGAATTTTGATACCAATAAATACATCAGAAGAATCAAATTTTATGCTGATTTCAAATATACAAGTTTCATTAAGTTTAGTCCTACCCGTTAAAAGTTATGCGCCCGAGAAAATTTGACTTATTTTCGAAAAAAGGGGGAAACTCCCCCTAAAAGTCATAGAACTTTAATGAAAATCACACCATCGGATTCAGCGTATCAGAGAACCGTACTGTACAAGTTTCAAGCTCCTATCTGCAAAAATGTGGAATTTTGTATTTTTTGTCAGAAGAAAGATCACGGATGCGTGTTTATTATTTTTTTTTTTATTTTTTTTTTTCCCAGGGGTGATCGTATCAATCCAGTAGTCCTAGAATATCGTAAGAGGGCTCACTTGAACCAAAATTAAAAGTTCTAGTGCCCTTTTTAAGTGACCAAAAAAATTGGAGGGCAACTTAGTCCCCTCCCACGCTCATTTTTTTCCCGAAGTCACCCAATTAAAATTTTGAGATAGCCATTTTGTTCAGCATAGTCGAAAATCTAATAAATATGTCTTTTAGGATGACTTAATCCCCCACAGTTCCCAGGGGAAGGGCTGCAAGTTACGAACTTTGCCCATTGTTTACATATTGTATTGGTTATTGGGAAGTATACAGACATTTTCAGGAAGGATTTTTTTCTGGTGGGGGGGAGGGGCTGGAGGAGGGGGTTACTCGGGAGAATCTTTCCGTGGAGGATGTTTCCTTGGGGTTAGGGACATTTCTATGAAGGGGGCGCCGGATTTCCCAGCGTTATTTAAAAAACGATCAGAAATTAAATTAAAAAAAACAAGTTTTTTCAACTGAAAGTAAGAACCAACATTAGAACTTAAAACGAACAGAAATTATTACGTATATGAGGGGGTTCACCCCCAAGTCCATACCTCGCTCTTTACGCTACAGTTTTTTTTAGTGTTTTCAAAAGAGCTATCTATTCTAATTAAACGGCGTTTGTGATTTAAACAAAATTTTGACTTTAGCGTAAAGAGCGTGGTATTGACTAAGGGGAGAACCCCCTCATATACGTAATAACATATACATAATGAAAAAAAAACAATAAAAAAAACAAGCGATACGGCTCAATAGTAATCAAAACTTTTAAAAACGGAATTTTGATGTCAATAAATGTATCAAAAGAATGGGCTTATAATGCTGATTCTAAATACATAAATTTCATTAAGTTTAGTATTACTCATCAAAGGCTACGAGCCTGAGAAAATTTAGCTGATTTTTGAAAGAGGGGGGAAACATCCCCTACAAGTGAAAGAATTTTAATTAAAATCACACCGTCAGATTCAGCGTATCAGAGAAACCCACTATATAGGTTTCAAGCTCCTATCTGCAAAAATGTGGAATTTTGTATTTTTTGCCAGAAGAAAGGTCACGGTTACGTGTTTTTTTTCCAGGGGTGATCGTATCGATCCAGTAGTCCTAGAAAACCGTGAGAGGGCTCATTCGAACGGAAATTAAAAGTTCTAGTGCCCTTTTTAAGTGACCAAATAAATTGGAGGGCAACATGTCCCCCTCCCACGCTCATTTTTTTTTCCAAAAATCACCCAATCAAAATTTTGAGATAGTCATTATGTTCAGCATAGTCGAAAATCTAATTAATATGTCTTTGAGGATGACTTAATCCCCCACAGTTCCCGGGGGAAGGGCTGCAAGTTATAAACTTTACCCATTGTTTACATATAGTATTGGTTATTGGGAAGTATACAGGTGTTTTCAGGAGGAATTTTTTCTAGTGGGGGGTCGGGGTTGGAGTAAGGGTTACGGGGGAGGATCTTTCCATGGAGATTATTTCCTTGGGGGAAGGAACATTTCCATGAAGATTTCCCAGCATTATTAAAAAAACAATCAGAAATTAAATAAAAAAACAAGTTTTTTTCAACTGAAAATAAGGAGCAACATTAAAACACGAACAGAAATTATACCGTATATGAGAGGGTTCGCCCCCTAGTCAATACCTCACTCTTTACGCTAAAGTTTTTTAGTACTTTCAAAAGAGCTATCTATTCTAATTAAGAATAGAATAGGTTTTTGATTCGAACTTTAGCGTAAAGAGCGAGGTATTGACTAGGGAGCGAACTCCCTAGTATACGTAATAAAAACATACGAATATAGAAATTCGTTACGTAAGTTAATTCGTAAGTTACGTCAGAACAAAATTTCGAGAAAGCCAATTAGCCAAAAAAAAGGAAAATTAATATGCAAATTTCGTTTTAATTATTCATGCACGGTGAGCCAAAATCAAAGCTGCATTAATTCAAAAAACGTTCAGAAATTAACTAAAAAAAAAGTTTTTTTTAACTGAAAGTAAGGAGCGACATTAAAACTTAAAACGAACAGAAATTATTCCGTATATGAAAGGGGCTGTCCCCTCCTCAACGCCTCGCTCTTTATGCTAAAGTTTGACTTTCTCACAACTCTAATTTTTTAAACAATAAAAAACTTTAGCGTAAAGAGCGAGGCGTTGAGGAGGGGACAGCCCCTTTCATATACGGAATAATTTCTGTTCGTTTGAAGTTTTAATGTCGCTCCTTAACTTCAGTTAAAAAAACTTGTTCTTTTTAGTTAATTTTGGTAAGGAATGTAGCACTTGCCAAAATATCTAAGGAGTATAGCACTGAAGCCGGCATTCTGGCCTTTCAAAGTTAACTCCAACAGAGCAGAAGAAACATATCTGCTCTGCTTTCTTCTGCTCTGTTTGAGTTAATTTCAAAAATTAGTTTGTAGTTATCAAAAGGCTATTGGTTCCATTTCAACAGATGGCAAGTTTTGTAAAGTAAATTTTCATTATTTGTATACACACCCAATTTTATGTAACACGTTTTGCTTAGTTGACGTAATCTACTTTATCTCTTCGGTATATGGACCATAGTAATAGTTAGATGTACCCAAAGATATTAAATATATTAAGGATTTATCTGAATTTGTGTTTCGAGTTTAAAGACCTTGTTTTAGTATATATGGGTAAAGGGATTACTCTCCAGTTATAAACCAGGGAAAGGATGTAATATACATAAATAATGTTAATAACGAGAAAACATCCTAAAAGAGACCCCATGCAGGTCTCTAGGGACAGAGTCATTGTTTGTGACTTTTAGTGTCTGTTATGTATTTATGTCATTTTGTTTAATAGATTTCTTTCTCTCTATAAAATAGTATTATGGCATATGTTAATCTGTCAATTGTATTGCATTAATTTATATCGTTATTAGATTACTGTCATGGTTTCTATTATGTCAATTTCTATAATGCTGTTTGTAACATAAACATATGATTGTCATTATTGGTACTATGACAATAATGTTTTTGAGTTTGAAGGTCGCTTATCAACCATTTTTTATTAATAATTTATGAATGATAGTAGAGCGATACAAGATAAAATTTGATACTCCCAGGGCTCTATGGCCCGAATAACCCAGAAAGAGGGAAGAAAGACAAAATCAAACCAAAAAAGAAAATGAGCCAGCTGATGCCATTTATCCCGATTACTCAACTCAAAGCAGACGATACACGACCAAACAGACCAAACAAAACCAAACTCGAAAACAAAAATATAACATGATCCAATAACAATACATAAATCAAACCATTTACAACCAATACACAAATAAAAATGGAACTAATTCCACATCATATCTCTACGCATATAAAAAAGAAAGAATAATACCAAGCTAAATGAAAGAATAATGCTATAATAAATACAATTATCGATCACTGATTAATGGGATGATATGGACTCAGGCTACCGTGGGTCCTTGTAAAATTAAAGTAAAAAAAAAACAAAAAAAAACAAAACAAATTGCAGCATTTTTAAATAGAAATTCAAAAATCATAGGTATGCTCACTTGAAAACAGTGGGGCATATACACTGTCGAAATAACAAAGAAGAGCGAAATTACCAAAGACACAGTCGCAAATGTGCTTTTTCATTTCTATATTATTATGTCATGTACGTACTCAGGGGGGTGCTCAGAACCCGGAACCCCCCCCCCAGACAAATCCCAAATTTCAGGGCACTTTTATTCAGCTTATCAAATAAAAATGTTCCGTTTATTACAGCCTTTTGCGTTATGTACTTTGATAACTGAACTCTGCGAGCTTAACTTATGCAGATGATGTTTTTCTTAGGTATGGTGGATACAATGAGTATGCAACGAAAAAGAGAAATAGCCGAGACACAAATTATGTTTTTGCAGTTAAACAAGTTTGAAAGAATAGAAACTAAGTCTTTGATCAAAGATTAGGATACACTGTAAAGGCAGCAATCAAATAATATTACGAGCTGGGGCACCAACTTCAAAAATGTATGGGAGGGGAGGGGGGCCAAAACTGTTTTCAAAATCTTGGGAGAAGGGGGGGGGGAGGGACATCATTACTGTTTTTCGATGGTTTTCAATAAAATACTAAAAATGCGTATTTTCAATTAAAATACTCCAAAAACTGTTTTTCGAAATGTAAAGATGGGGGGGGGGATCTAGGCGGCAATCATTCCTATCCCAATTGACTTCCCTGGTTCTGAGAAGTGGCCGGTTTGAAAGTTGAATAATATTGATAGATATTTCCAAGAAGAATTTGCAATTGAAATTGGAAAATATATTTCAACTCTATTTTCCATAGGGGGAGGGGAGGGGGGCAGAGGATCCTACGGACCAATATTGGGGGGGGGGAGCCTCATTCATAGGCAAAGGTGTGCAATATCCAATGCATAGATTTGTGCTGCCTAATCTTATTTTTGCGATTTATGATCTGTCCTATTGCTCTTTCAGTCGCCTATAGATTACCTCTTCATCTGCTTCTGCATATGGGTCGACAAATGTTTGTGCTCCCTCAATAACAATATCTTCAATGGGTCTGTCCTTATTATCCGTTTCTATCCTTTCTATAGCTGACAGTGTTTCCATGCCGCCAACAACGCGACCAAAAACTGTATGTTTGCCATCCAAATGTTTACAGGACCGAAACGTAATGAAACTAAAGCAAGCACAACAAAATTGATAATAATATAAAATTAACACAAATAATAACAGAAATAGAACGTAATTACCATGAAAAAAACACCCTAAAGAGGACTAAGTTTCAATGTGAATAAACTGCATTTTGCGATATTTCAAGGCACCCTACATCCCAACATAGCTCAAACTTGATATTTTTCAGTGTATTCATGAACAGCGCTGCCACGTTGGGGTGAAATTCCACCAAGTGAGGAATAAAAAATTGTTTTGGGCAAAGAAAAATAATAATTTATAGCCGAACAGGTTAAAAAATTTCTATAAAATTAACTGTTCAACCCAATTTGGATAATGATTTTCGCAGTTTTGCCTAAGTATGGGCTAGCAAGCGGCCCTAGTTTGGTCTGTCAGTCAAGTTGAAAAAAATAAACGTTGGCCGAATTGGGTGCATTCTCGAATAATTTAAAAAGTCTCTGCATCAAAAACACCCCAATGCATAAAGGAACTGGGAAGGATGATTGAGCAGAGATTGCATCAGGATGTACCAATTAGGGGAGGGGACAGGGGAGGGTAATTACCCCCTAGATTTTTGCCCCTCCCTTGATTTGATATTTTTGTATCCTCATTAAAAAAATTGGGAGAAAAATCCCTGCCCCCCCCCTAAATTTTTGTGAATTGTCAACCCCATCCCCTTGCTAGCAACGATCTGATAATTGTTTAGCATAGGTGCAAACTACATGATTTCCAGAGAGGGAGAGGGGGGCTAACAGAGAATGTTTGCAGGGAGGCCATTTGATACTTCAGAAAATAGATAAAATATTTTGATTCACTGCAATAGCTTTAAATTAACACGAGCATGCTAATATTAAAAAGAAAATGATAATATAGAAAAAAGAAAAGAGCTAGAAAAAAAGCAACAATAGAAATCTAAAGTAGCAAGCGCTTTGTCAAAGCGGCCACAAAGAGATGGGCCAGGGTTCACAGAGAGAAATTGCCTATGAGAATTTAGCCATCTCCCAAGTCTCACTGCCAAAAAAATCCAATCTAATAAACAACAATAATAATATTGTATATATATATATGTATACTTCGCGAGATCCCAGCCTTAGAGTTAAAATCCTGGATAAATTTTAACAAGTGGCAGCCCTGGACAAGAGTTTCAGAAACAAAGAAATTTCGAGAAATCAAATCACTGATTAAAATGACGAATATAATACCGTACAAAGGAATTAGGAACCTTTGTGTTGCAAAGTGAAACGACAAAATTGTTTTTTTTTAGATAGCCTACCTGAATTTTTGCAGACTTTATATTTTCATCTTAAAACTTTTAAAAGAGCAGAATTCTTAGATGGTTCTTATGTTACCTACTCCATCACCCACCCTGAAATATATGTTGTGTTATCAAAGAGAAAAAGGAAGGATTTATTTTCAATAAATACGTGTTAAGAACTGTGCTTTATTTTCATTGGTATTTGGCTGTGACATATTTTCCTAAGCAAATTACATTATTACTGATTTCTGGAGAAACAAATAACCTAGCCTCTTTAATGCCAGACTAGTTTCAAAATCTCATGTGAGAAACTATAGACAAACATTAAGGACGAATGATTGGTTCTCTTGTGTAAAATTATACGCCAATAAAAAAAACAAAAACGATAAGATTTTGAATCAAAATATTTAAAAAAAATTAATTCTCTATGACATTGCTATAGGGTAGTTAGTATAAAGATTGGTAAAGAGCTGCGTATTTGCAAATTTTTCCTGCAAGGGAGCCCTTTTGAATTATCTGTAATATATTTGATTTGAACCACATTACCATGAATCAGAATTTCAAACATATATTATCATAAAATAAATTTGTTAATTTAAATGCACTTCAATATCTAATCAGAATAATGTCTGTTTTTTTGTTTTTTTATAAGTATCCTCAGGGAATTTGATTTTATACTTGATAAATGAATTTTCACATATGGGGTGGCATCCAGTCTAATAAATGAATTGCGTCCAATTCTTATATTATGACTTATATGTTGCTTTTCATCTATATAGAAAAAGAAAATTTATACATCTATTTGGGAACATTTTCTTGACAATAATAATAATAATAATAATAAAAAAAAAGAAAACCGCAATTACATTTTGTAGCTGAATCGTATGGCCTCATTTTACACAATCGAAAATTTTGAGGCAAAGTGCGAATATTGCAATCACAAGGACCGAAATAGCATATTTTCGGCCCAAACCGAGGAATTTGCAACCATGAGGTATCCTTACTTGCTTTCTCTGAACTTAGAGTCCAAGCTAGAGGCCAGCCTCATATTCACAAATTTTGGGGCTAAACTGAAGAATTTGAAATGGCGAGGTTCGTATTCCTATCTTTTTCCTCACGTAGACACAACTATACAAAATCGTCCTTTTCGACTAGAGCCGCAGGCACATTTTTTCCACCACGATTTCTACCTCTTATGAAGTAAATACGTCTCTGCAAATAGGACCAGATAGTGAAGGACAGTTGGAGAAATCGAACCCTATTTTTCTTTCAAGATGACTATTTTTAGAGGTGATATGATTAGGGGTGATGACTATTTTTAGGGGTTCCTTAGCACCTACTCTATGCACGCAAGTTATAATTTTCCACAGAACTTCTCTGAAAATGAAATCAGACCTGGAAAAGTAAACTTCTAGCAGTTTCTGTGGTGGTGGGAGGTTGAATCAAATTCAATTACTCATCAAGTCACCGTTTATAATATTTCCTATCTTAATATAATATATTAACACATATTATAATTTCAGGAAAAATTTGCAGAATTTCATGGTGTAATTTTCATCAGGATTTACACCCCTTTTGGTGGTATCTCCTCCCATTTCTTTTTGTTTTGACATTTTCAATTTTCAATAGATTGCAAAACAGGAATCCAAACAGGATTGCAAACAGGATTTTTTTTTTTCCATTTATACATTTAGAACAAAAGAAGAAAAAAGGAGACATTTCGACGGTAATATAAATCTGAATGTATGTTTTAAGTTCATTAAAAAAGGTGGAGAAACTTCCACCCATACCAAAAATGAGCGAAAATGGGATGGGGGTCTATCCGTAATCCTAAAAGCATCTATGGCTTAAGCATTTTTATGTTTAACTTCCCCAAAAGAAAAAAAGTTCTACCCCCCCCCCCTTCAGTTTTAATTTTTCTCCAAGGCATGTGTTAAATCGAAAAAGCATACATACAATTGGGATTTGTTTGTATTTGGACCAGAATTTGCCATTGACAGCACACCTCGTCCAGAATGTGATAAATTCGGCTTAAACTCATCATTGAAGGGTTTATTCCAGAGTGATTCGCCTCCTTCCCCTGTACCAGTGGGATCTCCTCCTTGTATCTAATAGATAAGTAACAATAAAAATCGGTACTTTGAAAAAGAAACGTTTAATGCAAGATGACATCTGCAACACGTAGGAAAACGACAATAAAAAGCGCTATCTTGAAAAAAAAGCCAAGACTCTTTGTTCGGCCAAACTATTGAGAACTAATTGGGCGGTCTTGCCATAACTTCTATAGCTTTGATAAGAGGTCCGAATAAACGACAGATGATTAAAAGCCGACACATATTTTCCAGAAATCTTAGAAAAACCATTTAAATTCTCGCATTTTGTTCCAGAGATTAAAAACCACATTAAAGATCAGCTAAAAAGACGTCTCATTGAATAACTTGATAGCTTTGAAAGTTTCCTATTGTGCAAACTGCCTTGATTAAAATTTTCTCATTACACAAGATGCACATTATTTATGCTGTACAAATATTGATTACACAGCGTTTTTCTTTAAAATTAGAAAGAGATTATGAGTTTCCTTTGTTTTAAACTAGCCTCTCGTTAGCTTTTCGAACTGTTGACACATTGGCTCCCCTATCAATTTTTACCAAAGTTACTTCGAAAGTTCCCAGTGATGCTGGGAAAATTTGCTAATGGGCCCTTTGTCTTTGAGAGGTTGACGCTCAGACTCACAAAATGACATTTTGGTATAGAGGTTTTGCGAGTTCTGGGTGCTAGAATGGATTTGAAAATAAATGTTAAGGAGACTAAGTCACTAAAGCTAGGAAAAGGTGAAGATGAAAAGGTGACGTTGGGTAACGGAAGGTGGACAGCTTCACTTACCTTGTTAGTATTATTAGTAAAGACGGTGGGAGCAGTGAAGAATTCAAGGCTCCGGGTGTTTTTTCACAGTTAAAAAAAGTTTGGAAGAGTAGGAAGATAAGTCTACAAACCAACATTAGAATACTGGAAGTTAAAGTGATGACAGTGGTCAAATATGGCTCTGAAGCATGGGCGCGCCGAAAAGCAGAGATTTGTTAGATGTTTTCAAGAGAAATTGCCTACGGATTGTTCTGGGTACCCGGCTTACTGACCGTATTTCAAACAGTAGGCTGTACGAAAAGTGTGGTTCAATCCCGCTTTCTAGGGCTATAATGAGAGAAAGGTTTAGATGGCTATGGCGGTTGTAGGCAATACCCCCCCCCTAAAAAAAAATTACAATACCCCCCCCCCCCCTGTGTAAAATAAGGCTTTCCAAATTTGAGAATTTTATTTTAGTTTTATTTTTTTTTATTTTCGTAGGGGGATGGAATTTGGGTACTTGTGTATTATGCGCCACTCACTCAAGTTTACGCTGCGTAAAATTCGAGAACACACCGTTTTTTTTTTGTTAGTTTCTTCGTTACTTTAGAAATAAATTTGCGCTATAGATTTGCACATTAGGGTGGGGGGGGGGGGGTAAGCATAGCGCCTCTGCATGCAAAATGGGTTTGGTACAATTATCATACGGAAGCCTTTTCAACACAAATGGATTTGTGTTTTTTTTTCTAAGTTTTTAAGACACTTCTGGTGTGTAAATTCCTCTTTTACCCGTTCCTTAGCACTTTTCAACGAAACAAAAAAAAAAAAAAAACTCAAAGAAAAGTTTCAAATTTAGAAACCTTATTTTCCGGGAGGGTGTTGCCGGGTTTGAACCCCCCCCCCCCTCCCCCATTTTTTTCATCTCTGACTCGTAAATACATAACAAAAACGCATATAAACAGACATTTGATGCGTTTTTTAAAGTTTTTTTTAGGCTCTTCCGACCCCCTCCCCCTGACCAAAAATCCTGGATGCTTCCTTCTTGCCAGCGAATAGAAAATAGTTCGCAACAATTGAAAAGGGAGGCCTTAGTTACGCAAACACTTTAAGTCAGATGAAGATCGCACATTCAAAGTAAATCTGTACACAATTCGGCTATTATAATTAAAACTGCGACATATGCCATTTTGGTCAAAAATGAGCTATGTATGGGTAGTGGGTAACTCATCACGAGGATTCAAATGATGCAGTCAGAATTGTCCTGTCTTGTACCGTTAAGAAAATAAAAAGTTTTGACAGAAGAAGGTTATCTCATGGAGCTATAATTGCATTTGTCTTCTTTTTTTGTCAAGGAAAAAGGAGACATACGCGAAAAATGGATTAATTTTGAATTCGCTCAGAATACTTTCGACAGAAGAGGATTATCTTATCTATAGGAAAAAGGACACATACGCCATAAAATGGAATGATTTGGAATTCGCTCCGAATATTTGAATTTAATTTATACCACTTTAAAGAGCATAACAAGTTGATTTGGAAAATATTCCCTTTATCTCTATTAGTGTCATCCTTCAGAGCGACCCCAACCGACAAACTTTTTACTGTTTTTTTTTCTCTCCTGAAAAGTTACAAAAATGTAACTCTTAATTAGTCGCACTTTTAATTATCACAGCCAAATAGGGTATTTTCCGCGGGGGGGGGGGGGGTATTTTCCGGGGGGTTATCTTCCGGGGGGGGGTAAACGCTGGCCACCATCTAGGGCACGTTCTGCGGATGAAGGATGACAGATTGCCAAAGATTGTCCTTTTCGGCCTACTGTCTAGGGATAAACGGAAATCAGGTCGTCCGCGGTTGGGGTGGAAGGATGTCATAAAGAAAGGTTTAAAGGAAATGGGAACTTCCTGGGAGGGTGCAAAGTGAGAGGCTTTGAATAGATTGGGATTTAGGATGAGCGTGCGTAGCTGTGTCGGCCTCAGCCGGCTTGGTGCTGCGGTGAGTTGTTAGTAGTAGTAGTAGTACAGTGGAAGCGTGATCTGCTTTTAGCGATAGAATGCGACTGGAATTTGTTTTTTTCCTCTTCTTAAAAGTTGATGTACCAAGAATACCAAAATAGGGACATTTTCTGCCCCCTTGGCCCGTAGAGTTCTATTCATACCCGAAAACTACGATTTCTAAAATGTCTCTCAAGGTCGTCTCAAAAATATCAAGTCTAGATTAACTTAATTAGCTAATAAAATCATGAGCCAGTACATCATGAGCCATTTTATTCAAAACTGTTTTTCAAAAATATGTTGCATAAACTGCGAAGCAATATTTTTTTTCCGTTTTAAGTTTCAACTTTACTCTTTACTTTCATCAGAGAACCTGTTGTTTTTTTTTATATTAATTTTGGTATGTTTTAAAGTTTTTAAATATAGACAAAAAACCTTATAAGGTTTTCATCTACACTGTCCTAATCATTTTGGTGCAATATGGTTTTAGATTTTTTTTTTTACTGAGTTATCGCTCATCTTTCTTATTTTTTAATTTGCAAATTAAAACAAAATATGCAAAAAGTGTGATAAAATTAAAGGGAACGACGTCAAATAAACTGGACATACAATATGTGCTGAAACGAGCAGAGCAGGTGTAGATAAGGTAGAGGCAAGATACTTCACTTGATTCCTTACACGGAATCAAAAATTACATGGATTTATGAATAGAGAGGTAATATACTGGATAGCGTAGAATATGTGTAAAATCACATTTTGCAACCGGTAACCGGTTGTTTTCTTGCAGTAAAGGTCACGGCAATAGTTATTTAGGTGAACTATTGGTTCCACAAGATGCCATAACAATTAAACACAGCCATGTGTTGCTGTGTTCTTGAATGCAGCAATAAATATAGGATACAAAGATCATATGGCACCGGTAAATATAAGATAATTCTATTATGATTAATTTGTATAACGAAAAATATTAGTATTTACAGGTTATCTCTTCTTATCTATCTCTTCTCTTCTTCCTCTACGTTGTCATAACAAACGCTGCAATTTCCAAGAAGTTGTCATCCACGAGTGCACACAGGAATGCATATAGGGAAGGACATACGGTACACCCTCATAATTCGCCACTTCTGTAAATTTTTAGATCCCCTCCCCTCCAAAAAAAAGTGAATCCCCTCCCTAAAAGAATTTCTGCTTTTAAGACTGACGAGATCCAATAAGCACTTTTATTTGTTTTGTATTAAAACACACTCTATTTCTGCACCCAAATGATTATTTCCTTATAGAGAAAAACAAGTTTTCAATAGAGTAAACTAAGGGCTCTAACTAAATCCATCTGAGAAGATGGACGAGCCTTCGATAAATTCTTCAGGGGATGGACTTCCAGAAAATAGATTAAAGCTTTTTTTTTCTTCTTCATGCTGCAAATTTGGCCTAAGCGGACTTAGTCCCCTCAGGCTTTTTAATTTTGTCTTTATTGTTTTTTTTTTAATTTGCTTAATGTTTAATTTAATTTTTAATGTTTCAATTTGCCACCATAAACTGCGTAGTTGCAGGTGGGGGTCTTTTTCGTCAATGATTGAATTCCCGGTTATTCCTAATTTGCTAAAGATGCATAACTTAACATACACAAATCTTATATATATACTTATCTTTTACATATAAAATTAAATAAAAAAACAAGTTTTTTTAACTGAAAGTAAGGAGTGACATTAAAAATTAAAACGAACAGAAATTATTCCGTATATGACAGGGGCTGTCCCCTCCTCAACGCATCGCTCTTTACGCTATAGTTAGACTCTTTCTCACAACTTTTTTTTTAAAACAATAGAAAACTTTAGCGTAAAGAGCGAAGCGTCGAGGAGGGGACATTCCCTTCCATATACGGAATAATTTCTGTTCGGTTTAAGTTTTAATGTCGCTCCTTACTTTCAGTTAAAAAAAAACTTGTTTTTTTTATTTATTTTTGAACGGTTTTGAATTAATGCAGGTTTTTATTTTGGCTCACCGTACATGAATAATTAAAACAAAATTTGCATATTCATTTTACTTTTATTTGGTTAAATGGCTTCCTCGAAAGTTATTTAATTTCTTTAATTTTATTTACGAACGTTTTTATTGGTAATAAATATACGTAACTTACGAATTAACTTACGTAACGAACTTCTATACTCATATATTTTTAATACGTATATTAGGGGGTTCGCCCCCTGGAGTCAGTACCTCGCCCTTTAAGCAAAACTTCAAATTTTGTTCAAATTCTTTAAAAATAACCCCTTAATGACAAAGGCCGTTAATTAGAATAAATAGCTCTTATGAAAGTACTAAAAAATCTTTGGCTTAAAGAGCGAGGTATTGACTAGGGGGCGGACCCAATCATATACGCAGTATTTTCTGTTCGTTTTAAGCTTTGATGTTGCTACATACTTTCAGTTGAAGAACTATTTTTTTATTTAATTTTTGACTATTTTTTTAAATAATGCTGGGAAATCCGGTGCCCCCTTCATAGCAATGTCCCTTCCACCATGAAAAGATCCACCCACATAACTCCTGACCCCCTCCCACAACCAGAAAAAATCTCCCCTGAACACGTCTGTATATTTCCCAATAACCAATAGGCCTACTATATGTCAAACATTGGGTAAAGTTCATAACTTTCAGCCCTTCCTCCGGGGACTTTGGGGGATTAAGTCATCCTAAAAGACATATTTATTATATTTTCGACCATGCTGAACAAAATGGCTATCTTAAAATTTTGATCGGATGACTTTGGGAAAAAATGAGCGTAGGAGGGGGCCTAGTTGCCCTCCATTCTTTTTGGTCACTTAAAAAGGGCACTAGAACTTTTAATTTCCGTTTGAATGAGCCCTCCCACGATATTCATGGACCACTGGGTCGATACGATCAGCCCTGAAAAAAAAACAACAAAAAAAAAAACAAATAAAAACGTATCCGTGATTTTCTTCTGGCAAAGAATACAAAATTCCACATTTTTGCAGATAGGAGCTTGAAACCTCTACAGTAGGGTTCTCTGATACGCTGATTCTGATGGTGTGATTTTCATTAAGGTTCTATAACACTTTGGGGGTGTTTTCCCCTTTTTTCGAAAATCAGGCAAATTTTCTCAGGCGCGTAACTTTTGATGGGTATAGTACAGGAAAATGAGCTCCAAAAAGAGGTCGACCCGAATCAAATTGCAACAGAAATGATTTTTACACCATCTTGTAGAGAAAAAAAAAAAACTGAAAAACATATCCATTTTCGCATATTCTGAGTCGACGCAAAATAACCGTTTTTTGGCTTTTAATGCTATTTTTTTCCGTTATTCGAATAAAAATCGCAATTTTCGTGGACATCGGTTTTTCTTGAACTGAAGTATGATTCTAACCCAAAATAACATGGCGAGACCGAAAACGAAGTCGGATTTAGCGTAAGAAGCACCATACAAAAAGTAACGGTATTTTTTCGACTTTTTTCGCCTAAAAAATACACTTTTCGTTGTAGCCCGATTTTCTTGAATGAAAGTGTGGTTCTGACGTAGAATCACGAGCTGAGACCGAAAATAGAATCAAATAGGTTGTTCACTGAACCAGAAAAAAAAAATCGTAATCATTAATGAATGATCTACATTTTTTTTAGAAAATAATTAGGGAAAGTGAATTACAAACCGAACTGGTTTTCAGTGGTCAGTATCGTAAATCACACTTAAAACACTCTTCGTATACTATTTAGGGTCAACCCATAGTGTCTAATCTTCACAGTCTATTAAATAGAATCAATCTTATAAAAAATACAAAATAGAGAATCAGATTCCGACTAGTTTCACAACTTCTTCATTTGGAATGGATTAACGACTAGGGTTCTAGGTTCTCTTCATCATTTTTGCTGTCGATTTGTACACCCAGACCTAATTGCAGAGGTGCAATTACAGCTTGTGGTCTAGCTGCTATTTTTAGGGAGTTGGAACACATTGCTTGTATGATCGCATGACCAATACTAGCAATCTTGAGGTCTACGGTCTTCCCATATACCGAAAATAGAATCAATTAGGTTGTTCACTGAACCAGAAAAAAATCGTAATCATTAATGAATGATCTACATTTTTTTAAAAATAATTAGGGAAAGTGAATTACAAA
This sequence comes from Artemia sinica, assembly GCA_027921565.1. Taxonomy (NCBI): domain Eukaryota; kingdom Metazoa; phylum Arthropoda; class Branchiopoda; order Anostraca; family Artemiidae; genus Artemia; species Artemia sinica. The sequence continues at coordinate 29,548,457 of CM051259.1, read as the reverse complement.
CCGAACTGGTTTTCAGTGGTCAGTATCGTAAATCACACTTAAAACACTCTTCGTATACTATTTAGGGTCAACCCATAGTGTCTAATCTTCACAGTCTATTAAATAGAATCAATCTTATAAAAAATACAAAATAGAGAATCAGATTCCGACTAGTTTCACAACTTCTTCATTTGGAATGGATTAACGACTAGGGTTCTAGGTTCTCTTCATCATTTTTGCTGTCGATTTGTACACCCAGACCTATTTGCAGAGGTGCAATTACAGCTTGGGGTCTAGCTGCTATTTAAGGGGAGTTGGAACACATTGCTTGTATTATCGCATGACCAATACTAGCAATCTTGAGGTCTACGGTCTTCCCAACAAATATTTCCCGAAGAAAAAGTATGAAGCTGTCAGGTACAAAGTTCACAGCTTCTGAAGTGGTTGACAGTTTTTCTAAAACGTCGTAGTCGTCTTTGTTTGTCTGTAGGCCTTTTATGTCGTTTTTCAACAGTTTCGCTGCAGCGCAAAGCAACTGTGCTTTTTCCTTCTCGGGATCTGCAGATCTTGCTTCCACATGATACTGATTTAAGATTGATGACGCAGTATCCGTGAAAGTCACTACATTCGACTTTCCGTCGACAGTCGAGATGAGAATTCTAGTACCGAAGTGCTCGAGAATCTTTTTCTTTATATAAACAATGCTGTAAGGTTCAACATCCACTGCAAGAGCGTCACGCATCTTTTGAACTACATCACTGACTGTTGTCTGTTCTTCGTCATTCCTTTCAAGAAACTGCATCGCTTTTATGAAAGCATCCGTTTTCACCTCGTCCTCTGGTCTGCCTGACCTTCTTCTCTTTTTCTCAGGCTCGCAGTTCATGTTCTCGTATTTGAATGGAATCCCTCGGCTTGTCGGAAAGTTATTGCTGCAAAGCTGATGGTACACGGCATCAGCGGCATGAAGGTCTGGGACGGTGCATATCCTTCGGAAAACACTAACTGCCCAGTCATCATTTCTCAGTTCGCATGTTTCTTTAATTGTTTTGTCAAAGTCTATGGTCCGAACGCAGAAAACATCCGAGCCTTTCCGGTGTGAAGCTGAGAGGTCAACAGGGCAGCCACAAAACATGCAACACTCGTTAAACCTGAACTGTGAAGTACTCGACCGCAACTCGCACTTGGCAGTGGAAATTTTAGCTAGCCACTCATCCTTTCGCCTTTGAGTGTCATTGTCAACGTTACGCCTGTGTGTATAATTTTTTCTGCATAACTCATGGACCTTCTGTCCGGCAGTGACCACAACGGTATCCCTTCGCATCTGACTAGATTGGTTAATTCCGGCAGCTCCTTTCTGTGTAATAATCGTGTAATGTGAGTCGTCTTCGACATTTCTTTTGCAGATTCTGCAGTGCTCCAACTGAGTAGACATCTCGGTATAAAAAAAAAGAGTTCAATAGAGTACTGTAACCAGGGCTGCCACAGGTTCAAGTGGTAAAAAATAGGGACTTAGGGACCTCTTTTCAGTCGAAAAAGGGACCTCTCTAGGGACCATTCCGGACGCAAAATGAACCCCAAAACTCAGTTTTCAGAAAGCTTTTGAAAGAAAAAGCAGCGACACAACAGCAAATAACACTTGACAAAGGAAAAAAATGGAAATGATCATTTGCAGACATCTCTCCATGATGAGAGGCCAAGTGATATTTAAGAAACAGACCACCTGAGAATCATCATGTCATCGGAGGAGCTTTTATTTTCTTTTTTTTCTGAACGCTTTACTTTCGAATACAAAAAATCAGATACAAAAATATGATGAAAGAGATAAGGGTACGGTAACTAGAACACACAACCTATTTGTTTCCATTTTTTCGCACTACCTTCTGCTGGAACAGAGATGCAGTTTTCAGATGTCTTTCTACCACTCGTTTCATCTTTTCGGACCAGAATCGGATTCTCATTTTAAGCTCTTTCTTACTTTCTGAGTTTGTGGTTTCGTCAAACTCGACAACATAATAACTGTTGCCGACTTCATCAAGGGTCATCTTCCGGAAATAGGGTCCAAGAGCTTCGGTTAAAAAATTAGCGAACTTAGTTCGCCCGAAGGAGAAGTTTTTGACCACTGTATCTCTGAACATTTTTCCAAATACATCTGCTATTCCGTCTGCGGATTTCCCAGAATAGTTAGACTCAATCAAATATTTTACTCAATCAATAATAATTGAGCCGAGGAGTGAACGAAAAAATAAAAATATAGGGAAGGGGGAAGAGGTTCCCAACAGGAAGGATACGGAGCTTCAAACCAAAGCAAGAAAAGGGACTTTAGGGACCTTTATCAATTTAAGGGACCAATAGGGACCTTCACTTGATTTTAGAGACTTTGTGGCAGCCCTGTGTACCTAATCCGTCAATCGTTTGGTCCCTGACAGCTCTGAAGAATACCACAGGCTCACAATACAAGTTAACCTGTCGTGATGATGAGGTCACCTGTTGGTACAAGGTGTATTTCAGGGGACGATGGTCTTCTCAATAGATGTCGCTGCAAAAAAAAAAAAAAAAAAAAAAAAAAAAAAAAAAAAAAAAAAAAAAAAAAAAAAAAAAAAAAAAAAAAAAACTCAAACTGACATGAAACATCAAAGAATTTGACGCAAAGCAGTAAAGTACGATAATTTATCCTTTAAACTTTTAAAGTATTCAGTTCCGAACCACCATTATAAAAACCTACTTCTTACCTACGGTAATCATTCACCAGAACACTAGCAGATTCACCGGAAAGTATTACTCGACTGTTAGATGGCGGAATTTCGAATAAAATTTTTTCTCGGGGTAGATGGCGAATTTAAATAAAGGTTATGACTGTCACTGACCGGAACTAGTTTTCTCCTCGACTTTCTGGCATTACTTGAGGTCTTCGTCTAATTGATTTCTCAGTCAAATCTTGGGAATAAACTTTGAAATATTTAAAACACTGAGTGATGAATATGACGATTTTCATTTTTACTGCATTACGTAGCCTTCGAAGTGTCTTATACTAGTGCCTAGTTCAGGTATTTTTACGAACAACCGATCATTTGTTGAATAACAAGTGCCGATTGATTGTCTTTACAAGAATTACCGCAACGCATATTGATGATAGTGAAACTTTTTTGTTTTACACCAGACACTCAATCTGACTTCATTTTCTGTCTCAGCTTGTCATTCTGCATCAGAATCATACTTCATTTCAAGAAAAACGGTCGGAAACTAAAATTATATTTTTTTTAATCGCATTAAAAGCCAAAAAACGGTTATTTTGCGTCGCAGAATATGCAAAAATGGATATGTTGTTCAGTTTTTTTTCTCTACAAGATGGTGTAAGAATCATTTCTGTTGCAATTTGTTTCGGGTCAAACCTCCATTTGCCTATACTAGTAGGACTAAACTTGATGAAACTTATATATTTGATATCAATATTAAAATCTGATTCTTTTGATGTATCTATTGGTATCAAAATTCCGTTTTTAGAGTTTCGGTTACTATTGAGCCAGGTCGCTCCTTACTTACAGTTCGTTACCACGAACTGTTTGATATACACATAAACTACATATAAATATACTATACATATAGTATACATGTACTTATACATATACATATCTTCTACATATCTTAGGTTTTCACTTAACTAATTCAAAGAATCAGATTACATCTTCAATGTCCTTGGTATTTAAAAGATATTTGATTAGGACAATTCCAAGGGTACTATGTGAGAGTGTTCGCATATTTTCGAGTACTTTACACTTTAATATTTAATTTCAATATTGATGTGAGTACTTTAAGATGTTTCTGGATATAGGTTGTGCTTTTGATATTATGGAATACACAACCCTTTGATTTTGTTTAAAATTAAATGTTAGAATCTTGAATCGATAAGAACTAATAAAGAACTGGACTCACCATAAAATGTTTGATTGATCTGTGAAACTTTGTTCCAGTGTAATAGCCCTTCTCGCAGAGTTTTAAAAAGTTTTCGCAAGTTTTTGGCACAAGATCTGAATGAAGCTCGAGATTTAGAGGACCAAGATTCGTTAACAGACGAAGATAGGCTAAAAAAAATCTTTCGATATACATTACAAATTACAATAATGGTTACAAAAAAAAAAAATAATTCGAGTTAAAATTTTGTAGTCCTTATAGCCAGATATAATAGGCGTTTTCACATAATTTTAAAACATCTCCGCAAGTTTTTGGTGCAAGCTCAAGGTTTAGGGGCCAAGAATTATTGGCAAAGAATAACTGAGGAAAACTATATAGAAGTAGAGTACAGAAATGGGCACATGTTCTTTTTCTTCATCATTTTTAGCTGTTATTATTATTCATTGTAAATATTCTTGGAGCTAATGCCAATTAGCTAAATACCTAGTCACAGGGGGAGGAGAGTTTTCCACCAAGACTAGCGGGAGGGACCCCACATCGAGATAGATACGATTTGGGCTTGAGAATTGCACTTTTCTTGCATAGTTGATTCGCCCCCATCTACCTAGTCTACCATCTACCCGTGAATATCCCAGTCACGTTCAGACGTGTGTATGTATACATTGGATATTCCTTTAGTCAAAGTTGTACTCTATTTAGTCTACATTTATATTTTGTCATTGTAAATTCTCAAGCTCCCCTGACAATACACCAAACCATGAATAAAAACTAACAGTAGGATATATTGACAGTGACAGTAGGTCCCCGTTGACAAGTTTTCGCTATCTGTTTAAATTATAAAATATTAAATGGGCCCTTTTGTTTTGGTCAGGACAACATACACTCATGAACAAAATCAGGTCATAGCGATTTGGGTTTGGTATAAATATTTATAATTGTACATTTTAAAAATATAAAAACATAAAAGTAACTGGAGACTATTAAATTTTCGGTATTAAATGAATGTACAAAATGTACAAATGGATGTACCAAGCCCTTTAAAGTCATCCTGCAAAACTGGACCTAAACGTGGATTCACACAGGCGTGTTTTTGCATTAAACAAAGAATTTTGAATTTTGCATCATATCTTATCCATTTCTATGACACCGGCATATGCCATGACATGAATTCTGATACGAGTACATAATATATGAATTTAGAAAATGCAAAACTGTACCTAATCGTAGATTTGCACTGGCGTGTTTTTGCACTAAACAATTTTCGTATTTTGCATAATATTTCATCCGTTTTGTGGCATATTCATGACAACGACATATGCCACGATAGTGCCATATGTCGTTATAGTTTGCTGTTTCGTATCCCATCAAATTAACAACAGACAGATTTTCAATCTAAATAAAAAAGCAAATTCAGTTCAAAAGTGACTCAGTATATAGAAAAGCTATGTACCTTTTCAACGTATTTTTCAATCTAAACAAAAGAAGCAAAACTACTTTCAAAATTAAGATGGTAAATAGGTAAAGCTATATACTGACAGCTTTATCTATCGGCAAATAAAAAAGCTATCTACCTTCTCAACGTATTTTAAATCTCAATGAAAAAAAAACAAATCAAATTTAAAAATTAACTCGGTAGATAGAAAAGTAATGTACCTTTTTTAACGTATTTTTTTATCTAAATAAGGAGGCAATGCAAATTTCAAAAAACAATTTGGTAAAAAGATAAATATATCTACTGATAGCATTATCATCGGTAGATAAGAAAGCTATCTTCCTTCTCGACGCATTTTTCAATCTAAATAAAAGAAGCAAAGCATATTTCAAAATTAATTTGGTAAATAGATAAAGCTATCTACCTTCTCAACACATTTTTCAACCTAAATAAGAGAAGCAAAGCAAATTTCAAAAGTTATTCGGCAAATAGATAAAGCTCTCTATCTTCTGAACGTATTTTTAAATCCAAGCAAGAAAATCAAAGTAAATTTCAAAAGTAGTTCAGTATATAGATAAAGGTGAATCTCAGCTACCGAGTAAAAAAATATTGTCTTACGTTGAAACATTACAACCGTTGGTCAGCAAAAAATGCTATTAAGTAATACTTATACAGAGAACACAAATCTTTTTAATAGGGAACTTGTTAATAGGAAATCTTATTATTTACAGGGAGCATAAAAAATAACTTTTCAAGTACCAGCAATGATGAAAATGAAACCAAATTGTTTGAATTAGTTAAACTGAACCTTCCACAGCCAGAACCTTCTTTCCATCGCTGTTAAGCCTAAAGGAAATATCCCACATTTTCAAGGTTTTGAAATAATTGCCAGAAATCATGTATAGCGCTTACCATACGAAAAGCAAAACCGTACAAAAACCATGCCAAACAACATACTATGGACATAGCGTTATCACCTTTTTTCTTCACATAGCTATAGCGTACCAAGTCATCCTCAATTCGTTCTGCAATGTGGACAGTTTCTGGTTCCATTGCAGTGGATGTAAATCCAGCAGCAACTCGTCCAGTTGAATAATGAGCTGCATTGAACTTGTCTAGTAATTTCTTCTCTTCCACAACTTTCTCAGGTGCTTTGTATTCCCTATTCAACTCTTCTAGGGTATCACGAGCTTCGTCACTGATCTATAACAAAATAATTATGATGAATGTATGAAGATAAATAAGCGTACACACCTTAAATATTGATGGCAACCTGAATTTTGCGAAAGTTCCTAACTTTGATACAGGGTAAATGATTGCTTTCCAGACAACATATTGATGGGTAAGGAAGGTTAGCACAAACAAGTTACGTTTGATGCTGGTTTGCCGTGATTATGTTAAACCATAAAAGTCTCACTTCAAATTATTTTACTCAGGTAGAATTTTGGAGGTGAGCAAAAAAAAAAAAAAAAAAAAAAAAAAAAAAAAAAAAAAAAAAAAAAAAAAAAAAAAAAAAAAAAAAAAAAAAAAAAAAAAAAACACCACCAAGATGCAGATGTGAATGGCTTGGTAGAATAACAAGAAGAAAGTGAATCATACGAACGAAATTCCCAACCAATTTGCTGAAAAAGAGGAGCATTTCAAGATTCAAAGCGAATGATGATAAAATTTTTCTACCAAGCCATAGGCGTAGTAGAAGCCTATTGATAATTTGTCTATACTTAAGTGGCGACTTGATTCAGTTAGTTTCGATTCTATGGGTTTACATAGTTTAACAATCGTTACTAAGCAGTCACTTTGAATCTTGACATGCTCTTCTTCTTCAGTAAATTGGTTGGGAATTTCGTTCGGACGCTCAATTTCTTCTTCTTGTTGAAGCCCCATAAATAGAGCGATTTAGATCCTAAGGATAGCGTATAGAAAGGTTTCACCAAATAAACTAAGGTTAAACTAAAAGGATCTTTGCAGAAAAAAGCAAGGGAAGCGTCGGATGATTTGCCCCCCCCCAACCACGCATTGCAATCTTGGCCCAAGGTAGAGAATCAGCAGATCCGTACCTGCGCAATACAGACCCTTGGTCACCATGCGATTTTTTTTTTCAGTTTGCAGTTCGTAAAACAATTTTAATCCCAACTACTCTTTCCGGTGCAACCCTTCAGAAAAAGCATTATGATACCCTATGTATGGTATAGTTTAGATCCTGTCAGTTTTTCATTGACTTACCACATTGCTAGCAAAGCAGTAGTCTAGAGCAATGGTTCTTAAACTTATGTAGACACTGTACCGCTTTTTACCCACAAAACATTTTAGATACCCCTTCAAGTTACCGGTACTAAGTAAACTGTAGCTAGAATATAAATAAAATTACCAATCCTAGAGTTAAGGGGCTCTTTTATTTTTTTTTCTTAGCCTGCCACGTACCCCTAAAAGTTTTTGCGCCCTAAGGGGTACGCGTACCACAGTTGAGAACCACTGGCCTATAGGATAAATTTGTCCTTAATATACCATCTTGAATAGATGGTCTTATATTATCTAATTAACGATTATATTTATAGACAAACCAATAAACCATCTTGTAAATGATTAATATTATAAATATTATAAATAAATGGCCAATATACCATCTTAGATAAATGATCTCTATGGAAGCTCTGTGTATGAAACTTTTTAATTTTATTTTTGTGTATGATCCTCTTTTTCATTTTTTTTTTCCTGAAGGCGGTTAAAATGAATTTCGGTTGAATAGTGGGTACAGTCACATTTTTGCTGTCTTCCTTTTTTCTTTCTTTCATTATCGTTCGTATTTCAGAATTTGGTTTTATTTTTACGGCAAATAAATAGAAATAAAAATAAAATAGAACGGATATCCTATCATCGCTCAAAAGCCATTTCCCCGTTTTTTATATAAAGACCCAAAAATGTCGGGGTGTACAAAATACATGGTGCGGTCCTAAAACGGATAAATGAGTCCAGCGAGATCACAATACAGAGCGTAGGTATATATTTTGAGGTTAAGAAATATAACATAGTACGTTTTGTATAATTCTGCCAGAATACTACAACTCAGTCAGACTTACCATTTTAATTCTTGCAGCTGGATCATACTCAGCTTTTTTCAACTCCTCATTTTCAATTTTCAAGTTCTTTTGCATATGGTGAAAGTTGGATATGTTGAATTTGTCAAGTTTGTGCGGATCTTGAAGGGTTATAATATCACTCCGGACGAAGGAGTCGTCAGTCAGTAAATCTTTCCAATTCCTTGACTTAATATTGAGCTCTTCAACTGCCTAAAATAAAGAATATATTAGGCTAAAAAAAAGGTCAACTTGAGGTAAATTTGAACTATTATAGGAAAAATATAAAAGTTTCGAGATTCTGGGAAGGGTGTATAGGCCCGAAGACCCACTCCTCTCGTGCGTGCCTAGCACTACTGATCACTAGAAGGGCCAGTTCAGTTTTCTTTTGGGGACCAAGAGCCAAAACATTCCTACAAAGTGTTTCCTTGTTCCTTTTTTATAGGCTGCATATCCCAAGAACTAGGAGAATCTTCCAGAAACTGATTATATATATATATCATATATATATATATATATATATATATATATATATATATATATATATATATATATATATATATATATATATATATATATATATATATATATATATATATATATATATATATGTATATATATATATATATATATATATATATATATATTATATATATATATATATATATATATATATATATATATATATATATATATATATATATATATATATATATATATATATATTATATATATATATATATATCAAGGGCACACTTGTGCCTCTATAAAGGCGACCCCACAATGTTAGCGTTTCAGGTCTAGAGGTCGCAGAGAGACGGCGGTAATCGCATTTTGTAGCCCAAGCTCAACTAAGAACTGCAAATTTCATCCTCCTCCGACTTATCTTCATGGGTAAACTGGGCCGGAAGTTGGACCCCCACCACAGCCCCCTTTAACGTTGTCCGATTGGGCTGAAATTTAGAGGTTAAGCTTTCCTAGGGCCCGGGAGCTTATCCTCGAAATTTCAGCTCAATCCGATCACTCCTTCCTGTTTTCAAAAACCAAATATAGCCACTTAAAATTCATCATCATCATTTCTTTTTTTTTTCTTAGCCACGCCTACAGGCCACAGTTGGCAACGGATCCGGTTGAATGAGGACTCATTCGAAGCAGAATTCCACCTGTTAGGGCCTTTTGATATTTTCAGACCGAAAAAATTATCCCCCGAATTTACATTTACGAAAAACCTTAGTTTTTTCAAATAATACACATAACAGGTTAGACATGCTTTGTTATGGAAATATCTGCGCGTCAATTTTCATAACAAAGCATGTCTAACCTGTTTATGTGTATTATTTGAAAAAAACTACGTTTTCTAAAGAGTTAAAGAGGCTGAGTTACAAGGTCAACCCTTAAAACGTACAGGGATTAGGAGGCACAGTTGGGGGGGGGGGGCTGTTAAAGAGGCTGAGTCACAAGTTCGAACCTTAAAACGTACAGGGATTAGGAGGCACCCTGTACGACGTGATTTGAGTATTCAGGAATTAAAAGCCTTAACACAAGAATGTTGAAGAGCGGGGGGTTTGGGGGGCGGCAGCCCCCCAACTTCAACTCCTGACACGATCAGCTAACAGTTAGTCAAGCAATAATAAGTAATAAACTGTACAAAAACGTGCAGAAATTATTTGAAAAAAACTACGTTTTCTAAAGAGTTAAAGAGGCTGAGTTACAAGGTCGAACCTTAAAACGTACAGGGATTAGGAGGCACAGTTGGGGGGCTGCCGCCCCCAAACCCCCCGCTTTCGCAGCCTTTAAATAAAAAAAAATTAAACTGAAAGTAAGGAGCGACATTAAATCTTAAAACGAACAGAAATTATTCCGTATATGAAAGAGGCTGTGCCCTCCTCAACGCCTCGCTCTTTACGCTAAAGTTTTTATTGTTTAAAAAAAGAGTTGTGAGAAAGTCAAACTTTAGCGTAAAGAGCGAGGCGTTGAGGAGGGCACAGCCTCTTTCATATACGGAATAATTTCTGTTCGTTTTAAGATTTAATGTCGCTCCTTACTTTCAGTTTAAAATTTTTTTTTTTTATTTAAAGGCTGCGAAAGCGGGGGTTTGGGGGCGGCAGCCCCCCAACTGTGCCTCCTAATCCCTGTACGTTTTAAGGTTCGACCTTGTAACTCAGCCTCTTTAACTCTTTAGAAAACGTAGTTTTTTTCAAATAATATATATATATATATATTTATATATATATAAGGTTCGTTTCCGCCTTCGACTCAATCACTCGCCGAAAACTTTGGCAAATTCTAGAAAATGACGGAATGCCCCTGAAATTTGTCGAGCTGCTTAAAGCATACTGCAAGGGGTCTCTGATCCGATTTCGAGTTTACGGAAAAGAGACTGAAGAATATCCGTTGAGTTTGGAGTATAACTAGGCTACGGCCTGTCTCCGACTCTGTTTAACTTCTGTATTGACTGAGCGCTTGAAAATGCACTTCTCATCCAGGAGTTCAGATTGGACAAAACCTTTCACTTGAAGACCTGGACTACGCTGATGATGTCAGAACCCTCCCGGACCCAGAGAAAGCTCAAACTATGCTCTATGATATGGTTACTTGAGCAGATCGCATTGGCTTGAAAGTCAGTACAGGGAAGAAAAAATTCATGGCAATAAATCACATTGATCCTATTTTGCTAACTGTAAATCAAGTACAGTTGGATCCCTGGCTCCCAGCTTAGTACAGATGGATCTTCAGACGCCGATATTCAACAGCGATTACAGAAAGAACTAACGGTTTTTGCTTCCCTCACAAAATCATTGTGGAATCAGCGTCAAACTAGTGTGCGAACCAAAGTTCGAGTCTACATGGCTTTGGTTCCAACAATCCTTCTTTATGGATGCGAAACTTGGTCAGTGAAGCAACTACATGAAATCCGCTGAAGGTGTTTGACATAGCTGTCTGCGTAGTATCCTCAGGATAAACCTGAATGATCGCGTATCAAACATGGGTATACTACAAATGTATGGTATTAATAGATGTGTTGCCATTCGGGTTGCAGCGGTAGCTAGCAACCTAGTAAGAGACGATCACACCTCATACTAAGAAATACAATAACCCATAATTCCTAAAAAATAGTGTCAGATCGAAACACAAAGTACACTATTAGAACCGCCTTGTCCAAAACTCCTATATAGGAAAGTTACAGTCTCTTGGCTTGAACAACAAAGAAAATATGTTGGCTTGAAAAACAAGAAAAGTGGCTTGAACTACAACATTCTGCATCGACGGCATCTTTTATTACCGTTTTTTCCTCCTCAGCTAGTTGGGCACGGGAAAATATAAACAGATGTTTAATGACTCATTTTAAAGGAAATTGCTATACCTAGTGCCTTTTGCAATTAAAAAGAAAATACTTTTTAAAATAGAATCAATTTTTACAAAAAAAAACTGCATTTTTATGTACAAGCTTGATGAATGACGTCAAAATCGTGGTTTGTAACCATATATGACGGAATGAGTGAATGCAATATTTATACACGTTTATCTTTCGACAAGATAATATAAGAAATACATAATGGATCGATATAGTTCATTATAAATGGGGACTATGTAGGTTTTATCGGACATAGCTAAAATCAAGTAAAGAACAAACCACGGCATACAGTAACTAAAAGTTAAAATAAAAGATAATACAAGCATCTTTTGAAAAGTTGCTTATCTAGGGTATGATGCCATACTGAGGATTGTATCTTACTATTCCAACTAAGAATTTTTTTTAATTAAGCTTAACAAGTTCTATCCTTTTTATCTTAAGTTCATCTTTACTAATTTAATTTATCGTCATTTCCAATGAATTCTTCTGCCATGGAAAATAAAAGCAGCACGGAAAGGATGCACATGGGCGTTAAAGGTAATTTTATACGAATATCTGGAACAGGAAACAATGTTGTTGTAGCAAATATTTCAAATTGTTGGCTGTAGCCAACATCAATCGTTGTCACAGAGTGCGTTGAACTCGAAGGAGAGTCATTTCTCCACTGGACTTTGGCAACTTCTAATTTAAATATACCATTCACTTTGTGGTATTTAAGACGTGATATGTAAATATAATTACACGGAGGATAGGTATAAAAGAAAGTCATAATAAGGAACGAATTCTACCCCACAGTAAAATATATGTAAAGCTGCCTCACCTAATGCAAGTTTATCTATTAGGAAATGTATTTTACAAGCTAAACAGTCAATTTTGTGCTTAATTCAGCACTAACTGTTGAAAAATTAAGCAACAAAGGAGAAATTTAAATTAAAGAACGAAATCTAGCCCTGAGTTGTAGTAAAGAACGAATTCTACCCAATAGTACCAAGAATATAGTAAAGTTATATACAGTTAATTATGAATGTCACGATCAAGGAGCGTCGTCTGAAATGGTTGGGCCATGTCTTACGGAGGCCAACAGAGTACTTGCCTCGCCGAATTCTTCTAGCTGAGCCACTTACCTCATGGAGGAGACGCCAAGGGGAACATCAGAAAAACTGGTGGAACTTGGTTCAATCAGACCTTGAACCTATTGGGGGTTCAAAAAGTTCGGTAACATATGGACAACTCAATGGCTCCCATTTGCAAAGCAGCTGGCAGCAGACCGCACTAAATGGTCCAAACAGGTCTCGACGATCATTGATGCCGGGCAAGGTGGAAACGCCTGATTCTCACCACAAGTACAAGTAAGTATATAAGGTCCTATTCTGGTATGGTATGACTACATTAAAGTGATTGGTGTTATATATGAGAACAATATTGCTACGGTTAAGGTAGGAAGTAAGCCTAGTAACTGGATTGGTGTTTAACCAGGAGTTAAGCAAGGTTGTGTCCTATCCCCGTTTATATAGATTATTTTGATTGTACTTGTCATAAGAGCAATGAATCAAATGAGGACATAAAACTCTCTAACACTTGATTATGCAAATGCTTTGAGTGTCCTAGATAAAAATGTTAGCGTACTGAATAAATTTTCGGAGGTTTTGAAAATTCAGAGTGCAAGAATAGGTTTGTAGATTAATATTAAGAAATTAAATTGGGAGGGGGAGGGGGTAAAAACATGAACATTTCTGTATCCTCTCCTCAAATACTTATGTAGGTATGTCTGCTATTCTTAAAGGAAATCAATGGAAAAAGGGAAAAAAAAACAGTGAAAAAAATCACTACCGGTGTAATTCGAACCACAAAAATATCTAGCCGAAGTTTTTACCAGCAGACTAAGTCAGCTACCAGGAGATTTTTTCAAAGCGTTTTAACATAGCCTAAGAGACAAACAAAACAATAAAATTAAACAATATTTGAAATGCAATATATTTGTAACGGTAAAGAAACTTGTAAGTTTTTATTCACATTTGTTTTTAAGCGAGCAGGTAGGTATTTAGAGCCCATTCATCTTATCCATATAGAAAACTGAGCCATTACAGTTTTGAATAAAAATGGATCCATCTCAAATAGAGCTATCCATAACGATAGCTTAAGAGAGTTTTGACCTAACAATTGTAGGGGGCGGCGTGTAAACTTTACCACTTAAGGGACAAAAAGTAGACAAACACAGAATACACTAAATATACCTAAGATGTTTTCTAGCGGCAAAACAGTCTTTTTGGACGTCCATGGTACTTTAAAGCCTCTAGTCTCACCGTTCAAAGAGAATGGGAAACTTACAAGAGTTGGTTCTTCCGCTATTTGACATCTCAAGATGTGAAATTAAACACTACTAGCACCATTTACAGTTTTGCATTTGGCAACTCAATTAAAAAAAAAGGACTAATTCAAAGAGAATTGACACTTGATTCATCTAAAATGCAACAAAATTAAAGCTGAAATTCCTCTTAAAATAAAATTAATCCTTATTTTTAAGAATTATTTTAGGTCAAAATCTAGTCCGCAAAATCTATGTCAGCTCGGTCTGTCTTAGAATTTTAAGAAGGCTAGTTAGACGGGTAGTGGACTAGCCGTCCTGGCCGAGTGGTTAGCATACTAGATTTGAAATCCTTTGTCTGCGAAGACGGGGGTTCGATTCCTGGTGTCACTGGTTATTTGGTTTGGAACGGGGCAGTGGCGTGACTCAGTAAGCTCAGCCAGATTCGACCCAGCTCTAAATGGGTACCTAAAGAAATCTGGGGAAGTTAAACAGGAAAGATGTGCAAAAGCACAGAATAGCTGGCCCCCAACCCCCCCCCCCCATTGCACTTCCTGGCTGAAGGGCCATGAAACAGGGATCAGCACCGCCGGTAGGGACTGTGAAGTCCAATGCCACGTTATTTACCTTTTTTTTATCTAGTTGACTTTAAGCTGGGACATACTTGTGCTTTCTTTACATCCAAAGACAAAACACCCCGAAAGATAATTATGCAACAGTTTTGGATCAAAAAAAGTCGCAGAACGTTACATGACGCTAATGATTTTACCTTTCGACACTAGCAACAGTTTCCATTTATATAAGTATCCCTTACCTTTTTCAACATTCTAAAAGACAGAGGGAGCAATTGCCTTCTCAACTATCCCTATGTACACACTGACTCAAATTCTTATAGAGAGATGCCAAAGAAGTTTCGTCGCTTTCAGAAAAGGCTATCTGGATAAAAATAAGAAAAAAAAAACAAATCTTCTTCGAAAAGGATGTTGTTGCCTCTTCTCTTTTATCAAAAGTCCTTTTATATTCCTTTTAACAAACTTAAAGCTACAAGAGACAAATAAATTTATTTCTAAAAACAAAGAATGCATCATCTTTCAACAATCATCAGGGTTTATGACGATTGATGGACCCAACCCATTGGGTTGTAAAAGCCTTTTGTCTTTGTGTTTCTAATTTAATAAAATAAAAAAATAAGTTTTTTTTTAACTTAAAACGAATAGAAATTATTCCGTATATGAGAGGCGCTGCCCCCTCCTTAACGCCTCGCTCTTTACGCTAAAGGTTTTTACTGTTTAAAAAAATTGAGTTGTGAGAAAGTCAAACTTTAGCGTAAAGAGTGAGGCGTTGAGGAGGGGGCAGCCCCTTTCATAAACGGAATAATTTCTGTTAGTTTTAAGTTTTAATGTCGCTCCTTACTTTCAGTTAAAAAACTTGTTTTTTTTTAAATTTAATTTTTGAACGTTTTTGAATTAATGCAGGTTTGGATTTTGGTTCACCGTACATGAATAACTAAAACCAAATTTGCATATTAATTTTACTTTTATTTGGTTAAATGGCTTCCTCGAAAGTTGTTTAATTTTATTTACGAACGTTTTTATTAGTAATAAATATACATAACTTACGAATTAACTTACGTAACGAATTTCTATATTCATATATCTTTAATACGTATATTAGGGGGTTCGCCTCCTAGTCAATACCTCGGTCTTTACGCTTAAGTTCGAATTTTGTTCCAATTCTTTTAAAATGACCCCTTAATCACAAAGGACGTTAATTAGAATAAATAGCTCTTTTGAAAGTACTAAAAAATCTTTGGCGTAAAGAGCGAGGTATTGACTAGGGGGCGAACCCAGATCATATACGTAATAATTTCTGTTCGTTTTAAGTTTTAATGTTGCTCCTTACTTTCAGTTAAAAAACTTGTTTTTTTGTATTTAATTTCTGATCGTTTTTTAAAATAATGCTGGGGAATCCGGCACCCCCTTCACAGCAATGCCCCTTCCCCCATGGAAAGATTCTTCCACGTAACCATCAACCCCCCCCCCCCACCCCACCACCAGAAAAAATCCCTTCTGAAAACGTCTGTATACTTCCCAATAACCAATACTATATGTAAACATTGGGCAAAGTTCATGGCTTTCAGCCCTTCCCCCGGGGACTGTGGGCGATTAAGTTATCCTAAAAGACATAGTTATTATATTGTCGACCATGCTGAACAAAATGGCTATCTCAAAATTTTGATTGGGTAACTTTGGTAAAAAATGAGCCTGGAAGGGGGCCTAGTTGCCCTCCATTTTTTATTGTTCACTTAAAAAGGGCACTAGAACTTTCAATTTCGGTTCGAATGAGCCCTCCCGCGATATTCTACGACCGCTGGGTCGATACGGTCACCCCTGAAAAAAAAAAACAACAAAAAAATATAAACAAATAAACACGCATCCATGATCTTTCTTCTGGCAACAAATACAAAATTCCACATTTTTGCAGATAGGAGCTTGAAACCTCTACAGTAGGGTTCTCTGATACGCTGAACCTGATGGTGTGATTTTCATTAAGGTTCTATATCTTTTTGGGGGTGTTTCCCCCTTTTTTCGAAAATCAGGCAAATTTACTCAGGCGCGAAACTTTTGATGGGTAGGACTAAACTTGATGAAATTCATATATTTGAAATCAGCATAAAAACCTGATTCTTTTGGTATATCTACTGGTTTCAAAAATCCGTTTTTTAGAGTTTCGGTTACTATTGAGCCGGGTCGCTCCTTACTTACAGTTCGTTACCACGAACTGTTTGATATTGTTAGACACGAAAACGCAAATGTGACTTTTTTCATAGCTTGTCAGTAAAGTAGAAAAAAAAATAATCTTGAAAACATAAGACAGTAGTAACAATTGACGACAAAAAGACACTAAAAAAAAAGGCGAAGGACACTAAATGACATGGAAGATGAAGAGAGTACATACCCCAAAAAATCGTTTGAAGTAGAAACATTGATTGTAAAACTCCAAATAATACCCATGTCTTTGGGTTTTAGGTAACCATCGCATTACGCAGACGTCAGAATAATTACAGGAGATCAATTATAATTAACTTAATTGTCAAATTAATAATTAATCAACTTTAGTTAATTATATAGTTTAATTATTACAAATTAGTTACAGAGGCAGCTAAGCAAGCTACATTTACCTCATATGAAAAGACATTGCCAGTTGTTTTGACAGCCACTATATGTGAATTCTGTGTAAAATTCTTGATCATCACTGGACACTGATATTCTCCAGACTTGGTCTTCGAAAAATTCAATTTAATCAGGGATTTTCCATCCAGTGGCTGAAAGAAAACAATAAAATGAAGCAATTTGAGATTTTACCAGTGGCGGCAATTGAGAGGAGGAGGGGTAAGGGGTCCATTCCTCTCAGTTTTGAAAAAGTCCTAAAAGGGAATTTAACACCCCAAAAAAGTCAAGCGATCTTAATGAAATTTACAAATATGTGTAATTTTAATTTTTTTTGCAGGAAGAAAGACTACAGATGTGTTTATTTTCCAGGGTTGATTGTATTGAACCAACGTTCCAGAAATATTGAGAGGGCTCGTTCAAACGGAAATCATAAGTTCTAAGTGCCCTTTTTAAGTGACCAAAAAGATTGGAGGGCAGCTAGCCTAACTACCACGCCCCTGTTTTTCCCAAAGACATCCGATCAGAATTTTGGGATAAGCATTTGATTCAGCATAGTTGATAGATACACTGACAATGCCTCTGGGGATGACATGACCCCCCCACAGTCAACGGGGAAAGGGCTGAAAGTTATGCAAATTACTTAATATTTACATAAAACGGCCACAAATTAAATATAAAAACAAGTTTTTACAACTGGAAGTAACGAGCAGCATGAAAACTTAACACGACCAGACATTAATTCCGCGTATGAGGGGGCTGCACTGACCTCATCCCTAACTCTTTATTCTAAAGTTTAAATTTTTGTCTCCATTCCTTAAGAACGACTTCTGAAACACATTTCAAACCCGTTTAAAATGTGAATGAGAAGTATTTATAAAGAACTTTATGACTTGAGCGCAAAGAGCGAGGGATGAGGAAAGGGAGATGAACTCATCTGAATTCATTAACTAAGGTTTTATTGCTTGAACACCAGATAATATAAAAAAAATTATTGCAATATATGAGCAACTAAACAACCAGAATAAGCTGACAAGGTTGACTGTCCCAGTAAATCTTCTACATATAAAAATCAAATGTCTGTCTGTGTGTGTGTCCTGAATGCAATATTGCACTGCTTATCCGAACACAAACAACTTAAGAAGTTGTTGAGTACACATTTGTAAAGGTTTTAGGTATGCAGTTCCACATCTCCTGTGGGGTGGGGGAGGAATTTCACATATTTAAACGAACTTGATTTGTATATCTTTTTCGACTCCTTGCATTTGCAGTCAAAATAAATTATTTATGTAATTTAAATAAATGTCGGGTAATGGGCAACTTTATTCAGTTTGTAATTCACTCTATCATGGAAAGCATAACATTTGGAAAAAAAAAATCGATGTTCGTTTTTATTGATTCAGTGCTTTATCGTACCTTTTGATTTATGGACTCGATTTCCCAATGAAGGGGAATTGTTGGGGAGGGGGAAATTCCCACGGGGGAGGGGGTAGTAAGCAGGGGATTTTTCAGGGTAGAGGGGAATTCCTGCGGGTAGAATTTTTTACAGATGGAGAGTTTTCAGCAGATGTGAATTTGCCAGAGGGAGAAATTTTCCTTGAATTTCGTTTCTTTTGAGATCACACCAACGCGCGACGGGCAAGCGAGTGTAAAATAAAACTGAAAGCTATGGAAAGAAACCTCAGCACAAAGGAGAGATCTTTAGCAATTGCCTATCCCACCTTGAAACATAACATTGCAAACCAGCAATCAGCTCTATGTCATATTGACCATGATGAGCCAGGTCTTTACTCACCCTCTCTGCTTCTTCATCTAATGAGGACGGGATTTGCAGTTTCATACCTGTCTAGTGAGGTTGCTATGAGGACTCAATCAATATGATCAAGTTAAATCAAATAACATTTCAGGTCATTACATCAGCACCATACTTTGGGTAGGAGCATATTGTATTTTGACATGACAGAATATCTCTAGGACAAACACTAAAAATCTGTCTTGGGTAGAAAGAACATAATATATTGAGGAGAATGAATGTCTATGGTCTCTATGGGCAATTTATTGCATCAGCATAGAAGTGTAGAATAGAGAATTAGTTTTAAATAAGAATTTTTGTCTTTAAGAGAACATCCCCTTGTCCCAATAGGTTCCTCCACTTGATCAAAGACTAAATATACAGAAGACTTTCTGCTCTGAACTTCCCTACTGCAACATCCAGAATTGTTGATTAGAGATCATATGTCAAATTGATCAACACCTTCCAAACAAACCTAATCAAGACAGCTACAGTTTTATAGTGTGTCTTCAAAGTTCAAAGATTTTGTATTTGTTTATGTTTTACCCAAGAAAGTCTGGCATGATGTCATAGTCTGTACATGCCAACAAGTCTTGTCATTTACCGACAAAAAAATATCATCTGCGTGGTCAAGATTGCTGATGAATAAATTAGGGCTGACTTTGACCCCCCCCCCGGAAAGTGGACAATAGAATTATCCAATGGATACAAAATTGAGGAACATATGGTTATGAATATGTGTCTTACCTGAAAAACTTATAAGAAAAAGGGAAGGTGGTTCTCCATCAATTTGAATATACGATGTTCCAAAATATGAAGAACAGTTAATTAATAGAAACATGTTCTCAAAATATCCCTTGAGTTAGCCTGTCCTGTTTGGCATCAGGGTATTTCAAAAGAATTGTCAGAAAGAATAGAGGCAGTCAAAAAAAGGTGCCTAAAAATTATTTCCAATGAGGGTAAAGTTTCTTATATCTCCCTTCTTTGAGAGCCAATCTGCTCGCCCTCAAGGAAAGGAGATAACAATTTTCTTTGCGTTTCGCCAACAACACACTCCATAACCCCCGGAAAAATTACCATTTCCGTAGTCGATTTTCACCTTCAACCTCGCCTCCCTCAAACTGCTTAAACAAATATCAACCTTCTTATCCCAATAAAATTTTTGACTGAAAGATATAGAAAAACTTTCGTCCTGTACATAGTGAACATTTTAAATAAGTGAATCTCCCCCCTTGTTTTTACCATACAATTGTTTTATTTTTTTTTTGCAAACTTTGAGCTTTCTTTAGTTTATTTTTTACTAAAGTGTCCTTTAGTTTTTTATTTAGTTTATTCCCTTTTAATTTCGCGAGTTTTAATCGTTTCTGGCATTTTTGACAACCGTTTTGACATTTTGATAATTTTTTCTGACTTATGTTTTTTTTTGTTTTTTTTTCGCGAACAAATAAATGTTCAAATGGGATAAGTTCATTTATTAGACAGTGAAAACAGATTAGAGTTCATCCAAAGTTTTGAGCTGTAAATTTCTTCTTCAATATTGCCTAAATGTAAGTTGAATTTCTAATAAAGGTGGCAAAATCTTCTTTGTCTTCTAATTGCAACTAACTAAAAAAAAACAAGTTTTTTGTTAACTGAAAGTAAGGAGTGACATTAAAACTTAAAACGAACAGAAATTATTCCGTATATGAAAGGGGCTGTCCCCTCCTCAACGCCTCGTTCTTTACGCTAAAGTTTTTTATTGTTTAAAAAAATAAAGTTGCGAGACAGAGTCAAACTTTAGAGTAAAGAGCGAGGCGTTGAGGAGGGAACATCCCCTTTCATACACGGAATAATTTCTGTTCGTTTTAAGTTTTAATGTCGCTCCTTACTTTAAGTAAAAAAAAAAACTTTTTTTTTTCAATTAATTTCTGAATGTTTTTGAATTAATGCAGCTTTGATTTTGGCTCATCGTAGATGAATTATTAAAACGGAATTCGCATATTAATTTTACTTTTTTTTGGCTAATTGGCTTTCTCGAAATTTTGTTTTGACGTAACTTACGAATTAACTTACGTAACGAATTTGTATATTCGTATGTTTTTATTACGTAAATTGGGGAGTTCGCTCCCTAGTCAATACCTCGCTCTTTACGCTAAAGTTCGGATTTTTTTCGAATCACAAACCCCTGAATCACAAAGACCGGTTAATTAGAATAGATAGCTCTTTTGAAAGTACTAAATAAACTTTAGCGTAAAGAGCGAGGTATTGACTAGGGAGCGGACCCTCTCATATACGTAATAATTTCTGTTCGTTTTAAGTTTTAATGTTGCTCCATACTTTCAGTTGAAAAAAAAACTTGTTTTTTTATTTAATTTCTGATCGTTTTTTAAATAATGCTGGGAGATCTGGCGCCCCCTTCATGGAAATGTCCCTTCCCCCAAGGAAATATCTTCTATGGAAAGATCCTCCCCCGTAACCCCTACTCCGACCCCCCACTAGAAAAAGTTCCTCCTGAAAACGCCTGTATACTTCCCAATAACCAATACTATATGTAAACAATGGGCAAAGTTTATAACTTGCAGCCCTTCCCCCGGGAACTCTGGGGGATTGAGTCATCCTCAAGACATATTAATTAGATTTTCGACTATGCTTGACAAAATGGCTATCTCAAAATTTTGATTGGGTGACTTCGGGAAAAATGACCGTGGGAGGGGGCCAAGTTGCCCTCCAATTTTTTGATCACTTAAAAATGGCACTAGAACTTTAAATTTCCGTTCAAATGAGCCCTCTCACAATAATCTAGGACTACTGGATCGATACGATCACCCCTGGGAAAAAAAAGAAAAAAAAAGAAAAAAAAAACACGCATCTGTGATCTTTCTTCTAGCAAAATATACAAAATTCCACATTTTTGCAGATAGGAGCTTGAAACTTCTATAGTAGGGTTCTCTGATACACTGAGTCTGATGGTGTGATTTTCATTAAAGTTCTATGACTTTTAGGGGTTGTTTCCCCCTTTTTTCAAAAATATGGCAAATTTTCTCAGGCGCGTAACTTTTAATGGGTAAGATACTTGATGAAATTTATATATTTTAAATCAGCATAAAAATCTGATGTATCTATTGGTATCAAAATTCCGTTTTTTAGAGTTTCGGTTACTATTGAGCCAGGTCGCTCTTTACTTACAGTTCGTTACCACGAACTGTTTGAAAGGAATGTTTTTGAATTTATGCTTATATACTATCTGTTTTCACTGTCAAATAAATGGACTTACCCCCATTTGAACGTTTATTTGCTCGTTATAGAAAGACAGTGGTCTTGAAAGAAAACAAACAACTAATTTAAGGTATTACGTGGAAAATAGCTTGTTTTTTTCATGTGATTTTTCACTCTAAAGTGCAAATTCGACCCGCCTAGACTTGTGATAGCCATTTTTCAGAAATAGAAATCTTATTTTAAATAACCTATGATTACAAGAAAAGAACTAGGAGCTGTAATTTGCATGAGAAAGAAAATAAATACATTACCTGGCCAGTAACAGGGTTTACTCTAAATTTTTTCAGAAATGGCACTATTTCCATAATCTCAAAAATATTCCCTTCTTGGTCACAAACAGGATTTTCAAATGGCTGCAATGACAATGCACAGTAATCAAATGGCAATCTTTTGAATCCTGCTGCATCTGTCCCAGGTGGTACATATTTCTTTCCACCTAATTCTTTCCATTCTGTTGTTGTTAGATACCTGGGAAATTGAATAGGTTATTAATCTTAATTTGAATACTAATACTACTACAACTGATCAAAGGAATTAAATTTCCTGATGGCCGTATATTGGTATACTAGCCATATATCAGGAGGTTAAAACTTCTTGATGACCATATATTGACAGACTGCCTAACTCTTCTTTACCTTACTTAATACCTCTGCTTTGGCTCACATTCCACAAAATTCTCAAATGTTTAGAAGACGTTTCCAAAACTAATTTAAATTTTTCTAAGTCATACTAGCATTAATCCCATAAAGAATTGGTCCAAAGAACCCCCAAGCAAAAATATTGAAAACTACAGTAAGCAAAAAAAGAGCTGTTTTATTTTTTTTTGAGGAAAAAATATATTAGCTTGATAGAAGATTAGTGGCTGACAAAAAAAGTAACCAGTTTAGTTCAAAATGTGTAGTTTCCGTGCAAAATCTATTTTAACCCTCCTTTTGCATGATGTGTTTATTTTTAGAATACACTATTACTCTAGTTTTTTTCTTCTATTAATCTTATAAACACAATCTTTTATGCTGATTCTAATTATCTAATCAGAGTTGTTCTAAGAACAAGAATTTGTTCCATAATAGCCTAAATTGTTTTCAAGTGTGCGTCTTAGATTTTTTTTTCATTTTTTTTTTATAAGCACAAATTTTGTTTCTCAAGACCTTTACTTAATTTCCTGGTCCAATTTCTTTTTTAAAACGATCTTAAAACAAAGAAAAGTGACCGCAAAACATAAAATAAGAAGAAATAATATAGCCCTAGGCAATATGTGTAATTGTTAATTTTACTGGTTTGGATAATTTTTACTCTCCAAGAAACAAAAAAACCTTCAACTAGAATTTTACCAAATTTTATTGTTGGTGTTTTGTTTAGAAAAAGCTATAAATTACAATGCAGCCATTCTTTGTCCTGCTCTTTTTTACCTTATTTCAGCTGTAGATCTGTTTCTACAGGTTTTACTTTTATACAAAGACTGACCAAGGTCATCAAAGATCAGTGCCCTGTGGAGAGGGAAAAGGTGAAGGTAAGGAGGAGTGAGTTAAACTAAATTATCTGAAACAAAAAGTAATTGTGCTTTAGCCTAGGACTAATATTTAATATTTCTCCTTTTCAGATTCTGTTTTGGCGCAACATGGAGGAAAAAACTTTAGTTTCGAGTGATTAATTTAATAAATCATAGAAAAAATATTTTGTTTTAGCTTCAGACTAATATATGGTACATCTCTTTTTAATAATCTCATTTAAGTCCACATGGAGCAGTTTCGAGTAGGTATGTTTACAATTTTTTGGAAGATCTATGGATGACGTCACATCCTAAGTGTGGAATCAAAAAGAAATTACAGAAACACTTTTAACAAAATATATGACGTCATGTCCCTTAACAAAACGCACTCGTAAAAGACGATGACGCCATATTTATAGAAAAGTATATATACAGAAGAAACTTGAAGGTTATTCTAGTTTTTTAAATTCACAGAACAGAGAGGTAATTGTTAGATCCAAGTAAAACAACATGGTAATATACTTGTGCTAAGAAAAAAATGTACTAAAAATAAATTGTCAATTACTTATGTTTAAAAAAATCACGCTTTAGCCCAAGACTAATATGTTATGTTTCACTTTTCCAGGTTCTCTTTTGAGTCGACATGGAAGAAAAAATTCAGTTTCACGTCAGTAAGTTATAAATTATTAGAAAAAAAATGCTTTAGCATATTACTAATATGTGATATTTGTCTTTTTCAAGTTTCGTTTTGAGTCAACAGTAAAGAAAATAACTTCAGTTTCACGTAAGTAGGTTATAAAATATTTGAAAAAAAACTTTGCTTTAGCATATAACTAATAATTGAAATAATCGTTTTTCAAGTTTCCTTTTGAGTCGACCCGGAAAAAAAAATTCAGTTTCACGTAAGTAAGGTATAAACTATTTGATTGAAAACTTTACTTTAGCATATAACTAATGATTGATATTTGTCTTTTTCAGGTTCGCTCTTGAGTCAACATAGAAGAAAAAAACTTCAGTTTCACGTCAGTAAGTTATACATTATTAGAAAAAAAACTTTGCTTTAGCATTATAACTAATATCTGATATCTGTCTTTCTCAGGTTATCTTTACAGTCAACATGGAATAAAAAGCTTCACAATCATGCAAGTTCTAACATTAAAAAAAATATTCTTAAGAATTTTTTATCTACATGAGGCGTTCGTGAAATGGGATAACGTCATTTCCAAAGAAAAATATTGCAAAATAATTACAGTGACTCATTAACACATGATCCAGTCATAATGTAGGATGACGTCATACGGAAAAGAAGGTTATATTCGTAGTAATTTGCGCGTCACTTTAGTTTTTTGTTATTCATGCAGAGAAATGTACTAGTCGGATAGAAGGACAATATACAAAACCCTTCATAAAGAGTTAAATATTCAAAGGTTAAACAACTCGAGGGTTAAATGCTAAATACAAAAAAAAATGCTTAAAATCAGAAAAGTAGTTTTAGTTAATGACTCGCCTGGTATTGGCTAATTTTGCTTTTAGTAGGACTATATCCTGGAATAAATTTGATTAATACTAAACATATGTGCAGAAGAACTGAAGTTTTGAGTGAATAACTTATAAATTATTTGAAAAAAAGTTTTTTCTAAAAATGAATAATATTTGATATTTCACTTTTTTAGATTCAATTTGTAGTTGACACGGTGGAATAAATTTCAGTTTTAAATCAGTATGTTATATGACTTATATTTGATACTTGTCTTTTTCAAATTCCCTACAGAGTCAACAGGGAAGAAAAGAGCTTCAGTATCATGAAAGTAAGTTATAAATTATTTGAAAAAAATTGTTCTTACGCATATGAGTAGTATTTAATATTATTTTGAGTCATGTTTTATCTATATGACGCGTTCGTAAAATGGGATAACGTCATTTCCAAAAAAAATATCGCAAACAGATGATGTCAGATGGATAACGAAGGTTATATACGGTAGTAATTTGTGCGTCACTTTAGTTATTTGTTGTTCATGAAGAGAAAGGTAGTAGTCGGATAGAAGTACAACATACAAAACCCTTGCTAAAGAGTTAAATATTCAACTTTTAGATTCAATTTTGAGTTGACATGGTGTAACAATTCTCAGTTTTAAATCAGTAAGTTATATGACTTATATTCGATACTTGTCTTTTTCAGGTTCCCTTTAGAGTCAACAGGGAAGAAAAAAGCGTCAGTATCGTATGTCTAATATTTAATGTTTGTCTCTTTCAGGTTCCCTTTTGAGTCAACACAGAAGAAAAAAGCTTCAGGATTAGGTAAGTGAGTTATAAGTTATTTAAAAAAAAAATTTCTTAAGCAGGTTCCCTTCTGAGTAAATACAGAAGAAAAAACTTCAGCTTCACGTAAGGATCATGTAAATAAGTTATATATTATTGATAAAAAAAATTATTCTTAAGCATATAACTAATCTTCAATATTTGTCTTTTTCAGGTTTCCTTCTGAGTCAACATCGAATGGGAAAAATTTTAGGATCGTGTAACTAAGTTATAAATTATAAAAGAAAATGGTTCTTAAACGTACGATTAATATTTGATATTCTATTAATATTTGAAAAAAATTGCTCTTAAGCAGATGATTAGTATTTGTTTTGTTTTTTTAGGTTGCCTTTTTAGTCAACATGGAAGAGAAGAGCTTCTGGATAACGAAAGTAAGTTATAAATTAGCATAAAAAAAATGTTTTTAACAATATGACTAATATTTACATATTTGTCTCTTTCAGGTTCCCTTTTGAGTCAACATCGAAAAAAAAAGCTTCAGGATCATGTAAGTAAGTTATAAATTATTGGAAAACGATTGTTCTTAAGCATATTAAGACTGATACTTAATATTTGTCTCTTTCAGGTTCCCTTTTGAGTCACACTGAAGAAAAAAGCTTCAGGATCGTGTAAGTAAGTTATAAATTATTTGAAAAAAATTGTTCTTAAGCATATGACTAATATTTAATATTTGTCTCTTTCAGGATCCCTTTTGAGTCAACATCGAAGAACAAAGCTTCAGGATCATGTAAGTAAGTTATAAATTATTTGAAAACGATTGTTCTTAAGAACATGAATAATATTTGATATTTCTCTCTTTCAGGTTCTCTTTTGTAGTCAACATGGAAGAAAAAAGCTTCAGGATCGTGTTAGTAAGTTAAAAATTATCCTTAAACATATGATTAATATTTGATATTTGTCTTTTTCAGTTTTCCGTTAGAAACAACACGGAAGGAAACAGCTTTAGGATCGTGTAAGCAAGTTAAAAATTATTTCAATAAATTGTTCTTAAGCATATGACTAATATTTAATATTTGTCACTTTCAGGTTCCCTTTTGAGCCAACAGGGAAGAAAAAAGCTTCAGGATCGTGTAAGTATGTTATGAATTTTTTGAAAAAAACGTTTTTAAACAAACAACTAATATTTAATATTCGTCTCTTTCAGATTTCTTTTTGGGTCGACATCGAATGAAAAAAGCTTCAGGATCATGATAGTAAGTTATAAAGTTTCTGAAAACATTGTTCTCAAATATATGACTAATATTTAAGATTCATCTCTGTCATGTTCCCTTTAGAGCCAGCATGGAAGAAAAAAGCTTCAGGATCATGTAAGTAAGTTAAAAATATTTTGAAAAAAATTGTTTTTAACCATATGACTTTTATTTAATATTCGTATCTTTCAGGTTTCTTTTTGAGTCAACAGGGAAGAAAAACGTTTCAGGAATATGTAAGTTATAAATTATTTGTAAACAAGTATTGTCCTTAAGCATATGACTAATATTTAATATTTTTCTTTTTCAGGTTTCCTTTTGAGTCAACAACAATGAAAAAAGCTTCAGGATCATGTAAGTAAGTTATAAATTATTTTACAAAAATTGTTCTTAAGCATACGATTAATATTTGATATTTGTCTTTTTCAGATTCCCGTTAGAGAAAACACAGAAGGAAAATCCTTCAAGATCATGTTAGTAAGTTAAAAACTATTAAAAAAAATTGTTCTTAAGCATATGACCATGTAATATTTAATATTTGTCTCTTTCAGTTTCCCTTTTGAGTCAACACGGAAGAAAAAAGCTTCAGGATCATGTAAGTAAACTAAAAATTATTTTTAAAATATTGGTCTTAAGAATATGACTAATATTAAATATTTGTCTTGTTCATATTCCCTTTTGAGTCAACAACAATGAAAAAGCTTCAGGATCATGTAAGTAAGCTATAAATTATTTTAAAAAAATGTTCTTAAGCATTTGATTAATATTTGATATTTTTCTTTTTCAGGTTCCCTTTTTAGTCAACATAAAAAAAAGCTTCTGGATCATTTAAGTAAGTTATAAATTATGCAAGAAAAATATGCTTAAGCTTATTACTAATATTTAATATTTGTCTTTTTCCGGTATCCTTTTTAGTCAATATTGAAGAAAAAAGCTTCAGGATCATGTAAGTTATAAATTATTAAAAAAAAAAAAATATTCTTAAGCATGATTATATGATTAATATCTGATATTCGTCTTTTTCAGGTCTCCTTTTGAGTCAACATCCAAGAAAAAAGCTTCAGGATCACCCAAGTAAATTATAAATCATTTAAAAATAATATTCTTAAGCATATGACTAATATTTAATATTTGTCTTTTTCAGGTTCCCTTTCGAGTCAACATGGAAGAAAAAAGATTCAGGATCGTGTAAGTAAGCTATAAATTATTGAAAAAAAAAATTATTCTTAAGGATATAACTAATATTTAATATTTGTCTTTTTCGAGTTTCCTTTTGAGTCAACATCGAAAAAAAAGCTTCAGGATCGTGAAAGTAAGTTATAAATTATTTAAAAAAACTGTTCTTAAGCATATAATTAACATTTGCCATTTGTCTTTTTTCAGGTTTCCTTTTGAGTAAACATCCAAGAAAAAAAAAATCAGGATTATGTAAGCAGCCGCAGTTATAAATTATTTAAAATTAAATTATTCTTAAGCATATGACTAATATGTAATATTTGTCTTTTTCAGGCTTGCTTTTGAGTCAAAATCGAAGAAAAAGGCTTCAGGATCATGTAAGTAATTTATAAATTATAAAAAAGTTATTCTTAAGCATATGATTAATATTTGATATTTGTTTTTTTCAGGTTCCCTTTATAGTCATCACAGAAGGAAAAATTTTCAGGATCATGTAAGTAAGTTAAAAATTATTTTAAAATATTGTTCTTAAGCATATGATTAATATTTAATGTTTCTCTCTTTTAGGTTTTCTTTTGAGTCATTATGGAAGAAAAAGGACTCAGGATCTTGTAAGTTAGTTATTATTAGTAATTTATTAAATATTTGTCGTGTATATTATTTAATATTTGTCTTTTTCAGGTTTCCTTTTGAGTCAACATCCAAGAAAAAAATTCAGGATCATGTAAGTAGCCGAAGTTATAAATTATTTAAAAAAATTATTCTAATGCACATGACTAATTATTAATATTTGCCTTTTTCAGGCTTCCTTTTGATTCAACATTGAAGAAAAAAGCTTCGGGACCATGTAAGCAAGTTATAAATCATAAAAAAAGTTGTTCTTAAGCATATGATTAATATTTGATATTTGTCTTTTTCAGGTTCCCTTTATAGTCATCACAGAAGGAAAAAGCTTCAGGATCATGTAAGTAAGTTAAAAATCATTTTAAAAACAATTGTTCTTAAGCATATAACAAATACTTAGTGTTTGCCTCTTTAAAGTTTTCTTTTGAGTCAACCTTGAAGAAAAAGGATTCAGGATCGTGTAAGTTAGTTATAAATTATTTAAAAAAAAATATTGTGAAGCATATGAATATTATTTAATATTTGTCTTTTTCAGGTTTCCTTTTGAGTCAACAACCAAGAACAAAAATTCAGGATCATGTAAGTAGCCGAAGTTATAAATCATTAAAAAAAATTCTTATGCATATGACTAATATTGAAAATTTGTCTTTTTCAGGCTTTCTTTTTAGTCAAAATTGACGAAAAAACTTCAGGATCATGTAAGTAAGTTATAAATTATAAAAAAAAATTTATTCTTAAGCATATGATTAATATTTAATATTTGTCTTTTTCAGGTTCCCTTTATAGTTAACACAGAAGATAAAAAGCTTCAGGATCATGTAAGTAAGTTAAAAATTATTTTAAAAGTATTTTTCTTAAGCATATGACTAATATTTAATGTTTGTCTCTTTCAGGTTTTCTTTTGAGTCAAAATGGAAGAAAAAGGATTCAGGATTGTGAAAGTTAGTTATAAATTATTTAAAAAAAATTATTGTGAAATATATGAATTTTTAATATTTGTCTTCTTCAGGTTTCCGTTTGAGTCAACACCAAAGAAAAAAAACAGGATCATGTAAGTAGCCGAAGGAACCGAATTATTTAAACAAAAATTATTCTTATGCATGTGACTAATGATTCATATTTGTCTTTTTCAGGTTTCCTTGTGAGTCAACATCAAAGAAAAAAGCTTCAGGATCAAGTAAGTAAGTTATAAATTACGAGTTAACAGGGAATAAAAAATCCTCAGGATCAGGTAAGTTATAAATCGTTTGAAAAAAAATTGTCCTCAAGCATATGACTAATATTAATATTTGCCTTTTTCAGGTTTCCTTTTGAGTCAACATCGAAGGAAAAAAGCTTCAAGATCATGTAAGTAAGTTATAAATTATTAAAACGATTAAAATTTATATTTGTCTTTTTCAGTTTCCCGTTAGAGACAAGACAGAAGGAAAAAGCTTCAGGATCATGTAAGTAAATTAAACATTATTTTAAAAAATTGTTTCAGGATTTTGAAACAATTGATTTTCTCCCATGTTTGAACACGTGTCTTAAGCATATAACTAATATCTAATATTTGTCTTTTTCAGGTTCCCTTTTGAGTCAACATGGAAAAGAAGAGTTTCAGGATCATGCAAGTACGTTATAAATTCCCCTTTGTTATAACTTAAGCATAGTTATAAACTTAAGCAAGATTATAAACTTTACTTATAACTTAGGCAAAGTTATAAATTATAAGCAAGTTAAGCAAGTCATAAGACTAATTTTTAATATTCGTCCCTTTCAGGTTCCTTTTTGAGTCAAAACGGAAGTAAAAAGCTTCAGGATCATGTAAATTATAAATTATTTGAAAAATTGTCCTTAAGCATATGACTAATATTTAACATTTGTCTTTTTCAGGTTTCCTTTTGAGTGAACATCGAATGAAAATGCTTCAGGATCATCTAAGTGCGTTATAAATTATTAGAAAAAACTTGTTCTTAAGCATACCATTAAAATTTAATATTTGTCTTTTTCAGTTTTCCGTTAGAGACAGTACAGAAGGTAAAAGCTCCAGGATCATGTTAGTAAGTTAAAAATTAATTAAAAATTTGTTCTTAAAAATATGACTTATATTTAATAATTGTCTTTTTCCGGTTCCCTTTTGAGTCAAAATGGAAGAGAAAAGCTTCAGGATCATTTAAATAAGTTATAAAATATTTGAAAACAATTGTTCTTAACAATATGAATAGTATTTATTATTCTCTTTTTCATGTTCCCTTTTGAGTCAACAAGGAAGAAAAAAGCTTCAAGGTCAAATAAGTAAGTTTTAAATTATTTAAAAAAAATTGTTCTTAAGCATATGGCTAATATTTAATTTTTATCTCTTTCAGGTTCCCTTTTGGAAAAACACGGAAGAAAAAAGCTCCAGGGTCAAGTAAGTTATAAATTATTTGAAAAAAAATTGTTCTTAAGCATATGACTAATATTTGATATTTATCTCTTTCAGGTCCCCTTTGAGTCAACAAGGAAGAAAAAGCTTCAGGATCATGTAAGTAAGTTAAAAATTTGAAAAAAATTCTTAAACATATGACTAATATTTAATATTTGTTTCTTTCAGGTTCCTTTTTGAGTCAACATGGAAGAAAAATTATTTAGGATCATGTAAGTAAGTCACAATTTATTAAAAAAAATTCTTAAACATTTAATTAATATATGATATTTGTCTTTTTCAGTTTTCTGTTAGAGACAACACGGAAGGAAAAACCTTCAGGACCATGTAAGTAAGTTAAAAATTATTTCAAAAATTGTGCTTAAGCATATGACTAATATTTAATATTTGTCTCTTTCAGGTTTCCTATTGAGTTGACACGGAAGAAAAAGCTTCAGGATCATGTAAGTAAGTTACGAATCTTAAAAAAAAATGTTTTTAAGCATATGACTAATATTTAATATTTGTCTCATTCATGTTCCATTTGGAGTCAACCCAGAACAAAAAAGCTTCAGGATCATGTAAGTAAGTTATGAATAAAAAAAATTGTTCTTAAGCATATGATTAGTATTTGATATTTGTCTTTATCAGCTTTCCTTTTGAGTCAACATAGAAGAATAAAGCTTCAGGATCATACAAGTAAGCATATAATTAACATTTGACATATTTCTTTTTCAGGTTTCCTTCTGAGTCACCATCCAAGAAAAAAAAAATTCAGGATCATATAAGTAGCCGAAGTTATAAATTATTTATAATGACTAATAATGACTAATATGCCTATTTAATATTTGTCTTTTTCAGGCTTCCTTTTGATTCAACGTCGAAGAAAAAAGCTTTATAGTCAACACAGAACGAAACAGCTTCATGATCTTGTAAGTAAGTTAAAAATTATTTTTAAAATATTGTTCTTAAGCATATGACTAACAATTAATGTTTGTCTCTTTCAGGTTCCCTTTTGAGACAACACGAAAGAAAAAACCTTCAGGACCACTTTGAACAAGAGAAGGAACCTCGTGTGCATTCGTTTCGGTACCAAGACCCTGTCTATTCCCCGCTTACGTTCCATCATCCCCAAACCCTATCTTTCCGCCCGCAACAGACCATCCCGAATAAAATCCCAAAACTGACTCCCATCCCCGGTAAACATGAAAGATATCGCAAGAGTTTTGCTCCGAATTTTGTTGAGTCGTATAATAGCCAGGAAAACTAGTGATTAATTTTATTGTTATCTATTTATTTTTTTCTTTTTGTCTTTTACTAAGCTTTGACTTGTTTTGTTTATGTATTTTGTTTTATGTTTGACGTGAAGGTCAGTGAATTTTGTTCGACGTGAAGGTCAAATTCTTTCGATATTACATGTATATATACTAGTAATATTTGTGACGTAAAATTCAAGTTCGGCAACTATGCTGTGAAATATATCTTTAAATTGATTTCTATTCTATGCAAGTAATTCTTAAGCACAGAATTACTTGCATAGTTAAAACGATTGTTCTTAAGCATATGACTAATATTTA
Organism: Artemia sinica; assembly: GCA_027921565.1. Lineage (NCBI taxonomy): Eukaryota > Metazoa > Arthropoda > Branchiopoda > Anostraca > Artemiidae > Artemia > Artemia sinica. The sequence continues at coordinate 29,515,425 of CM051259.1, read as the reverse complement.
ATATTTTTCTCTGTCAGGTTCCCTTTTGAGTCAACACGGAAGAAAAAAGCTCAAGGATCATGTAAATAAGTTATAAATTATTTGAAAACAATTGTTCTTAAGCATATGACTAATATTTAATATTTTTCTCTTTCAAGCTCCCTTTTGAGTCAACACGGAAGAAAAAAGCTCAAGGACCATGTAAATAAGTTATAAATAATTTGAAAACAATTGTGCTTAAGCATATGACTAATATTTAATGTTTTTCTCTTTCAAGCTCCCTTTTGAGTCAACACGGAAGAAAAAAGCTCAAGGATCATGTAAATAAGTTATAAATTATTTGAAAACAATTGTTCTTAAGCATAAGACTAACATTTAATATTTGTCTTTTTCAGGTTCACTTTTGAGTCAACATGGAAGATAAAAGATTCAGGATCATGTAAGAAAGTTAGAAATTATTAGAAAAAAATTATTCTTAAGGATATGACTAATATTTAATATTCGTCTCATTCAGGTTCCCTTTGGAGTCAACCCGGAACGAAAAAACTTCGGGATTATGTAAGTAAGTTATAAATTATTTTAAAACAATTTTTCTTAAGGATATGACTCATATTTAATATTTGTCTTATTCAGGTGCCCTTGGAGTCAACCCGGAAAAAAAAAAGCTTTAGGATCATGTAAGTAAGTTATAAATTATATTTCAAGTTTCTTTTTGAGTCGACATCGAATGATAAAAAGCTTAAGGATCATGCAAGTAAGTTATAAATTAATTTACCAAAATTATTCTTAAGCATACGATTAATACGATATTTGTCTTTTTCAGTTTCCTGTTAGAGACAATACAGACGGAAAAAGCTTCAGGATCATGTTAGTATGTTAAAAATTATTTAAAAAAAAATTGTTCCTAAGCATATAACTAATATTTTATACTTGTCTTTATCAGGTTCCCTTTAGGTTCATCCTAGAAGAAAAAAGCTTCAGAATCATATAAGTAAGTTATAAATTATTTGAAAAAAATTGTTCTTAAGCATATGACTAATATTTAATATTTGTCAATTTTAGGTTTCCTTTTGAGTCGACATCGAATGACAAAAAGCTTAAAAATCATGTAAGTAATTTGTGCGTCACTTTAGTTATTTGTTGTTCATGAAGAGAAAGGTAGTAGTCGGATAGAAGTACAACATACAAAACCCTTGCTAAAGAGTTAAATATTCAACTTTTAGATTCAATTTTGAGTTGACATGGTGTAACAATTCTCAGTTTTAAATCAGTAAGTTATATGACTTATATTCGATACTTGTCTTTTTCAGGTTCCCTTTAGAGTCAACAGGGAAGAAAAAAGCGTCAGTATCGTATGTCTAATATTTAATGTTTGTCTCTTTCAGGTTCCCTTTTGAGTCAACACAGAAGAAAAAAGCTTCAGGATTAGGTAAGTGAGTTATAAGTTATTTAAAAAAAAAATTTTCTTAAGCAGGTTCCCTTCTGAGTAAATACAGAAGAAAAAACTTCAGCTTCACGTAAGGATCAAGTAAATAAGTTATATATTATTGATAAAAAAAATTATTCTTAAGCATATAACTCATCTTCAATATTAATATATACTAATATAATAAGCATATAACTAATATTTTATACTTGTCTTTATCAGGTTCCCTTTAGGTTCAACCTAGAAGAAAAAAGCTTCAGAATCATATAAGTAAGTTATAAATTATTTGAAAAAAATTGTTCTTAAGCATATGACTAATATTTAATATTTGTCAATTTTAGGTTTCCTTTTGAGTCGACATCGAATGATAAAAAGCTTAAAAATCATGTAAGTAAGTTATAAATTATTTTACAAAAATTATTCTTAAGCATACGATTAATATTTGATATTTGTCTTTTTCAGTTTCCCGTTAGAAACGACACAGAAGAAAAAAGCTTCAGAATCATGTTAGTAAGTTAGAAATTATTTTAAAAATTGTTCTTAAGCATATAACTAATATTTTATACTTGTCTTTATCAGGTTCCCTTTAGATTCAACATAGAAGAAAAAAGCTTCAGGATCATACAAGTAGGCTACAAAATATTTGAAAAAAATTGTTCTTAAGCATATGAGTAACATTAAATACTATATGAGTCATGTTTTATCTATTTGATGCGTCCGTAAAATTGAATTCGAAGAAAAATATAGCAAACGGATGACGTCATACTGAAAAGAAAGGTTATATACGGCAGTAATTCGTGCGTCACTTTAGTTTTTTGTTGTTCATGAAAAGAAAGATACTACTCAGATATAAGTACAACATAAAAAACCCTTGCTAAAGAGTTAAATATTCAAAGGTTAAACCACTCAAGGGTTAAATGCTAAATAAAAAAAATATTGCTTAGAACAAGAAAAGCAGTTTTAGTTAATTACTTTATAGTGAACAGGGAAGGAAAAGCTTCAGCATCAAGTAAGTAAGTTCTAATATTTAACTTTCGTCTTTTTCAAATTCCATTTTGATTCAACACGGAAGAAAAAAGCTTCAGGATCATACAAGTAAGTTATAAATTATTTGAAAAAAATTGTTCTTAAACATATGAATAACATTAAATATTATATGAGTTATGTTTTATCTATTTGATGCGTCCGTAAAAATGGATGACGTCATTTCTGAAGAAAAATATTGCAAACGGATGACGTCATACTGAGAAGAAAGGTTATATACGGCAGTAATTCGTGCATCACTCTAGTTTTTTGTTGTTCATGAAAAGAAAGATACTAGTCAGATATAAGTACAACAACAAAAAAAAACCTTGCTAAAGAGTTAAATATTCGAAGGTTAAACCACTCAAGGGTTAAATGCTAAACAAAAAAATTATTGCTTAGAACAAGAAAAGCAGTTTTAGTTAATTAGTTTATAGTGAATAGGGAAGGAAAAGCTTCAGCATTAAGTAAGTAAGTTCTAATATTTAACTTTCGTCTTTTTCAAATTCCATTTTGATTCAACACGGAAGAAAAATGATTCAGGATCATATAAGTAAGTTACAAATAATTTAAAAAAAATATTCTGAAGCATACGACTAATATTCTTAAGCATATGACTAATAATTAATATTTGTCTCTTTCAGGTTCCCTATTGAGTCAACACGGAAGAAAAAAGCTTCAGGATCATGTAAGCAAGTTATAAATTTTTTGAAAAAAAATTTATATTCATATGACTAATATTCGTCTGTTTCAGGTTCCTTTTTGATTCAACACGGAAGAAAAAAGCTTCAGGGTCATGTAAATTATAAATTACTCGAACACAAATATTGTCCTTAAGCAAATGACTAATATTTAATATTTGTCTTTTTCAGGTTGCCTTTTGAGTCAACACGGAAGAAAAAAGGTTCAGGATCCTGTAAGTAAGCTGTAGATTATTTAAAAAATGTTCTTAATCATATGACTAATATTTATTATTCGTCTCTTTCAGGTTCCCTTTTGAGTCAACCCGGAACGAAAAAGCATCAGGATCATGTAAGTAAGTTATAAATTATTTGAAAAAAATTGTTCATAAGCATATGACTAATATTTAATATTTGTCAATTTCAGGTTTCCTTTTGAGTCGACATCAAATGAAAAAAAGCTTAAGGATCATGTATGTAAGTCATAAATTATTTTACGAAAATTATTCTTAAGCATACGATTAATATTTGATATTTGTCTTTTTCAGCTTCCCATTAGAGACAACACAGAAGGAAAAAGATTCAGGATCATGTTAGTAAGTTAAAAATTATTTTAAAAACTTGTTCTTAAGCATGTAACTCATATTTTATACTTGTCTTTTTCAGGTTCCCTTTTGAGTCAACATGAAAGAGAAAAGCTTCAAAATTATGTAAGTAAGTTATAAATTATTTTAAAACAATTTTTCTTAAGGATATGACTAATATTAAATATTTGTCTCATTCAGGTTCCCTTTGGAGTCAACCCGGAACGAAAAAGCATCAGGATCATGTAAGTAAGTTATAAATTATTTGAAAAAAATTGTTCTTAAGCATATGACTAATATTTAATATTTGTCAATTTCAGGTTTCCTTTTGAGTCGACATCGAATGATAAAAAGCTTAAGAATCATGTAAGTAAGTTATAAATTATTTTACAAAAATTATTCTTAAGCATACGATTAATGTTTGATATTTGTCTTTTTCAGTTTCCGGTTAGGAACGACACAGAAGAAAAAAGCTTCAGAATCATGTTAGTAAGTTAGAAATTATTTTAAAAATTGTTCTTAAGCATATAACTAATATTTTATACTTGTCTTTATCAGGTTCCCTTTAGGTTCAACCTAGAAGAAAAAAGCTTCAGAATCATATAAGTAAGTTATAAATTATTTTAAAAAAAAATATTCTCAAGCATATGATTAATATTTAATATTTGTCAATTTCAGGTTTCCTTTTGAGTCAACATCGAAGAAAAAAGCTTCAGGATCATGTAAGTAAGTTATAAATTATTGTTAGTAAGTTATTAGCAAGTTATAAATGTTTTTCTATTGAAATTTTTAAAAATATTTTAATGTTTTTCTCTTTCAGGTTCCCTTTTTAGTCAACACGGAAGAAAAAAGCTTCAGAATCAAGTAAGTAAGTTATAAATTATTTGAAAACAATTGTTCTTAAGCATATGACTAATATTTTATATTTTTCTCTTTCAGGTTCCCTTTTGAGTCAACACAGAAGTAGTAACCAAGGTACTATTTTGCTTGCCAGTATAGGAATTCCCATGTTATTTGCTTGCCTGTATAGGACCATGCTATTTGCTTGCCTGTATAGGAATTCCCATGTTATTTGCTTGCTTGTATAGGACCATGTTATTTGCTTGCCTGTATAGGACCATGTTATTTGCTTGCCTGTATAGGACCATGCTATTTGCTTGCCTGTATAGGAATTTCCCATGTTATTTGCTTGCCTGTATAGGACCATGTTATTTGCTTGCCTGTATAGGTCCATGCTATTTGCTTGCCTGTATAGCAATTTCCATGTTATTTGCGTACTGCCATAGCAATTTCAGCATTATTCTATAGAAGCTTGACACCTTTTCAAAGAGTGAGTATTTGACATTTTTGCAAAAAGGGATAAGGAATTCGCAAATTGGACACTATGAACGATATTAATTAATGTTTCGAATAATAGGAGTGTGAATGATTCTAATTAGTGATTGGATTGTATGAAGGTGGAGAAAAAAAGGGGTAATAAGTGATTGGATAATTTTTAACAAGAAATGACTGAAAAGTCTTTTGGAGGAGATGGGATGATTGTGCACTGTATAATACACAAGTGATGGTTTGCACAGTGTTGTCAATTTTAAATAGTTTAGAAATAAAAAAAAAGTAACAAGAAATGGCTGAAAAGTGTTTTGAGGGAGTTGAGTTGCACGAGGGTTGAGTTGCACGAGGGTTCAGTTACATGCGTATTCAGTTACACGGGGATTAGTTAAATGGGGTCGAGTTGCACGAGGGTTCAGTAGCACGGAGGTTCAGTTGTACGGGGTTTCGGTTATACAGGGGTTAAGTTACATGGGGGTTCAGTTGCACGGGGGTTTAGTTAAATGGGGATTGAGTTGCACGGGGGTTGAGTTGCACGAGGGTTCAGTTGCACGGGGGGTTCAATTACATGCGGATTCAGCTACACAGGGATTAGTTAAATGCGGTTGAGCTGCATAGTCTCGTTGGAAAAAATTACATGGGGTTCAATTACATGCGGTTGAGCTGCATAGTCTCGAGAGTATTGTCAATTTAAAATAGTTTAGAAATAAAAAAAAATTAACAAGAAATGACTGAAAAGTGTTTTGAGGGAGTTGAGTTGCACGAGGATTGAGTTGCACGAGGGTTCAGTTAAGGGGGTACAGTTACACGGGGGTTTAGTTAAATGGGGGTCGATTTGCACGAGAGTTCAGTAGCACGATGGTTCAGTAGCACGGGGGGTTCAGTTGTACGGGGTTTCGGTTATACAGGGGTTCAGTTACATGGGGGTTTCAGTTGCACGGGGGTTTAGTTAAATGGGGCTTGAGTTGCACGGGAGTTGAGTTGCACGAGGGTTCAGTTGCACGGGGGTTCAGTTACATGCGGATTCAGTTACACGGGGATTAGTTAAATGCGGTTGAGTTGCATAGTCTCGTTGGAAAAAATTGGAGTTCATACTTAAACAGTTCTATTAAGAGCTATTGCTATGGTAATGATTCATTTTTGAATCGAAACTATGCTTTTCTGACTGAAGATACACATTTGAATCAGAAAATGTGAAAATGTGCACAATTGAAACAGAGAAGTGTGTTTTGACGATATTTTCTATAATTTCCTCTGAAAAATAGGAGTTCACGCTTAAAAAGTTCTATTAAGAGCTATTTTTATGGAAATGCTTTTACAATCGGAAATGTTTGATTAACATTTGCAAAAAATCCAAATATTTTCCCGGAAAAGAAAAGTTCAACTTCGATTCTGAATTTTCTCAATGAAAATGAAATAAGTTATTGATCAATTCTATTTTCATAAAATATAAAATTTTCCACTTCAATTCAGATTTTTCTCAAAGAGATGACAAAATTTAAAATATTGTTCCAAATTTTTCATAGAAGATAGAAAAAGTTATACTTTGATTGTGATTATTCTTCATGAAGATATGGAGCTCCACTTTAATTCTAAGTTTTCTCGAAGACGTTCTAATTTCTCCAGAGAAAATAAAAAGCTTCCACATCAGTTTTATGTTCACCAAGACATAAAAAATTTCAAGTTCAGTTCTAAATTTTTCCATAGAAGATAGGAAAAGTTATACTATGATTGTGATTATTTACCATGAAGATAAAAAGTTTCACTTTTTTAATTCTAAATTTTCTTAAATTCAATTCCGACCTTTCTCAAAGAGATGAAAAAATTTAAAGTTCTGTTCCAAATATTTTCCCGGAAAAGAAAAGTTCAACTTCGATTCTGAATTTTCTCAATGAAAATGAAATAAGTTATTGATCAATTCTATTTTCATAAAATAATATAAAAATTTCCACTTCAATTCAGATTTTTCTCAAAGAGATGACAAAATTTAAAATATTGTTCCAAATTTTTCATAGAAGATAGAAAAAGTTATACTTTGATTGTGATTATTCTTCATGAAGATATGGAGCTCCACTTTAATTCTAAGTTTTCTCGAAGAAGTGCAAAATGTACAAGTTCTCTTCTGAATTTTCTTAGAGAGGAGAAAAAAAGTTAGCTCAATTCTGAAATTTACCAATGAAAATGAAAAAGCTTCTATTTCAGTTCATAATTTCTCAAAGACATAAAAATTTAAAGTTCAATTCTAAATTTTTCCATAGAAGATAGGAATGGCTATACTATGATTGTGATTATTTACCATGAAGATAAAAAGTTTCACTTTTTTGTTTCAAAATATTTTTGGTCTATCGACCTAGTGGTACTAAAATATCGTGAGGGCTCATTTGACTGGTAATTAAAAGTTCTAGTGCCATTTCTAAGTGACCAAAAAGATTGGATGGTAACTACGCCGCCTCTCACGCCTCTTTTTTCCGAAATCGTGCAGTCAAAATTTGACACGACACACAAACAGAGTCATAGTGAGAGAGAAAATTTAAAGTTCTGTTCCAAATTTTTCATAGAAGATTGGAAAAGTTATACTTTGATCGTGAATATTCAAGTTCTCTTCTGAATTTTATCAAAGCACACAATTCAATTCTAATTTCTCCAGGGAAAATAAAAAGCTTCCACTTCAGTTTTAAGTTCACCATGACATAAAAAATTTAAAGTTCAGTTCTAAATTTTTACATAGAAGATAGGCAAAGTTATACTATGATTGTGATTATTTCCTATGAAGATTAAAAGTTTCACTTCAATTTTTAATTTTTCTCAAAGAAGTGAAGAAAAGTTCAGCTTCGATTCTGAATTTTCTCAATGAAAATGAAATAAGTTATTGATCATTTCTATTTTCCCAAAATAATATAAAAATTTTCCACTTCAGTTCAGATTTTTCCCAAACAGATGAAAAAATTTAAAATACTGTTCCAAATTTTCCATAGAAGATAGAAAAGTTCAGGTTCTCTTCTGAATTTTACCAAAGAACATAATTCAATTCTAATTTCTCCAGAGAAAATAAAAAGCTTCCACATCAGTTTTAAGTTCACCAAGACATAAAAAATTTAAAGTTCAGTTCTAAATTTTTCCATAGAAGATAGGAAAAGTTATACTATGATTGTGATTATTTTCCATGAAGATAAAAAGTTTCATTTTAATTCTAAATTTTCTTAAATTCAATTCCGACCTTTCTCAAAGAGATGAAAAAATTTAAAGTTCTGTTCCAAATATTTTCCCGGAAAAGAAAAGTTCAACTTCGATTCTGAATTTTCTCAATGAAAATGAAATAAGTTATTGATCAATTCTATTTTCCTAAAATAATATAAAATTTTCCACTTCAATTCAGATTTTTCTCAAAGAGATGAAAAAATTTAAAGTTCTGTTCCAAATATTTTCCCGGAAGAAGAAAAGTTCAACTTCGATTCTGAATTTTCTTAATGAAAATGAAATAAGTTATTGATCAATTCTATTTTCCCAAAATAATATCAAAATTTTCCACTTCAGTTCAGATTTTTCTCAAAGAGATGAAAAATTTTAAATACTTCCAAATCACTTAGAGTGGCGCGCCACTCTAAGTGAACCTAGATCAACCCAACTTTTTGGATATCTCTCTCACTATGACTCTGTTTGTGTGTCGTGTCAAATTTTGACTGCACGATTTCGGAAAAAAGAGGCGTGAGAGGCATCGTAGTTACCATCCAATCTTTTGGTCACTTAAAAATGGAACTAGAACTTTTAATTTCTAGTCAAATGAGCCCTCTTACGATATTTTAGTACCACTAGGTCGATAGACCAAAAATATTTTGAAACAAAAAGTGAAACTTTTTATCTTCATGGTAAATAATCACAATCATAGTATAGCCATTCCTATCTTCTATGGAAAAATTTAGAATTGAACTTTAAATTTTTATGTCTTTGAGAAATTATGAACTGAAATGGAAGCTTTTTCATTTTCATTGGTAAATTTCAGAATTGAGCTAACTTTTTTTCTCCTCTCTAAGAAAATTCAGAAGAGAACTTGTACATTTTGCACTTCTTCGAGAAAACTTAGAATTAAAGTGGAGCTCCATATCTTCATGAAGAATAATCACAATCAAAGTATAACTTTTTCTATCTTCTATGAAAAATTTGGAACAATATTTTAAATTTTGTCATCTCTTTGAGAAAAATCTGAATTGAAGTGGAATATTTTTATCTTATTTTATGAAAATAGAATTGATCAATAGCTTATTTCATTTTCATTGAGAAAATTCAGAATCGAAGTTGAACTTTTCTTTTCCGGGAAAATATTTGGAACAGAACTTTAAATTTTTTCATCTCTTTGAGAAAGGTCGGAATTGAATTTAAGAAAATTTAGAATTAAAATGAAACTTTTTATCTTCATGGAAAATAATCACAATCATAGTATAACTTTTGTCTGAACTGAAGTGGAAAATTTTTATATTATTTTGGGAAAATAGAAATGATCAATAACTTATTTCATTTTCATTGAGAAAATTCAGAATCGAAGTTGAACTTTTCTTCACTTCTTTGAGAAAAATTAAAAATTGAAGTGAAACTTTTAATCTTCATAGGAAATAATCAAAATCATAGTATAACTTTTCCTATCTTCTATGTAAAAATTTAGAACTGAACTTTAAATTTTTTATGTCATGGTGAACTTAAAACTGAAGTGGAAGCTTTTTATTTTCTCTTGAGAAATTAGAATTGAATTGTGTTCGTTGGTAAAATTCAGAAGAGAACTTGAACTTTTCTATCTTCTATGAAAAATTTGGAAGTATTTTAAATTTTTCATCTCTTTGAGAAAAATCTGAACTGAAGTGGAAAATTTTTATATTATTTTGGGAAAATAGAATTGATCAATAACTTATTTCATTTTCATTAAGAAAATTCAGAATCGAAGTTGAACTTTTCTTCTTCCGGGAAAATATTTGGAACAGAACTTTAAATTTTTTCATCTCTTTGAGAAAAATCTGAATTGAAGTGGAAAATTTTATATTATTTTAGGAAAATAGAATAGAACACACTTCTCTGTTTCAATTGTGTACATTTTCTGATTCAAATGTGTATCTTCATTCAGAAAAGCATAGTTTCGATTCAAAAATGAATCATTACCATAGCAATAGCTCTTAATAGAACTGTTTAAGTATGAACTCCAATTTTTTCCAACGAGACTATGCAACTCAACCGCATTTAACTAATCCCCGTGTAACTGAATCCGCATGTAACTGAACCCCCGTGCAACTGAACCCTCGTGCAACTCAACTCCCGTGCAACTCAAGTCCCATTTAACTAAACCCCCGTGCAACTGAACCCCCCATGTAACTGAACCCCTGTATAACCGAAACCCCGTACAACTGAACCCCCCCTGCTACTGAACCATCGTGCTACTGAACTCTCGTGCAACTCGACCCCCATTTAACTAAACCCCCGTGTAACTGTACCCCCTTAACTGAACCATCGTGCAACTCAATCCTCGTGCAACTCAACTCCCTCAAAACACTTTTCAGTCATTTCTTGTTAATTTTTTTTTATTTCTAAACTATTTTAAATTGACAATACTCTCCAAAACATCACTTGTGTATTATACAGTACACAATCACCCCATCTCCTCCAATTCGCAAATCCCATTACCCCTTTTTGCAAATGTTAATCGAACATTTCCGATTGTAAAAGCATTTCCATAAAAATAGCTCTTAATAGAACTTTTTAAGCGTGAACTCCTATTTTTCAGACGAAAATATAGAAAATATCGTCAAAACACACTTCTCTGTTTCAATTGTATACATTTTCACATTTTCTGATTCAAATGTGTATCTTCAGTCGGAAAAGCATAGTTTTGATTCAAAAATGAGCCATTTCCATAGCAATAGCTCTTAATAGAACTGTTTAAGCATGAACTCCAATTTTTTCCAACGAGACTATGCAGCTCAACCGCATTTAACTAATCCCTGTGTAGCTGAATCCGCATGTAATTGAACCCCCCGTGCAACTGAACCCTCGTGCAACTCAACCCCCGTGCAACTCAAGCCCCATTTAACTAAACCCCCGTGCAACTGAACCCCCCATGTAACTGAACCCCTGTATAACCAAAACCCCGTACAACTGAACCTCCGTGCTACTGAACCCTCGTGCAACTCGACCCCATTTAACTAATCCCCGTGTAACTGAATCCGCATGTAACTGAACCCTCGTGCAACTCAACCCTCGTGCAACTCAACTCCCTCAAAACACTTTTCAGCCATTTCTTGTTAATTTTTTTTTATTTCTAAACTATTTAAAATTGACAACACTGTGCAAACCATCACTTGTGTATTATACAGTACACAATCATCCCATCTCCTCCAAAACACTTTTCAGTCATTTCTTGTTAAAAATTATCCAATCACTAACTACCCCTTTTTTTCTCCGCCTTCATACAATCCAATCACTAATTAGAATCATTCACACTCCTATTATTCAAAACATTAATTAATATCGTTCATAGTGTCCAATTTGCGAATTCCTTATCCCTTTTTGCAAAAATGTCAAATACTCACTCTCTTTGAAAAGGTGTCAAGCTTCTATAGAATAATGCTGTAATTGCTATGGCAGTACGCAAATAACATGGAAATTGCTATACAGGCAAGCAAATAGCATGGACCTATACAGGCAAGCAAATAACATGGTCCTATACAGGCAAGCAAATAACATGGGAAATTCCTATACAGGCAAGCAAATAGCATGGTCCTATACAGGCAAGCAAATAACATGGTCCTATACAGGCAAGCAAATAACATGGTCCTATACAAGAAAGCAAATAACATGGGAATTCCTATACAGGCAAGCAAATAACATAGGAATTCCTATACAGGCAAGCAAAATAGTACCTTGGTTACTACTCACAGAAGAAAAAAGCTTAAGGATCATGTAGGTAAGTTATAAATTATTTGAAAACAATTGTTCTTAAGCATATGACTAATATTTTATATTTTTCTCTTTCAGATTCCCTTTTGAGTCAACACAGAAGAAAAAAGCTCAAGGATCATGTAAGTAAGTTATAAATTATTTGAAAAATTGTTCTTAAGCATATGACTAATATTTAATATTTGTCTCTTTCACGTTCCCTTTTGAGTCAACACGGAACAATAAAGCTCAAGGATCATGTAAGTAAGTTATAAATTATTTGAAAACAATTGTTCTTAAGCATATGACTAATATTTAATGTTTTTCTCTTTCAGATTCCCTTTTGAGTCAACACAGAAGAAAAAAGCTCAAGGATCATGTAAGTAAGTTATAAATTATTTGAAAACAATTATTCTTAAGCATATGACTAATGTTTGTCTCTTTCAGGTTCCTTTTTGAGTCAACACAGAAGAAAAAAGCTTCAGGATCATGTAAGTAAGTTATAAATTATTTGAAAACAATTGTTCTTAAGCATATGACTAATATTTAATATTTGTCTCTTTCACGTTCCTTTTTGAGTCAAGACAGAAGAATAAAGTTTCAGGATCATGTAAATAAGTTATAAATAAGTTTAAAAAAAAAATTCTTGAGCATGTGACTAATATTTAAAGTTTGTCTCTTTTAGGTTCCTTTTTGAGTTAACACAGAATAAAAGAGCCTGAGGATCATATACCGTAAGTAAGTTATAAAGTATTTGAAAACAATTGTTATTAAGCATACGACTAATATTTAATATTATTATACAGAAAAGAAAGGTTATATACGGTAGTAATTTGCGCGTCACTTCAGTTTTTTTTTTGTTGTTCATGAAGAATAAGGTACTCTTCATGAACAGTACAGTATAGAAGTAGACATACAAAAGATAGAAGCTAAAAGTACAACATACAAAACCCTTGCTAAAGAGTTAAATATTCAAAGGTTAAATGCTAAATACAAAAAAAATATTGCTTAGAACAAGAAAAGTAGTTTTAGTTAATTACTCGCATGGTATTGGCTAATTTTGCTTTTCGTAGGACTAAATCCTGGAATTATTTGATTATTACTAAATAAATTGAATTAAGAGGCTCTCTTTTTAGTCGAAATGTGCAGAACAACTGCAGTTTCGAGTGAATAACTTATAAATTAATTGAGAAAAAGGTTTTTTTCCAAAAATGTCTAATATTTAATATTTCACTTTTTAAGATTCAATTTTGACTGGCTCAATAGTAGCCTAACCGAAACTCTATAAAACGAAATTTGGTTACCAATAGATATATCAAAAGAATTGGATTTTTATGCTGATTTCAAATATATAAGTTTTATTAAGTTTCGTTATATCCATCAAAGGTTACGAGCCTGAGAAAATTTGCTTGATGTGCGAAAAAAGGAGGAAAGACCCCCTAAAATTCATATAATCTTAATGAAAGTCAAACCATCATATTCAACGTATCAGAGAACCCTACTGTAAAGGATTCAAGCTCCTATCTGCAAAAATGTGGAATTTTGTACTTTTTGCCAGAAGAAAAATCACAGATGCATGTTTATTTGTCAGTTTTGTCTTTTTTGTTTGTTTTCCCCGGGGGTGATCGTATCGACCCAATGGGCCTAGAAAATCGAGAGAGGAATCAATCTAACGGAAACTAAAAGTTCTAGTGCCCTTTTTAAGTGACCAAAAATTTGGAGGACAACTAGGCCCCCTCACACGCCACTTTTTTCCAAAATCGTCTGATCAAAATTCTCAGATTGCTATTTTGTTCAGCATAGTTGAAAGGCCTAATAACTATGTCTTTGGAGATAACATGACCCCCACAGCCACTGGGGAAAAGTCTTTAAGTTATCAAATTTTCCAATCTTTTACGTATAATATTTGTTTACTACTAATATTTTGGGTAGTATGCACACATTTTTTGGGTGGGGAGGGAAGGACAAATTTTTTGCTGGGGGGACTTTGCACGGGGAGAATTTTCCAGGGGCGCAAACTTTTCAGGGGAAATTCTATACTAGGTGAATTTGCCAGAGTTCCTATACGAAGTTTCCTTATGTGTCTTGCTTTCTCTTTACTGACTCAATTTTACGCGTGGAGATGTTAAGGGTAATTGTCCAGGGTAAATTTTCACCAGGATTGAATTGTCCAGAGGATATTTCCGGGGGGAGGGGGATTTTTCCGTCGAGGTGGAGCCATATTGTCCTGGCGTTATTCAGAAAAACGATCAGAAATTATATAAAAAAAATTTTTTTTAACTGAAAGTAAGGAGCAATATTAAAACTTAAAACGAACAGAAATTATTACGCATAAATTACTTGAAAACCTTGCTCTTTACACTAAAGTTTAAATTTTGCCCTAATTCTTTAAAACGACTCCTGAAACACAAGGGTCGTTTGATTAGAACAAAAGGGAATTTTTTAAAAAATGCCAAAAAACTTTAGCGTGAAGAGCAGGGTGTTGAGGAAGAGAAACCCCCCCCCCCCCCTCATATACGTAACAATTTCTGTTCGATTTAAGTTTTAATATTGCTCCTTACTTTCAGTTGAAAAAACTTGTTTTTTTATATAATTTCAGTTTTGAATTAGTAACTTATATGACTTATATTTGATACTTGTCATTTTAAGGTTCCCAGTAGAGTCAACACGGAAGAAAAAAGCTTCAGTATCACGTAAGTAAATCATAAGTTATTAAAAAAAAAAACTGTTCTTAAGCAGGTTCCCTTTTGAGCCAACATAGAAGAAAAAAACATAAGCTTCACGTAAGCTATAAACTATTAGAAAAAAAATTTGCTCAAGCATATAATTAATATCTGATATTGTTTTTTTTTTTTTCAAGTTCCCCTTTGAATCGACACAGAAGAAACAAACTTCAGCTTCACGTAGGTAAGTTCTAAATTATTTGAAAAATATTATAAAATATGTAATATTTGTCTTTATCAGGTTCCCTTTATAGTCAACACGGAAGAAAAAGCTTCAGGATCATGTAAATAAGTTATAAATTACTTGAAAACAAAAAATTCTTAAGCATACGATTAATATTTGATATTTGTCTTTTTCAGGTTCCCTTTAGAGTCAACATAAAGGAAAAAGGCTTAAGGATCATGTAAGTACGTTATAAATTATTTAAAAAAAAATTCTTAAGCATATGACTAATATTGAATATTTGTAATTTTCAGGTTCCCTTTTGAGTCAACACGAAAGAAAAAAGCTTGAGGACCATGTAAGTAAGTTAAAAATTATGTTAAAAAATTATTCTTAAGCATATGACTAATATTTAATATTTGTCTTTTTTGGATTCCTTTTGAGTCAACATCGAAGAAACAAGCTTAAGAATCATGTAAGTAAGTTATATATTACTTAAAAAAAATTATTCTTAAGCATATGACTAATATTTAACATTTGTCTTTTTTTAGGATCCCTTTTGAGTTAACATTGAAGAAATAAGCATCAGGATCCTGTAAGTAAGTTATAAATTATTTAAAAAAAAAATTTTTTTAAGCATATAACTAATGTTTGATATTCGTCTCTTTTAGGTTCTTCTTTGAGTCATCACGGAAGAAATAAGCTTCAGGATCATGTAAGTTATAAATTATTTGACATTCCTTTTTGAGCCAACACGGAAGAAAAAAGCTTCAGGAAAATTTGAAAAAAAAAATGTTCTTAAGCAATTGTTCTTAACTAATATTTAATATTTGTCTTTTTCAGGTTTTCTTTGAGTCAAAATAAAAGGAAAAAAGCTTCAAGATCATTAAGTTATAAATTATTAAAATACATTGTTCTCAAGCATACACTTAATACTTGGTATTTGTGTTTTTCAGTTTCCCGTTAGAGACAACACGGAAGGAAAAAGCTTCAGAATCATGTAAGTAAGTTATAAATTATTTGAAAACAATTGTTCTTACGCATATGACTAATATTTAATATTTGTCAATTTTAGGTTTCCTTTTGAGTCGACATCGAATGACAAAAAGCTTATGACTAATATTTAATATTTGTCTTTTTCAGGTTCCCTTTTGAGTCAACACAGAAGAAAAATGCTTCAGGATGATGTAAGTAAGTTATAAATTATTTGAAAATAATTGTTCTTAAGCATATAACTAATATTTAACATTTTTCTCTTTCAGGTTCCCTTTTGAGTCAACATGGAAGAAATAAGCTGCAGGATCATGTAAGTAAGTTATAAATTATTTGAAAATAATTGTTCTTAAGCATATAACTAATATTTAATATTTTTCTCTTTCAGGTTCCCTTTTGAGTCAACATGGAAGAAATAAGCTGCAGGATCATGTAAGTAAGTTATAAATTATTTGCATCATA
The DNA here is from genome assembly GCA_027921565.1 of Artemia sinica. Lineage (NCBI taxonomy): Eukaryota > Metazoa > Arthropoda > Branchiopoda > Anostraca > Artemiidae > Artemia > Artemia sinica. The sequence goes on along the minus strand of CM051259.1, from coordinate 29,499,148 downwards.
GGCAGCGCAATAGCGCTGCTTAAGTAAAGAACAATTTTGGCACGATTTTTTTTTTCTTTTTTTTTACCAGGGCACTTCGTATTAAAGGAGTTGTTGTAGAAACTTCAAAAAGGGCTCATTCGATTGGAAATTGGAAGGGCATGTGTCCTTTTTAATAGCCAAAAGTGATTGGAAGGCAACTAACACCCCTTCTATGCCCACCATTTCCCCAAACACATCCAATCAAAATTTTGACATAGCCATTTTGATCAACATAGTTGAAAGATCTAGAAATGATGTCTTTGAAGAGGACAATCCCCCAAAACCCTCAGGGCAAGTGTTGTAAGATATGCCCTGGGGGCATCTACGGTTTTTACAGAAAGCTCTGTCGTAGAAACTTCAAAAAGGACTCATTTGATTGGAAATTCAAAGGGCTAGTGCCCTTTTTAATAGTCAAAAGTGATTGGAGGGGAATTAAACCCCCTCTAACTGCCACCATTTCCCCAAACACATCCAATAAAAATTTTGACATAGAAATTTTGTTCAACATAGTTGAAATTTCTGGAAATTGGGTCTTTGAGGATGACAACCTCCCACACAGCCATCAGCGCAAGGGTTGTAAGTTATGCCCTGTGGGGTACACAAGGTTTTTATACAAAGCGTTGTTGTAAGAACTTAAAAAAGGGCTCATTCGATTGGAAATTGAAAGGGCTAGTATTCTTTTTAAGAGTTGAAAGTGATTGGAGGGCAACTAGCCCCACTCTCACGCTGACCATTTTCCCAAACACAGGCATCAAAATTTTTGAGACAGCAATTTTATTCAACGAACTTGAAAGTTCTGGAAAGTAGATCTTTGAAGATGATAGCCCCCACAGAGCCCTCAGGGCAAGGATTGTAAGCTATGCCCTGAGGGCATACAAGGTTTTTTAAAAAAGTGTTGTTGTAGAAACTTCAAAAAGGGCTCATTTGATTGCAAATTGAAATGGCTAGTGCCCTTCTGCCCTTCTAGTGCTGTCGAAAGTTATTGGAGAGCAACTAGCCCCCCTATCAAGCCCATCATTTCCCTAAACCCATCCAATCAAAATTTTAAGATAGCTATTTTGTTCAACGTATTTTGAAGTTCTGGAAATTAGGCCTTTGAGGATGACAACCTACCAACAACCCTCAGGCCAAGGGTTACGCCCTGGGGGCATATAAGGTTTTCATAGAAGGTGCTGTTGTAGAAACTTCAAAAAGGGCTCATTCGATTGGAAATTGAAAGGGCTAGTTCCCTTTTGAATAGTCAAAAGTGATTGGAGGGCAACTAACCCACCTCTCACGCCCACTATTTCCCCAAACACATCCAATCAAAATTTCAAGATAGCTATTTTGTTCAATGTAGTTGAAAGTTCTGGAAATTATGTCTTTGAGGAGGACAACCTCCCCACGACCCTCGGGGCAAGGGTTGTAAGTTATACCCTGGGGGCATATAAGGTTTTTTATAGATAGCATTGTTTTCGAAACTTCAAAAAGGGCTCATTCAGTTAGAAATTGAAAGGGCTAGTGCCCTTTTTAATAGTCACAAGTGATTAGAGGGCAACTAGCCCTCCTCTCACATCCACCATTCCCAAAATACATCATATTAGGTTTTTAATACATCATATTAGGGGCATATTAGGTTTTTACAGAAAGGGTTGTCATAAAAACTTCAAAAGGGGCTCATTTGATTGGAAATTGCAAGGACTAGTGTCATTTTTAATAGTAAAAGTGATTGGGGTGCAACTAACCCCCATCTCATGCCCATCATTTCCCCAAACATATCCAATCAAAATTTCGAGATGACCATTTTTCCCAACGTAGTTGAAATTTCTGGAAATTAGGTCTTTGAGGATGACCACCCCCCTCCCTCCCATAGCCCTCAGGGTAAGGGTTGTAAGTTATACCCGGGGGCATATAAGGTTTTTATAGGAAGCATTGTTGTAGAAACTTCAAAAGGGCTCATTTGATTGGAAATGGAAAGGGATAGTGCCCTTTTTAATAGTCAAAAGTGATTGAAGGGCAACTAACCCCCCTCTCACACCCACCATTCCCAAAAACACATCCAATCAAAATTTTGAGATAGCCACTTTGTTTAATGTAGTTTTAAGTTCTGGAAATTTGGTCTTGGAGGATGACAACCCCCTCCGCCAACCCTCAGGGCAAGGGTTGTAAGTTATGCCCTGGGGACATATAAGATTTTTATAGAAAGTGTTGTTGTAGAAACTTCAAAAAACGGCTCATTTGATTGGAAATTCAAAGGGTTAGTGCCCTTTTTAATAGTCAAAAAGTGATAGGAGGGCAACTAACCCCCTCTCATGCCCACTGTTTCCCATAACACATTCAATCAAAATTTTGAGATAGTTTTTTTGTTCAAGGTACTTGAAAGGTCTGGAAATCATGTCTTTAACGAGGAAATCCCCTAAAGCCCCCAGGGCAAAGGTTTTAACTTATACCCTGGGGGCATATAAGGTTTTTGTACAAAGTGTTGTTGTAGAAACTTCAAAAAGAGCTCATTCAATTGGGAATTGAGAGGGCTAGTGCCCCTATTTATAAAAATTCAAAAACGATCAGAGGGCAAATGCCCCCCTCCATGCCCATCATTTCCCCAAACACTTCTGATCAACATTTTGAGATAGCCACTTCATTAAACATAGTTGAAGGGTCTGGAAATTATGTCTTTGAGTATGACAACCCCCCAATAGCCCTAAGTTTGTAATATATGTCCTAGGGGCATATAAAGTTTTTATAGAAAGCGTTGTCATTAAAACGTCAAAAAGGGCTCATTCGATTGGAAATTGAGTGGGCTATTGCCCGTTTTTAATATTCGAAATTAATCAGACAGAGAATGCCCCCCCCACACCCATCATTTCCCCAAACATTTCCAATCAAAATTTTTATATGGCCATTTTGTTGAACGTAGTTTAAAGGTCTGGAAATTATGTCTTTGAGGATGACAACCCCCCCCCCCCCCATAGCCCTCAGGACAAGGGTCATAAGTTATGCCCTTGGGGCATATAAAGTCTTTATTGAAAGTTGTGTTGTATAAGCTTCAAAGAGGACTCATTTGATTAGAAATTGAGAGGACGTGCCTTTTGAAAGTGATCAGAGGGCAAATGACCCCCCAGCCTATCATTTCCCAACACTTGCAATCAAAATTTTGAGATAGCCATTTTGTTCAATGTATTTGAAAGGTCTGGAAATTAGGTCTTTGAGGATAACAAATCCCCACAGCCCTCAGGGCAAGGGTTGTAAGTTATGCCCTGGGGACATTTTTTATAGAAAGCATGGTCATATAAACTTCAGAGGGGGCTCATTGGATTGGTTTTCAGACACTCTAGTGCTCTTTTTAAGAGTCAAAGCGTTCAGAGGATAGCTACCCCCCCCCATACACACACACACGTCGTACTGTCCCGAAATGTATCTAACAGAAATTTCGAGTTAGCCATTCTATTCAAAATAGTCTAAATATAATATAACAAGGCTTTTGGGGTTGAAACAAACCCCAGAGATTAGGGGCAAGGGTTGTAAGTTATGCCCAGGGGGTATTTAAGGTTTTTATGGAAGGAATGGTTGTTTAACTTTAGAAGAAGCTCAGTCTTTTTCTCTGGAAAAGACTATGTCAATATAAACAAACAAAAATTAATTAAAAAAAAAACTTGTTCCACAAAACAAGTTTTTCAAAAAAAAGTAAAGAACTCCATTAAACCAAAAATGAACAAAAATAGATTCAAATAATCTACCAAGCAAACAACTACCACAAATCAGTTTCAATAAATAAATGAAACCCAAAACAAATAGAAATTAAAATAAATAACAGAGTCAAAAGAAGAAATTCCTTTAAATGTTTTCATTTTTATAACTTTAAGAAATCAAAAATTAATCATGATTTTAAGGAATAAATATCAGTAGATGTACATTAAACTGTCAATGCACACTTTTTTTCCGTAAATTCATTTGATTTTTTTTCAGTAAAGTACAAATTATATTCTGGCTTTTAGAAAGCATAGGGGTTTAGAACCCTACTCATATTAATTTCTGCTTTTTTTTAGTTTGACTCTGTTATTTATTTTAATTACTGTTTGTTTTTGGTTTCATTTATTTATTGATACTGATTTGTGGTAGTTGTATGCTTGGCATATTATTTGATTCTATTTTTGTTCATTTTTTGTTTAATGGCATTCTTTACTTTTTTAAAAAACTTAATTTGTGGAATTTTTTTTTTAATTAATCAAAGAAAAAAGCTTCATGATCATATAAGTAAGTTATAAATTATTTTTTAAAAAATGTTCTTAAGCATATGATTAATATTTGATGTTTGTCTTTTTCAGGTTCCTGTTAGAGTCAACACAGAAGGCAAAGGCTTAAAAATTTAAGGTTTAATTTTAAGCAAAGGCTTAAAATTGTTAAGTTAAAAAAAAATTTTTTTTAATTGTTCTTAAGCATATGACACTAATGTTTAATACTTGTCTTTTTTAGGTTATCTTGTGAGTCAACATGGAAAAAAAAAGCTTCAGGATCATACAAGTAAGTTATAAAGTATTTCAAAAAAAATTATTCTTAAGCATATGCCTAATACTTAATATTTGTCTTTTTCAAATTCCCTTTTGAGTCAACATCAAAGAAAAAAACTTCAGGATCATGTAAGTAAGTTATAAATTATTTTTTAAAATTATAAGCATTTGACTAATATTTGATACTTGTCTTTTTCAGGTTCCCCTTTGAGTCAACATGGAAGAAAAAAGTTTCACTTTCACATAAGTTAAAAATTTAAAAAAAATGTGCTTTATCATATGACTAATGTGTGATATTTGTCTTCTTTCAGGTTCTCTTTTGAGTCAACATGGAATAAAAAACTTCACTTTCATATAGGTAAGTTATAAATTATTTTAAAAAATATTATTTTATCATATGACTAATGTTTGATATTTGTCTTTTTCAGGTTCACTGTTGAGTCAACATAGAAGAAAAGAACTTTAGTTTCACACAAGTAAGTTGTAAATTATTAAAAAAAAACAAAAAAACTTTGCTTTAAAATATTGATAATATTTGATATTTGTCTTTTTTAGGTTCCTTTTTGAGTCAACAGGGAAGAAAAATCTTCAGTTTCATGTAAAAAAGTTATAAGTTATTTGAACAAAAAATAACTGTACTTAAGCATATGACTAATGTCAGACATTTGTCTTTTTCAAATTTGATTTTGAGTCAACATAAGTAAGTTATAAATTATTTAAAAAACTGCTTTAGCATATAATTAATATTTGATGTCTTTTTCAGGATCCCTTTTAAGTCAACAGACAACAAAAAAAAACTTCAATTTCATGTAAGTAGTTTATAAGTCATTTAAAAAAAAATTGTGTAAGCAATCATATAACTAATATTTGATACTTTTGTTTTTCAGGTTTCATTTTAAATCAACATGCAAGAAAAACTTCAGTTTCACATTAGTAAGTGATGAATTATTTGAAAAAAAATTGTTTAAGCATATAAAAAATCTTTAATATTTGTCTTTTTCAGGTTCCCATTTGAGTCAATTTAAAAAAAAAAAAAAAAACAGTTCACCTAAGTAAGTGATAAATTATTTTAAAAGCGTGCTTAAGCACATACATTGTCTGATATTTGTCTTTATCAGGTTCTTTTTTGATTCAACATGGAAAAAAGCTTTATTTGTGTAGAAGTAAGTAATAAATTGTTTTAAAAAAAAATCTTTAGCATATGACCAATTTATGATATTTGTTTTTGTCAGGTTTCCTTTTGAGTCAATATGGAAGGAAAAAATTTCAGTTTCACATAAGTAAGTTATAAATTATTTAAAAAAAAAATTTACTTTAGCACTTGACTAATATGTGATATTTGTCTTTTTGAGGTTGCCTTTAGAGTCAACATGGAAGAAAAAAACATCAATTTCAAATAAGTTATATGCTACTTGAAAAAAAACTTTGCTTTAGCATATAACTATTATATAAATTTGTTGTTTTTTTTCAGGTTCCCTTTTGAGTCAACATGGAAGAAAAAACTTCAGTTTCATGTAAGTAGGTTATAATTTTTTTTTTTTTTTTTTTTTTTTTTTTTTTTTTGCTTAAGCATATGACTAATATTTGATACTTGCCTTTTTCAGGTTCCCTTTTGAGTCAACATGGAAGAAAAAAACATAAATTCCATGTAAGTGAGCCATAATAAAAAAAAAAAAAACAACTTTGCTTTATCATATGACAAATATTTGATACTATTTCGAAAATTGTCCTTAAATATTTGGCTAATATTTAATACTTGTCTTTTTCAGGTTCCTCTTTGAGTTGAGATGGAAGAAGAACACTTTCATGTAAGTAGGTTAAAAATTATTTTTAAAAAAACTGTGCTTTATCATATGAATAATGTCTAATATTTATCTCTTTCAGGTTCCTTTTTAAGTCAACACAGAAGAAAAAAGCTCCAGGATCATGTAAGTAAGGTATAAATTATTTGAAAACAATTTTTCTTAAGCATATGACTAATGTTTAAGGTTTATCTCTTTCAGGTTCCCTTTTGAGTCAACATGGCAGAAAAAAGCTTCGGGATCATGTAAGGAAGTTATAAATTATTTGAATAAATAAAGTTCAAACAGGGATAAAATCCTTTCAATAGGCAGTGTTTCACAAACAGTGATAGAAATTCACAAAAAATACCAGATATTTTGGTGAATGCAGTGACCATCATCAGTAGTAAAACTAAACTAAAACAAAAAATATAATAAATAAAAGTTTAAATAGGGATGAAATCCTTTCAATAGACAGTGTTTCACAAACAGTGATAGAAATTCACAAACAATACCAGATATTTTGGTCACACATGCAGTGACCATCATACTAAAATGAAAACTAAACTAAAACAAAAAATATCTGGTATTATTTGTGAATTTCTATCACTGTTTGTGAAAAACTGTCTATTAAAAGGATTTTATCCCTATTTGAACTTTTATTTATTGTCATGGAAAGGCAGTGTGGTCTCCAAAATTATCTCAATTATTTGAAAAAAAATGTTCTTAAGCATAGGACTAATATTTAATATTTGTCTTTTTCAGGTTCCCTTTTGAGTCAACAAGGAAGGAAAAACTTCAGTGTCATGTAAGTAACTTTTAAATTATTTTAAAAAGAAACCTCTGGTTTAGCATATGACAAATATTTGTCATGTCTTTTTCAGGTTCCCTTTTGAGTCAACATGGGAGAAAAAACTTAAGTTTAAAGCAAGTAGGTTATAAAATATTTAAGAAAACATTTTACTTAAGCATATGAACAATATTTGACATATTAGTTTTTTGCATAGAAGAAAAAACCCTTCAGTTTCACACAAGTAAGCAATAAATTATTTGGTGTTTACACATATGATTATTATTTGATATTTGTCTTTTTCAGGTTCCCTTTTGAGGCAACATGGAAGAAAAAAACTTCAGTTTCACATAAGTAGGTTATAAATTAACTGAAAAAAAAATTGTGCTTAAGCATATGACTAATATTTGATATTTTTATTTTTCAGGTTCCCTTTTGAGTGAAACTGGATTATGAAAACTTCAGTTTCACATAAGTAAGACAAAAATTGTTTGAAAACAAAAACTGTGCTTAAGCATAGGACTAATATCTGATGATTCTCATTTTCAGGTCTTCTTTTGAGTCCATATGGAGAAAATACTTAAATGTCAAGTAATTAACCTAAAAATTCTTTAAAGAAAAAAACAATTCTGCTTAAGCTTACAAATACAAATATGATATTTCCTTTTTGAGTCAACTTCAGTTTCAAGAAAATAATTTATAAAGTATTTAAAGAAAAAAAACAATTGTGCTTTAACTTAGGACTAATATTTGATACTTCTCTTTTTCATGTTGTCTTTTGACTCAACATGGAGAAAGAAGCTGAATTCAAATATCATAAGTAAAATATAAATTATAAAAAAAGTATAAATAATATAAAAAAAGACTAAATCATAAGTATAAATTATAAAAAAAAAACTTGTGTTCTAGCTTATGACTTGTATTTGATAGTTCATTCTTTCATGTTCTCTTTGAGTTGATATGGACAAAGAAACTTCAATTTCCAGCAAGTAATTTATAAATTATTTGAAAAAAACTATTGTCCTTTACTTTAAGACTAATATTTGATGTTTCTTTTTAGTCAACATGGAGGAAAAAACTCCAATTGCAAGTAAGTGATTTATAAATTATTTGAAACATAAAACAATTGTGCTTTAGCTTATGATTAATATTTAATACTCTTGTTTTACATTTTTTTTTTTAGTCAACATGGAGGAAAAAACATAAATTTCAAGTAAGTAATTTATAAATTATTTAAAGAAAAAAACAATTGTGCTTTAGATTATGATAAATAATTGATGATTCCTTTTTGCAAGTTTTCTTTTGAGTCAACATGGAGGAAGAAGCTTCAGTTTCAAGTCAATTGTTTCCAAATTATTTGAAAACAAAAAATGTGCTTTAGTTTAAGACTATTATTTGATATTTTTCTTATTCATCCTCTCTGCTGAGTCAACATTGGGGGAAAAGCTTAAATTTCCAGTAAGTAATTTCTAAATAATATGAAAAAAATAATTGTGTTTTGGTTTAAGGATAATATTTGATATTTCTGTTTTTCAGGTTCTCATTTTAAGTCAACAAGGATAAAAGACTTCAATTTCAAAAAAAATAATTTACAAATTATTTTTAAAAAAGTTGTGCTTTAGCTTAGAAAAAAAATTGCTTTAGCTTATCACCTATATCTTATATTTATTTTTTTTCAGGTTTTCTTTTGAGTGAACATGGAGGAAGAAGCTTCAATTTCAAGTATGGTAAGTAATTTACAAACTATTTGAAAAAAAATGTGCTGTAGCTTGGGACTAATATTTGATATTTCTGTTTTTCATTTTTCTTTTTTAAGTCAACATGGAGGAAGAAACTTCAACTTCAAGTAAGTAATTTACAGATTGTTTAAAAAAACAACTTTTATGCTTAAGTTTAAAAACAAAATTTGATATTTCTCTTTTTCAGGTTCTCATTTAAGAAAACATTGACAAAAAACTTCAATTTCATGTAAGTGATTTATAAGTTATCTAAAGAACAAGCAATTGTACTTTAGTTTAAGACTATTGTTTTATATTTCTTTTTTCCATGTTCTCTTTTGAGTCAACATGAAGGAAGAAACTTCAATTCCAAGTAAGTAATTTATTAAATTATTTTAAAAAGACAAAAGTGATCTTTAAACAGCATCTACTATTTTACTTTACCCCCAGCCCCTCCCCCACCTAATGTGCAAATATATAGCCCAAATTATATATTTCCCTTGTGTTTTCTGTTTCTTGATTTTTTCAGCATTGATCCAATTCAGGGGGTACATGGGTTAAAATGAGAGTAATGCATGGCAAAAGGCATGAGAAATACAAAATTTGGGCTATATATTTATAAATTACAGGAAGGATGTTAGGGATAAAATAAAGTGGATACACATTCAAAATCTTTTAACAGAAATTTCACTACATATCATGAAGTAAGAATCATTTTCTTAACATGATTCCTTCTCAATAGCTCTAATTCTAGCCTTTTACTGGGGTTTTTACCTCAATTCTATTTTGCTAAAAATGATCAAAATGGGTAGGCTACTAATGTAGTAATGGGCCCCCTTAGAAGGAAACTGTAAAATTTTGAAATGACTTTAAAAATTCTAAATTACCCTATCCTACATACCAATATTTTTCCTAAAAGTATTTCACTTTGATTACCCCCCCCCACACACCATTTAGCCCAAATCAGCCAAGCCTACATACTCTAGGCTGGCCCAGATGAATTTTTCTATTACTGTACTTCATTGATGCTGCTTGTTAAGCATTAAATATATTTGAAGGTAAGAGTATGTAAATAATGTAAAATTCATGAAGAATTTATAATTAGGATCATATATTTGACCATTAGAGGGGGGGGGGGGTAAGTAAGGGTGTAAATCTGATCATTGGGGAACAAAGTAAAATGCTTTTAAGAATGGAAAAGTAAGTATTTTAGAATTTTTGAAGGTTGTTGTCAGAATTTTATAGGGTTTCCTTCTGAAGAGACGAACACAACTACACTAGGAACCCAAAAGGGTGTGACTTTAAAGACTTAAAGTGGTATTTGAAGTAGAAAAAGCAATGAGTAGCCTAGGCTCTTAATGAAGTCAACTAATATTTTTGAGTAGCAAGTTCATACCCAAAATTGCAACCTATGATACTCACAGTTTGTCCTTTTGATGCTGCTTCTTTCCCATTTTTGTTTAGAAACAGATAAACTGTGTAAATTGACTATACAGATTCTATTTATTAAAAATGCCAGCTGTAGGGCTAGTTTCCTTTCTAGGTATCAATAGTTTTCTGCTATCGCGCGAAAACTGAGGACGAGGTCCGAACGACCCGTCAAACGTCCGATAAGGTCCGAACGTTGAAAGTATGCTTATTTGTCGGTAAAGCAATTGTCAGGCTGTCACGAATAATTCCCAGATGAAGTCAAATTAAGCCTTTTTTATGTGTCCTTTCTGTCAAAAATTGTAAAATCGAGAAACAAACTCCAACATTATTAGGCGACTATGCGCTAACTCTTCTCAGTGATGGAAGTTAAAGATAATCAACTAGTATTCAACGCTCAAATGTTCAGAATATCTGTAGCTAGGAAGAGAGAATGCTTAAAGTTGACTGTGGTCTAATTATAGTCGAACAAAGTCCAAGATCCAAACCTACAAAGGATGATTTAAATCCAAACTTTGTATCAGTGGCCTACGATGAGCTTGCTGGTAATACCAACGACAGTTTTTCAAAGAACTAAGTGGTGATCTTGTAAAAAACCAGTAGAATTGATGTAAGCAAGTACTTGAATGAATAATTTAATAGTTATTTTAAAAAGTTTATTATGACTTGAAACTTATCAATCTGTGTCACATAATACGAACAACAGTTTAGCAAAGGACCTAGTGGCGCTTATATTGAAAACAGGAAAATTAATTAAAGCATGGAATCTTATGAAGAGTTTAAGTTATTTTGAAAAGATTATTATTCCGTATATGAAGGGTTACCCCTCCTCAATACCTTGCTCTTTACGCTAAGCTGTTAGCACTTTTAAAAAGCTTCCTAGTTTAATTAAATAGCTCCTGGGTTTCAGTATTCGTTCTTAAAAAAATGGGGAAAACAGTCAAACTTTACCTTAAGGAGCAAGGTATTGAGGAGGAAGTAATCGATCATATACGTAATAATTTCTGTTCGTTTTGAGTTTTAATGCTGCTTCTTTCAGTTAAAAAAACTTATTTTTTAATTTAATTTCTGATAGTTTTTCAAATAATGCCGGTAAATCTGGCTCACCCTCCATGAAATATACCCCCCCCCTTCATGGGAAACACTTCCGTGGAAATCTTAACCAACGTAAAGTGCACCCCCCCCCCCGTCAACTTCCCTCCGGATAGTTCCATCCTCGCTGAAAATCCATACCCCCGTAAAATTTCTTGCGGAATATTCAACCTGAAAAATCTCTTTAGCATACTTTCATTTGAAAAAGACTTTAATTTCTAATCGGTTTCTCAATCACTCTGGGAATGCCCTCTTCTGTGGAAATTTTTCCCAACAATCAAAACAAGCTGATAATAGTCCCCGGATAATTCCCCCCAATCTCCTCGTGCAAAATTGAGTTGGCAAAGAGAATGTAAGAAATTTAAAAATAATTTCGTATGGGAATTCTGTTAAATCCCCCCAGTGTACCATTTCTCCTAGAAAATTCACCCCTCGATAACTTTTGGAAGATTCTTTGGAGAGGACAAATCCCCCCCCCCAAAAAAAAAAACTATCTGTATACTTCCCATAACAAATACTATGCGTAAACAGTTTGTCTGTAAATTTCGAAACTTACATGCCTCTCCCCACGCACTGTGGGGGGGGGGGGGGTCATTTTACCCCTAGATACATAATTATTTGATCTTTAAACTATACTGAACAAAATGACTATCTCGAAATTTTGATCAGATAGCCCTCCAATATTTTTGGTCACTTAAAAAGGGCACTTGAACTTTAAATTTACGTTCAAATAAACCCTTCCCCTCTCCCGAACCATTATCTTTATACGATCACCCCTGGGAAAAAAATAACAAAACAAAACCAAATAAACACGCATCCGTGATCTTTATTCTGGTAAAAATAGCGTAATTCCACACATTTATATATAGGAGCCTGAAACTTCTACAGTAGGATTCTCTGGTACGCTAAATCTGATGATGTGATTTTCATTAAGATTCCTTAAATTTTAGGAGGTGTTTTCCCCCTATTTCCAAAACCATGCAAATTTTCTCGGGCTCGTAACTTTTTATGGGTAACCCTAAACCTATTGAATTTTATATATTAGGAATCACTATAATAAGACAACTCTTTTGATGCATCTATTGATATCAAAATTCCATTTTTTAGAGTTTTGGGTACTATTGAGCCGAGTCGCTCCTTGTTGAATATTGGATATTGGAATATTGAATCTGAATATTGGAATAAAGGTAAGAGACCTCAGGGAATTGTCATTGAAGTATAAGGCTGTGAAGAATGTAGGCTACGAGACCAGAAAATCTAAACATGGAATAAAAATGGTCATTGAATTCTTGTGAGTTTTTAAAGAGTAGCCACGGAAATACGGCACAAGAAAATTTATTTCAGTTCGCTATTTGTCTGATCAAGTCAATTCTCAGGTAGTTCTTAAACTCACCATTGATAGTTCAAATTACAAGAATGCTTGGGTAAGTTGAGCTTCTGGACTTGTCCCTATTTTGTCCGAGGCTTGATCATGCTAATAAGGTCAAAGAGCTGTTTTTATCCCAGGAGCTCTAGTTGAGAAGGAAAGAGGAATTCTGACAAGAACTTAAACAAATTTAGTTTCGAAATTTTTCAAATACTCTAAAAAGGCCTAAAAATAGAACAAATGTCGGCCGGTCAGAATTTAAGCTGTTCAGTCTTCAATCGCTTGCCGCCAAAAAAATATACTCAGCGCAAATCTTCACAGTATCGTCCACTGCAGCCGAAAGAAAATTCAATGCGGCTTAAAGGACTAATCTATTTTCTCGGCTTTGAGGACTACAGGAATTTTCAGGAAGCTTTTTAAAATTAATTAAAATAAAAAAAAATGATCTTTCAACACGGTCACAAGTAAATAAATATATAAATGCATGTTGGGTATATTAGGCTTTTAGGAAGAAAAGCCTAAACTAATCCACGAAATGACTTTAAAAAGTTCTCAGTCAATATCATCAAGTAGCTTAAAATAAAAATTCTTAAAGAAGCAACATGAAAGAAATCCTCTGTGCCTGACTCTATTAAGGATAAACAAGGTAATACCATAACAGATTGTGCCAAAAAAGTTGAGTGATGGAAATTCATTTTTGCCAACTACTAAACCTCAACATAAATGTAACGATAGAAGTAGAAACTACACTGCCTTCTGTCTAGAAGTAGCTGTCCTACAAAAACACGTCTCCATCAAACCCTGACGAAATTATCAATCCCGCCCGAAATTTCAAAAGATACAAGTCTCCTGGTGAGGACGGTGTTCCACCTGAAATTTAAAAGGCTTCCTCCCGCCTAATTCCAAACCAGGAAGTGTCTTTATTTTCAGAAATATGGAAAACCAAGAAATTCCTAAAGAACAGAAAGATTTCCGTCATCATTCCCGTTTACAAAATAAAAGTAAAAAGAGAGAGTGTTAATTATAGTACGATATCTCTCATTGAAATTGCAGCCAAATTATTTATCGCCTTTCTACTACGTAGATTCCAAACAGCGAGAGATAGATGAACAAGGGAAAACTAGTTTGGATTCGAGTCTAGCAGAGGATGAATCAATCCAATTTTTGTCCTCCGCTAGATCATGCAACAATGCAAAAGGTACAACCTCGCCTTTATCAACATTTCGTTAGACTATGTTGCCGCCTTGGATTCAATTCAACGACAAGCCTTCTGGAAGATTCTCCTTGAAGTGGCTTTGCGACAAGGATTCGTCGACATCTTAGAAGCCTACTATGAAGGATGTTTATCTCGACTTGGAGTCTGCAGGAAAGATTCTTCATTGTTTGACGTGCAGCGGGATGTGAAACAGGCCTATATACTCCTGCCGGTCATCTTTAATTACTGTAACGATTGAAGGAATAGTTAGTAGTGTATCAAAATAGTGTATCTAAGTCTCTTTAGCTCACGCCATTTTCATAATTAAGATGAAAAACAAACAGGAATCTTTAAGTTAGAACAATCAGACTTTTGCAAGATAGTGTGTTTTTAATGTTTCCAGCCGTCATGGAAAAAATGGGGTAACATTGTAGCAATGCTACTTGGCAGTTTTCAAATTTTTTGGCAGATTTTGTTTAAAAATACCGTTTTTACATAAAAGAACTTTTTGGTCAAAGAAAAGCTGCCAAAACACAAGTTGTGCCGCTAAAGTGTCGGCAGCTTTTCGAGTTTTGTCGGATTCTACTACTTCCAGCTTTGAAACTTTGTTCATACCTGGTTTCCAGTTTCATTCGGTGGTATTTAATTCAAATACACCAGTGCATTCCAGTCTTGTTCTAATATATTCGTTAAAAGATTGAAGCTAACGGTTTGCATTATGCTGCTAATTGCTCATCAGAGTAAATGGATGGTTCTTAAAGAAGATCCAGAATTTGATACTTTTTTTTTCTTTGGGTTTAAATAAATCTGAATAAGTTCCAAGTCATGATCAAACAGTTCGTGGTAATCAAATTCCGTTTCCAGGGTTGAAATGTTTACCAATAAACATCGTAAAGTTAGCAGTGCAAATCGAATTTCAGAAAATAGCTACTTTAAAGCATTGATGAGTGTTCAGTGCGTAAAAAACTGATGAGTCTGGTGAAGAATACTTGAACAAGTCGAAAATAATCAGAAGTTCGTCGTAAACGAGTAAATTCAAATGTATTTTTAGGGCAATGATTAAATCGTACCTTTAAATCGGACAATTACTGGCAGAGTACCATTAAATTTTGAATTCTGCCTTATTTTCGCCTCTTAATTCCACAGATAACCTAAAAAAGCAATCCAACTTCAGAAGTCCCTAGCAGCTCTCCAAGGTCAGCCATAATGGTGGCGTGCAGACGCTCGAAAGTGTCTGCGAAGCGTCTCTCAAATATTCTTGGCGGCATGCCAAAATTTCCGGCACGGCTTCGGGGACTATTCTTTGGATCTAGGCTAAGACTTTGGTCTGGTCAGTGTGTAAATTAAAGCTTTGGACTAAATCGTTTTACCTATTCTAAAGGCCATAACATTTTGTCTGGCATATTTTCGGCTTGTTTTTCAAAGGCTACAGCCCCAGATATTCATAGGCAGTATTAACGTCATCCCAAATGGCGCGAAATTTAAAAACTCAGCTCCTGGTCCTGAATCTGAAACCAGTGTAATTGTAATCCAGTGCTGGTTGGGGGATGACCAAATTGAAGAAGATCTAAAAGGTAATCATATATTCGGTAAAATTCTAGTTTATCCACTTTTTGCTATCTTGGAAATGGGTTAGGTTAGGAAAATGAAACTGTCAGGGATGTGCCTACAGACTAAAGTAGGCTTTGGTAAGATCCCTTGTACTTGTACTCAGCCAGTGCCTAATCTTGGCCAGATATTAGGCCCGTTTTTTAGCACTAAGATCTTGCATCCTTGTGCAAAGATTATTGTTTTTTAACTCATCTTTGTTAGCCTATAAGATCTTACAGCTCACTGATGTTAGCCAAAGTTTGAAGAACACCATTTTTCTGCAGTATAGAACAATGATGAGAGAACTTTGATAATATGCTCAGCATTGTTCTTAGACTGCTGATCAGAGTATGATGAAAGATGTTTACATAAAAACAGCAAAAGATGCAAGATCTTAGTTCAAAGATTTCACTCTTAAGCTTTTTCTGACAAAAGATGTAGCCTAAGATCTTAGCACATTGATGAGGGAAAAAATGGCATAAGCAGCAGGCTCCTAATTTTGGACCATATGTGTATAGCCTAGGGTTAGATAGTTATGATTGGCTGATGGTTAGGACTAGAACAGTTGAGATTGACTGACTACAATCATGGGAACATCTGGTTTTCAAACATTTAAATTTAGACAAAAGTGTTATACTACTACTACTACTACTAATAACAACTCACTGCAGAACCAAGCAGCCTGAGGCCAACACAGCTACACATGCTCCTCCTCCTCCATCCCAATCTATTCAAAGCCTCTCTTTTTACACCCTTCCAGGAAGTTCCCATTTCCTTTAAATCTTTCTTTATGATGTCCTCCTACTCCAGACAAAGACAACATGCTTTCCATTTAGCCCTAAACAGCTGGCCAAAAAGGACAATCTTTGGCAGTATGTCATCTTTCATCCACACAAAGTGCCCTAGCCACCTCAACCTTTCATTATAGCCCTAGAAAGCTGTATTGAACCACATTTTTCATAAAGCCACTGTTTGAAATACAGTCAGTCAGCTGGGTACCCAGGAAAATCCATAAGCACTTTCTCTGGAAAAGATCTAGCAAATCTTCATCTGCTTTTTGGAGCACCCATGCTTTAGAGCCATATTTGACCACTCATCACTGTAGCTTCTAATATTCTAATCTTGGTTTGCAGACTTATCTTCCTATTTGTCCAAACTTTTTTTTAACTGTGAAAAATACCCTGAGCCTTGGCTATTCTACTTTTAACATCTTCACTGCTCCCACTGTCTTTACTAATGATACTACCAAGGTAAGTGAAGCTGCCTGTCTGATCACTTACCCAATCATTACCCAATGTCACCTTTTCATCTTCACTTATTCCTAGCCTTTGTGACTTAGTCTTCTTAAGATTAATTTTCAAACCTATTCTAGCACCCTCAACTTGCAAAACTTCTAAAATTTGATTCATTTTGCTCACACTTTCATCTAGGATGCTTAAATCAAAAGCATAATCTAAGTCCAGGAGACTTTTTCCTCTGCATTTGATTCAATGTTCTCCAATTGCCTTTCCTCTGCTCCTTAAGACAGAGTCCATCAAAATAATCCATATAAAGGGGGATAGAACACAACCCTACTTAACTCCTGATTTAATACAAAACCAGCTGCTAAACTCATTTCCTAACTTAACCACAGCAGTGATATTCTTGTACAGAGCATTAATCACTTTAATGTATTTGTCTGGTATACATACAACTTCTATCAACATAATTGAACACTTGCTCATAACCTATAAAACTAGGGACCAAAGGTGTTTAACAACTCAGGTACTTCTCAATTATTTATCTAAGAGTGAAAATTGGACCAAGACATCCTCTACCTTTTCTAAAACCACACTGTTCTTCTCTTAAAAATTTGTCTAAAGCATCTCTCAGTCTAAAAAGTATCAAATTACTAAGTAATTTGCTACCTACAGAGAATAGACTAATGCCTTGATAATTACCACACTCACTCTTATCACCTTTCTTATAAAGTGGCTTAATTAAGGTTTTTCTAAAATAGTTAGGTACTTCCCCTTTTTCAAAAATCATATTCCTAATCTTCAGTAACTTATTTCTAACCTCAGAGCAACCATATTTAAGAAACTCATTTACCACACTATCCACACCTGGAGCCTTATTATTTTTTAATCCTTTTATTACTGTTGCTAATTCTTCCTCACAAAACAAATCTTCCTTTACATCCAAGCTATCACAAACTTTTTCATTTTCTTCTATATCTTTTCCTGCAACTGTATCTTGGTTTAGCAAATTCTCAAAATGTTCTGCCCATCTTTCTGTAACTGTTTCCTTATCACTAATTGTGGCCCCATTCCTATCTTTAGCTGGGACAAGTCTGGATTGACTACTCCCTCTCAATTTATATAGTTGAAATATTCAAGCTAATTACATACTTGTTTAGAAGATTTTGACACATAGTGCTGAGTACTGAGTAGCTTACCCTATGTTCTGGGAAGGTATTTTGAAGTACTTAACTCCACTCCTTCTCCCTCCAGAGGGCAGTGACCTTTAAAGGCCCTTAAAAATCTTCGTTAGAAATACCAATTGTAAAAGTGAAACCTTGCAAAATAGATCTTCTGCTTAAATAAAGTACAAGAAAACTATTTTCAACCTCACAACTGTGCTCAATACCAAATTATGAGGTTCCAAAGATCTACAAAATCATTTCCTAAATTTAGAAGAAAAAAAAATTATATGGCCTTACCCATGATAATACTAAAATCAGAGAAAAAGAAACTGAAAAATGATATAAAATGTTGTTTTGTGAAAATTCTAATAGGAATAGAATTATCAAGTAGGCAAATTTGGAAGACATACAAATCAGAAGAGGGTTAACATAGAAGCTTGGCAATACCTTACTGGGGCATTTTTTTTTTCAACCCAGTATTTATTACTGAAAGGTTCATTTTCCTAACCAAATCTCTTTCCAAGAT
Organism: Artemia sinica; assembly: GCA_027921565.1. NCBI lineage: Eukaryota > Metazoa > Arthropoda > Branchiopoda > Anostraca > Artemiidae > Artemia > Artemia sinica. The sequence continues at coordinate 29,480,750 of CM051259.1, read as the reverse complement.
AGCAAAAAGTAGCTTGTCAAGAATTCTACAAAACTTACACAACCATGTGTGATATGAAAAATTTGGGAAAGCTGGGATTCAATTTTTAATGAAAAGACCTACAAATGCTGTCATGTAGTTTTAATGCTTAGTATGCACCAAGTTTGAAAATAAGGAATGTATATAAACAAAATCTGCATAAAAGATAGCCTATATCATTATGGAGCTCTAAAAAGTCTAACTTTGCTGATTACTGTAGCAAATGACAAGAACTACCATTATTGGGAGTAAACTGGGTAAAAACAGTGATTGAATAAGTAAAATTAATTAAAAGAATTAGCTCTAACATCTTGTTATCAAATGGAAATTTCAAAGAGATTTGGGGTACCCTGGGACATGTTAAAGTTTATGTCTGATATCTTGAGAATGCTTTGGTCAAATTCATTGATTTTGCTACTTGCTTCACTGGAACTGATTGGGCTTTCCCCCAAATTTTTGTAGATTATTTTTTTGATGAACAATTTTGTGTTACCAAAAATTTTCCTAGCCCCATTCTTTTGTCCCAGAGTACCCTGACTCCTGGTTACTCTGGGACATCCTGGGACACAGCACTCTTTTTACCAAATACCATATATCAAAAACTCACAGACTACTTCAGTTACAATGAACACTTAAAACCACAGGTTGTAACATTATTGACTCAACAGCATACTGTCAATGGTTGACATCAAAGGCCAGAGCCTTTGCTGTTACCCCTCAGGTTCGGATTTGGCAGGTGTAAGGTAACTTTTCTTGTCATCACAAAGACCTCATCCTTTATCTCCAGAAATAAAAAGCTGCCATGGAGAGACTTTTGGTTTCAGATGGTTGACATTATATCCTTCCATCTCAATTTCCAAGACCTTTCTGGCATATTACCTTTCTCAGTAGCATATTGAACTAGTACAGAATCACCAGGCTTTATCTCCTTGGCAGTAGCGTATCCAGGGGGGTCAGAGCGGCACGCCCCCCCCCCCGAAATTTCTTTTCTTCTTTTTGTTTTAAGTGCCAATATAGTAAGTTCCGAAATATTCACTCTTTTACATTATTTGCAATACCCATTCTTTTTTCATTTCTTGTTAAATGGCTATCCATTCTCCAGCAAGCTTATATCAATTATTATCATCAAACGTGCAATCACCTCCTGTAATCAAACAAGATGTCAAGAAATTTTTCTCACTATTTAACCCCTGCAGCTATAAGCACTAGCTTCTCTGCAATGAATGAATTGCGATATGGAATTGGACTGAGAGGCGATAGTTCATTCAAAGTTTCAAACGCTGCTATAATTCCAGTGTAAGCTAAGCATTGAAACGGAAAGGTCACGTGAGAGGAAAGAAAGAAAATGAAACAACACCAGCCCAGTATTAAGCATTTCTTAAAGCTTGCAAAAACCAGCATTGATGGTAAGGAGTTCATTACTATTCTGATGATAGTTTGTATTTAGTGGGTTTTGAAGCACACATGTGTCACTTGTAATTAAAATGCAATTCCCAATTTAGATTGAAGACAACCAAAGCTAAAACTAAATTTCGAAATCTTCTCGTAAGAATTTTTCTTATCTATGATCAATTAAAGGAAACAGTAAAAATGATCATTATTTGGGTGGGATCAAACTGTTTTGAAGCTTAATCCTTTTCTAGAGCCCAACATAGGATTATTACTAGTTCATTCATTTTATATTCTATTTCTTGTGTGACTATGAGCATGGTTAATGTTGGAATACCTTCATATTCCCGTATTTCCAGAAACAAAAAATAGAATCCCGCACAAAAAGGGTAATTTTACCATGTGAACTGATCATTTAGAGCCATTCCAGAATTTTTAGCTGTGTCTCTAAAATTCAATACTTTTGAGGAGGGGTGGGCAAACTTTGACCTACCAAACAAGTCATGTATGCAAATCATTTAATTAACAAAAGTTAATTGTTTTCTTTTTTTACAAGTTAAACGAGTTTTACGAGGAAAACGAGTTTTTGCGACTATTAGTAAAATTGGGAGAAAAAATGTTCTGATTATGATTTAATTGCCAAAATTGATTTGTGTCCAGGAACAGCGAGATAAGTGATAAAATGAGTCTTTTAATGATTCAAGGGCAGTCTTTGAAGCCTTGGAACAGTTGGGTAGAGGGCATTTTCTTGGGACTTTACTGTTAAGGTCACACTACATGATGCTCCAACTAGTGCTTCTTTGTGGAAGTGATCACACATTTTTTCATGCGAATTCAACAATATCCAGAGTATTTCAATTTGAAAAGCATATGGATCATATAAAATAGACATTTTCAGAATGACTGGACATATTAAGATCTTTTGCTGAATTGGCAATCGTGCAGAAAACGCAGCGTTTCCACATTACTAGATTTTTTCTCTAGATCCCATGTTTTGAAGGAATGAAATTTGGCACGCTTGTTGACCTTGGTCTTGTGTCATGCGTAAAAAATTTTGAACCCAAAACTCAGAAACTCGGACTAGCACAATAATTCACGCGTTTCGGTTTTGAAGAATATCATAATGTAGAAACTGGAAATCTAACTTCAAAATATAGATAATATCTTCAGTCCTGCTTTAAGAAAATATAGGGTTTGCCAAAAAAAGCAACTTATCTTTGCACCCTTTTTTGTATGTTTTTTCCAAGAAGCTTTGGATCTAAAACTGAATTGATATCTCTGTGTTTTTTATTTCCCTTCCAATAAAGACCAAAATATTTAATAGAACTATGATTGATTATGATTTATCTAATAATTTGTAATTCACACTATCTTTTATTCTGGGTTTTTACTTTTTGCTTATTTCATTTTGTCACTTCATTTCGTCTTTTTTATTGTAAACTTGGATTTTGGCGATGGCAGTAGTACCTCTGCTTCTAGTAGTATTGACTATGTCATGAGCGGTGTGGATGCTTCTTATTCGAAGGGCTCAGATATGACCGAATTTCACCAGCCAACTGAACAGGATTCTGTAGACTCGTCCTGTGTTCTTTCAAAGCTCAATATCGGCTTGTATGCCGGAAAACCAGATCAACTCAAAAAGCTTACAGACGAAGAAAAATACAATCTTTTAACTAGTCACTTCAAGCTGAACCAGAACTTTCTATTTCATTTGAAAGCATTTATCGAAAAGGGAAAAACGAAAGTTTGATCCTTTCAGTACTCTTGGTTACACACTTTTCCAGAATGGTTGGTCTTCAGTCCATCGTGCATGGGTCTTTTTCGTGCATGGATCTTTTGTGCAAAATGCGTTTTATTCGCTTGTCAAGCTGCCGGGAAGGGTAGCCATCAGGTTCAAGGCTCTCTAGTCTCGAAACCATACACAGGACTCAAGGATTTACTTTCAGACATGCAGGCGCATCAGAACTCTCGTTACCACCTTGATTCAATGATTAGCGCCGAAAGCTTTGTCTCCGTTTATGAAAAACGAACTAGGAGCAATGTGTCTGTTATATCGAGTGCAGAGGCTGAAATAAAAAAGAAAAATCGCGAAATTTTAACAGCAATTCTGCACGCGGTTCTTTTTTGTGGGCAGCATGAGTTACCTCTGGGAGGACACAGAGAAGAGAGTAAACTATGCGACAAAACTAACGTAAATGCAGGCATTTTTCGTGGTGTTTTGCGTTTAATGGTAGAGAGTGGAGAGCAATGTCTAAAAGAAAACTTCGAAAATGGTGCAAAACATGCGCAGTGTATATTTCCCATCATTCAAAACGACCTGATCGATTGTGTCGCGTCCATTATTGTGCCAAGCATTGTGAGTGATGTAAATAGTTCAGTAGCATTTCCAATCCTTGCCGACGAGAATACAGACATTTCCAACAAGGAACAGTTAGTTCTTGTAGTCAGATACTAATATGAAATTCGTGCTTTACTTGAAGAGCGGTTTCTCGGGTTTTCTGTTTGCGGAAATCTCACCGGCTCTGCAGTAGCAGAACAAATCATCGGCCGATGCATTGCGTTCGGCTTAAAAATGGAGAAATTTGTGGGGGTTGGTTTTGATAGGGCCAGCAACATGTCAGGCTGCTATTCTGGTGCACAGGCAGAAATTAGGAAAGAATATCCGCATGTGATCTACGCCCACTGTGCATCGCACAGGTTAAATTTGGCTTTATGTAAAACTAGTAGGGTAGGACTTGTTAGGTCAACCTTTGCTACTATACAGCAGATTATATTATTTTCATCATCCTCACCAAAAATAACGAATATGTTTGTAGAAGTGGTCGCTGTCGTTTGTCCCGATAGTCCTGTGAGGAAGCTTGTGAAGTTGTGCGAAACGAGATGGGTGGAGCGTCACGATTGCATTTTAGTTTTTATGTCTTTGTACTGTGCGATTATTTCCGTACTTGAGGAAATAACTGGTAGCATATGGTGCGATACGGAAGTTATTTCAAAAGCAAATGCGTTGGTTTCAGCAGCAACCGAATTTAGTTTTATGTTCACGATGGCTATGCTAGAGTTTGTAAGTGCCATAATGCTCTCTGTCTCTAAGGCGCTGCAAGCCGAAGATTTAGACTTAGTTGAGTGCTGTCGGCATATTAAGCTATGTTCTGATACTTTACTGCAGTCAAAACAAAATAATTTTGAAACAATTTTTCAGAGAGCCTATGAGCTTGCACAAGACTTAAATGTGGCTCCGGTTGTTCCAAGGTCTATCCACCGAAAGTCCATCAACGATAACGAGTCCATCAAGGTTTTTATCGCTAGTCATTGTTTGAACCTTACTTTGCTTCACTTATTGAAGAACTTGATCAATGATTTTTGCGCCATCAGGAGGCATCTTTCAAAATCGGAAGGCTTTTGCCAGCTAGCAGCGAGTCATTAAATATTAATGAATTTTTGAACGCTGTTGCTGTTTACGAGGGATTTCACGGGGGTAGACGTGCGGTCGAATGTGAGTTAGTCCTTTGGAAACAGAAGTGGCTCGGAATGTCCGATAAACCATCAACTGTTGCTTCGACTCTTGCGTCATGCGATGCAAGATTTTTCCCGTGCATTCGAAGGCTTTTGACGATTTTTCAGACATTACCAGTGACTACCGCTTCTGCTGAGAGGAGCTTTAGCTGTCTTAAGCGATTAAAAACCTATCTGCGGAGCTCAACGGGCGAGGAGCGTCTGAACGGACTAGCTCACATGACCCTGAACCACGATATCCAAGTCGATGCTGACCAAGTTTTTGATCGATTTGCAGCCGAAAAAATACCGGCGGCTGTTACTGCGAGAGGTTAGGTCGTCTTTCGTTGCTCGTTTCTCTAAGTGCAGTAGATTCTGTTTTTTAAACTTTAATTGTGCTTCATCCTCTGTAAACAATGTTAATATCAATACATTTCTTGCTTTCATGGCTGCTATAATAGGTAGACTGAGGCCTCCACCCCTCCAAAACCAAATTCTGAGCAATTGTCTATGATATAATATTATTTTTTATTTATTTAGTTCTCTAAAACAAGGATCCCATAGTCAAATATAAGGAATAATGCACTTTTTTTATATTTTCTAAATTCTGCCGCTTCGTGGCAGTTCCAAAACATCTACTCGCCAAAAATAGAAACTCTCACTGCTTCTATTTTTTTTTTAATTCTGACTTTGTTGGCAAAATTTTGTCATCTATTCTCAAACAAAAAAAGTCAACAACTAGAAATACTCATGACAAGTGTGTACTTTTCATTTCTTTACCTAGCTACAACCCCCCCCCCCCCATACCGCCCGCCTGAAATCTTGCACTATTATAAATAATTTTCTTGCTCACATCACTGCTATAAAAAGATAGACTGACGAGCCCCCCCCCCCTCCCCCCCGAAACAAAATCCTGGATACGCCACTGCTCCTTGGTAAGTTCTCTTACAGCCTCTCCCAGGTCACTCAGGTGTAATAAATTGGGGTGTTGTGTGCTTTGTGGTGTCACCACAAAGTTCAATAGAAGCAGAATTTTTTCCTACTATCACTACAATGCAAGGCCAACTTTGCTAGTTCCTTTTTCTGTGTTTGTATTTCGTCTGTGGTCTTCTGATTTTTATTTTTCTTTGCCTCTTTGTTCTTCTTTCCCTTGAGAACTCTTTGCCTTTGTGTTTCAAAAATTGCATCTTTAACAGGGATTGAAGTAAAAATCTTTAACTGGCTAGGCTTTCTTCTTCCTGTTATTTCTGAATGCCAGCTTGATATTTAGGAAGAGGAAGTATCTGACTTGAAAGGACATGAACAGAATTATCAGCCTTCCAAGTCTCAGGCACTGGATGCCCGCCTGGTGAGCTGCTCTCTTCACCTGTACAACTGCTGCTCATGCTTGGCATTCATTGATCAGACTGCTAGAATTTCCAATTGGAGTCAAATATGGCAGAAAGTCAGATTCTTCCCAGACATCTGGATTGAAGGGATAAATTCCTGGTCCAGAAAAGTCACTGATATTTTTGATACCATTAAAGCTTTTGGGAAAGTAACCCTAAGAAGTCAAGAGATTTCATATACTTTGACCAATTCTCCCAGGTTGGTTTTGGAGCCGTTTTTCAATAGCTTAGCAAAAATAACTTTTTAATGTTAAGTAGGTGGTTCCACCACAAGAGTATTGTGGTTATCCATAAGAAAAAGAGCTAGCTGTCGAGTGGAGCATGGCACATACCTTTTAAGTGTTCAAAGTAGCAAAAAAATAGTTCTCTCATCTTTTAAGTATTTCTAGACTTTTCACTAGCAATAGCCTTTGTTCCTGGTGGAGCACTATCAAAGAGCCCTTCCACAAAGCAAGTCCTTCCAAAGGTAAATTGCCTTAAATTAAATTGTCCAGCAAAATAAGGAAAGATCCTGTAGAGTCACTGGTCAATGATGATGGGGAGCCATTGTCTCAATTGCATCCCACTCTGTCTTTCATGGTTTAATGGACCAGCCCTTGTCAATGGCAATCTTAAAGACATCATTAGAGGAATGGTAGCAGCAATATCAGGAAGATTGTTCCAACGGGAAATCACTTTACTGGAGATATAGTGGCTGTAGACTCTGGTATCTGCCCTCTTCTGGGACAACGTTTTGGTATGCCTCCTTGTCCTGGAGGATTTTTCAACTAAAAATGGGTATTGAAAGAAGGAGACAGCATTCAAAAGCTTATAAGTCATTATGAATTCACCTCTTTAATGTTTCTACATGAGTGCTGGGAGCTGTAGTTTATTCAATCAAAACGGGTAGTAAGAATTCTTGCCCATCTGTGGACAGATTCTATTTTCTGCTGATAATCCTTATCCAGGGGTGTTACAACATGCATATCAAATTCTAGCAATGATTACACAAGGCCCTTGTACAGTTTGGTCATAACTTTGGATGATCTGCTTTGTTCTGTCTGCGTGCTTATGCGTCACGCCAAGGGTCTGAGATGCTTTGGCAACTGCTATTTATGTATATTTTTTAAAATTTCAATTCCTCATTAACAACAATTCCCAAATCTCCCAGCTGATGAAGAGTCAGTCAATTGTCTGAAGCTATCCCCTCCACTCATATGGTAGTGCCACCTTATGTTTTCTCTCCCAATGTGCACAAACTTGCACTTTCGAATGTTAAATTCAAGCTTTTTTACTTGCAGGCCCAAAGTGAATGCAGATTTACATACAGGAGAACAAAGCTCCCCACTGCATTAATAGTTCCAACCATTGTAACTAGTTTCCCTCTTTCCTGTTGCTCCTAGCTGCTTGGCCTCTTTAGGGCTCAGTACCTATGGACATTTCTATTGAACGTTTGATAAGCCTGTCTCATCAATTTTATAAGCAAGATACCATTTTCTCTGCATCTGATGCAATAGAAAATGAATTTTAGTATCAAAAAAGCATTGACTTCTTCATTACATAGTGTAGCTGCAGATCTGACCGCCTTTCAAGCCGGTCGTTGCAGCAGCTTTCATGTTTTATTCATCCCAGGCATAGAGAGATGGATCAGCTTTCTTCTTCTTAGGCATTGTGCAAAAACAGAGAATGTTAGGAAAAAGGGAAGCAGCAGGACAGTTACTAATTATCATATTTTATTACATTTATCAGTTTAGTTTTTTCAAAATTTATTTGCACATCACTAGAATCATTATTTTCCTCTGATTAACTAAAAAAAAAACAAGTTTTTTAACTGAAAGTAAGGAGCGACATTAAAACTTAAAACGAACAGAAATTATTCCGTATATGAAAGGGGCTTTCCCCTCCTCAACACCTCGCTCTTTACGCTAAAGTTTGACTCTGTCTCAAAACTTTATTTTTTTAAAACAATAAAAACTTTAGCGTAAAGAGCGAGATGTTGAGGAGGGGAAAGCCCCTTTCATATACGGAATAATTTCTGCTCGTTTTAAGTTTTAATGTCGCTCCTTACTTTCAGTCAAAAAAACTTGTTTTGTTTAGTTAATTTCTGAACGTTTTTGAATTAATGCAGCTTTGATTTTGGCTCACCGTACATGAATAATTAAAACGAAATTCGCATATTAATTTTCCTTTTTTTTGGCTAATTGGCTTTCTCGAAATTTCGTTCTGACGTAACTTACGAATTAACTTACGTAACGAATTTCTATATTCGTATGTTTTTATTACGTATATTAGGGAGTTCGCTCCCTAGTCAATACCTCGCTCTTTACGCTAAGGTTTGAATTTTGTCCGAATCACAAACCCCTGAATCACAAAGGCCAGTTAATTAGAATAGATAGCTCTTTTGAAAGTACTAAAAAAAACTGTAGCGTAAAGAGCGAGGTATTGACTAGAGGGCGAACCCCCTCATATACGTAATAATTTATGTTCGTTTTAAGTTTTAATGTTGCTTCTTACTTTCAGTTGAAACTTGTTTTCTTATTGAATTTCTGATCGTTTTAGATAATGCTGGGAAATCTGGCGCCCCCTTCATAGAAATGTCCCTTCCCCCAAGGAAATATCCTCCATGGAAAGATCCTCCCACGTATCCCCGACTCTAAACCCGACCCCCCACTAGAAAAAAATCCTCCTGAAAATGCCTGTATACTTGCCATTAACCAACACTATATGTAAACAATGGGCAAAGTTTATAACTTGCAGCCCTTCCCCCGGGAACAGTGGGGGATTAAGTCACCCTCAAAGACATATTAATTAGATTTTCGACTATGCTGAACAAAATGGCTATCTCAAAATTTCGATCAGGTGACTTCGGGAAAAAAATGAGCGTTGGAGGGGGCCAAGTTGCCCTCCAATTTTTTTGGTCACTTAAAAATGGCACTAGAACTTTTAATTTCCGTTCGAATGAGCCCTCTCACGATATTCTAGGACCGCTGGGTCAATACGATTACCCGTGGGGAAAAAAAAAACAAAAAAAAAAACAAACAAATAAACACTCATCCGTGATCTTCTGGCAAAAAATGAAAAATTCCACATTTTTGTAGATAGGAGCTTGAAACCTCTACAGTAGGGTTCTCTGATACGCTGAATATGATGGTGTGATTTTCATTAAGGTTCTATAGCTTTTAGGGGGTCTTTTCCCCTTTTTTCGAAAATAAACCAAATTTTCTCAGGCGCGTAACTTTTGATGGGTAAGATTAAACTTGATGAAACTTATATATTTGAAATTAGAATTAAAATCTGATTCTTTTGATGTATCTATTGGTATCAAAATTCCGTTTTTTAGACTTTCGGTTACCATTGAGCTGGGTCGCTCCTTACTTACAGTTCGTTACCACGAACTGTTTGATTCTGAATAAAATCCTTTAATTACTTATGTTTATCATGTGAAGCACAAATATTAAATTGAATAAATAGCACAAATTCTAAGTAGAAAATCTTGATTTTATGCATACTCAGAGTCATAAGCTTATCTTAAGGCTATTCACCCAGTTTACACCAATTGCATAAACAGGAAAATAACATGAGGGAGTCAAAATTTTGTTACTGTTTAGATTTTTACAAGCAAAAAGCAACATCAAATTTAGAGAAATAGTTTCTGTTTATTTTTGTTTCATTACATGGTTGAGGATGGTAATGCTGTCCGAAAAAACTTTGCGCAAGGATCCTGGTTTTCAGGTATGAATAGGCCTAAGACGGAGCCAGGGGGCAAAAAATATTTTCATTTTGTTGTCCTTGGTACAGTACTTTAATGATCTCCCAAGGAGATATTATGAAGCGTCTATCTCCACTCCTTCTCTCTCCAGAGGGCACTGACCATCAACAATCTTTGTTTTACGAAAGTAAAACCTTGCTAAAGAGATCTTCTGCTCAAGTGAGACAAAAGAACATTTTTTTGAGCCTCCTACAGTTGCTCAATCCCTATTTATAACGTTTTAAAGATTTGTAAATATATTTCTGAAATTTAGGGAAAAGACCTTGCTATAGCTTAAAATTCTACTAAAATAACAGGAATATAATTTTCAAAAACCAAAGCTATTGAAAAAGAGATTGAAAATCCAAAATTTAGGTATAAGATCTTTTGTCAGAATTTATGCAATCTTTTAAGCCTTAGAAATAAACAAAGGTTAAACATATTAGCTTGGCAATTCCTTCCCTGGCTGCATTCTTGAAAAGGTTAAAAACCAAGTTCAACTGTCACCAAAAAATTCATATTAGGAGGAGGGTTTATTAACTTTATGGACAGCTTCATTAAGTTTGTTGATGCAATGGAACCACAGTTTCATTAACCACAGTTTTACAATCCCCCCAAATGAGGAGCATCAAGTCCCTTATATACTTCTTTTCCCAGCCACCTCTGTAAATGAAAATTTAAAAATATGTTTAAAAGAATGTCATTTATTTAATTTACAGAAAATTATTCTATTTTTTATTTGCAAATTCTCAAAAATACTGTTGATACCATGTCTGTTGAACTCTTTATCTATGCAACAAAGTTGTACATTTTTAAGGAAAAACTAAAGGGGCATAGAAAGTAAAAGCTTTATAATCTGTATTGAAACGTAAAAATAATATTTTTTTTGCAACTTCCAGGAGATATTTCAATAAAACTAGCTAAAATAAACTGACTTGCAATGTTTTCCTATATTTGTATAATTCTTAAAACTAGCTTTCTACTTGAAACTGAGCTTGCAGGAGTATTTTTTTTAAGAATTATAATGGAATACTAAAAGCTATTGATACTAAACTTAACAATATTGATATCAAAAGCTAAAAGCTATAGAGCATCAGTTTTTTTAGGGCTGGGTTTGTGTTTTCAGTAAAGTGTTAGTTTTTATGATTCTTAAAAATGTCTGAAAGTATTGCAAGTCAGTAAGTTTGAACTAGTTTTATAGATATTGTTTGTACAGTCTGCAAAATAAAAATTTGTTTATTTTAATGAACAATTTTTTATATATAATTTTGTTTTCTAAATATTAATGTGGTTAAGGAACCTTTGCCTGCCTGCTTGAAAATTCCACCTTGTGGACATTTTGTAGCTAATGAAACCTTTTAACACTAGGGAAGTACCAAAACAATTACCCCCCCCCCCCACATCGGGGATGTTTCCTGTCAAGTAAAAAGACTGCTTTTATCACCTGAGTCATGCTGCTTCTTTTGTCACAGTTGGTAGTTTAAGGGTTCAATAAAAGTAAAGTCTATATTCAATGGTCTCCACAGGATAGTGGTCAGGATGGCTTCAGCCTCATAGAAGACCAGACACTATGCAAATTTTTAGGCTTTATAATTGAGAACCACCCCACTCATCCCCACAACTTTCTCAGTGAAAATATTTTAAAAATCATTATTTTTGCACAAAACCTAACGCTGACTAAAATTTCAATGGAATATTTAAATTTTGTCTAAAAGTTAAATTACTATCTAATATTTCACTTGTTAAAGCACCAAGGTGAAATCTGATTGTTCATATTGGTTAAGTGAAAACTTAAACAACCATCAGCTATATATCTTTAAAAATTTGGACAATTTTTTTTTTTTGTATTTTAAGCAGAAAGACTTGAAAACTTCACAGATTTTTCTACACTTAACACATCATATTGCTGCTACTGCTTACAACTCACTGCTGCATAAAGCTTCCTAGAGCCAAATAGTTGTACATGCCCTTTCTCCATCCCCATCTGTTTGAAGCTTTACTCATTACCCTCTCCCAGGAACTTCCTGTTTCTTTAAATCCTTCCTTATTGCCTCTTTCCACCTGTTTCAGGAATGACGTGTTTTTTATTAAGCTCTGTATGGATGGCCTATAACCACAATACTTGGCAATTTGTCACCCTTTATCCACTGAACCATGGCCTAGTTTTTTTAGTCTTTCTTTCATTGTAGCCTTGAAAAGTGGTATCAAACCAATTTTTTTTTTTTTTACAACTTACTGTTTGATAAATAAACAGTTAAACAGATACCTAAGACTGTCCTGAGACAACTCCTCCAGTAAAAATTTAACAGATCTCCCTCAACCTTTGAAGCATCAATGTTTTAGATCCATACTGACCTATTCTAGACTTAGTTTGCGTGTTAATTAAGACTATTAAGACTTTTAAGACTATTAAGAGTATTTTAGGGCTTGCCTTAGTTAAGACTATTCTAGGCTCAGTTTATATACTTGTCTTCCTATTTTTCTTAACGTTTTTTACTATGAAATAATACCCTGGACCTTGGCTGTTCTACTTTTTAAACCTTCACTGCATCCATCATCTTTACTAATAATACTACCCAGGTCAGTGATGCCATGCACCCTGTAGTCTCTTCCTGAACTCTGTATCTTTGCACCCTCAAATGTCCGAAATTCATTCATTTTGGTAACATTTTAACAACTCAGAATCAACCACATTTAGAGACTATTTGAGAGGAAGACTTACAAAACTAGTAAAGTTTTTCCAGTCATTCTTCCACAAAAGATAAGATTAATTTTTGCACCATAAACCTAAATGTTTTGCAGTTTTACACCAAACGTAGAACTAAAAATGGATGTGACACCTTCATCTAAACGCTGGCTATGTGACACTGAAGATGAAACTCCAATATCTCTTGTTAGAGTGCAAGAGGCAGATCAACAAGGTTCAAGCCTCCTAAGAGACGATCTAAAGAAAAAGCGATATAGGCCTAAACGATCTAACGATAATGAATTTATTGCAGTGACTGATTGATTCCTATCAAAATATAATCACCTACGGAACAAGTACTGACAAAACCTATCCTCTCCACACAAAAAAAATGACCCTTTGTATACCTATGCGAACCTGGCAACTAAAACCCGTAGTTACACAATTCATCCCGGTCACTCGGTATTTTGGCTCGGAGCGATTAAGTAGTACAGCACTTTGCGTCTAGAGGCGCTGAGGTACCCGGGGTCACTTTTGGAGAGTTTTGTCAGTACTTGTTCCGTAGGTGATTATGCTTTGATTCCTATCTTACGCGATTTTGTGCCAGTTCCTCAGCAAACTGGATTCAGCAGCTCTCTCATCATTGGAATCTCCCGATAGGATCAAGGTTGTTTTGGACACTTGCTCGTCAATTTTTTCATTGGGTGCCTGGTCGCCTACCAATATGGCATATAAGCACCTTCCTGATGATGCGGCCATTGGGTCTTCTCATAGGACACAGCATCATGGTGCATGCTAATAAGACACAAGTGACTCCACAGATGATATTCCAGTGTGAATTTCTTAGGATCCAACAAGTAAAACTATAAAAATATGTCAGAAAACAATTTTCATATTAAAGTTATAAATGGGTTTTATTAAAAAAAAAGTAATTTCTAGTGCGCTGCTTCACTTTTGGGCCTATAATAATATCAAACCTTATCGCATGTTCCAAAAGTACATATGATAATAACGTTATTATTGCAGCAATAATAACGTGTGTCAATAACATTCACTTTGAACCCCCCTCTAATAACAATAAACTTAGGGAAACACCTTCTCCAATCACATCCTTGAAGTACGAATTAAATAAATGAAATAAATAAATAATATAGATAGTTATATTTTGCAGAAATCACAAAACTACAAAGAAGTACCATTAATTATTAGTGTTTTTTGCTGTATTATTCTTTCGGAGAAGCCGAGAAACTGATTCTATAACAATCTGAAGGCTCAACGAGAGTTAGGATGTATCGCCTTAAAATGTACTCTTTGAGGCATCCTCCCCCCCCTCCACCTTCAAAAGGATACACCATCATTTTGATCCACCATTCTTTTGAAATAGTATGTCATAAGCCGCTCTTGCGCCCCGGGAAAATCTATTGAATGTTGAATACTGACCCCAAAAGTTCAAATCTTTGTTGAATAAAATACGATAAGTGATAAGGTCGTTAATTGTATTATTTTTACGATTATTTCATCATGAAAGGGTGAATTTTCTCTATAGTACTTTAGTATTTTTAGGTTAAAATTTTATTTAGTAATAAAATAAAAATTGATAGTGCTCTTTTATTCGAAAAATAAAATCTCAAAATTTTCAACAAAAGATCACATTTTAAACTAATTTCAAAGGCTGTAAGCTTATAAAATATTTCCGTGCATTTTCCTCTACCCAAGTTCCCTCCCCCGTGAAATAAACGTATACCTACGTGCCTGATAGATATCATACCCAAGTTATTATTGTCTACGAAAATGCAGTTTTTTCTCAAAAATTGTATTTTAGTCTTATCGTTACGCTTTGTTAATTACAAAAGGCACTAGGTATGGCAATTTCCTTCAAAATGAGTCATTAAACACCTCTCTTTGGGGTTCCAGTGCCCCGCTAGCTGTGGAGGAAAAAAAGAGGACACATAAGCGTTACCCATGCAAAAAAGGGATTTTCCTTGTTGTTCAAGCCAGGAAACTAAGTTTGCTGTATAGGGTTTTTTGGTCATGACGATTCCAATGGTGTGCTTTTTGTTTACATCAGGAATTATCTTTTAGGGGTTTCTTTCTATTTTTGAAATCGCCATAAAGAGAAAATAACATTTTAAATATATTGAAAGGCATTTTGAGCTTAAAATTAAACCAGGTGGAATTGACAAATCTGGTATATAAATCTAAAAATAAAATTAAGCTGGATGTTGTACCTTTGTTTAAAAAAGGTGATTCATCTCTAATTTCAAACTATAGACCTATTTCTCTCCTTCCTGTAATTTCTAAGGTTGTTGAAAAAGTAGTGTTTTGTAGACTCTCTTCATTTGTATTTAGTACTAATACGACTGCAGGTAATTCTCTCATAACTAACCATCAGTATGGCTTTCGTCCCAGTTTCTCTACCTTGCATGCACTTTCAGATGCAACAGAGTTTGTGCGTGTTAATCTTGACAAGGGCTTGTGTGTTTTGGGTCTATTTCTTGACTTTTCAAAGGCATTTGATATGGTCGTTCACTCTGTTCTTTTGTCTAAATTATCTTCATTTGGAGTGCATGGAGTCCCACTTGAATGGTTTAGGTCTTACCTCTCAGGGAGATCTCAGTATGTTTCGGTCAATGGTACTTCTTCCTCTTCCTTGCCTATTGTGAAAGGTGTCCCACAGGGCTCTGTGCTTGGACCACTTTTGTTTTTAATTTATATTAATGATCTTGTTGATGGTCTTCATCCCCTTGTGCACCCTATACTTTTTGCTGATGACAGTAACTTCTTCATTGCTGCAGTGGACCTGCCATCTGCCATTTCCCTAGCTCAAGGTCTTCTTGATAAAGTAAAAGATTGGTGCTGGTCAAATGGTATGACTCTCAACAGCCAAAAAAGTGCCATTGTACACTTTAGAACCCCTTATCGTATGAGAGACGCAGGGGAACCAACCATCCTGACTTATGGGAATGATATTATACCGCAAGCTACTATAGTGAAATTTCTTGGTGTGTATCTTGACTGTTTTCTTTCTTTTAAACCCCATATAACTCATACCCGTTCCCTTGTCCTCCGCCAATCTTCAATGTTATACAGGGTTAACTCATTTCTTCCCCCTGATGTTATGCTTTCTCTTTATTATGCTTTTATTTTTCCTTACCTTTCTTATTGCTGTTCTGTCTGGGGTAGTACTAATAAATCTCTTCTGTGCTCACTTCAAAGAGCCCAAAATAGGGCAGTGAAGGCTACTTTTCTTCTTCCTCGTTTTTACCCTTCCTCTGATCTTTATAATGATACTGGAATAGCTCCGCTGGATCGTATTGTGGGTAAAAGTTACCTTTATTTAGCACATTCTGCTTTTCTAGGTAGACTCCCACCATCTCTGCAGCAGTTTTTCTTTCTGTCAGGCTCAGGTAGGTACTCTTCTTTTTTACGTAGCTCTTATCGCAGGTTCATTTTACCTAAGCGTTCATCGACAGCAGGTCAGAGGTCTCCTGTTTATCAATCTATTTTACTATGGAACTCCATCCCTCCTGATGTCCCTCTATCTCTTTCTGCAAAGGCACTTTCTCGCTGGGTATTTCCAGTATAGTATTTTCCCCCTTTTTTCTTCATTTTTTGCATTCTATCCACATTTATGTCTTTTTTTTTTCATTCAATATATTTCAAATAATTCTCCTATTTTCTCCTATTATTTCTCCTATTTTCATAAATGTCTCTTATCTAATTTTTATTTTTTTTTTTTTTTTTTTTTTTTTTTTTTTTTTTTTTTTTTAGTGTTTTATAATAGTGTCTTATTTGTTTTGTTGGCCCTGTACAAGCTTAGCTTCTTGGGCGTGTTTAAATTTTTAAGTTTGTAATTGTATTGTTTTTTTTTAGTATTAATAAATTGATTGATTGATTGATTGATTGTTGTGTGAAATGCCAGAACCTTCCTCTTTAGATGATTTTGGAGTCCACACTGCCTTTCCCTGACGATAAATAAAAGTTCAAATAGGGATAAAATTCTTTTAATAGACAGTGATGATGATAACAGTGGTAGAAATTCACAAAAATACTAGATATTTCGGTCACATGTTTCGGTCCTCTTTATTTATCCCCTCCTTAACTAAAGCTTTGAATTTGCCCATATTTCTGTCATATCAAAAAATCGATTCAAACAAAGAAAAGGAAAACAGATTTATGCTGCTTTATCTTTTGTATTTTGTTTTCGAACCCTTGATCTCTATTATGAATTTTAAGAATTGGAATTGATCGTGATTGTAGCGGTAATTTCAACCTAGTAAAAAACGAACACGGACCCCTAGTAACCAAAGAAAATACCTGGAACCTCTAATATGGTGTCGTATCGAAACACAAAGTACACCATCAGAAATGCCTTGGCCGAAAACACTACACACGGAACTTATTGTCCCTTGGCTTTAACAACTAGGAAAATCCATTGGCTTGAGTCGTTTTTTCTACAGCAGTTTTTTTTTCGTTTTTTTTTTCACCCTTGCCCCCAGGCTCTTGGGGGTGGTGTTAAACCCGAAGACCTTCTTATATGATCTTTGGACTATTTTGAACAAAATCGCTATCTCAAAGGTACTGTCAGATGCATTCGGGTAAAAGAGGATGCGAGGGCAGGGGGGGGGACAGTTGTCCCTCCGATCGCTTTTAATCTTAAAAAGGGCATTAGAACTTCTGATAAAGTTCTGATAGAACTTCGTAAAAAGGGCAATAGAGCGCTCGCTGATGCGAACTTACACATCATTGCGTATATCAGTTACAATTATCTAAGCCATGGACTAACACAAATTTTATTAGAGAAATAACTCCAATCCTTGGTTGACAAACTTGTAAATGGCGGGATTCTTCAAATTCGTCCCTAGTCATGGGTTTCTAGCACTGACGACAGAACGAAACGTATACACGGAGCGAAACGGGGGACCGAAACGAATCTATATACTAAAGAGGAATAAACCGAAACGAATCTATATACTAAAGAGGAATAACACATGTGTTCACCTTGTTGAAATTCAAGCTATCAAGCGAGGAAAGGAAATCTTTCGACTTTGAGAGAGGTATCTTTGTCCCCATCAATTTACCGATTTTAGATTGTTCATAGAAAGTGAAAATGGCAACTACAAGAAAATACGGAACAACAGGAAATGTAAGAAAAAAGTTAAAAACAAGATCTTAAAACTTGGAAGTATGAAAGTCGAAACGTATAATTCTGCTTTCTGAATAAGTAGAAACGGAAACACTGCAACTTCTAAAGGAAACATTTCAGGTTTTACTCATTGGTAGTCTTTGTACTTGAATCACGCTTCACGCTCTGGAGAAGTGTATTTTCCACGCAATTCTATTGCACAGAATTTTGTTATGAGACAAAGTATAACTTTGATACAAAGTGCATGGTTCCAGTGTAAAATTTTGGTGTTATCTACCGTCAAAAATGTTAGAAAACGTCAACTTCAAAAAGTTTTTATCTGATGTTGCCCACTCGCAAGCATACAAAAAGGAGCGAAGTAAGGAAAAAGAAAAGAAACGAACTGAAAAACATAAAGGAAAAAATTAACTTCTAAACAGGGAAAGCACAAAATTAAAATAAACGACACTTGTATACAGCTAAGTGGCAGAAAAAAAAAGAGTTAGGCTATATTTTTATTAAACATATCGCACTCTGCGTAATTAATGATATATAAAGGATGAAGAATAGAATACACTGAAAACTAGAATTTACCTTACCCTCCTCCGTTTGTGCGTCAACAGCCATCTTAATCGATTCTACCAGTCTGTTGGCCCAATTTGATTGGCTAGGTGTTTCTGATTGTTGGCATGTTTCTTTCCATACCTGCTCTTTGTTTTAGGGACCAAATCATCTTTGCTCACTAAAGAGTGAAAAAAAAAGGATTGAAAGAAAGTCGTTACCTGAAAAATACTTAGAGGGGGAGAAAGCTTTAGTCCCCCCTCTGAAAAATCATGATTTCCGCAGGATTCACCATATTTCAGATATTTTGTTTTTTCAAACTTGCCCCCCCTCCTAGAATCGTATGCCCTTCTAAAAGAAATTCCCGTTTATGTCCCTGCCTGTAAGAAATACACTTCACAATTTAACATTCATATTGGTATATACTATTTCTAAAGCCGGATCTTTCCAGCTAAATGATGATTCCCAGAACAGTCTCGCTGTAAAAGTAATAATAATAATAATACAAAATTCGTCAATAATAACTACACAAACAGCGTGACTTCAAAACAACGTGACTTAAGGAATAAGATCTGTTTTCAAATGAGTTTTATATGGAGGCTTAACTACCAATCAGGTAACCTCAGACGAATACAGTCTTTAACAGGACCTCTCCCCCTCCGTCCCTGTCAAGAAAAGGACCCCTACCGTCAAAGAAAGGCATCGTCGCCTCCTGCCCATTTCGTCAATTAGCTGAAGACTAAGAACAGTAAACTGGTAAAAACCTCAAGTAACGACAAAATCCCGATCGATCTTTCAATTGCCCAGAGTTAGACAGCAAATCCCGGAGTAGCGAAATGCAAATCGCATTGACCATTGCCAGGGAACAACACTACTTAGCGAGTATCTTCCGTTTTATCTAACTGATGGAAACGTTCTACTGGTTTTATTTTTTCTTAGGGGGGGGGAGATAGTAGCAGATTAAATGTCAATATTAAATCAGTGTTTCAACCCTAACTGCCGTAACGCCGGACGACATGCTTGCTACCTGTCCCTGTAAAAATTAATTAAAAAAAACAAACTTTTTCCGAAGGAAGTAAAGAGCGAAGTTGAAACTTAAAACGAACAAAAATTATTACTTCACAGCCTATCTAACATATATTAATAAAACTAGTACAAATAAACCAACTAATTATGTTTCCCTATGCTTTTAGGATTATACAAAACTAGCGCTTTACTGAAAACACAAAATAATATAGGAGTTTGGTACAGTAAAAGCAAACCAATTAAGGTCACTATTTATAGAATCAAAATATTATCAATCCCTTTTAGTATCAATTCCTTTTAAGATAAAGCAACAATCCATTTTAGGATTTAACTTTATTTTTTTTACGTTTAATTTGGTATCACTTCTGCACAATGGCTCAATTCAATGACTGGCTCTTGTTTTGGTTCTGAAAAGGACAATCTGTCATGATTAGTTTGTACGCAAGTTCGAAGTAAGGCCATCTTGATAGTATTAGGACTATAGACTAGCTTTAGAATTTGTATCATAGCTTGAAATTCACTCTTGTATAGAGAGAAATAATCAGATTTCCAGAGTTCATATTATGTCTTATTTGATCTCCATTTCAAGTGATACTAAAGCATATTTCTTACAATTTAAGACTGTATATTACCCACTATTGGTATTATAGCTGGTGAGAGCAAAATGCTGCTTGATAAATCAATCCAATATTTCTGTATGCTGTTCAATTACTTCGCGGTTATTAAAAAATATTTAGTTTTACGCTTTTGTTTTTACGATAATTTAATTGTATACTGAAAGTTACCAATGTCACAACTGGTGTAAGACTATGGAAAGCTTTATAGATTCGTTTAGTGTTGTCAGGCTGCATACTCACTTTTGACTCTTAAATCAATAATCCTGTTTTTTATACTTGACTTTTGTGTTTTCAGTAAAGCGCTAGTTTTGTATAATCATAAAAGCATAGGGAAACATAATTAGTTGGTTTATTTGTACTGGTTTTATTAATATATGTTAGATAGGCTGTGAAGTAATAATTTTTGTTCGTTTTAAGTTTCAACTTCGCTCTTTACTTCCCTCGGAAAAACATTGTTTTTTAAAATTAATCTTTGTTCGTTTTATGATTAAAATTTAATGTAGAAACAACGTTGCCATGATCTTTTTTATTTATACGGAATATTGCATTTTCGTTTTAAGTTTTAATGGCACTCATAAGCTTCAGTTGAAAACTTATTTTAAGGTAGTTTCAATTATCACCGATCTAGAGGAGATAAGACACCTATAGAAAATACTGAAAACAACCTTGACAGCTACGAAAAACTTTCAGTCTATAACATGAAGTTCATCATCCATACTTCACAAAACAATACATGTTTTTCAGGAACGTTTGTTTTTCGATGAACAAAAAACTGTTTTTACTCGGCCGACTTCCCCTGAAAAAGCCATAATGAAGACAGGGCTTTGTAAATCACCTACTGACTAGCAGAAACTAGAAGGCTACTGTAACAAAAGAGAGCTATTTAAGGGCTCATTTAACAGCTTATATTTATACCTAATCGCTTTTTATAAATTTGACTTGATAGCACATTCCCATAAAGTGCACTTTCGGTTGTTTCCCCATTTTGTTTAATGAAAAAAGTATCTTTTCCAATAAAATGACCCAAAAAAGGTGTTTTTCGAAACCTAGGCAGGAGCAAAAAACTAAGGGGGCAAGAACGTCCTTTCCCCTCAATTACCGCCGTTAGAACTATCACACAAGCTTCATCGCAGAGTGAAGTTTAAAGGTTCAATTCAAAACTGTTGATCATTCAAGCTTAGTTTTTGGTAGATTTTCAGTTGAAAAGTTCTTAGTTTTAGTTAATTTTTTTTTCGCAAAAATCTTTTGCTTTTAAAATGAGTAAGCGATTTATGAAACTTACTAAGAGGGTCTGGAGTGGGAGTATATATGAGGGGTATAATATTCCTCCAGTTAGGGGCTTTGGACCATCATTATTGCAATGGTAGCGTTTTATGCTTCCAAACTCTTCCAATTAAGAAGTGGTACCAAAAGTGCCGTTTTTAGTGCTATATGGGACTTTTGGATTGTTAAATGGATAAAAAGCACGTTGATATGAGTAATAGGTTTAAAATGAGCGATTAAGCATCTCTCTATGATATTTTGGTAGCACGCTAGGCCTGTTGAAAAAAAAGAAAAGAAGAAAAAAAAACAAAAAAAACGGGAGACAGATCAGTGCTACCGACGCAAAAAGTGATTTTCCTTTTTGTTCAAGGAGGGGGACTGTAATTTCCCTGTACAAGGTTTTCGACCTTGCTGATTCCAATGGTACACTTTTTTTGATCTGACACCATTTTTGAGGGATTTAATTGCCATATATTTCTTTTTGCAATAAACTTTTACTTTACAGAAACTAACAAAAAATGTATTTAAAAAAAGCAATTGCAAAAGTAAAAAGATAATTTTTGTACATAAATTTCTGCATGTTCATTTTGCAAGAAAGCTCAACTTTTTTCAAAGTCTAATTATATTTCCTTATACTTTAAAGCACGTAGATATGAGAAATAGCTTTTGAATGAGTCATTAAGAATCTCTTTATGATGTTCTGGTAGCCCGCTAGACCCGTTGAAAAAAAAAAAAAAAAAAAAAAAAAAAAAAAAAAAAAAAAAAAAAAAAAAAAAAAAAAAAAAAAAAGACAGATCAGTGCTACCGATGCAAAAAAGTGATTTTCATTGTTGTTCAGGGAGGGGGACTGTCACTTGCCTGTACAAGGTTTGGACCATTTTGATTCCAATGGTACACTTTTCATTTTGATCTGACGCCATTTTCGAGGGGTTTGAGGCTTTTTTCGAAATCACCGTAAATTTCTTTTCGCAGTGAACTTTTACTTTTAAGACAAGCCCAAATAATAGTTAACATTCCTGAGTCAGTGATAGATCGGTATTTTTTTTTCACCAGACAGTTTTTTTCAAAACGCGAATTTTAACTTCTGGTTACTATGGGCTGTGGTTCGCTCTTTACTAGGTTGCAGCTGCCGCTGCAACCATGATACCTTGCCGGGACATGCTTTAAAAAAATGAGCCTAGAAAATGCCTGAAAAAAACAACAACAGCGGATACCGATATTCCCGATACGATACATGCGATACCAATACGCACGATACTGATACGCGCGATATCGATACGCCCGATTCGACATACAGCCCTTCCCCAGGGAGTATGGAGGCCCATATCATCATCAAAACCATATATATTGGACCTTTGAACTATGTTAAACAACATGGCTATCTCAAAATTTTTATAGAACTTGTTGGGGGGAGGGGGGCTGTAGGGAGGGGGGCTATTTACCCTCCAATCTTTTCGGTCACTTAAAAAGGGCACTTACAAATTTAGTTCCCTTTAGAATGAGCTATCACACACCTCTCTATGATGCTCTGGCCACCCCCTAGCCCGTCTAGAAAAAAAAAGAAAGAAACAAAAAAAAAAAAAAAGAAAAGGGAGACAGATCGGTGCTACCCATGCAAAAAAGTCATTTTCCTTGGTGTTCAAGGTGGGGGACTGTAATTATCCTACAAAGGGTTTTCAACCATGCTGATTCCAATGGTGCATTTTTTGTTTCGGTTTGACGCCATTTTTAAGGGGTCTCAGGCTCTTTTTCGAAATCACCAATTCGCAATAAACTTTTCAAACAGTTCGTGGTAACGAACTGTAAGTAAGGAGCGACCCGGCTCAATGGTAACCGAAACTCTAGAAAACGGTATTTTGATACAAATAGATGCATCAAAAGAATCGTATTTTAATGCTGATTTCAAATATATAAGTTTCATCAAGTTTAATCCTTTCCATCAAAAGTTAGGCGCCTGAGAAAATTTGGCTGATTTTCGAAAAAGGGGGGAAAGACCCCCTAAAAGTCATAGAACCTTAATGAAAATCACACCATCATATTCCGCGTATCAGAGAACCCTACTGTAGAGGTTTCAAGCTCCCATCTACAAAAATGTGGAATTTTGCATTTTTTGCCAGAAGAAAGATCACGGGTGCGTGTTTATTTGTTTGTTTGTTTGTTTTTTTTTTTTTTTTTTTTTTTTTTTTTCCCAGGGGTGATCGTATCGAACCAGTTGTCCTAGAATATCGTGAAAGGGCTCATTGGAATGGAAATTGAAAGTTCTAGTGCCCTTTTTAAGTGACCAAAAAAAATGGAGGGCAACTAGGCCCCCTCCCACGCTCATTTTTTTCCCAAAGTCACCTGATCAAAATTTTGAGATAGCCATTTTGTTCAGCATGTTCGAAAATATTATAAGTATGTCTTTTAGGATGACTTAATCCCCCGAACTTCCCGGGGGGAGGGCTGAAAGTTATGAACTTTACCAATGTTAACATATAGTATTGGTTATTTGGAAGTATACAGACGTTTTCAGGGGAGATTTTTCCTGGTAGTGGGGGGGGAGGGGGGGGGGGTGGGTCAGGGGTTATGTGGGAGGAGTCTTTCCATGAAGGAAGTTTTCATGGGGGAAGGGACATTGCTATGAAGGGGACGCCGGACTTCCCAGCATTATTTAAAAAAAGATCATAAATTTAATATAAAAAAACAAGTATTTCAACTGCAACAGCAGCAACATCGAAACTTTAAACGAACAGAAAATATTACATATATAATTGGGTTCACCCCGTAGTCAATGCCTCGCTCTTTAAGCCAAAGATTTTTTAGTACTTTCATAAGAGCTATTTATTCTAATTAACGGCCTTTGTGATTAAGCGGTCATTTCTAAAGAATTGGAACAAGATTTGAACTTTCGCTTAAAGAGCAAGGTATTGACTAGGGGGCGAACCCCCTAATAAATGTATTAAAAATATATGAATATAGAAGTTCGTTACGTAAGTTAATTCGTAAGTTACGTATATTTATTACTAATAAAAACGTTCGTAAATAAAATTAAACAAGTTTCGAGAAAGCCATTTAACTAAATAAAAGTAAATTAATATGAAAATTTTGTTTTAATTATTCATGTACGGTGAGCCAAGATCAAAACCGCATTTATTCAAAAACGTTCAAAAATTAAATAAAAAAAAACAAGTTTTTTAAACTGAAAGTAAGGAGCGACATTAAAACTTAAAACGAACAGAAATTATTCTGTATATGAAAGAGACTGTCCCCTCCTCAACGCCTCGCTCTTTACGCTAAAGTTTGACTCTGTCTCACAACTTTATTTTTTAAAACAATAAAAAACTTTAGCGTAAAGAGCGAGGCGTTGAGGAGGGGACAGTCTCTTTCATATACAGAATAATTTCTGTTCGTTTTAAGTTTTTAATGTCGCTCCTTACTTTCAGTTTAAAAAACTTGTTTTTTTTTATTTAATACTTTTAAGATTACCAAAACAATAGTTACCATTCCTAGTTCAGTGTCAAATGGCAATTTTTTCTCACTAGACAGTTTTTTTGAAAACGCGTTTTTTAACTTTTGG
Source organism: Artemia sinica (assembly GCA_027921565.1). Classification (NCBI taxonomy): domain Eukaryota; kingdom Metazoa; phylum Arthropoda; class Branchiopoda; order Anostraca; family Artemiidae; genus Artemia; species Artemia sinica. The sequence goes on along the minus strand of CM051259.1, from coordinate 29,455,902 downwards.
TTACTATGGGCTGTGGTTCGCTCTTTACTAGGTTACAGCTGCCGCTACAACCATGAAAAAGACTCGGTACCCGAAACGTCAATAATTTTTGGCACCGATTTGGTGCCAAAAAGGCTGTATCTCGTCTCAAATGCCAGTAGTCTCACAATTATTAAGAATGTTGCTGTTCTGTTTCTTTTGTTGAACTTTTACTTCTTTACTAAAATAAAATAAATATTTCACGAAAAGTTTGTACGAACGACATCATTACGTTTCCTTATTGGAAAACAGCAGATGTCGGATAATGGCATACTTAAAAACGTATTTTCGTTGGAACCTGGAAACATTAAAAGAAAAAATGGCTCTAATCACGGCACGAATGAGACTGCGGGAATCGTATGTTAAAACAAATGTCGAGGTTCCCTCAGATAAAATGTATTTGATCGAATTATAAAAGTGAGCATGCAAGGGGCCTCAAGCTAAATTCTCATAGAACATATTGAACTGTAGATTCAGACCCCTTATCCTTAATCACGAGTCTTATTTAAGAAGCAAATAGGCCCTGAGACCACACTGGCTATACTGGACGAACGAAAAAATGAAGAACGGAAAGAGAACAAAAACAAAAACAAAAAGATAGGTCCAAACGAGGGAAATGCTCAGCCTGTGAATATATGGAAAATAATGTAGAGATTTCAGGAAAAGAAGGTCTTCTTTTGAATGCTTCAAAAGAAGAATATATAATTTAGAAGTAGTCTTAACGGAAGTGAAAAAATAACTCAAAATCATTTTCGTGTTTTTATTATGTTAAGGCTACTCTCAGATTATTTTTCTCTTTTATAGCATGTATATCTATATTTTGTTTTAGTATTGAATATGGCTTAGCGGAAGTCTTTTCGGATACACATGATTTGTTTTCTTCATTTCTTTTCCTCTTCGTGTTTTTTGTAGTTACATAAAAAGCCTAAATTGATGCCAATTGTTTATTGGATTTTTAAGTTCTTGGCCTTCATTATTCATGGTTGTAGGAAAAAGAATCATGGTTTCAATTTGAATGGAATTTATCTTTGGTTGATTTTTTTTTTCAAACTTATATCTTACAGGTCTATTTTTTTATTCTCAGCATTTTGTCACCGTCACTGTCATGATGATGACAATGGTTGCTTGTAGGAGTCAACCTGGATGTGGGTTCTTAACTCGAATAGATTGATTGCTGACTAATATCCTGAAAAAGGGCCAATTGGTTGCCATTTTGCTGGGTAAATGGGGAATTAAATTACAAGAATAGTAAGCATTTTGAGCATAAACAAATAACAAGATGCAGAACTTGAGGGGACGTGGACAGGATAAATATCCCGCCTCTCCAAAAAGAGATTAGTTTTAAACCTCCCTATGTGGAATTATATGCCAATAAAAAGAGTGAAAAGTTCAATTCCGCGTGATTGCCTCCCATTGGTGAGATTTTAAGAAATTAAAAAGATCAAAATCACGATTGGCCCAGTTGGAGCAACTTAGTAAAGAAGCCTTAGTAAAGTAACCAAAAATTTAAGAACACTTTTTGGAGAAAGATTGTCAAGTGAGAAAAAAACGCCATTTGAAGCTAATTCTGGAATGAAAACTGTGATTTCAATTGATCTTGAAAACAAGTTTATCGCGAAAACAAATTTATGGGGATTTCAAAAGATAGCCTAAAGACCTTCGAAAATGGTGTCGGGTACGTGCCTGTTGCAAGATTGCAAATTCCCTTTGCTTTGCTATTCTCTTTTCTTTGTCTTTGATTGCTAATCTTTGAACTTAAATTGATCTTATTTGACCTTGGTTTTAGTGTCTTAATTTGATCTTAATTTGATGGAAAGTTCAATAATTCTTTTCTTTCAACTATTGTTATTTTAACTTACTTTTCTTACTAATTTAGCTTACTTTCCAATCTTTTATTTGTCTATGATCTTGTAATCCTAATCAAAGAGACCTAGGATAAAGGCCTCTTTCTTTTGTTCTGTTTACGCGTCTGTTCCAAGATAGGAGATTGTCTTGTAGATTCTCTTTGAATTGAACTTTGATTCTGCCTTATCTTGGTTTCAATGTCGATCTCAGTTTGACGGACTATTCTGATTCTCTTCTTGTAGATACGATGTGTATAGTATTTTTCTCAGTTGGATCCAAAGCTAAACAGCATGGCTATAGATTAATACTTGTCTCAAATCGCGATGAGTTTTATTCAAGAAAAACTGCAATCTCTTCATGGAATGAAATACAAAAGCAGGAGATTACAGGTCGATGTCTTCAAATGATATCCGGAACAGATCAACAAGAAGGCAAAGAAGGAGGAACATGGTTAGGCATGACCAAACAAGGCAGGATAGGAATACTGTTGAACGTATTTCAAGGGAATAAAAAATTACAGGTACTGTCCTTTTTATTACTATATTGCGATTGATATTTTAAATAATTAATAATAATATTAAATATTTCATTTTGATGTCAAAAGTCTGAAGTCAAAACGATCCGCCCTTTGTCTTTTAGCACAAATAGAAAATAACAGCTTGATCGCTTTCAAAGGCTTCACAGAGACAGATACACACACACACACAACATACATATATATATATATATATATATATATATATATATATATATATATATATATATATATATATATATATATATATATATATATATATATATATATATATATATATATATATATATAATGTAATATTTTAAAGATAATTATTTGGTTAGAAAAAAAAACTGAAGAGAAAAAAAGGAAGAAGAAAAGAACTGTTTTCCTACTTTAACAATTGCGATAAATAAGCACTTGAACAAGGTTCCTCATGTACAATGTTGTATAAATATAGGCAGAACCATATTAGGTGCTGATTGTCCTAGTCCAGCAAAAAAGTTTATATATTAGTAGGAAATAAAACGAGAGTTTATATGAAAAGAGTTAGTCAATTTAAATGGCAAGAGGAAACTTTGACAAAGGAAAGATTTGCTTCATTTGCACTGCACCTGACTTGCTGGTTATTAAAAGCTATTAAAGCGAAGTCGAGAGACAAAATAGGAAATTGAAAATGTTTCAAAGCTATTAGAAAGCTAACTACTAAAGCAGACTGCAACAGAGCCTTCTAATGGGTAGACATATTCCCAAGATAGAGTTTTTCTTTGGAATTTGGAATTTCAACTAAGCCAACTCATGATGTTACGGATATGTTTAGAAGTGGCAAAACTGTAACACAGTTACTGCTCTTGGGGGAGATAAAAAAATGCAGCCCCTCGGAAGAGGTGGTTTTAGGGGGGGGGAGGTGTTACTTGCACCGGGTGCAGAATTTATGGGGTTGCTCATTTATCCAAACACCTAGGACAAAGTAGCATAGCCCAACAATCAACCAAATAGAAGTGCCCATATTCATGCAAAATTATCATTAATACATTTAAGGCGTCGTAAAATTACAAGCAAAAGCATCTCAAATCTACTGAAATATTCCCAAGTGATTATCTCACACTAGGGCTCCTCTGAGGAATGCACACTTGCCCATATAGGTTTTGGCGCGTTAAATTCCTTACCCAGGCCAACTGGTTTCGTGCCTACTATAAGATCTTTATTGTATCCCTTTGTTTGGTGCCACTTGGGAAGTACATGCAAGCTATTGAAATTATAAAAAAAATACACACCATATTTGATTAAAACAATCCCTATTTGAGTCCCGCAAATGGCTGATTAAAAGCTGCACTAAACCTATCCAAACACTCAGAACCGGGAAATTTACCCCATTTATTTGTTTATTCAAAATCAGCATATCAAACTTCCGCCAGAAATTCCCAACTAAAATCTTACATGGGTTGAAAAATACTCTATTTTATTTGTTTATGGAAACAATTATAAAAAACGAAGAATTTACATCTATTTTTAAAATCCGTATAATTACCGCAAATTCTTGCACATCTAAATAGTTGTGAATAAAAAGCTGATTGTGTGATATTTGAATGTATATTACGTTCAAGAACGGGAAATTAATTACTTTGAAATCGAAATCATCCGTTTTATTATGTATTTTAAAAACTAATTTATTTTTATCTGAAGTACTAGTATTTAACTCTAAAAATTGGACATTTCCATTGGCCTTTCCAGTGACTAGGTTCCAGAACTAACTCCGGTGGGTAAATACATATACTATCTTTATATGTGAACAATAATTGTATACGATATATTTATTCTATTTCTCGAAAGCGGCTCCATATTTTTTTCAAGAAAATTGGTATATTGGGATATTTTCGCATAAAAAAAACCCATCTATATAGGTCAGAAGTCTGAGAAAAATCGTTCAGAACCTTAATTTTGTTTTTTGCAAATGACGTCATATACTATGTTAGTACATCGTATAAGCATTTCTTATGACATCATGTATGGCATCATATAATTATTTTCTTATATGATGTCATACATAGCATTAATAAGATTGTTGAGTTTCTAACGCAACAGTTATTTATGTAACATAATGTCTCTTTGAAGGCCCAAAAAACGAAAATTTGCAGTTGCAGTTACTATAAATGATGATTCTTTGGACAACACCTGAACTATCAAACGTGGTAAGATATGAAATTTGACAACCTGGACCATCAATTGCGATAGTACCCATACGGACAACTAAAGCAAATGCCATTGCTAAATTGTCTGAAGTAATCAAAATCCAAAAACGTGTCAAAAATGAAAATGAAGAGCAAAGACACAGGCGGTTAGAAGACATGCGGAAACGCAATTAGAGTGTGTTAAAAATGAAAATGAAGAGCCAAGACACGCACAGTTGGAAGACATACGACACCGAACAAGGGAGGGAGTCAAAAATGAAAATGAAGAGCAGTGAGTCCTCAACCTGGTCAGCGAGAATCAAATCGTGTCAAAATTGAAAATGACAGCGATGATGATTGGGTTTGGGATTTTGACATGGATAAGGTCATCAATGCCTACCATACCTTTGTCAAAAAAACAAAGGTTCGGCGATATGTATTTCATAATGACGAAACATAAGCCGATGTGTAACGAACCAAACAAATCAAAAATGATAGCGATGATGATTGGGTTTTTGATTTTGACATGGATAAGGTCATCAGTACCTACCATGCCTTTGAAAATTAAAAATATGGACTGGATAAATCGTTGGAAGAAAAAGAAGTTTTTGTCCCACCACCTGAACAATTAAAATAAACAAATGTTCGGCGATATAAAGAACAAGCTCTTTCATAATGACAAAAAACAAGCCAAGGCAAAAGAAGAAGTTTTTGTCCCACCACCTGAACAATTAAAATAAACAAAGGTGGTCGTCAATGCCTTCCATACCTTGTAAAATCCTTCGCCTTGTAAAATCTGTCGTCCTCCGTTGGGCTGGGAGGGCTTAAAGAGGGAGGCTTTGAATAGATTGGGATGGAGGGTGAGCGTGCGTAACTGTGTTGCATGGCTTGGTGCTGCGGTGAGTTAGTAGTATATATATATATATATATATATATATATATATATATATATATATATATATATATATATATATATATATATATAATTATAATTTTATATATAATATAAATAGCTATATTCTATATATATATAAGAGATTCAAATATATAAATGTTTTTTAATTAATCGCTGACTTCTATTAAATGTCCGTTTTCCATTTGCAAGGCCAAGTAATTTTATGAGATGCATGCTTCAGATGCCAATTCATTTCTTTTAATAATTAGATTAGTACCCCATTGCCCATTCTTGTGTATAGGGGAGGATTCATAACATACATTTTCCCCCTCCCCCAAATTTTCCCGAAATGACGCCACTGTTGCGCGTCCGTTGCCAATAAGTGTTCATTTCGAAAGATTGCAAGATGAGTGGCGATTAATCCAATTGACAGATGACCCCAAAGATCTACACCATCAGAGAGTTGAATGTTATTAGACCCGTGTCCTTATATGTGGCAAGGATCGGTGCTATCCCGATTTGACGTGCATCTTACGGGCTGATTTCATCATTTTACATGGTAATGCAAACGTAACCCGCAGTTTCTCCGAATAAAAAAATACACTTACCCTTTTACATTTGGCTTTGATGCTGGAGCGAACTCTCAATGTCAGACTTACTGTCAACGATTTCCTGAAGCCATACTGTGGGAAATTTCTGTTATATCCCTTCTCCTCTGAAATTATTTGCATATGCAAGATCTACCCTATTTGTATGTGA
>CM051259.1:29432200-29444700 GCA_027921565.1 Artemia sinica | reverse complement strand
CAATCATTTACCAAATCATTACCAAATAAGACAAACATTTACCAAATGTAGGAGTTAGTGTGGGTAATAACATGAATTGGCAATCATTTACGAAATAAATCCTGGAAAGTGGTATCTAAACACTATATTTGGTAGATTTTTGTTTGGGGGCGGATTCATGGTGTTTTCAGCGGTAAGATAATGCGCCGTTAACGTGGGTATAATTTTTAGAGTTTGGCAATCATTTACCAAATCATTACCAAATAAGACAAACATTTACCAAATGTAGGAGTTAGTTTGGGTAACAAGATGAATTGGCAATCATTTACGAAATAAATCCTGGAAAGTGGTATCTAAACACTATGTTTGGTAGGTTTTTGTTTGGGGGCGGATTCATGGTGCTTTCAGCGGTAAGATAATGCGCCGTTAACGTGGGTATAATTTTTAGAGTTGGCAATCATTTAGCCAATCATTACCAAATAAGACAAACATTTACCAAATGTAGGAGTTAGTGTGGGTAATAACATGAATTGGCAATCATTTACGAAATAAGTCCTGGAAAGTGGTATCTAAACACTATGTTTGGTAGTTTTTGTTTGGGGGCGGATTCATGGTGCTTTCAGCGGTAAGATAATGCGCCGTTAACGTGGGTATAATTTTTAGAGTTGGCAATCATTTACCAATCTTACCAAATAAGACAAAGTATTTACCAAATGTAGGAGTTAGTGTGGGTAATAATATGAATTGGCAATCATTTACGAAATAAATCCTGGAAAGTGGTATTTAACACTATGTTTGGTAGGTTTTTGTTTGGGGGCGGATTCATGGTGCTTTCAGCGGTAAGATAATGCGCCGTTAACGTGGGTATAATTTTTTAGAGTTGGCAATCATTTACCAAATCAGTTACCAAATAAGACAAACATTTACCAAATGTAGGAGTTAGTGTGGGTAATAACATGAATTGGCAATCATTTACGAAATAAATCCTGGAAGTGGTATCTAAACACTATATTTGGTAGGTTTTTGTTTGGGGGCGGATTCATGGTGCTTTCAGCGGTAAGATAATGAGCCGTTAACGTGGGTATAATTTTTAGAGTTGGCAATCATTTACCAAATCATTACCAAATAAGATAACATTTACCAAATGTAGGAGTTAGTGTGGGTAATAACATGAATTGGCAATCATTTACGAAATAAGTCCTGGAAAGTGGTATCTAAACACTATGTTTGGTAGGTTTTTGTTTGGGGGCGGATTCATGGTGCTTTCAGCGGTAAGATAATGAGCCGTTAACGTGGGTATAATTTTTAGAGTTGGCAATCATTTACCAAATCATTACCAAATAAGACAAACATTTACCAAATGTAGGAGTTAGTGTGGGTAATAACATGAATTGGCAATCATTTACGAAATAAATCCTGGAAAGTGGTATCTAAACACTATATTTGGTAGGTTTTTGTTTGGGGGCGGATTCATGGTGTTTTCAGCGGTAAGATAATGCGCCGTTAACGTGGGTATAATTTTTAGAGTTTGGCAATCATTTACCAAATCATTACCAAATAAGACAAACATTTACCAAATGTAGGAGTTAGTTTGGGTAACAAGATGAATTGGCAATCATTTACGAAATAAATCCTGGAAAGTGGTATCTAAACACTGTGTTTGGTAGGTTTTTGTTTGGGGGCGGATTCATGGTGCTTTCAGCGGTAAGATAATGCGCCGTTAACGTGGGTATAATTTTTAGAGTTGGCAATCATTTACCAAATCATTACCAAATAAGACAAACATTTACCAAATGTAGGAGTTAGTGTGGGTAATAATATGAATTGGCAATCATTTACGAAATAAATCCTGGAAAGTTGTATCTAAACACTATGTTTGGTAGGTTTTTGTTTGGGGGCGGATTCATGGTGCTTTCAGCGGTAAGATAATGCGCCCTTAACGTGGGTATAATTTTAGAGTTGGCAATCATTTAGCCAATCGTTACCAAATAAGGCAAGTATTTACCAAATGTAGGAGTTAGTGTGGGTAATAATATGAATTGGCAATCATTTACGAAATAAATCCTGGAAAGTGGTATCTAAACACTGTGTTTGTTAGGTTTTTGTTTGGGGGCGGATTCATGGTGCTTTCAGCGCTAAGATAATTAGCCGTTAACGTGGGTATAATTTTTAGAGTTGGCAATCATTTACCAAATAAGACAAACATTTACCAAATGTAGGAGTTAGTGTGGGTAAAAATATGAATCGGCAATCACTTACGAAATAAATCCTGAAAGTGGTATCTAAACACTATGTTTGGTAGGTTTTCGTTTGGGGGCGGATTCATGGTGCTTTCAGCGGTAAGATAATGCGCCGCTAACGTGGGTATAATTTTAGAGTTGGCAATCATTTAGCCAATCGTTACCAAATAAGGCAAGTATTTACCAAATCTAGGAGTTAGTGTGGGTAATAACATGAATTGGCAATCATTTACGAAATAAATCCTGGAAAGTGGTATCTAAACACTATGTTTGGTAGGTTTTCGTTAGGGGGTGGATTCATGGTGCTTTCAGCGGTAAGATAATGAGCCGTTAACGTGGGTATAAATTTTAGAGTTGGCAATCATTTAGCCAATCGTTACCAAATAAGGCAAACATTTACCAAATGTAGGAGTTAGTGTGGGTAATAACATGAATTGGCAATCATTTACGAAATAAATCCTGGAAAGTGGTATTTAATCACTTTGTTTGGTAGGTTTTCGTTTGGGGGCGGATTCATGGTGCTTTCAGCGGTAAGATAATGAGCCGTTAACGTGGGTATAATTTTTAGAGTTGGCAATCATTTAGCCAATCGTTACCAAATAAGGCAAACATTTACCAAATGTAGGAGTTAGTGTGGGTAATAATATGAATTGGCAATCATTTACGAAATAAATCCTGGAAAGAGGTATTTAACACTATGTTTGGTAGGTTTTTGTTTGGGGGCGGATTCATGGTGCTTTCAGCGGTAAGATAATGCGCCGTTAACGTGGGTATAATTTTTAGAGTTGGCAATCATTTACCAAATCATTACCAAATAAGACAAACATTTACCAAATGTAGGAGTTAGTGTGGGTAATAACATGAATTGGCAATCATTTACGAAATAAATCCTGGAAAGTGGTATCTAAACACTATGTTTGGTAGGTTTTTGTTTGGGGGCGGATTCATGGTGCTTTCAGCGGTAAGATAATGAGCCGTTAACGTGGGTATAATTTTTAGAGTTGGCAATCATTTACCAAATCATTACCAAATAAGACAAACATTTACCAAATGTAGGAGTTAGTGTGGGTAATAACATGAATGGCAATCATTTACGAAATAAATCCTGGAAAGTGGTATCTAAACACTATGTTTGGTAGGTTTTTGTTTGGGGGCGGATTCATGGTGCTTTCAGCGGTAAGATAATGCGCCGTTAACGTGGGTATAATTTTTAGAGTTGGCAATCATTTACCAAATCATTACCAAATAAGACAAACATTTACCAAATGTAGGAGTTAGTGTGGGTAATAACATGAATTGGCAATCATTTACGAAATAAATCCTGGAAAGTGGTATCTAAACACTATGTTTGGTAGGTTTTTGTTTGGGGGCGGATTCATGGTGCTTTCAGCGGTAAGATAATGCGCCGTTAACGTGGGTATAATTTTTAGAGTTGGCAATCATTTACCAAATCATTACCAAATAAGACAAACATTTACCAAATGTAGGAGTTAGTGTGGGTAATAATATGAATCGGCAATCATTTACGAAATAAATCCTGGAAAGTGGTATCTAAACACTATGTTTGGTAGGTTTTTGTTTGGGGGCGGATTCATGGTGCTTTCAGCGGTAAGATAATGCGCCGTTAACGTGGGTATAATTTTTAGAGTTGGCAATCATTTACTAAATCATTACCAAATAAGACAAACATTTACCAAATGTAGGAGTTAGTGTGGGCAATAATATGAATTGGCAATCATTTACGAAATAAATCCTGGAAAGTGGTATCTAAACACTATGTTTGGTAGGTTTTTGTTTGGGGGCGGATTCATGGTGCTTTCAGCGGTAAGATAATGCGCCGTTAACGTGGGTATAATTTTTAGAGTTGGCAATCATTTACCAAATCATTACCAAATAAGACAAACATTTACCAAATGTAGGAGTTAGTGTGGGTAATAATATGAATTGGCAATCATTTACGAAATAAATCCTGGAAAGTGGTATCTAAACACTGTGTTTGGTAGGTTTTTGTTTGGGGGCGGATTCATGGTGCTTTCAGCGGTAAGATAATGAGCCGTTAACGTGGGTATAATTTTTAGAGTTGGCAATCATTTACTAAATCATTACCAAATAAGACAAACATTTACCAAATGTAGGAGTTAGTGTGGGTAATAATATGAATCGGCAATCATTTACGAAATAAATCCTGGAAAGTGGTATCTAAACACTATGTTTGGTAGGTTTTTGTTTGGGGGCGGATTCATGGTGCTTTCAGCGGTAAGATAATGCGCCGTTAACGTGGGTATAATTTTTAGAGTTGGCAATCATTTACCAATCGTTACCAAATAAGACAACATTTACCAAATGTAGGAGTTAGTGTGGGTAATAATATGAATTGGCAATCATTTACGAAATAAATCCTGGAAAGTGGTATCTAAACACTATGTTTGGTAGGTTTTCGTTTGGGGGCGGATTCATGGTGCTTTCAGCGGTAAGATAATGAGCCGTTAACGTGGGTATAATTTTTAGAGTTGGCAATCATTTACTAAATCATTACCAAATAAGACAAACATTTACCAAATGTAGGAGTTAGTGTGGGTAATAATATGAATTGGCAATCATTTACGAAATAAATCCTGGAAAGAGGTATTTAAACACTTTGTTTGGTAGGTTTTCGTTTGGGGGCGGATTCATGGTGCTTTCAGCGGTAAGATAATGCGCCGTTAACGTGGGTATAATTTTTAGAGTTGGCAATCATTTAGCCAATCGTTACCAAATAAGGCAAGTATTTACCAAATGTAGGAGTTAGTGTGGGTAATAATATGAATCGGCAATCATTTACGAAATAAATCCTGGAAAGAGGTATTTAAACACTATGTTTGGTAGGTTTTTGTTTGGGGGCGGATTCATGGTGCTTTCAGCGGTAAGATAATGAGCCGTTAACGTGGGTATAATTTTTAGAGTTGGCAATCATTTACCAAATCATTACCAAATAAGACAAACATTTACCAAATGTAGGAGTTAGTGTGGGTAAAAATATGAATCGGCAATCACTTACGAAATAAATCCTGGAAAGTGGTATCTATACACTATGTTTGGTAGGTTTTCGTTTGGGGGCGGATTCATGGTGCTTTCAGCGGTAAGATAATGCGCCTTTAACGTGGGTGTAATTTTTAGAGTTGGCAATCATTTAGCCAATCGTTACCAAATAAGGCAAGTATTTACCAAATGTAGGAGTTAGTGTGGGTAATAATATGAATTGGCAATCATTTACGAAATAAATCCTGGAAAGAGGTATTTAAACACTTTGTTTGGTAGGTTTTCGTTTGGGGCCGGATTCATGGTGCTTTCTGCGGTAAAATAATGAGCCGTTAACGTGAGTATAATTTTTAGAGTTGGCAATCATTTACTAAATCATTACCAAATAAGACAAACATTTACCAAATGTAGGAGTTAGTGTGGGTAATAACATGAATTGGCAATCATTTACGAAATAAATCCTGGAAAGTGGTATCTAAACACTATGTTTGGTAGGTTTTCGTTTGGGGCCGGATTCATGGTGCTTTCTGCGGTAAAATAATGAGCCGTTAACGTGAGTATAATTTTTAGAGTTGGCAATCATTTACTAAATCATTACCAAATAAGACAAACATTTACCAAATGTAGGAGTTAGTGTGGGCAATAACATGAATTGGCAATCATTTACGAAATAAATCCTGGAAAGAGGTATTTAAACACTTTGTTTGGTAGGTTTTCGTTTGGGGGCGGATTCGTGGTGCTTTCAGCGGTAAGATAATGTGCCGTTAACGTGGGTAATTTTTAGAGTTGGCAATCATTTACCAAATAAGACAAACATTTACCAAATACAGGAGTTAGTGTGGGTGATAACAGGAGTTACTAGCCGTCCTAGCTGAGTAGTTAGCACGCTAGACTTGAAATCCTTTGTCCGTGAAGACGGGGGTTCAAGTCCTTGTTATTTTGTTTGGAACGGGGGTTAGTGAAGTGACTATAAGCTCAGCCGGGGTCTACCCAGCTCTAAATGGGTGTATCTAGAGAAATCTGAGGAAGGTAAATAGGAAGGGAGTGCGAAAGCTCTCCCTTCCTGTTTCATGGCTGAAAGGCCATGAAATGGAGATCAATACCGCTAATAGGGACTGTTAAGTCCAATGCCGTATTCTTCTGTTTACCTTAATGATAGAAATTGGCAATGATTCACCAAATAAATCCTGGGGAAAGGTATGTAAACGCTATATTTGGGATTTTTTTTTTGTATTTAAGATTCATGGTGCCGTCTGTTGTAAGGTGGAATTTAATGATAAATTAGAGGGGAGGATTCAGGGGCTCCAATTTATAAAAATGTAGGTGGGAGGGAAAGGATTTTTTTCTCTTAAGAAAATGAAGATATAAAAAATGTATACTTCAAAATCTGGGGGGACGGGGATATTGATCCTTTTCTATTTTTTTTTCGACGAAAATAACAAAACAGGGTAATTTCTAAACTAAAATCTTCAGATCTATAGTTCAGATCAATCTGTATTTGCACAATCATTTATCCTTAATTGTATAACCTGGAGGGCTCCAAAAAGCGAGATTAGTAGCTGGTTCGCTGTTGAATCAGGAGTTACACTTTGTTATATTGACACAATTTATTTTGATGGATTTTCGTAAGTAACACGATAAAGGTATAGGATACCATGCTTTTAAGGATGAAGGTAAAATTCTACTACATTTGGGATATGCAGATTATTTGAGTGTCATAGATACAAATATTGATGAAATGAACGACTTAACTGAGGCCTTGAAAGTTGAGTGCGATTTTTCGCCTTTCATCTGGAGCCACACGAAAAGCAAGTCGCCCCTAAATGGGACAGTAAGAGATAATGATGAAGATTTGGAAAGAAATTGGAGCTTTATGGGTGGGGATGAAACTTTGAATAGATTTTGGTTTAGGAGGAGCGTGCGCAGTTGTGTTGGTCTTGGGCGGCTTGACACTGCCGGACCTGTTAATAGTAGGATTCGAGAATAGATTTTATTTGAAAATATTGTAGAAGTTTAAGTTGGCTAAATTATGAATAAACCTGGTCAAAGAGGTTATGTAAAGTATCGAGAAGACAGATAGAGTGGATAGTCTCATTCTACTATGTAGCAACATAAGTGAGGGATGGTGCAGTGGAGTCAATTCATGAAAACCTAAGAAGGGGGCGGGTAAAACGTATTCTTCAGTATCTGGAGTGTCATGCATTTTCAATATCTAGGGGGAGGGGGTGAATTTGTGTTTTTTTTTTTAGTGAAAATTACCAACACTTAGACATTTCCATTGAAAATACCCCAAAATGCTTGACAATGATGAAGTAACCGCCTCAGTTTCGAGAAACTGAGAAAGATGAGATAGATGTTTTCAAGAAGGTTTTTATTTTGGGCTATAACCAAAGACCTAAGAACAGTATATACGCCAAATAAATGGATATTAGGTGATCCCAATGTGTATTTTCTTTGTTTCCAGAATTCATCTTATGCCATCTACTAAAACCTTGGTGAAAACTAGAAAAAGAACTTCTCATAGAATCAGAATAATGTTGCGCTTTTTATTTATTTCCCTCAAAATCGAGAAGTACATAAGATACATAAACAAGATTACAAAAATTCTTCCACTATGATACAAAGCATTGATTTACAATAGGGTTAATAACATAACTCAATAAAATACGTATAAAAAAAAACTTAGACAAATAAACAAAGTATGGATTTACAAGAGGCTTAATAACATAACTGAATAAAATTCGTAATATATTATATATATCTATATATATATATATATATATATATATATATATATATATATATATATATATATATATATATATATATATATATATATATTATATATATATTATTTTTTTATTACCCATTATTGAAGATACAAAATGTTCTAAATGGAGTAAAAAAAAAAAAAAAAAAAAAATAACAACAAAATATCACTACAGAAAAACAAGATTAAGAATTCAACAATTACTACGACGAAAAAAAAAATTGACAACTTTAAGTTATTGCGACGTATAACGAAGAGTGGCTTGGTTCAAATGCCTTTGCAAATCGAGCACGGCGATTCAGTACAGCTATCAGCGAATTGGCTATACCTTACTTCAGTGATATTTTCGAATTCCTCATCCAAATTATATATACGATATATATATATATATATATATATATATATATATATATATATATATATATATATATATATATATATATATATATATATATATATATATATGTATGTTACTGCTTGTACTGCTTGGATGTTTTATTTGCCTAATTAATCTAATGAAAAGCCATTCAAAGCAATAATTTCCTTGTACTCTATATCAAGATGTGCATGCTTTGAAAGACAAAATCTAAGTGTATTTCCTGGGTTCTCATTGGTTGTCAAAATCGCCAATCTCTTTTAAGCTGCCAACGGCAAATCTTTACAATCCCTTCATCTGCTTATGTAATAGCCTAAAAACGTAACTTTCCGCGAATCACTAATCTTCAGGTCTTGAAGAAACCGTGGGGCGCTACTCAACAGGTACCTGAAGTCTGAAGCCAAGTGAGTATTTTTCATTATGTAGATTAAATGATGATAATTTATGTGTAGTTTAAGTAAGTCAACCCTTACTAAACGGGAGATGGACATGCAACTTTTAGGAAATGTTTTTCTTGGAGGGGGAGGAGGTAAGGGTACTTAAAGTTGTGTGTCAAGGGAGAGGGGAGACGATTATTTTATCTGATCATCGCAAAAGAGCATACGTTACATTTATTTTTTGTCTGTCATATGACAGGTTCTGCTGCGAGCCTCAAGATTTTTCTATTGATAGTTGCAGTCTTCTAGGTCAAGACTTTTAAGTTTGTTTATTTTTAAGGTGGAAGCTGGAAAAGCTGCACTAAATAACGTCATTCTAAAGAACTACCCTAAAGAAGTTTTAGTTGAAAAGCTTTTTGAAGTAGTTTCGTCCAATGAAAGGTAAGGCGACCTTATTTTGCCTTATATTACAAACACTAATGTAAAAAGGTAAGTCAAATCTTAGACTTACTTAGGTCTTCCCACGCCGGCTGGTGCATAAGGCGACAACCGTGCCTCTCCACGACTATCTAATTTTGGAGACCACACTGCCTTTCCATGACGATAGATAAAAGTTCAAATAGGGATAAAATCCTTTTAATAGACAGTGATGATGATAACAGTGATAGATATTCACAAAAATACCAGATATTTCGGTCACTTATGCAGTGACCGTCATCAGTAGTAAGACTAAACTAAAACAATTTAAAACAAAAGTTTATATACAAAATCAAATAAAACTACATATTGTTTAATTCTCTAATTCTTTTCAAAGCAAAGGCGGAAGCTAGCCTCTTTGACTTTCTTGGATTCGGTTCATTATCGTTCAATGATATAAGACTTGGACAGAAGTCAACTACATTGGGTGAATTGAACTTCACTTTGTCAGATTTTAATAAATTATCGTAGATAGAATTTAGCCCAAATTCACCTGTGCCCCGATTCAAAGCAATGTTCTTGAATAAGATTTTCTTTATTTCAAGAGTTTCACGAAAATTTTGCTTTAAACCCCGATCCCTAGAAATCAAAGAGACATTATCGAACAAAATAAAATGGTCTGGAAAATTGAAAATATCTTCTGAAAGGGCTGAAATAAAATTTTCAGACTTGGAATCTGGCTTTAAAGCTGAAGAAATAGGATCTTTATGCTGAAACAATCTCATTTCCAAATTCTGGCTAGTATGTCCCACATATGAGCCTCCGCAAGTACATGGGATCTGCTAGACCCCACGTTGTTGCCCCAATGAAGTTAGATGCTTCCCAGAATTTAGAAAACTACCCAAAGTATTATTACTCTTTAAAGCTACCTTTAGACCATTACTCTGTAAAATTCTTTTGAGTTTTTCACTTGGCCTGGGTACATATGATAAGGAACAAAAAACATCCTTCTCCCGAGTTGTTTCCAAGACTTCCTTAGAAATCTCTAGAAACCTTTTTCTTCTCTTTGAAACAGTCTGGTTAATTAACCACTCTGGATACATGTTGCTTATTAGTATTTTTCTTCGAAAAGACAGCTCCTCCTCAAAAAATTTTGGAGAGCAAATACTAAAGATCCGGTCAGTTAAAGAAAAGATCAAGCCAATTTTTACTTGACGAGCGTGATCGGAACTATAAGACAGAAATCTATTGTTATTTGTCGTTTTTCTGTGAAATTTAAAATCATCTGTGTTTCATCTGAATTTCTGTGTGTTTTGAGCAAGTGGTTAGTGTCAATCTGTAAACCACTTTTATCTAGACAAATTTCGTACATTAAGAGTTCTTCGAATTTGGTTGAAAAACTGAAAAAAGTAGAAATTTCTTCAAGTTCTTTGCTTTCAAGCTTCGACATTGCATCAATGTACACAGATATTGATGTAGAAGCAGCCGAAACTCTCCTAGAAAGGAAGCTGTTAAGAAATTTGGACTTGATTAGTGGCAAAACAGATTTGGAAGTTTCTGTAATTATGTATTTAGTAAGGTTGTGCAATAAGTTCTCTTATTTTTTTCAATTTAGAGGGGAGTTTTTTCGAACATGTAAATGGTTTACCTATGGGGGCTCCCTTATCTCCTTTATTAGCTAATATTTTTGTGGAGAATATTGAAACAATTGCGTTACATTCATATTTTTTAAAACATATTTTTTGGGACGGTATATGGATGACATAATTTCAGTATGGGATTATGGGGAGGAGGAATTACAAGGATTTTTGGAGCATCTTAATTGTTTAGCGGGGGATTTAAAGTTTACTGTTGAATTAGAAGAGGATGGGAAACTTTCTTTTCTTGATGTTCTTCTTTTAAAAAATGAAAATAGTCTGGATTTTAAAACTCACAGAAAACCGTCAAATAACAATAGACTTTTGTCTTATAATTCTGGTCACGCTCGCCATGTAAAAATTGGCTTGATCATTTCTTTAACTGACCAGATCTTTAGTATTTGCTCTCCAAAATTTTTTGAGGAGGAGTTGTCTTTTCGAAGAAAAATACTAATAAGCAACATGTATCCAGAGTGGTTAATTAACCAGACTTTTTCAGAGAGAAGAAAAAGGTTTCTAGAGATTTCTAAGGAAGTCTTGGAGACAACTCGGGAGAAGGATGTTTTTTGTTCCTTACCATATGTACCCGGGCTAAGTGAAAAACTCAAAAGAATCTTACAGAGTAATCATCTAAAGGTAGTTTTAAAGAGTAATAATAATTTGGGTAGTTTTCTAAATTCTGGGAAGGATCTAACTTCATTGGGGTAACAAAGTGGGATCTATCAGATCCCATGTACTTGCGGAAGCTCATATGTGGGACGTACTAACCAGAATTTGGAAATGAGATTGTTACAGTATAAAGATTCTATTTCTTCGGCTTTTAGGCAAGATTCTGAGTCTGAAGATTTTATTTCAGCCCTTTTAGAATATATTTTCAATTTTTCAGACCATTTTATTTTGTTCGATAATATCTCTTTGATTTCTAGGGATCGGGGTTTAAAGCAAAATTTTCGTGAAACTCTTGAAATAAAGGAAATCTTATTCAAGAACATTGCTTTGAATCGGGACACAGGTGAATTTGGGCTAAATTCAACCTACGATAATTTATCAAAATCTGACAAAGTGAAGTTCAATTCACCCAATTTAGTTGACCTCTGTCCAAGTGTTATATCATTGAACGTTAATGAACCGAATCCAAGAAAGTCAAAGAGGCTAGCTTCCGCCTTTGCTTTGAAAAGAATTAGAGAATTAAACAATATGTAGTTTTATTTGATTTTGTGTATAAACTTTTGTTTTAAATTGTTTTAGTTTAGTCTTACTACTGATGACGGTCACTGCATATGTGACCAAAATATCTGGTATTTTGTGAATTTCTATCACTGTTATCATCATCACTGTCTATTAAAAGGATTTTATCCCTATTTGAACTTTTATTTATCACGACCATCTCTCTTGTGATTTTTATTAAAGCTCCTCGAGCGATGATCTGGATAGCAGAGTATCCTTCTCAAGGTGTTGGCTGAGTGTTGCCCTTTGTCGTTCGCCTTTGTGACAAAGTGTTGCCCTTTTTCACGTTAAATTAATCGTCGTCCGCTACTATCAAAGTTAATAAAAACACTTTTTGTTTTTTTATTCTCTGACAGCCCTGACGAGTCTACCAAGTATGCTTTCTGCACCAAGGGTTGTCTCAAACATGCAGATATGTCGGGAACGTCCCATATACGTCGGGAACGTCCCATATACGTC
>CM051259.1:29234700-29427200 GCA_027921565.1 Artemia sinica | reverse complement strand
TTACAAGGGTAATTTTCGTCAGTAGTGCCACGTGGATCATGGAAATAAATGAGAAAACTAATTAGTTTATTTTATATATATCGCTTAAATTCACACACTAAAAATTTGTTGGTTTCCATAGACAACTACACCTTCAAACGAAAAGATTCAACTTCTTAAGCTATTCGGTTCCGTTTAATCTTAACTTATTGTTTGATATTTTTTTCCACCCACTTTTCTTTTTCTTAAATTTTGCGCCGCCAATATATACCGCCAACATACCAGTAAAGGCATAATTGTATATCGAGATCTTTTTCATTGAAATTGAATCCCCGATTTTTCAAAAAAAAAAAAAAAAAAAAATTAAGATAAACATGGGCAACATTTCAAACAATCAGATTTTGTTTTTCACTTTGGAGGTGAAATACGATGAAGAATAATTGGGAGTGAATGTTATAAGGCGACTGGGAAGATCCCTCGGAGTGAAGTATGAACCAAGCTGAAAATTGTAGGGTATTATAGGCTGATGAGCTTGTCTTTATAATTCGTAAATGTTATTAAAATGTGTTGAAATTTATTTTTTGATAATTATTTTGCCCTGTTTTTGCAATAAATATGATACAATAAACCTTTTTTACTGGGCCCTGCCATCTAGACTTGGTATATAATATTAATTATTCCTTTAGATTTCTCTTATCATCTGTGATCTTTGCAAGCTTTTCTTTCTTACCTCTTGGTTTCAGAGGTTTCTGAACTTTTTCGCGTATCGACAACAAAGCAGCAAATTCTGAAACTCTCTGCGATTCTCACATTTTTACTATGGTTAGGTAAAGTCTCTTTCAGTAATATCCTAGTTCGGTCCGGAGTTCGGCAGCAGGGGGATGAGGGGGGGGGGGGTCTGTCCCTGCATCTTTTTAATGAATTTTTTTTTTAGTGTTGTCAAGTATTATTCCGTCGTATTTTCCTTTTTTTTTTATCTCGATTTAATACTGAGAAATTTGAATTTTTAGGATATAATGTAGATTATCGAACTAACGACTTTATTGTCGTTTGTTTTTAGTTAATGTGGCTTGGTGACCGAACAGGCTTTGACAGGGTGACAAAAGGTTGTTTTTTAGACAGAACATATTTTTGTTGTGTCAGCTGCCCGTTTTTCTGCGCTTGCTGATGTCAAGAATAAACTAAGAGCTGGTTAAACTAAAATTATTATTAGTTGTGGTCTATATCCTTGTAAAACCTCAGATAGGTTTTATTCAACGTATGGAGTAAAATGGGCTATGTCGTAAATGAGTTTTATATTTTCGCAATTACAAGTATTCATTGTTTTT
This sequence comes from Artemia sinica, assembly GCA_027921565.1. Lineage (NCBI taxonomy): Eukaryota > Metazoa > Arthropoda > Branchiopoda > Anostraca > Artemiidae > Artemia > Artemia sinica. The sequence goes on along the minus strand of CM051259.1, from coordinate 29,425,893 downwards.
GCCTAGGTTAAAACCTAAGGTGGCTTGGTGACATAAGTTTTTTCGTTAGGTTTCAGTGGCATCAATTCATGAAAATTTACGAGAGTGGGAGAAACTGTTTTTTCTTCAAAATGTAGGGGGGGGGCATTTTTTTGTTTGTTTGTTAAATTTTGTCCGTGCAAATTAAAAAAAAAAGCAATTTTCAATGAAGATACTCAAGAAAAAGTATTTTCGAAAATCTAGGGAGAGAGGGACTCAGGGGATGTCCCCTTCCTCCACTCTCCCAATTGGCGCCAATGTTAGTTTGTTATGATGCATCATCTTTTTCAATTTAATCGTAGGGAATGATTTTGTTTTACCTTCTTTTCTTCTTTGTGTTATTTTACTTCTCCTGTTTCCATAGTGTGTTGTGAACGGAGTGTTATTATTGGAATTCAAATAGCAACAATATCTAACCTGATAAAATGTGTGACTATAGATCTTCTCGTCAAATTTATTAGGACCTGGAATTTAGTTGTATGTTCTACGACGTGTCCTGCTATACGGTGAATGGATCTTGTCATGTTGAAAAATAGCTTTTTTCTTGCAATTTCTCTTTAAAATGAATTTTAAGGCTTAACATCTATATCATCCATAAATTGCAGAATAGATAGGCCTAGCAGTTATGGAATAACAAAATCATTTTTTAAATTTCTATCGTATTTCTTCTTATAGGACACAGACAATAATTCTGGTTGATGAAAATAATGAAGTAACTTTCGTAGAAAGAACATTCGATTGTACAGAAAAATTCTCGGCCTTAGACGACGCCAAGGTCAAGACGGTGCACCATCAGTTTAACCTTATTATATAAAGATTTTGATGTTAGATTAAGCAATAATATTTGTGATTATGGAGTGCACTTAGTTATTAATATTTTTATCTAAAATTTCTTGTCGATTGTTGCACGATTTTAGCATCGTTTTGATAGTTGAGCAAAACAGGCAATTGGGCATGTGAATTATTATGCAGGCGCGCACTCATAGATCTTTTACAAAGGATTTCATATTGATGGGGGGGGGGGGGAGCTAATCGAAATCCCTGAGTAGCAGGTGAATTATAACAAAAAATTTATTTGAAAATGGACGAATTTGGACACTATGGAGGAGAGGACCAATTTGAACGCCCTTGCGAGCGTGTACGTGGCTGCAGCCATGCTAAGCAAAAGATGCGTATACTCATATCTGAATCTCGGTTTCTGAAAACAATGAGGAATAAAAATAAACTTTATTGGCTTAAGAACTAAAATATGAGAATGTAATAGCACTTTTTGATCTAAATTTGAAAATAAGTAACTTATAACACGCACAGAATTTCTGCGATAATTTTTAAAGTTTCTCAGTTTTGTGGCATTTCGGAATTTTGGAGTGAAGTTGAAATATTCATATAATTTCTCTAATGCAAAACTTTATGCTAAATAGAAAAGTACTTTAAGATAATTTCTAGCGCCAACAGTTTTTCCATATCTATATTTTCTTTTTGTTGAAGCTGGGCTCAAGAGGTGTATTAAATCTAAGACTCTCCCCATTTGAACAATGAAACAACATTTAAGCAATCACGGCATGTTACGAAACATTCGAACAGAGCCAGACCCCGCAATAGCTTCGTAAGATGTAGTCCCTGTAGCTTCCAAGACAGGCTTTATAGCTCTTCCCTTATAGCTGTGCTATTTATGCTAGCTAAATAATTATAAGTTTATAATTTTATAAACTTATAAAAGTTTATGCTAGCTTTTCCCTTTTGTATGATGCTCATAGTAAGTTCAGACGGACTAGTAAAAAGGGAATCTCTGAAATTCGAATGGTATCAGTCATTGCGACATATGTAGTTTCAATCGCGGAAATGTTTTCAAATATACTTTGATGGTTTTTCGCCGGCCGGAGGAACGAGTTGTTCCCCAGGGAATAATTTTAGGCGCTCTCCTTTTTTTTTATTATGGTAAATGAGTTGGCAAATGATGAATCGAATTGCTTTAAGTTCGTTGATGATCTATCCGTACTGGAGCTAGGTGAAAAGAGTGTTTCAAGCGAGGCAGACAGAATGATGACGAGTTTATCAAGCCAAGCTGAGGACGACAAAATGGTCGTCAATCGTGAAAAATCGCTCGTATTAACTTTTTCTATTCTGAGGGACAGTTAATCTGCTTTACAGAATGTTTCTGGCATCATGGTTATCAAACTCTTGGGAATATATCTCACACATGACCTGAAGTGGAAAAAATAGACACAGGAGATGATCAAACGGACAAACCTGGGTATCCTTTCTTTAAAACTACTTGCTCGTCATGGTGTCCCAACCCCCCACCTATTGCGTATTTTTCTTACATTTGTCAGACCGCTGGTAGAATATGCTTGTCCCTTTTGGCATTACAGCCTGACTTAGGACCAGAAGGACCGCCTGGAAAACTCATTCGACACGTTTTGATGAATTGTGCCTTAAATTTGGTGTTGGTATTTTGGAAAATCCGCGGCTTCGTGAAATCCTCCCTCCTGAGTATCTCCCTTCGCGCCAAAGGCTCCTGCGACATGTAGCTCAACCGGTAACAAAAATTCAGCCGGTACCAGCACGGCATATATGGTACGCAAGTAGTTTTGTTCCCTCGTTCGTCAAGATTTTTAATTCTGCACCCACTCGTCAGTTATTGTATATATTTATTTGCTTTAGTTCATTATTCTTTTTATTCGTTTGACTCTGTTTAGTTTGAATCTGTGAAATTTCGAATCAATGTATAATTTTGTATGACCATTAAAGGCTATGGCTTTAATTTTCCTGTTTTAAATTTTGTGTGCCTTGTTATGACAAGAACTGCCGCTGATCGGCATGACCGTGTAAGGCCTTTGAAAAAAAAATTATTTTATTTTTATTATTATAAACAGAAGCGAACAACAACAATCAAGGAAAGGATATATTCGTTCAAATGAAAAAAGGTCACGGAAAACAGTGCAGTATTTTGGCTATAATGACATGATACTTGAAATCAGAGTTACGTCTCTTATCAAACAGTTCGTGGTAACGAACTGTAAGTAAGGAGCGACCCGGCTCAATGGTAACCGAAACTCTAGAAAACGGTATTTTGATACAAATAGATACATCAAAAGAATTACATTTTAATGCTGATTTCAAATATATAAGTTTCATCAAGTTTAATCCTACCCATCAAAAGTTAGGCGCCTGAGAAAATTTGGCTGATTTTCGAAAAAAGGGGGAAAGACCCCCTAAAAGTCATAGAACCTTAATGAAAATCACACCATCATATTCCGCGTATCAGAGAACCCTACTGTAGAGGTTTCAAGCTCCCATCTACAAAAATGTGGAATTTTGCATTTTTTGCCAGAAGAAAGATCAAGGGTGCGTGTTTATTTGTTTTTTTTTTTCCCAGGGGTGATCGTATCGAACCAGTTGTCCTAGAATATCGTGGGAGGGCTCATTGGAATGGAAATTGAAAGTTCTAGTGCCCTTTTTAAGTGACCAAAAAAAATGGAGGGCAACTAGGCCCCCTCCCACGCTCATTTTTTTCCCAAAGTCACCTGATCAAAATTTTGAGATAGCCATTTTGTTCAGCATGTTCGAAAATATTATAAGTATGTCTTTTAGGATGCTTCCCCGATCCGGGGGAGGGCTAAAAGTTATGAAATTTACCCAATGTTAACATATAGTATTGGTTATTTGGAAGTATACAGACGTTTTCAGAGGAGATTTTTCCTGGTAGTGGGGGGGGGGGGACGGGTGGGTCAGGGGTTATGTGGGAGGATCTTTCCATGAAGGAAGTTTTCATGGGGGAAGGGATATTGCTATGAAGGGGACGCCGGACTTCCCAGCATTATTTAAAAAAAGATCATAAATTTAATAAAAAAACATGTATTTCAACTGCAACAGCAGCAACATCGAAACTTTAAACGAACAGAAAATATTACATATATAATTGGGTTCACCCCGTAGTCAATGCCTCGCTCTTTAAGCCAAAGATTTTTTAGTACTTTCATAAGAGCTATTTATTCTAATTAACGGCCTTTGTGAATAAGCGGTCATTTCTAAAGAATTGGAACAAAATTCGAACTTTCGCTTAAAGAGCAAGGTATTGACTAGGGGGCGAACCCCTAATAAACGTATTAAAAATATATGAATATAGAAGTTCGTTACGTAAGTTAATTCGTAAGTTACGTATATTTATTACTAATAAAAACGTTCGTAAATAAAATTAAACAAGTTTCGAGAAAGAAATTTAACTAAATAAAAGTAAATTAACATGAAAATTTTGTTTTAATTATTCATGTACGGTGAGCCAAGATCAAAACCTGCATTTATTCAAAAACGTTCAAAAATTAAATAAAAAAAACAAGTTTTTTAAACTGAAAGTAAGGAGCGACATTAACACTTAAAACGAACAGAAATTATTCTGTATATGAAAGAGACTGTCCCCTCCTCAATGCCTCGCTCTTTACGCTAAAGTTTGACTCTGTCTCACAACTTTATTTTTTAAAACAATAAAAAACTTTAGCGTAAAGAGCGAGGCGTTGAGGAGGGGACAGTCTCTTTCATATACAGAATAATTTCTGTTCGTTTTAAGTGTTAATGTCGCTCCTTACTTTCAGTTTAAAAAACTTGTTTTTTTATTTAATTATATAGAGGAACGATGCATTTTGTACTTCTGAAATTATATCAAATACACTTGGATGTTTTTTGCCAGACGGAGAAGCTAATTTTTGAGCCCTGATCTGAAGGGGAAGCTTGATAGAATAAAATGGTATTAAATCATTAAAAATAGTATTTAATTTTGATTAATGTGTGGTAACTAAGGAGTTGAGTGTTAAGTTAGTGGTAGCAGGGTACATCATGTTGTAGTTATGTTTTGTTTTTTAAAACCCTTTCTGAGGTTAATGTTAATTATTATTGTTATTATTATTTTTTCATTTATGGATTTGTTTGATTATTCCTCCTCCGTATCATGCTGTAGCATTTGGAGGGGATGTGCTTATGTTTTTTTTTTAATAATTAATATAAAATTAAACATTCTCCCAAATAAACAAAATGGCAAACTCATGGAAAAAATATCCATCAGCTTGAAAAAAATAAAAACGGTCACGGAAAAAAGTGCAGTGTTTGCACTATAATGTGATACTTGAAACCGAACGTCATCTCTTATAGAGGAAAAATACGTTTTGCACAGTGGAAATTATTTCAAATACGTTTGCTGGACAGATATGCGAATTTTAATTTATAAACTGAAGCGGTTCGAGTATTCGCTCACATAAAAAAAAAAACAAAAAAAAAAACTACACACACACAATATTCATGGAAAACAGTGCAGTGTTTGCACAATGGCGAGGAATATTTGAGATCAGAGCGACATCTCTTATAGGAAAGGTGCATTTTGTACTACAGAAGGTATTTCAAATACAGGTGGATGTTATTACAGTTTACATGGATAAAAAGATACATTTTATCTATCTTGAACAGTATACTTTTGTTTTTCAAAACATCGACGAAAAATAAGTATAAAATCACTATAATAATCAAGACGACTTCTATCTTTCACAGCAATTTCTATTTTTATCTTTTTAATGTGGTAAATAGAGAATATTTGTAATATATTTCATTTTCACTAAAGCACAAATGACGTAACAAGCTTTAGGCTTTTGTCGGTTAGGGAAGGGGGAATCATGAGTAGCAAAAATCATGTTTGTAGTAATTTTTGTTTGCTTTAAGTTGAATTGAACATTCAATTTAATGTTTACTCATTTATTTATTCACATATATTGCCACCTGCTATCTATACGTTTTCTACGATCGTTTATTTTAATTTCTCTTCCTTTTGGGTTTCATTTATTCTTCAATAACAATTTTGGTCGTTTTGAGCTTCAATTATTGTAGGAATTCATTTCTGCTGGTCTTAAGAGAAAGTTTAAACTTAATACCTTCAGCCGGTCTCGAGATATTGCAAATACACCTTTTTGGAAAAATTGATACTGGGGCATTGGGCGTCAAGTCGACGTTTCAGTTGCTGGGTCTTTTGTTTTGCTGTGACAAGCAGCAAACCTGTTGCCCAACCCTTTTGCAGCAGGGATCGATCTCTATATTCCAGATTGCCAAGCGACAGGCTATGGAGGACACAAGTCAAAAGTATATATGGATGAAAATAAGAAGCAAATCTTTGTTACTCTGTTATGCCCCCCACCCCAAAGAACCCAAGTTACAAAAGTAAAATACCTATTTTCTGTAGAAAGTACATGTCATCTATTTTATTTATTGGTTTCCAAAGGTATATTTACTTATATTCATCGGTATTTTCATTTATTGTATTTGTCTATGTAATATATTTATTTTTATTTATGTTTAATTTATAGATCATTTTATATTTTATTGGTTCAAATGTTACCGGGATTAGTAAGTTGCTATCCCAACTTAGGGTGCCTTTGGGTCCCGAAATTTGGAGACTGCTAACTCAAGCTTAGGTGCAAAGGATCACCGGGCCCCAACACTTAAGTTTTGTAGAACACAATACTTAAGTAGAACAACTTTAGTGAGAACCATTAATAATCTCAAAAAAATTTTATGTATGCCTATTAAGTCCGAGGAGATAAAACAAATCTCTATTATTATTGACATACTTTCCACATCTTAAAACATCAGCTTAATTTCCAACCTCTCCAGATATCTTCCCAACCTCTCATTTCATCACTTTAAGGCTAACTTCCCAACCTCTTCAGGTAGACTAGCCCGAGGGTATAGCTTGTCAACAGTGTCTTTATACTTGTCCCTCAGACTCTCCATAGATTCTGAAAAGAAAAGATTAGTGTTTCAAAATAAAATTGAAGAAAATAGCCAGTTCTTAAACCCACAAGCCCAGTTCGTAACAAGATCAGTTCGTAAATCACATCATTTGGTTTGCTATAACTTTCTTATGTTAACCTCATTTCAGGTTACTTCATTTTATTTCTGTTTTATTTTATTTTTTATTTTTTCGTCTCAGCGCATGGTTTAGTCAAACAAACTATTCATCTTGTTCATGTGTTCTTTGTGAATACAATACATATAGAGGCAACTGCTACTACTAACAACTCAGTACAACACTAAGTCGTCTTAGGCAAACTTATCTCTGGACACTCATCTTCCACCCCAATTTTCTCAAAGCTTCAGTCCTTATTCCCTCCCATGAATTTTCAATTTCTTCAAATCGTCTCCTATTTCCCGTTCCTATCCCATTTCGGGACAACTTCCTGATTTTCGCTTGGAACCATGCGGCCAAAAAACTCAGTTTTTAGCCCTATATCATCCTTCATCCGTATAACGATACCATCTTCAGTTTTCTGCAGTTATATCCCTAAAAAGTGGGATCGAACACCTTTTTCGCGCAGTTTATTGTTTGACTTCCGGTTAATTAAGCGACAACCTTAAATTATCCTTAGATGATTTCTTTAGAAAACATCTAGCATATTTTTCTTAACCTTTCGAAACGCCTAAGTTTCAAAACTAGATATGCTGACTGTCATTACTATGGTTTCCAATATACTTATTTTGGTTCGAAGACTTATCTATGAAAAACATAGCTCACCTTGGCTATTCTACTTTTCACATCTGCATTGCATCCACCATTGTTAGTAGTATTACTACCCTTTAAATAAATAAAGTTAAGATTTTTTGTAAATATATTCACTGGGTCACGGTACCTAAGAATTTGTGTAGTGGGCAGTGGCGCCAATTAACAAAAATATAAGGTTCCTATTTTTTTTTTTAATGAAGAAAAACAAAGCACAGGGGGTGACCAATGCAAACGACCAGTCCGCTGGTCTTGCCAGTTCAATATAGCACATAGCTAAAGTACAAAATAGCAATCAAATAGAAGTAACAAGGTCTTATTCCAGATCTATGGACTCCATAGACCCCCCCCCCCCCAAATTGAAGCCCCTCACTACTAGTGGGGGAAGGTTAGAGGGAGCGATTTTAGAGTTTGGCACTTTCGTGTTTCCGATCGAGCTGCAATTTTAATAAAAAGTAACTTCTACCTAAAAGATACCAATGCTGAAAAAAAATAGAAACCAAAATTACGGGGAAGGGGGATAAAATAGGCTGTAAAAATTGAAAAAAAAACCCGAGAAGCCATGTGAACTTAAACTAGGGGACGAATGTAAAATGACAAAAAAATTGGGTGCGCCTGATCATAAAATTGGAGGGGCAAAGGACAGCCCTACGGCAAAGTCCTTGTTTTATTTTCTCTGGGGATTTTCGGAAAACTAGCATAGTTATTCCACGCAAAGTACTGGATAATGAACTTGATATGTGTCTGAATTCACCAATCCTAGGGCGAAATGTGAGAGGTTGACTTTAAAAACCAATGTACGCGTTTAACTACAAAATGTTGCATCCACCGAAGTTTTCGAAAAACATTTTGCTGGATATTGGGATTCGGAAGATGACAATCGACACATCTATCAGGTGTATATTAGCCACATTTATCACTGACACATCTATCACTGATGTGTTGACGATCAATCGACACTAAAATTAGATCGTCAACAAATTTTTGTAAAAAGACATCAACCAAGCGACAATAGTGCTTAATAAGTATTATTTCACTGTCTTGTTTTTTTTTCATTGCGTAAGTATGATCACAATTTAGTTGGAATTTATTCTTGACCATGACAGCTTGTGTCAATAAAATGAATGATTCTTATTCAATGAGGAATTGGCTCAAAATGTTTTCCTAAATATCACAAGGGATTACAAAACCATTAGTGATATAGTGCATGTCCGTGTAAGCAGCTAAGGACGACGATGTCGATGCCATCAATTTCAGCACTCGGAATAAAATATCATGCAAAGCGACACCCAACCAGCTCATCGATACTGTGCAAATCTGATATTGAGTCAATTACCCACTACAATTCTTGAATTCACTAGATTTTCTAGGAATGCATATTTTAACGTTGAAAATTGGCCTGCCAATAAATCTACACAAACTTACAACGACACGGCACTTTTATTGAAAAATATGATGGACAGTGCCATCTAAGTCATAATTTCTTAAATGGAAAAATACAAAGGAGAATCTATACTGTTGCCACATATTCCAGTGATCCCGATAGATATACCACTTGAATTCAAACAGTTTCCAGTACGACTCACTTTTGCAATTACGACCAACAAGGCACAGGGACAATCACATTAACCCTCAGTTACTTACCAAATGCTACGATTTGTCGAGAAGCTTAATTCGAACAACCGGTTTATTCTGCGGAAAAATTGCAACTACCTTTACATTATCATAGCTGAGTTTGAATTCACTTGCTGGTGTTGAACTTCTACGAAGAAGTAAAAGAAGAACAATTTGCAGATTATAGCATATAGACAATTGAATTACAAGCTATTCATTTGATTCCCGAGAACGTTTGCTCGCATGCTTTCGAAATTTTCGACTCTTAGGGATTTGCATTTTCTCAGAAAAGAATAGTAAAAAATCCATTGGCATTTCGCTAATCGTTGCCGTTTTCTGAAAAACACAGTATGTGGGAACTATAGGAAGTGTTCGGACTAGATTTTTAGAAGCCTTGCTCGTGGTATTAATAACTGCACGTGGCCAAGTCACACGCCGGTAAATCTTATCGAAAAAAATCCCCAGTAAAAATAAAATAAGTGCTCTGCCACAGGGCCAACCATTTAGAGGCTGTTTTGAAAAACATAAAGTATAGTGTTATCACAAAGCTGGCTTGGTTTGAGAAAATCACCAGTAAAAATAAAACAAGTGCTTCACCACAGGGCCAACCAACTGATTTGTTGGCCACCACAGGGCTAACCAACACACACATCAATTTATTTACGGATACATACAGATACACTAAAGTGAAGCTGGGTTATTCAGCTAGGCAATAATTTTGACGGATTTCTGCTTATTTAAATATTCTAAAAGAAAAAAATTCCATGAAAACCTTCCATGCCTCATACAACCACCGATATGCATTATTAAAAAAGAAAGATGTCAAATACACCCTTTTGTTTACGGCACAGTAATTTATTGCTTGGATATTAACATCTTGTGAGTCAAATCGTTAAAAAAAAGGTTTAAACTAATTAGTTATACTGCGATACAGCCAAATCGTTTGTTACGTTTGCATTCCCAAATCTAATCTTTTTTTTTTTGGGGGGGGGAGGAAGACAAATTCTTCAAAGAAATTAACAGGCAAGCTAATAGACAATAAGGAAGATTTCGATATGAACTCACCTAGAGCTCTTTCTCCCTAAAAATAACCAGCACCTGACCCCCCTCCCCATCGTGTTTGACCTGTTGGAAAGCATATGGTAAAACTGCGACGAAGAGCACCAGGATTTTACTGCTTTTACCGCACTGTTGCCAGTTTTAGTGTAGTTTAACGAATTTTTACTAAAATGTCCATTTTACCGTAAAAAGTGGTAAAAACAAGCATCCAGTCAGAGAATCTGTCGGTGAAATCAAATGAAGCTTTGACAAGTGTCAAATACCTGAAACAGCTGTACGAGTTTTTACATCTTCATCTTTGAGGAAAAGAGCCATAATTTTTATTTTCCCTTCTATTTCTGGCACTGGCTCAGATTGATTGATTAAAACTGCAGCCACCTTTGCAGCCAGGCCACGCACTTCCCAAGACTTGTCATTCAATCGACTGACAACACCTAAAATACAAACTGATATTATCTGCTAATTATTGCCCAGCCAAAAAATATAAATAACACTTCAGGATAAATTCTTTTTGCAGTCTTAGAATAACACCTTAGAACATACCTGTCTTAAATCGGATATTTTACTTGTTAAATCAGCAAGCCCCTTTTACCTCAAGAATTATGCAAATTATTTCAACGCTTGTCTATAAGTCTACTATGGAATAATATCCGGTTAATTTGGACTTTTATTTTGGATACCAAACTTTGCTCTCTTGAATTATTACTCACATCAACCTAGCTCTGCCCACAGACCTTTATCTGTGTCTATGTGTAACATATACTCTGCGATGGCGGGCGAGAAACTGATCTGGAATGCTGTGCTAAATTTTTATTTCGAGCAAGAAAAGCGGGGAAGGCTTGCATTAATATTACGAAAACTGCTTGTGATATTTTTGTCACGGATGAAATATAGTCAAGAAGTTGTTGTGGAACGAGGCTTCCGTTTCTACACGTCCAATAGATGGGTAGAAAATGATGGGCAATGTCGGAGGTATGGTTAGATGTCTTGATCTCTATGATGAGTGCGAAGTAATCCTACCTCGTTTTGTCATATTTGAACCCGATGAAGTACCTGTAATTTCCTTTGAAAAAAAAAACTGTTACACTTACTCGAAAAGTCAGTGAGATGTGCCTAATATTGGTAAATATTTATGGCTCCTGGGGGTGATGTTTATGAATATGATAGTAAATTTAATTAAAATGTTAAGGTGTAAGGTTTGTGGTGCTGTTTGGAGATTGTGATATAGATAGGTTATTTTTTTTGTTTTTTTATTGTTTTGTTATGTTAGTGTATTTTTACCACCCCCTTGGACAAGTTTTTACTTATTGGGATGGCCGCTAAACTGATGTTAAATTGTTTGTTTGTTTAGAATAAATCTCTCTCTCTCTCTCACGGATGAGGGGTTATGTACTTTTACTCGACCGCTGTACCACTTTTTTTTAGCAGTATTTATTTATAGTAGTGTGCTTATGCAAAGCCGAAGATAGCTTTATAGAACCAACTAGGTTCGATAAGGATATATTGCAAGTTTTCAGATTTTTCATGATATATACTACTTAAAAGGTCTCGAAAGGTTGACCAGTTCAGTTTTTAACGTACACATTGGAAGAAAGAATTCGGATTAAAAGTCTCACACAATTTAGACACTTGAAAGTAACATTTGGTAGTAATACTGAGGCCTTTTGGTCAGTGAGAGGCTTGGAACTTTTCCAAGTTGGTGCACCTGTTACTGGTTCCTAGTATTCATTTTAGCCTACCACAAGAAAATAACGAGGAAAATACATTGGCTTGAAAAACAAGAAAAGTGGCTGCTAGCACGATACTCAGCATCGACGACATCTTTTTTTTTTGTTTCCGTTTTTTTTTTCTCTGCAGCCAGTGGAACGCTGGAACATAATAGAGAGATGTTTAATGGCTCATTTTAAAAGAAATTGCTACATCTAGTGCCTTTTGTAGTTAACAAGAATTAGTTTTTAAAATAGAATAAATTTTTAAGAAAATTGCATACGAAGATAAAAATAGTATTTCATTTTCAACTACATAAAGGATCTGTATAGTTCTTTATAAATGGTGTTTATTGCAGCAGTAGCTAGCAAACTAGTAAGAGACGATCACGTCCTATACTAAGAAATAAAATGGCCCATAACTCCTTAAAATAGAGTCAGATCGAAACACAAAGTACACTATTAGAATTGCCTTGTCCGAATTTATATAAAATCAAGTATTTTTAACATTATAAAAATCACGTATATATATGATATATATGTATGTTGTATATGATATGAGATTTATATCATATATAAATCATATACACAATTATCCCATACACGTGGTAAGTTGCGATCTTTGGAAAAGTTGCTTTTCTGGGGTACGATGCTATTCTTAGTCACTCCGCTGCCTGATACCTGCGGCGCGTTCTTTACTATTCCAACCAAAAAAAGGCCAAAAACTTGTTCCTGTGTGTATAAAACTATATGATGACGTCAGTTGCAATTACGACATGTACCAATTTAAAAGGGTGTCAGGTAACGTCGTCTTAACAGTTAAAGTTTGTAATTCATGAAAACACTTATAAACACAACAGTTTCAAGAGAGCAAGCTAAACGAAAGGAAAACCGGGAAAAGCATCACAACCGAGCTACCAAAACATCTTGTGCAAAAACACACAAAAAAAGAAACAACACTGCATTAAAACAGATATAGAAAGACCGCTGAAAGAAAGAGTGCTCGAGCACATATAAGAAGAGTTGTCTTGTGATTCAAGTTTTAAGACCCGGATCTTAAAATATACCAGGGGTATTTAACCGACTTAAGTTATCAATAAACACAACTGACAGAGTCACCGCTGCAGCAGTAGCTGTATCCTAGTTTTTCACCCGGGTTGCAGCGGTGGCTAGCAACCTAGTAAGAGACGATCACGCCCCATAGTAAAAACTAAAGTAACCCATAACTCCTGAAAAAGATTCAGATCAAAACAAGAAGTATACTATTAGAAACACCTTGTCCAAAACCTCTATATAGCAAACTTACCATCCCTTTGCTTGAATAATATAGTAAAGACCGAACTGTATGGTAACCGAAAATTAAAATAAAATGTAATGTTTGACAAAAACTAAATAGTTATATACATGATGGTGCAACACACATATCTTTTAATAAGATAATATAACACAAGTATCTTTTGGAAAGTTGCTTCTCTTGGGTATGATGTCATATTTGTTTATAGTACTGAAATTTTACTTGTCTATGGGTTATGTCATATTTGAGTGATAAAATATATATAAGAAAATCAGAATTTACCTGATTAGGAACAGATTTGAACATTAGCAAGGACGGTAAAAGAATTATATAATACCTACGTGAATATTACTCAAGGGTATTAAGTTGAAACCTTCAGGGAACTTGAACAAAATCAAAAGACCCTATGCATCCAGGTTGTAAAAATGGCGGACATGATACTTCAGAGGGTATATGCAATGGAACATTCCTTGTTGTTCCTGAATTATATTAAATAAAAAAAAAAAACAAGTTTTTCTAAACTGAAAGTAAGGAGCGACGTTAAAACTTAAAACGAACAGAAATTATTCTGTATATGAAAGGGGCTGTTCCCTCCTGAACACCTCGCTCTTTAAGCTAAAGTTTTTTATTGTTTAAAAAAATAGAGTTGTGAGAAAGTCAAACTTTAGCGTAAAGAGCGAGGCGTTGAGGAGGGGACATCCCCTTTCATATACGGAATAATTTCTGTTCGTTTTAAGTTTTAACGTCGCTCCTTACTTTCAGTTAAAAAAAACTTGTTTTTTTTTATTTAATTTTTGAACGTTTTTGAATAAATGCAGGTTTTGATTTTGGCTCACCGTACATGAATAATCAACACCAAATTTGCAAATTCATTTTACTTTTATTTGGTTAAATGGCTTTCTCGAACGTTGTTTAATTTTATTTACGAACGTTTTTATTGGTAATAAATATACGTAACTTACGAATTAACTTACGTAACGAATTTATATATTCATATATTTTAAATACGTATATTACGGGGTTCGCCCCCTAGTCAATACCTCGCTCTTTATGCTAAAGTTCGAATTTTGTTCCAATTCTTTAAAAACGACCCCTTAATCACAAAGGTCGTTAATTAGAATAAATAGCTCCTATGAAAGTACTAAAAAATCTTTGGCTTAAAGACCGAGGTATTGACTAGGGGGCGAACCCAATCATATACGTAATATTTTCTGTTCGTTTTAAGTTTTGATGTTGTTTCAGTTTCTTTGTTTAATTTCTGATCTTTTTTTTTAATAATGCTGGGAAATCCGGCGCCCCCCTTCATACCAATGTCTCCTCTCACGTGAAAACTTCCTCCATGTAAAGATTCTCCCACATAACCCCCGACCCATCCCCCCCCCACTACCAGAAAAAATCCTCCTGAAAACGTCTGTATACTTCCCAATAACCAATACTATATGTTGACATTGGGTAAAGTTCATAACTTTCAGCCCTCCCCCCGGGACTTTGGGGGATTAAGTCATCCTAAAACACATAGTTCTCATATTTTTGACCATGCTGAACAAAATGGCCATCTCAAAATTTTGATCAGGTGACTTTGGGAAAAAATGAGCGTGGGAGGGGGCCTAGGTGCCCTCCATTTTTTTGCTCACTTAGAAAGAGCACTAGAACTTTTAATTTCCGTTCCAATGAGCCTTCCCACGATATTCTAGGACAACTGGGTCGATGCGATCACCCCTGGAAAAAGAGAAACAAAAAACAAATAAACACGCATCCGTGATCTTTCTTCTGGCAAAAAATACAAATTCCACATTTTTGTAGATAAGAGCTTGAAACCTCTACAGTAGGGTTCTCTGATACGCTGAATCTAATAGTGTGATTGTCATTAAGGTTCTATAACTTTTAGGGGGTCTTTCTCCCTTTTTTCGAAAATCAGCCAAATTTTCTCAGGCGCGTAACTTTTGATGGGTAGGATTAAACATGATGAAATATATTCATATATATATATATATATATATATATATATATATATATATATATATATATATATATATATATTATATATATATATATATATACATATATATATATATATATATATATATATATAATATATATATATATATATATATATATATATATATATATATATATATATATTTGAAATCAGCATTAAAATCTGATTCTTTTAATGTATCTATTGGTATAAGAATCCCGGTTTTAAGAGTTTCGGTTACTATTGAGCCGGGTCGCTCCTTACTTGGTAAGTTCGTTACCACGAACTGTTTGATAACAACGTAATTAATGCAAAAATAATGATGGAACTTAGTATTTCAGCTTTTGATAAAAAAGGGAGTAAGTAAAGTTGAAAAAAAATGTCTGAGGTAATGATAATTAGAAATGAAGCATAACGAAATCTGTCGCAGAAAACCTACGATCTCCTGAAACACATTCATTACTACAGAGCAAGGCTGTATCCAGGGGGGGGGGGGGTTACCCGGTTTGAACCCCCCCCCCCCCGAAATTTTTGACCGACTCTAAAATAAGTCGAAAATTAGTAAAACCTAGGTAAAATCAGTAAAATTAGTCGAAAACTGAGTCAAAAATTAGTAAACCCCCCCCCCAAAAAAAGTCAAAAATTAGTAAACCCCCCCCCCCCCTGAACGAAAATCCTGGATACGGCCTTGCTACAGAGCGACTCCAACTTCAATCATCCTTCTCCGGAGAGTCCAATAGCCACTATACTGTAGTAACTATTTATAGAGGAATATTTTAAGGTTTGATGAAATTATATATCTTGACATTGCCCACCAAATAAAAGAGTACAGTAAGCCAAAATAAAAGCTGCATTAACTCAAAAACGTTCAGAAATTAAATAAAAAATATTTTTTTTTTAACTGAAAGTTAGGAGTGACATTAAAATTTAAAACAAACAGAAATTATTTCGTATATGAAAGGGGCTGCCCCTCCTCAAACCCTCAGTCTTTACGCTAAAATTTGACTCTGTCTCACAACTTTGTTTTTTAAAACAATAAAAAACTTTAGCGTGAAGAGCGAGGGGTTGAGGAGGGGGCAGCCCCTTTCATATACGGAATAATTACTGCTCGTTTTAAGTTTTAATGTCGCTCCTTACTTTCAGTTAAAAAAAAACTTGTTTTATTTAATCCGGGTTGCAGCGGTAGCTAGCAACCTAGTAAGAGACGATCACGTCCAATGTTAAGAAATATAAAAAGCCATAACTCCTAAAAAGGAGTCAGATCAAAACAAAAAGTACACCATTACAACCGCCTTGTTTAAAACCCTTATATAGGAAACTTTCTTTCCCTTGGCTTGAACAGCAAGGGAAATATTTTGGCTTGAAAATCAAAAAAAGTGGCAGCTACTACAACATTCTGCCTAAACGGGATATTTTTTTTCTTTTTTTCTTTTCCACAGATAGCTTGGCACTGGAACATCTTAGAGAGTTGTTCAATGGCTCATTTTAAAGGAAATTAATTGGGTTAAAAATCTTTTGTAACTAAAATAAATTATTTCTAAAAGAGAATAAATTTTACCACTAAAAACTGCATCTTTTGTGTCTTTTCATACTGCAGTCTTTTCAAAGATATTCGAATTTTGTACATAAATCATAATCGTATACCAGCGGTAAGATTTGAACCTACGCCTCCGAAGAGACTGGTGGCTAACACCAGCGCCTTGTACCATTCGGCCACGCTGCCTCTCATAACTATATATGTGAATCTGGGTTGCAGCAGAAGCAAGTAACCTAGTAAGAGACGATCAGTCCAATGCTAAGAAATATAAAAACCCAGAACTCCTAAAAATAGAGTCAGATCAAAACAAAAGTACATCATTAGAACCACCTTGTCTGAAACCCTACTAGATAAATAATAAATGTCGCCATAGTTTTATTAGAGCTATGACGAGAATAGAAATACACGACATTATTTTGTTATTTCTGAAGACGTCATGAAATAATATCATTACGCCATGACGTCATGAAATAAAATCCTTACGCCATGACGTCATAATTAATATATAATCCGGTTGCAGCGGTAGCTAGCAACCTAGTAAGAGACGATCACGTCCAATGTTAAGAAATATAAAAACCCATAGCTCCTAAAGCAGGAGTCAGATCAAAACAAAAGTACACTATTAGAACCGCCTTGTCCGAAACCCCTGTATAGGAAACTTTCTGTCCCTTGGCTTGAACAGCAAGGGAAATATATTGGCTTGAAAATCGAGAAAATTGACTTTAACCACGTTATTCTCCCCAAACGAGATATTTTTTTCTTTTTTTTTTTCTTTTTTGTATCCAGAGATAGCTTGGCACTGGAACATCGTAGAGGGTTGTTCAATAGCTCATTTTAAAGGAAATTAATTGGGTTAAAAATCTATAGTAACTAAAATAAATTATTTCTAAAAGAGAATAAATTTTTCCAATAAAAACTGTATTTTTAATGCAGTGACGTCATAATTACTATATAAGAAACGTCAAAACTGTAAATGGTCTCATTCATGAATACATAATGGTTAGATCAAAGCAAGCTACACACAAGTTAAAAAATCAGTACTAAAAAATCAAGAAAAGTGGCAGCTACTACAACATTCTGCCTAAACTGGGTATTTTTTTCTCTTTTCTTTGTTTCCAATATATAATAAAGATCAAACTCTTCCCTATACTAACTTGCATACGCAACTTTACTATAGTTAAGATTACAGTATTTATATTTTTTTTATTACATTAAAAGACGATCACTGAAGTAACAAACCATTCCATACATTGGACTTAGTTAGCTACTTGATTGTTTGAGTTTCGTCTCTTACTATTTAAAAGAAGAAAAAGCCTACGGCTTTTTCCTGTTTGTATTTATAGTTAAAAAACGAACTCAAGTCCAAAGAAACTGAACACTGTGGTTCATTAATATTATCTTCATTATTTTAGCTAGAATGTATAATAAAGAACGACCTCTTGCCTATACTAAATTTTATACGCCACTTAATTATAGTATAGGTTAGTAATTCAACAGATAGCATGGCACTGGAACATCGTAGAGAGTTGTTCAATGGCTCATTTTAAATTACAGTAAAGAACGATCTCTCGTTCATAGTAACTGATGTATGGTGGTTCCAGAGGTAGTTACTTGAGGTTCGTCTCTTACTATTTCAAAGAAGAAAAAGCCGTAGGCTTTTTCCTGTTTGTAGTGATATAGCATAAAATTAAATACAGGACCGATATAGTTCTTCATAATTATAATAAACAACGACCTCTTGCCTATACTAAATTTTAAAGGCCACTTAACTATAGTATAGGCTAGTACAGTTATTATATTTAAGGTCAATATATTAAAATTTTCCACAAAAAGATGGTCATTGGAATAAAAACCAAATACATACATTTGATTTAGTTAGCTACTTGATTGTTTGAGGCTAGTCTCTTACTATTTCAAAGAAGAAAAAGCCGTAGGCTTTTTCCTGTTTGTAATCAATTAGAAAGAGTTCTACCTTTAATCCGGGTTGCAGCAGTAGCTAGCAACCTAGTATAATAAAGATCGAACTCTTCCCTATACTAACTTGCATACGCAACTTCACTATAGTTAAGATTACAGTATTTATATTATACATCATTATAGATTATAAAAGGTTCAAATGTTTGAAGATTATAGAGTTAAAAATTTTCCCACACCGGGAATCGAACCCGAGCCTGTTAAGTGAAAGTTAACTATCCTAGCCACTAGACCATTTGGAGCCATAAAGAAGTATGATTTAAGAGCCATCCGGGTTGCAGCGGTAGCTAGCAACCTAGTAAGAGACGATCACGTCCAATGTTAAGAAATATAAAAACCCATAGTTCCTAAAAAAGGAGTCAGATCAAAACAAAAAGTACACCATTAGAACCGCCTTGTCCGAAACCTCTATAAAGGAAACTTACCGCCCTTTGGCTTGAACAGCAAGGGAAATATATTGGCTTGAAAATCAAGCAAATTGACTTTTACCACGTTATTCTCCCCAAACGGGATATTTTTTTCTTTTTTTTTTTCTTTCTTTTCCAGAGATAGCTTGGCACTGGAACATCGTAGAGGGTTGTTCAATAGCTCATTTTAAAGGAAATTAATTGGGTTAAAAACCTTTTGTAACTAAAATAAATTATTTCTAAAAGAGAATAAATTTTTCCAATAAAAACTGTATTTTTGATGCAGTGACGTCATAATTACTTATAATAAAGAACGAACTCTTGCCTATACTAAATTGCATACTCAACTTAATTATTCTTAATGATATAGTAATGATATGGTTTTATTGATAACTGAATTACAAATTAAAAGAAAATTATAGTAAAGAACGAACTCTTGCCCTTAGCTACCTATGTCTTGTCAAATTATCCGGGTTGCAGCGGTAGCTAGCAACCTAGTAAGAGACGATCACGTCCAATGTTAAGAAATATAAAAACCCATAGCTCCTAAAAAAGGAGTCAGATCAAAACAAAAAGTACACCATTAGAACCGCCTTGTCCGAAACCCCTGTATAGTAAAGTTTCTGTCCCTTGGCTTGAACATCAAGGGAAATATATGCTTGAAAATCAAGAAAAGTGGCAGCTACTACAACATTCTGCCTAAACGGGATATTTCTTTTCTCTTTTTTTTCTTTTGTATCCAGAGATAGCTCGGCACTAGAACATCGTAGATAGTTGTTCAATGGCTCATTTTAAAGGAAATTAATTGGGTTAAAAACCTATAGTAACTAAAATAATTTATTTCTAAAAGAGAATAAATTTTTCCACCAAGAACTGCATTTTTGAGGTCTTTTCACACTGCAGTCTTTCAAACATAATCGTATACCAGCGGTAAGATTTGAATTTAACTCCTAAAACTGTTTAATGTGTATTTCTATAAAAAAAAATCAGTTTTTTATTTTAGTTTTCAGTTCAGGATCGCTAAAGTTATTATGTAAACTGCAAAAATATTTATGGTGTCAGATAAATTAGTTTTTTTTTGCTAGGTTAAGTTTCATTCTTTTCCTCAGATATCGGGGCACTGGAACATCGTTGGTGAATTAAAACTAGAGTAATTCTTAAAAATATTATATAAAATAATTTTATTTCGTAGATCGCTAAAGCTATTGTGTAAACTGCAAAAATAATTATGGTGGTTAAGCAATAATTTAAATTTTTTAATAAAAATTAGAAAAATGCCTGAACATTTTAAAATTAGTTTGGTTTTTTATTGCATAAAGGATCGGTATAATTCATTATAAATTGGGACTGTGTAAATTTTATCGGATCCCAGTATAATATTAGCACAACAACAAGATTCATCTTTCGAAATGAATCTAAAGGCCATGAGGAGAAACATAAAAAAATTCACTAGCAGGCTATAGCTCAGCGGAGATTTTAGCAAGAGAAGCTACATGCAACGATGAAAATGACCCATCAACTGAAATGAAGGCTGAACTGGCCCGACTTACTCATGATTATATTAAAATGCTTGAAATCATGAAAGTGATCAGAAAAAGATTGGATGATTTGAACCATCCGCGGCATGTTCACAAAGCGGTAAAATTGCTCGATTATTTGTGTCGGCATGGTGGCAAAGGAGTTATTGAAATAACCAATGACTGGCATTACAAAATATCTAGTCTGGTTAAGTACAAGTTTGTATCCTGTTTGTATCCGGGTTTTACACAAAGGATCGATCATCGTTATATTAAAGAACTATTACGTTCACTATAATTACATAAAGGATCAATATAGTTCATCATAAATGGTATTAGTCAATTGAAGTAAAGAACGAATAGTAAAGCCTATAATAACTTAATATTTATAGGAGACTAAAAGTTTTTGATAAAACCTTACTTTCCTAAAAAACCTGCATCATCCGTTTATAATTAACAGAAAAAGTTTCCTCGGGTGAGGTTTGAACTGGAGACTTTAGGATCAGGAGACTTGCCCTCTATTGACTGAGCCATCTATGTCTGTATATGATGAGAGAATATACATTTTGAGACAACATCGAAAAAGAGTTATCTGTGTTGCAGCGGGAGCTAGCAACCTAGTATGAGACGATTACGTATAATGTTAAGAAATATAATAACCCATAACTCCAAAAAAAGAGTCAGATCAATTTATAATAAAGAACGAACTCTTGCCTATACTAATACATAAAGGATCGAAATAGTTCATTATAAATAGGAAGTATGTAAGTTTGATCGGGAATTGCTGACATATAATAAGGTTTTGAAATTATCTTTAATTTATCTTTAAATTTATTTACAATGACATGGATTTGGCTTTTTTTTAGCCCTCCTAATAAAAAGGCTTTTGATGGAATCGAACCCCCGCCCCTTTCGCTTTAAACCACTCTTCTCTAGCCAATTGGGCTAACAAACCTTGAAAATAGAAATGAATGCTACGATTTATCATGAATAATAACTACAATTTGGATTTTTGCTATTCTTTGCAGTTCTTCAATTTACACAAATTAGAATATTTAAAGATAAAAACATAAAAATGAGATTGGGAAAAAACTATAGTAAACATTATATTAAAAGATGATCATTAGAAGAACGAAACGTTGCATATATCGGACTGATTTAGATGCCTGATTCTTTGAGGCTTGTCTCTTACTATTCCAAAGAAGTTGGAGAAAAGGTCAAGACAGATAGTCTGTGTTAGAGGCAAAGCGAACATAAACCTTTGTCAGAATTGTATAAAAATGATGTCATGTCACGTGTTGATAGATATTTCAGATGTAGAACATCATTACACACATAATTACTCATCTATTAACAGAAAAAAAAGAGAAAACACTCACCAATTTTCGAAAATAGGAGAAAACACCCCCTAAAAGTCATAGAATTTTCATGAAAATTACATCATCAGTATCAGCGTATCAGAAAATCATATTGTAGAGGTTTCAAGCTCCTATCTGCGAAAACGTGGAATTTGGTAGTTTTTGCCAAAAGAAAGATCACGGATGCGTGTTTATTTGTTTTCCGGGTTGCAGCGTTAGCTAGCAACCTAGTAAGAGACGATCACGTCCAACCGTAAGAAAAATAAAAACCCATAGTTCCTAAAAAAGGAGTCAGATCAAAACAAAAAGTACACCATTAGAACCGCCTTGTCCGAAACCCTTGTATAGGAAACTTTCTGTCCCTTGGCTTGAACAGAAAGGGAAATATTTTGGCTTGGAAATCAAGAAAAGTGGCAGCTACTACAACATTCTACCTAAACGGGATATTTTTTTTTCTTTTTCCGGGTTGCAGCAGTAGCTAGCAGCCTAGTAAGATCCGGTTTGCAGCGGTAGCTAGCAACCTAGTAAGAGACGATCACGTCCAATGTAAATTACATAAAGGATCGATCCCTGGATATAGCTGATACCTAGTAAAGGACAATCGACCGCACACAGTAACTAAAATTAAGATAATACCAGCATCTTTTTAAAAGTTTATATCCGGGTTGCATCAGTAGCTAGCAACCTAGTAAGAGATATCCGGGTTGCAGCGGTAGCTAGCAACCTAGTAAGAGACGATCACATCCAATGTTAAGAAATATAAAACCCCCTAACTCCTAAAAAAAGAGTCAAATCAAATATAATAAAGAACGAACTCTTGCCCATACTAACATGTATAGGCCACTCAACTAACCTTAATAATTAAGAATGAGTTCTAGCTCATAGTAAAATAAATCATCATATGCTTTATTTGGGTCAATTCTAGAGCCATATTTGGTTCTGTTAGAGTAACAATTAGCAAATACTCCATATCAGAGCAATAGTCTGTCTCCATTAGGTTCATAATACGAAACAAATATACAAATAAGATACACAGATAAAAATCTGAATATGTTACTGACGTCTGATGATAACCAATCAATCAGAGCCATGTTTGACCTTCATAAAAAGAAATATCTACCACTATTAGAATATAATAATCGCAAAAATAACCTTGGAGCTTGAAAATGAATCGATACGTGACAAAAAATATTTACCTTGCATTATTTTTTTTAAAATCAATTTAACGCCGAGAGAGGTAAACTCTATTGAAGTAACGGTTTTGTCTTTTAGTTTAAAGTAAAGAACGATCTCTCACCAATAGTAACTGATGTATGGTGGTTCCAGGGGTTCTAATAAGAAGGTGTGGAAAAAGGGAAGCCTGCGATTTACGGTACGGAAGTCAGTCCTTAAAGTAGCAGCTGCTTCTGTGAAGAAAATTGAGTACCTCTAACAAGAAAAAAAGATTGATTTAATAGTTAGGTTGGGTTTGGCTAGGTCAGTAAAACAAAAAAAAAGAAAAAAAACTAATAAAACCAAATTCGATTCAATAGTTAACAAAACAAAATAACAAAAGAAACTAGTAAAACTAAATTTGATTGAATAGTTAGGTTAGGTTAAGCTAGATTAGGAAAAAAAAATTATTAAATAGTTACGTTAGTTAGGTTAAGTTAGGTTGATTAAGTTAGTTGGGTTTATTTAATAGTTAGGTTGGGTTAGACTTGGTTAGGAAAACAAAAGAAAAGAAAAAAACTAATAAAACTAAATTTGATGAAACAGTTAGGCTAGTTAGGTTAAGTTATGTTGAAAAACAAAATTGTATTAAAGTTATTTTCGATAATTGCAAAAGGTTTCTAAATACACCAATCATAGGAAGCGCTTAAGCGCTGCCTAAGTAAAGATTGATGTGGGCACAATTATGTTGATTTTTTGTTCTCCATACCCAGGCACTTCGTATCGAAGGAGTTGTCGTAGAAACTTCGAAAAGTGCTCTTTCGAATGGAAATTGGAGTGGCTAGTGCCCTTTTTAATAGTCGAAAGTGAGTGGAGGGCAACTAGCCCCCCCCCCCCCAACGCCCATCATTCTCTCAAACACATCCAATCAAAAAATTGAGATAGCCATTTTGTTCAGTGTAGTTGATTTTTTACAGTTAAGAACGATCTCTGGCCCATAGTAACTGATATATGGTGGTTGCAGGGGTAGCTGCAAGCTATCCGGCTTGCAGCGATACCCAGGTTTCAGCGGTAGCTGCAACCAAAGTTCTCTTGGCTTGAACAACAAAGAAAATATGTCGGCTTCTTATTAATTAAAAATCTTCCCTGGTAATTATAAAAGCTGGACCTGTCCGGGACTTTAATCTGGGACCTCTTGCACCCAAAGTTTACATTAAATTATCCGGGTTGCAGCGGTACTTAGCAACCTAGTAAGAGACGATCACGTCCAATGTTAAGAAATATAAAAACCCATAGTTCCTAAAAAAGGAGTCAGATCAAAACAAAAAGTACACCATTAGAACCGCCTTGTCCGAAACCCCTGTATAGGAAGCTTTCTGTCATTTGGCTTGAACAGCAAGGGAAATATATTGGCTTGAAAATCAAGAAAAGTGGCAGCTACTACAACATTCTGCCTAAACGGGATATTTTTTTCTTTCTTTCTTGTTATCCAGAGATAGCTTTGCACTGGAACATCGTAGAAAGTTTTTCAATGGCTAATTTTTGCCGTTTTGACAATCTAGATGCGCATAGTGTCTTTTGATTTAGTTCAAATTTCCCTGTAGGTTTTAACTTAACACCCTTAGCCGCTCCGTAATATTGCAAATCGGCTAATTGTAGTACCATCACTTTTACCTAAGATGCTAAGATGCTCATTTGCTTCGACATCTCGCTCGACATTCCCTGAAGGTTTCAATTTAATAACCTTAGACGTATTGCATATTTGCCATTTTGACAATCTAGATGCGCATAGTGTCTTTTGATTTAGTTCAAATTTCCCTGTAGGTTTTAACTTAACACCCTTAGCCGCTCCGTAATATTGCAAATCGGTTAATTGTAGTACCATCACTTTTACCTAAGATGCTAAGATGCTCATTTGCTTCGACATCTCGCTCGACATTTCCTGAAGATTTCAATTTAATAACCTTAGACGTATTGCATATTTGCCATTTTGACAATCTAGATGCGCATAGTGTCTTTTGATTTAGTTCAAATTTCCCTGTAGGTTTTAACTTAACACCCTTAGCCGCTCCAATTGCAAATCGGCTAATTGTAGTACCATCACTTTTACCTAAGATGCTAAGATGCTCATTTGCTTTGACATCTCGCTCGACATTCCCTGAAGGTTTCAATTTAATAACCTTAGACGTATTGCATATTTGCCGTTTTGACAATCTAGATGCGCATAGTGTCTTTTGATTTAGTTCAAATTTCCCTGTAGGTTTTAACTTAACACCCTTAGCCGCTCCTGAATATTGCAAATCGGCTAATTTTAGTACCATCACTTTTACCTAAGATGCTCTTTAAGATAATGTTGGCCGATTTTGCTGTATCTTGGTTTGTATGTACTGCTGGTTTTTTCTGAAACAGTTCTAATGAACTTAACGGAAGATGAGTATAAAAGTGATCCATTTCCAAGGATTATTGGGCAACATTGGTTTCCCCATGATTCATGCGTCAAAAATTTCTACAGAAGCTATTAGTTTGGGGTATTTTTCAGGTCCGTTGTTCGGGAAACTTTTTACATAAAAAAAGCCATCGCGTACTTTAATTCTGCAAAAGCTTATGGTTTTCCACATGGTTTTTTAACACTACCATTTTTAGCTACAAATACGCGAAAATCAGGCTTCAGAAGAAATTATAGGATACTGATTACTGTGAATCATTAGGTGAGATTTGTGACTATCTCAGTACTCACACTTACCCCTATTTCCTTTATTTTCATGTTTGAATTGATAAGGCTATAACTAAGGTTTGGACTAAGGTTTGGACTAAGGTTTATAACTAAGGTTTTGAGAGGGGGGCAACTAACCCCCCACTCACGCCCATCTTTTCCCCAAACACATCCAATCAAAATTTTGAGATAGTCATTTTATTCAACGTCGTTTTGAGTTTTATAAATTAGGTCTCTGAGGATGACAACCCCCTCACGACCCTCAGGGCAAGGGTTGTAAGTTATGCCCCCAACAGCGTTATTATAATGATGAAGTTTATAGACATACCAAAATTGAGACAGCCAAACAAAAGAGCAAGGAACGGTATAATAATGATAAAGATTACCGAAACAAACATAAGAAAAAAATTGCTACCAGAATAATGGGTGACAAAATCTATAATGAAAAAATTAAATTCTCTGCGAGGTTGTACCGAAGAACGCATAAGGACAAAGGGAAAAATTACATTCAGAAATACAAGAAGATGGCAAAAATGCAGGCTGATCTTCGTAAATTTTGAAACTTTTTTAGTATGTTTAACCAGGATCACGAAAAGTATTCAAAATTACAGATTAAAATTCTCTTTGAAAGAGCGGATGCTGTTGAAAAGTCGGCTAGAAATGCTCTGCATAAAACTTCATAGTAATGTCCAAAAGAAATGTTGTCAGTTTAATGAAAAGCTTCCAAGGTATGGATTGGCAACTGCGGAACAGTTTATAGATGCACTGGAAAATATTCGACAACACAGTGAATATAAGGAGGCGTACTTCTTAGAAAATTCGTATATTAATTTGGTTATAATAAAGAACGACCTCTTGCCACTACTAATTTTTATACGCCACTTAATTATAGTATAGGTTAGTAATTCCACAGATAATACATTAAAGAACAAACTGTAGTCCATAGTAACTGAAGTATTATAGCACTTCACATAAGCATTCCAAAATCCGGGTTGCAGCGGTAGCTAGCAACCTAGTAAGAGACGATCACGCCCCTAGTAAAAACTAAAGTAACCCATAACTCCTGAAAAAAAAATTCAGATCAAAACAAGAAGTACACTATTAGAACCGTTTTGTCCAAAACTTATATATAGTTATAATAAAGAACGAGCTCTAGCCTATACTAATAACTAACTGTATAGTAATCCAAGTTGCAGCGGTAGCTAGCAACCAAGTAAGAGACGATCACGTCCTATAGTAAAAAACAAAATAGCCATAGCCCCTAAAACTAGAGATAGATCAAAAAAAGAATTACACTATTAGAACCACCTTGTCTAATACCCCTATATTGGAAACTAACTGACCCTTGGCTTGAATAATAAAGAAAATATATTGGTTTGAAAATCAAGATAAGTGTCTGAAACCACGATATTCCACATCGACAGCAGGTTTGTTTTTCGTGGTATTTTTTTCCTCAGCTAGCTCGGCACTGGGAAATCATAAGAGCTGTTTAGTGGCTTATTTGAAAGGAAATTGATGTATTTAATCACAACTGTTGGAACGAACTGTTACCCATAGTAACTGAAGTAATATAAGGCATCATTAAATAGATGATTATTTTAATTATATTCCTTGACAAATCATCATAAGTAAAAATTTTCCATACCGGGAATTGAACTCAAGCCATCTGGGTGAAAGCCAACAATCCTAACCACTAGACCATGTAGAATAATTGAATGGTTTCACACGTAAGAAAGAGGAAAATTAAGAATAAGAAAAGATATCAAAGTCGAGCTATACAGCTTGCTGGCAAAAGCAAAGAGAAGTATGAGAAAAACAAGGATGTTCTCAGACTGATTGCCTAAAACCGATATAAGCAGGATGAGAAAGCAGCAGCTCTAAAAAAACGTCGTGTTTTAATCAAACAGTTCTTGGTAACGAACTGTATAGTAAGAGCGACTCGTCTCAAAAGTAACCGAAACTCTACAAAACGGAATTTTAATATTGATAGATACATACATCAAAATAATTGTATTTTTATTCTCATTTTAATTTATGCTAGGATTAATCTTTATTGGTCCTTAGGTCATTTTCCCGTAATAAATTGTCACCAAGCTCTAAGGTAAGGTTAAATATGTACCTTGCCTTAATCAAACCCACAAAATACAACAGCTAAGTGAACCATATTAATTTGTTAATGTTAAATATTAAAAATTACACTGTTGAGCTCAATCAACAGGAGACTTGCTTAAAGGAAAAATGAAAGCTAAAACCTCAAAGATAAGAAACCAGTGTGACATAAATCAAATAATGTCATTTGGGGTCGCATCCGTATTAATTTTCGTAAGAAATAAAGTAACTAGCAATTTTTATTTTTACTAAGGGCTTTGGTTCGTCCTTTATTAGGTTGCAGCCACCCCTTCAACCATGATTGTTGTAACCTTTGATTATGACGTCACCCATCATTTTGTTTGCAAAATCATGACGTGTTTGATAATATCTTATTGACTAACAGTTGCCGTAGCGTAATGGTAACGAGACACTTCCTAACACATAATGGATTTGGTTTCAAGCCTGTCTACGGTAACATTAAAACGAACTTGCTACAGAAGATCGGTAATTTATCCTCGGATAAATTAGCTACAACCAGATGAATTAACAATTCTTTATCTTCCTGAAATGTGATACTGAACTTGTATCCACAAACTTTCACCTTTACAAACAAGTCTTTCTTAAGCAGCTTTGAGAATGGAAGTAATGTAATATCAAAAATTTGTACTTTTAATGCTATCACTTCAGACTGTAACATTATGTTAAAAGTCAACCACATGTTAAAACATCAAAAACCCAAATAATTTTATAAGCAAATTTTAAAATGTTCAGGTATTTTCTTAGTTTTAATAAATTTATTAGAATTATTGCTCAGACACCAGAAATTTTTTTGCAGTTTGTATAATAACTTTAGCGAACAATGAAATAAATTATTTTATGGAAAATTTTCTAATAAAAGGTCCTGTCACGTCATACAAAATGCAGTGTGGTTCTGGAAAAAGATAAAAATTAACCATGTTCATTAAGCGAGTTGGTTTGTATCAGCGAGACACTGAATTACTAAGGACTGAGCCAGTTTACAAACACTAAGTAAATATAAATCCGATGGAAGAAAAGATCCGTGATCTATCTTCTGGCAAAAAATACAAAATTCCATATTTTTTTTTAGATAGGAGTTTAAAACCTCTACAGTAAGGTGTCTGATTCGCTGAATCTGATGGTGTGATTTACATTAAGATTTTATTACTTTTAGGGGGCGTTTTTCCCTTTTTTTGAAAATACGGCAAATTTTCTCAGGCTCGAAACTTTTGATGGATATGAGTAATATTGATGAAACTTATATTTGAAAATCAGCATACAAATCAAAATTCTTTTGATGTATCTATTGATGTTAAAACTTCGTTTTTTAGAGTTTCGGTTACTTTTGGGACCACGAACTTTTTGATGAAAAAATTGTCGTTTCCTTCCTTGTTGTCTTATTTTTTTTCTGTCGACACCATAGTCACCTTAGACGATGAATTAGATATCATATTTGGAAACGTCGACATTTTTGTTGACCAAGCTAGAATTAAACAAACCTTAGTTATAGCCTTATCAATTCAAACATGAAAATAAAGGAAATAGGGGTAAGTGTGAGTACTGAGATAGTCACAAATCTCACCTAATGATTCACAGTAATCAGTATCCTATAATTTCTTCTGAAGCCTGATTTTCGCGTATTTGTAGCTAAAAATGGTAGTGTTAAAAAACCATGTGGAAAACCATAAGCTTTTGCAGAATTAAAGTACGCGATGGCTTTTTTTATGTAAAAAGTTTCCCGAACAACGGACCTGAAAAATACCCCAAACTAATAGCTTCTGTAGAAATTTTTGACGCATGAATCATGGGAAAACCAATGTTGCCCAATAATCCTTCGAAATGGATCACTTTTATACTCATCTTCCGTTAAGTTCATTAGAACTGTTTCAGAAAAAACCAGCAGTACATACAAACCAAGATACAGCAAAATCGGCCAACATTATCTTAAAGAGCATCTTAGGTAAAAGTGATGGTACTAAAATTAGCCGATTTGCAATATTCAGGAGCGGCTAAGGGTGTTAAGTTAAAACCTACAGGGAAATTTGAACTAAATCAAAAGACACTATGCGCATCTAGATTGTCAAAACGGCAAATATGCAATACGTCTAAGGTTATTAAATTGAAACCTTCAGGGAATGTCGAGCGAGATGTCAAAGCAAATGAGCATCTTAGCATCTTAGGTAAAAGTGATGGTACTACAATTAGCCGATTTGCAATTGGAGCGGCTAAGGGTGTTAAGTTAAAACCTACAGGGAAATTTGAACTAAATCAAAAGACACTATGCGCATCTAGATTGTCAAAATGGCAAATATGCAATACGTCTAAGGTTATTAAATTGAAACCTTCAGGGAATGTCGAGCGAGATGTCGAAGCAAATGAGCATCTTAGCATCTTAGGTAAAAGTGATGGTACTACAATTAGCCGATTTGCAATATTACGGAGCGGCTAAGGGTGTTAAGTAAAAACCTACAGGGAAATTTGAACTAAATCAAAAGACACTATGCGCATCTAGATTGTCAAAATGGCAAATATGCAATACGTCTAAAGTTATTAAATTGAAACCTTCAGGGAATGTCGAGCGAGATGTCGAAGCAAATGAGCATCTTAGCATCTTAGGTAAAAGTGATGGTACTACAATTAGCCGATTTGCAATATTACGGAGCGGCTAAGGGTGTTAAGTTAAAACCTACAGGGAAATTTGAACTAAATCAAAAGACACTATGCGCATCTAGATTGTCAAAATGGCAAATATGCAATACGTCTAAGGTTATTAAATTGAAACCTTCAGGGAATGTCGAGCGAGATGTCGAAGCAAATGAGCATCTTAGCATCTTAGGTAAAAGTGATGGTACTACAATTAGCCGATTTGCAATATTACGGAGCGGCTAAGGGTGTTAAGTTAAAACCTACAGGGAAATTTGAACTAAATCAAAAGACACTATGCGCATCTAGATTGTCAAAATGGCAAATATGCAATACGTCTAAGGTTATTAAATTGAAACCTTCAGGGATTGTCGAGCGAGATGTCGAAGAAAATCATGTTTATGCAAGTTGGGGCAAGGGTGCATCTACAGTATATCAGGAAAGGCTAGAGGTATTAAGATGGTATTTTCTGGGAATGTTGAGAGAGATTGTTAGTAATGATGGTGGATTCAGTGAAGATGTGAGATTGCTAATCAAATAAAAGAATATCATATAATACGTATTATGAATATTAATTAAGGGGAGTGAGTTGAAACCTTCAGGGAACTTCGAACTATATAGTATTAGTCAAGGATATAGCTTTTGCATCAGAAGAAATTTTTAATTCAGTAAATAACGTTTAACCTTTCGTATAAGTTTCTAAGCATTTAGCAAGTTCTCCAGGTGTCAGGCTTTTGAACTAAATCAAATTTTAATTCAGTAAATAACGTTTAACCTTTCGTATAAGTTTCTAAGCATTTAGCAGTTCTCCAAGGTGTCAGGCTTTGGAGGAAAACTTCTAAAGCATAAAAAAACTTATTTAGAATTAACCGACAGAAATTACGGTGAATAACGAGAATATTACTTCATCTACAGTATCGCCTATCTCTGCTTATTATAATAGTTGATGGCTAGAAATTTGTTTAGACAACATAATGTACATAGGCATTAGGATTGGAATATAGAATAAAAATAATATATTTTTACAAATCTCACATAAGCTAAAAGTAAAGCTTCGTTTTCTGGACATGTTTAGACTCGTCAAGCTGTATGGAGATTTTTTTTGTAAGCAGTAAAAGGCGAAGGCAAATATAAAAAAGTAAAGTGTCATTTCACGGTAACAGAAAATAGTTTTATAATATCATATATGAGGGAAAACTATAATATTTATTGAGTGTGAATAGTTTACCACTTAGGGCAAGAATGAAGTATTTAGACAGAAGGCAAAGGCCAGACGGTCCTTACTTTTGTGCAATGTGGAAGTATGAATGACAGTGTGGGTCATGTGATGTATGAGTGTGAAGAATTGAGCGAGTTCCGAAATGAAGTGTATGGAGAGTGCAGGTTTGATGAGAGATGGCCGGTGAATGTAATGAGTGATAAATGTTTTGCAAGTGTTAGAAAATTTAGGACGATTTCTCAGGCTGGCAATGGAACATAGAAGTCGATTTTTTTAATCAGTATTTTTCTTTGTTTTGTACCCAAGCTCTTGTTTGTAGTGATTTTTGTTCGTTCCAAGCTTGATTTGCATATTTAATTTAAGTTTCACTCGTTTTAAGATTTGTTTATTCATTTATGTTAGTATCTATTGTATGTTTGATTGCATTGATTGTATAAACAATCAATAATTAACATCAATGATTTCACTCGTTTTAAGATTTATTTACTCCATTTATGTTAGTACCTATTGTATATTTGTTTGCTATGATTGTTTATTTAAAGTGATCTCTGGCAACTTTAGTCTCTTAAAAAGAGTACTAGAAAATCCAATTTACAATCGAATGAGCCCCCTCCATAGTTTATACTACCATCCCTTCCATAAAAACCTCATATGCCCCCGGGGCATAATTTACAACACTTGCCCCCAGGTTCTGGTGGGCTGTGTTATCCCTGGAGTCTTTGTTATATGATCTTTGGTCTATTTTGAACAAAATAGTTATATAAAAAAAATCGATCGGATGCATTTGGGGAGAAGAGGGTTGGCGGGGGGGGGGGCTAGTTGCCATCGGATCACATTTGAATCTTAAAAAGGAAATTGAAACTTTCAATTTCTAATCATTGGAGTCCCCTCCGAGATTTTTAGGACCACTTCTTCCAAAAAAACTTTATATGCCCCCAGGGCATAAGTTAAGACCCTTCCCCCGGGCTCGAGGGGGGGGGAGGAGGTGTATGTTGACTCTCATGTTTTTGTTATTTGATCGTTGTACTATTTCAAACAAACTGGCAATCTAAAAATTTTGAATCAGATGCATCTTGGAAAAGAGGGTGTGTGTGTGGGGGAGGGGGTAGATGTCCTTCGATCCCTTTTGACTAAAAAAAAAAGGTAACTAGAACTTTAAATTTCCAATCAAATGAGCCCTTTATGTAGTTTATACGAGCATTCCTTCTACAAGAACCATATATCCCCCCAGGGCATAACTTACAACGCCTGCCTCTGGGCCTTGGGGCGTTGTGTCGACCCAGAAGTTTTCGTTATATGATCTTTGAACTGTTTTTAACAAAATGGCTATCTCAAGATTTTTTATAAGATGTATTTGGGGTAAAATGGGCGTGTTGAGAGGGACGAGTTGCCCTCCGATCTCTTTTGACTCTAAAAAGTGAACTAGAACTTTCAATTTTCAATCAAATGAGCCGTCTCTGAAGCTTATACGAGCATCCCTTCTATAAGAACCATATATACCCCCAGGACATAACTTACAACGCCTGCCCCCGGGCCCTGGGGGGTTGTGTCGACCCCGGAGTTTTCGTTGTATGATCTTTAAACTGTTTTTAACAAAAGGGCTATCTCAAAATTTTTATCGGCTGTATTTGGGGAAAAGATGGCGTGGGGGGGGTCTAGTTGCCCTCCGATCTCTTTTGACTCTTAAAACGTGAACTATAACTTTCAATTTCCAATCAAATGAGCCCTCTCTGAAGTTTACAACGCCATAATTTACAACGCCTGCCCCCGCGCCCTGGGGGGTTATATAAATAAATCTCAAAACCGGTAAAGCTTAAGTTGAACATACAAATCAAGATTAAAACGAACAAAAAAATTTTGCTATTGAAGCATAAATGAAACTTAAAACGAACAGAAATTAAATAAAAAAATCATAGCAAACAAACATCCTAGAGGTACTAAAATAAATGAATAAATAGAGCTCAAAATTGCAAATCAAGCTTGAAACGAACAAAAATCTCTACAAACAATAGTTTGGGTTTTGCCTCCTTCTCTCACTGAAAAAGTCTAAAACCTACCGAGTCATTGGCGCTTTACTGAAAACTATATGTATCTTGAACAGTCTTGAAAAGTACAAATAAAATCAAACAGAATGTTTGATATATAAAGCTATCAATTGTTGAAACATCATCAGTTCAAATTTATTCCACTGTAGTTTTATTTTCATTTTCATTGCTGAAATAACTGGAAAAGAAAATATTTGTAATATTATTCGTTTTCAGTGAAGCACCAATGACGTAGTAGGCTTTAGACTTTTACAGTTAGAGAAGGGGGGCAGTATCCAAACTCTTGTTTGTAGTGAAGCTATATTTGTCTTGAACAGTCTTGGAAAGAACTAATAAAATTAAACTGAATAGTTGATATACAATGATATTAACTTCTGAAAGCTCATCAGTTCAAAATTTAATTTTACTGTAATATTTAAGTTTATTTTCAATGTTGTAATAAGTACAAAAGAAAATATTTTAATATAATTCGTTTTCAGTAAAGCGCCAATGACGCAGTAGATTTTTAGATTTTTACAGTGAAAGAAGGAGGCAAACTCGTGTCTGTAGAGATTTTTGTTCGTTTCAAGCTTGATTTGCATATTCAATTTAAGTTTCACTCGTTTTAAGATTTATTTATTCATTTATATTAGTACCTATTGGATGTTTGTTTGTTATGATTGTTTATTTAATTTCTGCTCGTTTTGGGTTTCATTTATGCTTCATTAGTAAAATATTTTTGTTCGTTTTAAGCTTAATTTGCGTATTCAACTTCAGCTTTTCTCCTTGTAAGATTTATTTATTCATTTAAATTAATATCTGTTGTATGTTTTTTTTTTGCTATGACTGTTTATTTAATTTCTGTTCGTTTTGGTTTCATTTGTTCTTTAATAGTAATTTCTGGTCGTTTTGAGTTCGAGTTATTGTAGGTTTCTATTTCTTCTGATCTTAAGTTTAATATGGCCTTTTTTTTACTTGAAAAAAAAAAAAAAATTCTTTTTCGGAAAGTTTTTTTTTTAATTAATAGAAGGAAAAGACAAACTAAAACGACATGTATAAGGCGTCTTCAACGCTAAGAAACAAAGATAAAATCTAAAATAATCTGTAAAGCCCAATATTTTTTTTTTACGTCGAGGCTGGTCAGTTCGGCTTTAGATTTTTCAGAAAGGCTGATGGTAAGTTTTGTTGTTTGTTTTTTCGCTTTCCTGCCAATTTTACTTCTTATGACCTGACCCCACTGAATCATCACAGCCGTTACAGCTTATAATTTTATGAGCTGTTTCAAAATTGGCCCTTTTTTACCAGATGTAAACACTTATCCATTCTTTTTTTTTACGATGTTTCAGATAATCTAACTTTGAAACCAAGCTGAAAAAAAATTACAATGTAAACAGAATTTTCAAAATAAACACCAAAAATTTGAATTTTTCATATTCACCTTTTTGGATACTTGGCCTAAAGCTAAAAAAAAAAAAAAACAAGAATAAATAGGAAAAACCTTATTATCTCATTATCTAATAATGTTCAACTTTTAGCTTTATCCCTTATTGGAGAAATGAAAATGTCTATGCTGTCGATTTTCTAGTTACCCTGATTTTTATGTCTAGTTAAGCACGTGTCTCCCCCAAACCCTTAAAAACGCAGAGCTGAACTTCGAAGGTGAGTTAAATAAAAAAAAAAGTTTATATAGAGATGAAAATAAAGAGCGGCATTGAAGCTGAAAACGAACAAGGGCTATCATAGGCAGCGCAATAGCGCTGCCTAAGTAAAGAACGATATTGGCACAATGTATTAATTTTTTTTTCCCATACCTTGGCACTTCGTATCGAAGAAGTTGTCGTAGAAACTTCCAAAAAGGGCTCATTCAATTGGAAATTGGAGTGGCTTGTGCCCTTTTTAATAGTCGAAAGTGATTGGAAGGCAACTAACACCCCCCCCACGCCCATCCTTCCCCCAAAGACATCCAATCAAAATTTTGAGATAGCCATTTTGTTCAGCGTAGTTGATTTCCTGATAGAAAATATGTTTTTGAGGAGGACACTTCCCCACAACCCTCGGGGCAAGGGTTTAAAGTTATGCCCTGAGGGCATATAAGAACGATGTTGGCACAATGTATTATTTATTTTTTTTGTCCTTTAGAGCAGGGCACTTTGTATCAAAGAAGTTGTCGTAAAAACTTCCAAAAAGGGCTCATTCAATTGGAAATTGGAGTGGCTTGTGCCCTTTTTAATAGTCGAAAGTGATTGGAAGGCAACTAACACCCCTTCCATGCCCACCATTTCCCGGAACACATCCAATGAAAATTTTGAGATAGCCATTTTGTTCAGCGTAGTTGATTTCCACATAGAAATTATATTTTTGAGGAGGACACTCCCCCACAGCCTTCACGGCAAGGGTTGTAAGTTATGCCCTGGGGGCATATAAGGTTTTTGTAGAAGGCGTTGTCGTAGAAACTTCGAAAAACGCTCATTCGATTGGAAATTCAAAGGGCTAGTGCCCTTTTTAATAGTCAAAAGTGATTGGAGGGCAACTAGCCCCCCCCCCCACGCCCATAATTCCCCCAAACACATCCAATCAAAATTTTGAGATAGCCATTTTGTTCAACGTAGTTGATTTCCAGATAGAAAATATGTTTTTGAGGAAGACACTACCCGAAACCCTCGGGGCAAGGGTATTAAGTTATGCCCTGAGGACATATAAGAACGATGTTGGATCAATGTATTATCTATTATTTTTTCCTTTAGAGCAGGGCACTTCGTATCGAAGAAGTTGTCGTAGAAACTTCAAAAAGGGCTCATTCAATTGAAAACTGGAGAGGCCTGTGCCCTTTTTCATAGTCGAAAGTGATTGGAAGGCAACTAACACCCCTTCCACGCCCACCATTTCCCGAAACACATCCAATCAAAATTTTGAGATAGCCATTTTGTTCAGCGTAGTTGATTTCCAGATAGAAATTATGTTTTTGAGGAGGACACTCCCCCACAGCCTTCAAAGCAAGGGTTGTAAGTTATGCCCTGGGGGCATACAAGGTTTTTATAGAAGGCGTTGTCGTAGAAACTTCAAAAAAGGCTCATTCGATTGGAAACTCAAAGGGCTAGTGCCCTTTTTAATAGTCGAAAGTGATTGGAGGGCAACTAACCCCCCTCTCACGCCCATCTTTTCCCCAAACACATCCAATCAAAATTTTGAGATAGTCATTTTATTCAACGTAGTTTTGAGTTTTATAAATTAGGTCTCCGAGGATGACAACCCCCTCACGACCCTCAGGGCAAGGGTTGTAAGTTATGCCCCCAACAGCGTTATTCTAATGATGAAGTTTATAGACATACCAAAATTGAGACAGCCAAACAAAAGAGCAAGGAACGGTGTAATAATGATAAAGATTATCGAAACAAACATAAGAAAAAAATTGCTACCAGAATAATGGGTGACAAAATCTATAATGAAAAAATTAAATTCTCTGCGAGGTTGTACCGAAGAACGCATAAGGACAAAGTGATAAATTACATTCAGAAATACAAGAAGATGGCAAAAATGCAGGCTGATCTTCGTAAATTTTGAAACTTTTTTAGTATGTTTAACCAGGATCACGGAAAGTATTCAAAATTACAGATTAAAATTCTCTTTGAAAGAGCGGATGCTGTTGAAAAGTCGGCTAGAAATGCTCTGCATAAAACTTCATAGTAATATCCAAAAGAAATGTTGTCAGTTTAACGAAAAGCTTCCAAGGCATGGATTGGCAACTGCGGAACAGTTTATAGATGCACTGGAAAATATTCGACAACACAGTGAATATACGGAGGCGTACTTCTTAGAAAATTCGTATATTAATTTGGTTATAATAAAGAACGACCTCCTGCCACTACTAATTTTTATACGCCACTTAATTATAGTATAGGTTAGTAATTCCACAGATAATACATTAAAGAACAAACTGTAGTCCATAGTAACTGAAGTATTATAGCACTTCACGTAAGTATTCCAAAATCCGGGTTGCAGCGGTAGCTAGCAACCTAGTAAGAGACGATCACGCCCCTAGTAAAAACTAAAGTAACCCATAACTCCTGAAAAAAAAAATTCAGATCAAAACAAGAAGTACACTATTAGAACCGTCTTGTCCAAAACTTATATATAGTTATAATAAAGAACGAGCTCTAGCCTATACTACTAACTAATAATAATAATAATAATTTATTACAAACCCGCTTATAAAAAAGAAGCATGAAGAAGCGGAGCAAAACAAAAGAAAAGAGAAAATAAAGACGAAAACAAATCAACCGAACATAATAATCTACTAAATACAAACAAATCACACTTCAACTATCAAGCAAGAAAGTCGCTGGGAAATCAAATAATAGTGCCCTGTGTTTCACGAGAGCTTGTTTTTCAAAATTCGGCATGAACTCAACAGGATCAGGTATATGATACTTTTCTAGCAGACCAGTGTTACGGAGGTAAAGTGGCAGACCAAGCAGAAACTTTAAATATTTGCAAAAGCCTGAACGGATTCGCAACATATCCGAATTCGATAGCCAATGCCAAACGGGTGAGATGTAGTGAGCAAAGGGAAGAGCGACGGCACGATACAACCTAGCAAGGATATGCTTATTAAACTTAAACTTCAGAGCTGCAAGTTTAGCATACCCAACTTATAGCTAACTTATAGCTTTAGCTAACTGTATAGTAATCCAAGTTGCAGCGGTAGCTAGCAACCTAGTAAGAGACGATCACGTCCTATAGTAAAAAACAAAATAGCCATAGCCCCTAAAACTAGAGTTAGATAAAAAAAAAGAAGTACACTATTAGAACCACCTTGTCTAATACCCCTATATAGGAAACTAACTGACCCTTGGCTTGAATAATAAAGAAAATATATTGGTTTGAAAATCAAGATAAGTGTCTGAAACCACGACATTCCACATCGACAGCAGGTTTGTTTTTCGTGGTATTTTTTTCCTCAGCTAGCTCGGCACTGGGAAATCATAGAGAGCTGTTTAGTGGCTTATTTGAAAGGAAATTGATGTATTTAATCACAACTGTTGGAACGAACTGTTACTCATAGTAACTGAAGTAATATAAGGCATCATTAAATAGACGATTATTTTAATTATATTCCTTGACAAATCATCATAAGTAAAAATTTTCCATACCGGGAATTGAACTCAAGCCATCTGGGTGAAAGCCAACTATCCTGGCCACTAGACCATGTAGAATAATTAGAATGGTTTCACAAGTAAGAAAGAGGAAAATTAAGAATAAGAAAAGATATCAAAGTCGAGCTATACAGCTTGCTGGCAAAAGCAAAGAGAAGTATGAGAAAAACAAGGATGTTCTCAAACTGATTGCCTAAAACCAATATAAGCAGGATGAGAAAGCAGCAGCTCTAAAACAAACGTTGTGTTTTAATCAAACAGTTCTTGGTAACGAACTGTATAGTAAGAGCGACTCGTCTCAAAAGTAACCGAAACTCTAAAAAACGGAATTTTAATATTGACAGATACATCAAAATAATTGGATTTTTATTCTCATTTTAATTTATGCTAGGATTAATCTTTATTGGTCCTTAGGTCATTTTCCCGAGATAAATTGTCACTTAGCTCTAAGGTAAGGTTAAATATGTACCTTGCCTTAATCAAACCCACAAAATACAACAGCTAAGTGAACCATATTAATTTGTTAATGTTAAATATTAAAAATTACACTGTTGAGCTCAATCAACAGGAGACTTGCTTAAAGGAAAAATGAAAGCTAAAACCTCAAAGATAAGAAACCAGTGTGACATAAATCAAATAATGTCATTTGGGGTCGCATCCGTATTAATTTTCGTAAGAAATAAAGTAACTAGCAATTTTTATTTTTACTAAGGGCTTTGGTTCGTCCTTTATTAGGTTGCAGCCACCCCTTCAACCATGATTGTTGTAACCTTTGATTATGACGTCACCCATCATTTTGTTTGCAAAATCATGATGTGTTTGATAATATCTTATTGGCTAACAGTTGCCGTAGCGTAATGGTAACGAGACACTTCCTAACACATAATGGATTTGGTTTCAAGCCTGTCTACGGTAACATTAAAAAAAACTTGCTAGAGAAGATCGCTAACTTATCCTCGGATAAATTAGCTACAACCAGATGAATTATCATTTCTTTATCTTCCTGAAATGCGATACTTAACTTGTATCCACAAACTTTCACCTTTACAAACAAGTCTTTCTTAAGCAGCTTTGAGAATGGAAGTAATGTAATATCAAAAATTTGTACATTTAATGCTATCATTTTAGACTGTAACATTATGTTAAAAGTCAACCACATGTTAAAATATCAAAAACCCAACTAATTTTAGAAGCTAATTTTAAAATGTTCAGGTATTTTCTTAGTTTTAATAAATTTATTAGAATTATTGCTCAGACACCAGAAATTTTTTTGCAGTTTGTATAATAACCTTAGCGAACAATGAAATAAAACTATTTTATGGAAAATTTTCTAATAAAAGGTCCTATCACGTCATACAAAATGCAGTGTGGTTCTGGAAAAAGATAAAAATTAACCATGTTCATTAAGCGAGTTGGTTTGTATCAGTGAGACACTGAATTACTAAGGACTGAGCTAGTTTACAAACACTAAGTAAATATAAATCCGATGGAAGAAAAGATCCGTGATCCATCTTCTGGCAAAAAATACAAAATTCCATATTTTTTTTAGATAGGAGTTTAAAACCTCTACAGTAAGGTGTCTGATTCGCTGAATCTGATGGTGTGATTTACATTAAGATTTTATTACTTTTAGGGGGCGTTTTTCCCTTTTTTTGAAAATACGGCAAATTTTCTCAGGCTCGAAACTTTTGTTGGATATGAGTAATATTGATGAAACTTATATTTGAAAATCAGCATACAAATCAAAATTCTTTTGATGTATCTATTGATGTTAAAACTTCGTTTTTTAGAGTTTCGGTTACTTTTGGGACCACGAACTTTTTGATGAAAAAATTGTCGTTTCCTTCCTTGTTGTCTTATTTTTTTTCTGTCGACACCATAGTCACCTTAGACGATGAATTAGATATCATATTTGGAAACGTCGACATTTTTGTTGACCAAGCTAGAATTAAAC
This sequence comes from Artemia sinica, assembly GCA_027921565.1. Classification (NCBI taxonomy): domain Eukaryota; kingdom Metazoa; phylum Arthropoda; class Branchiopoda; order Anostraca; family Artemiidae; genus Artemia; species Artemia sinica. The sequence continues at coordinate 29,384,927 of CM051259.1, read as the reverse complement.
TAACCTTAGTTATAGCCTTATCAATTCAAACATGAAAATAAAGGAAATAGGGGTGAAATTTTTGACGCATGAATCATGGGAAAACCAATGTTGCCCAATAATCCTTCGAAATGGATCACTTTTATACTCATCTTCCGTTAAGTTCATTAGAACTGTTTCAGAAAAAACCAGCAGTACATACAAACCAAGATACAGCAAAATCGGCCAACATTATCTTAAAAAGCATCTTAGGTAAAAGTGATGGTACTAAAATTAGCCGATTTGCAATATTCAGGAGCGGCTAAGGGTGTTAAGTTAAAACCTACAGGGAAATTTGAACTAAATCAAAAGACACTATGCGCATCTAGATTGTCAAAACGGCAAATATGCAATACGTCTAAGGTTATTAAATTGAAACCTTCAGGGAATGTCGAGCGAGATGTCGAAGCAAATGAGCATCTTAGCATTTTAGGTAAAAGTGATCGTACTACAATTAGCCGATTTGCAATATTACGGAGCGGCTAAGGGTGTTAAGTTAAAACCTACAGGGAAATTTGAACTAAATCAAAAGACACTATGCGCATCTAGATTGTCAAAATGGCAAATATGCAATACGTCTAAGATTATTAAATTGAAACCTTCAGGGAATGTCGAGCGAGATGTCGAAGCAAATGAGCATCTTAGCATTGTAGGTAAAAGTGATCGTACTACAATTAGCCGATTTGCAATATTACGGAGCGGCTAAGGGTGTTAAGTTAAAACCTACAGGGAAATTTGAACTAAATCAAAAGACACTATGCGCATCTAGATTGTCAAAATGGCAAATATGCAATACGTCTAAGGTTATTAAATTGAAACCTTCAGGGAATGTCGAGCGAGATGTCGAAGCAAATGAGCATCTTAGCATCTTAGGTAAAAGTGATGGTACTACAATTAGCCGATTTGCAATATTACGGAGCGGCTAAGGGTGTTAAGTTAAAACCTACAGGGAAATTTGAACTAAATCAAAAGACACTATGCGCATCTAGATTGTCAAAATGGCAAATACGCAATACGTCTAAGGTTATTAAATTGAAACCTTCAGGGAATGTCGAGCGAGATGTCGAAGAAAATCATGTTTATGCAAGTTGGGGCAAGGGTGCATCTACAGTATATCAGGAAAGGCTAGAGGTATTAAGATGGTATTTTCTGGGAATGTTGAGGGAGATTGTTAGTAATGATGGTGGATTCAGTGAAGATGTGAGATTGCTAATCAAATAAAAGAATATCATATAATACGTATATGAATATTAATTAAGGGGAGTGAGTTGAAACCTTCAGGGAACTTCGAACTATATAGTATTAGTCAAGGATATAGCTTTTGCATCAGAAGAAATTTTTAATTCAGTAAATAACGTTTAACCTTTCGTATAAGTTTCTAAGCATTTAGCAAGTTCTCCAAGGTGTCAGGCTTTGGAGGAAAACTTCTAAAGCATAAAAAAACTTATTTAGAATTAACCGACAGAAATTACGATGAATAACGAGAATATTACTTCATCTACAGTATCGCCTATCTCTGCTTATTATAATAGTTGATGGCTAGAAATTTGTTTAGATAACACAATGTACATAGGCATTAGGATTAGAATATAGAATAAAAATAATATATTTTTACAAATCTCACATAAGCTAAAAGTAAAGCTTCGTTTTCTGGACATGTTTAGACTCGTCAAGCTGTATGGAGATTTTTTTTGTAAGCAGTAAAAGGCGAAGGCAAATATAAAAAAGTAAAGTGTCATTTCACGGTAACAGAAAATAGTTTTATAATATCATATATGAGGGAAAACTATAATATTTATTGAGTGTGAATAGTTTACCACTTAGGGCAAGAATGAAGTATTTAGACAGGAGGCAAAGGCCAGACGGTCCTTACTTTTGTGCAATGTGGAAGTATGAATGACAGTGTGGGTCATGTGATGTATGAGTGTGAAGAATTGAGCGAGTTCCGAAATGAAGTGTATGGAGAGTGCAGGTTTGATGAGAGATGGCCGGTGAATGTAATGAGTGATAAATGTTTTGCAAGTGTTAGAAAATTTAGGACGATTTCTCAGGCTGGCAATGGAACATAGAAGTCGATTTTTTTAATCAATATTTTTCTTTGTTTTGTACCCAAGCTCTTGTTTGTAGTGATTTTTGTTCGTTCCAAGCTTGATTTGCATATTTAATTTAAGTTTCACTCGTTTTAAGATTTGTTTATTCATTTATGTTAGTATCTATTGTATGTTTGATTGCATTGATTGTATAAACAATCAATAATTAACATCAATGATTTCACTCGTTTTAAGATTTATTTACTCCATTTATGTTAGTACCTATTGTATATTTGTTTGCTATGATTGTTTATTTAAAGTGATCTCTGGCAACTTTAGTCTCTTAAAAAGAGTACTAGAAAATCCCATTTACAATCGAATGAGCCCCCTCCATAGTTTATACTACCATCCCTTCCATAAAAACCTCATATGCCCCCGGGGCATAATTTACAACACTTGTCCCCAGGTTCTGGTGGGCTGTGTTATCCCTGGAGTCTTTGTTATATGATCTTTGGTCTATTTTGAACAAAATAGTTATATAAAAAAAATCGATCGGATGCATTTGGGGAGAAGAGGGTTGGCGGGGGGGGGGGGGCTAGTTGCCATCGGATCACATTTGAATCTTAAAAAGGAAATTGAAACTTTCAATTTCTAATCATTGGAGTCCCCTCCGAGATTTTTAGGACCACTTCTTCCAAAAAAACTTTATATGCCCCCAGGGCATAAGTTAAGACCCTTCCCCCGGGCTCGAGGGGGGGGGGGAGGAGGTGTATGTTGACTCTCATGTTTTTGTTATCTGATCGTTGTACTATTTCAAACAAACTGGCAATCTAAAAATTTTGAATCAGATGCATCTTGGAAAAGAGGGTGTGTGTGTGGGGGAGGGGGTAGACGTCCTTCGATCCCTTTTGACTAAAAAAAAAGGTAACTAGAACTTTAAATTTCCAATCAAATGAGCCCTTTATGTAGTTTATACGAGCATTCCTTCTACAAGAACCATATATCCCCCCAGGGCATAACTTACAATGCCTGCCTCTGGGCCTTGGGGCGTTGTGTCGACCCAGAAGTTTTCGTTATATGATGTTTGAACTGTTTTTAACAAAATGACTATCTCAAGATTTTTTATAAGATGTATTTGGGGAAAAATGGGCATGTTGAGAGGGACGAGTTGCCCTCCGATCTCTTTTGACTCTAAAAAGTGAACTAGAACTTTCAATTTTCAATCAAATGAGCCGTCTCTGAAGCTTATACGAGCATCCCTTCTATAAGAACCATATATGCCCCCCAGGGCATCACTTAAAACGCCTGCCCCCGGGCATTAGGGGTTGTGTCGACCCCAGAGTTTTCGTTGTATGATCTTAGAAATTCGTTTAACAAAATGGCTATCTCAAAATTTTTATCGGCTGTATTTGGGGAATAAAGGGCGTGGGAGGGAGCTAGTTGCCCTTCGATCGGTTTTGACTCTTAAAAGTGAACTAGAACTTCCAATTTCCAATCAAATGAGCCCTCTCTGAAGTTTATACGGGCATCCCTTCTATAAGAACCATATATACCCCCTAGAGCATAACTTACAACGCCTGCCCCCGGGCCCTGGGGGGTTGTGTCGACCCCGGAGTTTTCGTTGTATGATTTTTAAACTGTTTTTAACAAAATGGCTATCTCAAAATTTTTATCGGATGTATTTGGGGAAAAGATGGCGTGGGGGGGTCTAGTTGCCCTCCGATCTCTTTTGACTCTTAAAACGTGAACTATAACTTTCAATTTCCAATCAAATGAGCCCTCTCTGAAGTTTACAACGCCATAATTTACAACGCCTGCCCCCGCGCCCTGGGGGGTTGTATAAATAAATCTTAAAATCAGTAAAGCTTAAGTTGAACATACAAATCAAGATTAAAACGAACAAAAAAATTTTGCTATTGAAGCATAAATGAAACTTAAAACGAACAGAAATTAAATAAAAAATCATAGCAAACAAACATCCTAGAGGTACTAAAATAAATGAATAAATAGAGCTCAAAATTGCAAATCAAGCTTGAAACGAACAAAAATCTCTACAAACAATAGTTTGGGTTTTGCCTCCTTCTCTCACTGAAAAAGTCTAAAACCTACCGAGTCATTGGCGCTTTACTGAAAACTATATGTATCTTGAACAGTCTTGAAAAGTACAAATAAAATCAAACAGAATGTTTGATATATAAAGCTATCAATTGTTGAAACATCATCAGTTCAAATTTATTCCACTGTAGTTTTATTTTCATTTTCATTGCTGAAATAACTGGAAAAGAAAATATTTGTAATATTATTCGTTTTCAGTGAAGCACCAATGACGTAGTAGGCTTTAGACTTTTACAGTTAGAGAAGGGGGCAGTATCCAAACTCTTGTTTGTAGTGAAGCTATATTTGTCTTGAACAGTCTTGGAAAGAACTAATAAAATTAAACTGAATAGTTGATATACAATGATATTAACTTCTGAAAGCTCATCAGTTCAAAATTTAATTTTACTGTAATATTTAAGTTTATTTTCAATGTTGTAATAAGTACAAAAGAAAATATTTTAATATAATTCGTTTTCAGTAAAGCGCCAATGACGCAGTAGATTTTTAGATTTTTACAGTGAAAGAAGGAGGCAAACTCTTGTCTGTAGAGATTTTTGTTCGTTTCAAGCTTGATTTGCATATTCAATTTAAGTTTCACTCGTTTTAAGATTTATTTATTCATTTATATTAGTACCTATTGGATGTTTGTTTGTTATGATTGTTTATTTAATTTCTGCTCGTTTTGGGTTTCATTTATGCTTCATTAGTAAAATATTTTGGTTCGTTTTAAGCTTAATTTGCGTATTCAACTTCAGCTTTTCTCCTTGTAAGATTTATTTATTCATTTAAATTAATATCTGTTGTATGTTTTTTTTTTGCTATGACTGTTTATTTAATTTCTGTTCGTTTTGGTTTCATTTGTTCTTTAATAGTAATTTCTGGTCGTTTTGAGTTCGAGTTATTGTAGGTTTCTATTTCTTCTGATCTTAAGTTTAATATGGCCTTTTTTTACTTAAAAAATAAAAAAAAATTCTTTTTCGGAAAGTTTTTTTTTTAATTAATAGAAGGAAAAGACAAACTAAAACGACATGTATAAGGCGTCTTCAACGCTAAGAAACAAAGATAAAATCTAAAATAATCTGTAAAGCCCAATATTTTTTTTTACGTCGAGGCTGGTCAGTTCGGCTTTAGATTTTTCAGAAAGGCTGATGGTAAGTTTTGTTGTTTGTTTTTTCGCTTTCCTGCCAATTTTACTTCTTATGACCTGACCCCACTGAATCATCACAGCCGTTACAGGTTATAATCTTATGAGCTGTTTCAAAATTGGCCCTTTTTTACCAGATGTAAACACTTATCCATTCTTTTTTTTTACGATGTTTCAGATAATCTAACTTTGAAACCAAGCTGAAAAAAAATTACAATGTAAATAGAATTTTCAAAATAAACACCAAAAATTTAAATTTTTCATATTCACCTTTTTGGATACTTGGCCTAAAGCTAAAAAAAAAAAAAAACAAGAATAAATAGGAAAAACCTTATTATCTCATTATCTAATAATGTTCAACTTTTAGCTTTATCCCTTATTGGAGAAATGAAAATGTCTATGCTGTCGATTTTCTAGTTACCCTGATTTTTATGTCTAGTTAAGCACGTGTCTCCCCCAAACCCTTAAAAACGCAGAGCTGAACTTCGAAGGTGAGTTAAATCCAAAAATAAGTTTATATAGAGATGAAAATAAAGAGCGGCATTGAAGCTGAAAACGAACAAGGGCTATCATAGGCAGCGCAATAGCGCTGCCTAAGTAAAGAACGATATTGGCACAATGTATTAATTTTTTTTCCCATACCTTGGCACTTCGTATCGAAGAAGTTGTCGTAGAAACTTCGAATAGGGCTCATTCGATTGGAAATTGGAGTGGCTAGTGCCCTTTTTAATAGTCGAAAGTGATTGGAAGGCAACTAGCCCCCCCCCCACGCCCATCATTCCCCCAAACACATCCAATCAAAATTTTGAGATAGCCATTTTGTTCAGCGTAGTTGATTTCCTGATAGAAAATATGTTTTTGAGGAGGACACTTCCCCACAACCCTCGGGGCAAGGGTTTTAAGTTATGCCCTGAGGGCATATAAGAATGATGTTGGCACAATATATTATTTATTTTTTTTGTCCTTTAGAGCAGGGCACTTTGTATCAAAGAAGTTGTCGTAAAAACTTCCAAAAAGGGCTCATTCAATTGGAAATTGGAGTGGCTTGTGCCCTTTTTAATAGTCGAAAGTGATTGGAAGGCAACTAACACCCCTTCCATGCCCACCATTTCCCGGAACACATCCAATGAAAATTTTGAGATAGCCATTTTGTTCAGCGTAGTTGATTTCCACATAGAAATTATATTTTTGAGGAGGACACTCCCCCACAGCCTTCACGGCAAGGGTTGTAAGTTATGCCCTGGGGGCATATAAGGTTTTTGTAGAAGGCGTTGTCGTAGAAACTTCGAAAAAACGCTCATTCGATTGGAAATTCAAAGGGCTAGTGCCCTTTTTAATAGTCAAAAGTGATTGGAGGGCAACTAGCCCCCCCCCCCCACGCCCATAATTCCCCCAAACACATCCAATCAAAATTTTGAGATAGCCATTTTGTTCAACGTAGTTGATTTCCAGATAGAAAATATGTTTTTGAGGAAGACACTACCCAAAACCCTCGGGCAAGGGTATTAAGTTATGCCCTGAGGACATATAAGAACGATGTTGGATCAATGTATTATCTATTATTTTTTCCTTTAGAGCAGGGCACTTCGTATCGAAGAAGTTGTCGCAGAAACTTCAAAAAGGGCTCATTCAATTGAAAACTGGAGAGGCCTGTGCCCTTTTTCATAGTCGAAAGTGATTGGAAGGCAACTAACACCCCTTCCACGCCCACCATTTCCCGAAACACATCCAATCAAAATTTTGAGATAGCCATTTTGTTCAGCGTAGTTGATTTCCAGATAGAAATTATGTTTTTGAGGAGGACACTCCCCCACAGCCTTCAGAGCAAGGGTTGTAAGTTATGCCCTGGGGGCATACAAGGTTTTTATAGAAGGCGTTGTCGTAGAAACTTCAAAAAAGGCTCATTCGATTGGAAACTCAAAGGGCTAGTGCCCTTTTTAATAGTCGAAAGTGATTGGAGGGCAACTAACCCCCCTCTCACGCCCATCTTTTCCCCAAACACATCCAATCAAAATTTTGAGATAGTCATTTTATTCAACGTAGTTTTGAGTTTTATAAATTAGGTCTCTGAGGATGACAACCCCCTCACGACCCTCAGGGCAAGGGTTGTAAGTTATGCCCCCAACAGCGTTATTCTAATGATGAAGTTTATAGACATACCAAAATTGAGACAGCCAAACAAAAGAGCAAGGAACGGTGTAATAATGATAAAGATTATCGAAACAAACATAAGAAAAAAATTGCTACCAGAATAATGGGTGACAAAATCTATAATGAAAAAATTAAATTCTCTGCGAGGTTGTACCGAAGAACGCATAAGGACAAAGGGAAAAATTACATTCAGAAATACAAGAAGATGGCAAAAATGCAGGCTGATCTTCGTAAATTTTGAAACTTTTTTAGTATGTTTAACCAGGATCACGAAAAGTATTCAAAATTACAGATTAAAATTCTCTTTGAAAGAGCGGATGCTGTTGAAAAGTCGGCTAGAAATGCTCTGCATAAAACTTCATAGTAATATCCAAAAGAAATGTTGTCAGTTTAACGAAAAGCTTCCAAGGCATGGACTGGCAACTGCGGAACAGTTTATAGATGCACTGGAAAATATTCGACAACACAGTGAATATACGGAGGCGTACTTCTTAGAAAATTCGTATATTAATTTGGTTATAATAAAGAACGACCTCTTGCCACTACTAATTTTTATACGCCACTTAATTATAGTATAGGTTAGTAATTCCACAGATAATACATTAAAGCACAAACTGTAGTCCATAGTAACTGAAGTATTATAGCACTTCACGTAAGTATTCCAAAATCCGGGTTGCAGCGGTAGCTAGCAACCTAGTAAGAGACGATCACGCCCCTAGTAAAAACTAAAGTAACCCATAACTCCTGAAAAAAAAAATTCAGATCAAAACAAGAAGTACACTATTAGAACCGTCTTGTCCAAAACTTATATATAGTTATAATAAAGAACGAGCTCTAGCCTATACTACTAACTAACTGTATAGTAATCCAAGTTGCAGCGGTAGCTAGCAACCTAGTAAGAGACGATCACGTCCTATAGTAAAAAACAAAATAGCCATAGCCCCTAAAACTAGAGTTAGATAAAAAAAAAAGAAGTACACTATTAGAACCACCTTGTCTAATACCCCTATATTGGAAACTAACTGACCCTTGGCTTGAATAATAAAGAAAATATATTGGTTTGAAAATCAAGATAAGTGTCTGAAACCACGACATTCCACATCGACAGCAGGTTTGTTTTTCGTGGTATTTTTTTCCTCAGCTAGCTCGGCACTGGGAAATCATAGAGAGCTGTTTAGTGGCTTATTTGAAAGGAAATTGATGTATTTAATCACAACTGTTGGAACGAACTGTTACCCATAGTAACTGAAGTAATATAAGGCATCATTAAATAGATGATTATTTTAATTATATTCCTTGACAAATCATCATAAGTAAAAATTTTCCATACCGGGAATTGAACTCAAGCTATCTGGGTGAAAGCCAACTATCCTAACCACTAGACCATGTAGAATAATTAGAATGGTTTCACAAGTAAGAAAGAGGAAAATTAAGAATAAGAAAAGATATCAAAGTCGAGCTATACAGCTTGCTGGCAAAAGCAAAGAGAAGTATGAGAAAAACAAGGATGTTCTCAAACTGATTGCCTAAAACCGATATAAGCAGGATGAGAAAGCAGCAGCTCTAAAACAAACGTTGTGTTTTAATCAAACAGTTCTTGGTAACGAACTGTATAGTAAGAGCGACTCGTCTCAAAAGTAACCGAAACTCTAAAAAACGGAATTTTAATATTGACAGATACATCAAAATAATTGGATTTTTATTCTCATTTTAATTTATGCTAGGATTAATCTTTATTGGTCCTTAGGTCATTTTCCCGTAATAAATTGTCACTTAGCTCTAAGGTAAGGTTAAATATGTACCTTGCCTTAATCAAACCCACAAAATACAACAGCTAAGTGAACCATATTAATTTGTTAATGTTAAATATTAAAAATTACACTGTTGAGCTCAATCAACAGGAGACTTGCTTGAAGGAAAAATGAAAGCTAAAACCTCAAAGATAAGAAACCAGTGTGACATAAATCAAATAATGTCATTTGGGGTCGCATCCGTATTAATTTTCGTAAGAAATAAAGTAACTAGCAATTTTTATTTTTACTAAGGGCTTTGGTTCGTCCTTTATTAGGTTGCAGCCACCCCTTCAACCATGATTGTTGTAACCTTTGATTATGACGTCACCCATCATTTTGTTTGCAAAATCATGATGTGTTTGATAATATCTTATTGACTAACAGTTGTCGTAGCGTAATGGTAACGAGACACTTCCTAACACATAATGGATTTGGTTTCAAGCCTGTCTCCGGTAACATTAAAAAAAACTTGCTAGAGAAGATCGCTAACTTATCCTCGGATAAATTAGCTACAACCAGATGAATTATCATTTCTTTATCTTCCTGAAATGCGATACTTAACTTGTATCCACAAACTTTCACCTTTACAAACAAGTCTTTCTTAAGGAGCTTTGAGAATGGAAGTAATGTAATATCAAAAATTTTTACATTTAATGCTATCATTTTAGACTGTAACATTATGTTAAAAGTCAACCACATGTTAAAATATCAAAAACCCAACTAATTTTAGAAGCTAATTTTAAAATGTTCAGGTATTTTCTTAGTTTTAATAAATTTATTAGAATTATTGCTCAGACACCAGAAATTTTTTTGCAGTTTGTATAATAACCTTAGCGAACAATGAAATAAAACTATTTTATGGAAAATTTTCTAATAAAAGGTCCTATCACGTCATACAAAATGCAGTGTGGTTCTGGAAAAAGATAAAAATTAACCATGTTCATTAAGCGAGTTGGTTTGTATCAGTGAGACACTGAATTACTAAGGACTGAGCTAGTTTACAAACACTAAGTAAATATAAATCCGATGGAAGAAAAGATCCGTGATCTATCTTCTGGCAAAAAATACAAAATTCCATATTTTTTTTAGATAGGAGTTTAAAACCTCTACAGTAAGGTGTCTGATTCGATGAATATGATGGTGTGATTTACATTAAGATTTTATTACTTTTAGGGGGCGTTTTTCCCTTTTTTGAAAATACGGCAAATTTTCTCAGGCTCGAAACTTTTGTTGGATATGAGTAATATTGATGAAACTTATATTTGAAAATCAGCATACAAATCAAAATTCTTTTGATGTATCTTGATGTTAAAACTTCGTTTTTTAGAGTTTCGGTTACTTTTGGGACCACGAACTTTTTGATGAAAAAATTGCCGTTTCCTTCCTTGTTGTCTTATTTTTTTTTTCTGTCGACACCATAGTCACCTTAGAAGATGAATTGGATATCATATTTGGAAACGTCGACACTTTTGTTGACCAAGCTAGAATTAAACTAACCTTAGTTATAGCCTTATCAATTCAAACATGAAAATAAAGGAAATAGGGTGAAATTTTTGACGCATGAATCATGGGAAAACCAATGTTGCCCAATAATCCTTCGAAATGGATCACTTTTATGCTCATCTTCCGTTAAGTTCATTAGAACTGTTTCAGAAAAAACCAGCAGTACATACAAACCAAGATACAGCAAAATCGGCCAACATTATCTTAAAAAGCATCTTAGGTAAAAGTGATGGTACTAAAATTAGCCGATTTGCAATATTACGGAGCGGCTAAGGGTGTTAAGTTAAAACCTACAGGGAAATTTGAACTAAATCAAAAGACACTATGCGCATCTAAATTGTCAAAGTGGCAAATATGCAATACGTCTAAGGTTATTAAATTGAGACCTTCAGGGAATGTCGAGCGAGATGTCGAAGCAAATGAGCATCTTAGCATTTTAGGTAAAAGTGATGGTACTACAATTAGCCGATTTGCAATATTACGGAGCGGCTAAGGGTGTTAAGTTAAAACCTACAGGGAAATTTGAACTAAATCAAAAGACACTATGCGCATCTAGATTGTCAAAATGGCAAATATGCAATACATCTAAGATTATTAAATTGAAACCTTCAGGGAATGTCGAGCGAGATGTCGAAGCAAATGAGCATCTTAGCATTTTAGGTAAAAGTGATCGTACTACAATTAGCCGATTTGCAATATTACGGAGCGGCTAAGGGTGTTAAGTTAAAACCTACAGGGAAATTTGAACTAAATCAAAAGACACTATGCGCATCTAAATTGTCAAAGTGGCAAATATGCAATACGTCTAAGGTTATTAAATTGAAACCTTCAGGAAATGTCGAGCGAGATGTCGAAGCAAATGAGCATCTTAGCATCTTAGGTAAAAGTGATGGTACTACAATTAGCCGATTTGCAATATTACGGAGCGGCTAAGGGTGTTAAGTTAAAACCTACAGGGAAATTTGAACTAAATCAAAAGACACTATGCGCATCTAGATTGTCAAAATGGCAAATATGCAATACGTCTAAGGTTATTAAATTGAAACCTTCAGGTCGAGCATGTCGAGCGAGATGTCGAAGCAAATGAGCATGTTAGCATCTTAGGTAAAAGTGATGGTACTACAATTAGCCGATTTGCAGAGCGGCTAAGGGTGTTAAGTTAAAACCTACAGGGAAATTTGAACTAAATCAAAAGACACTATGCGTATCTAGATTGTCAAAATGGCAAATATGCAATACGTCTAAGGTTATTAAATTGAAACCTTCAGGAAATGTCGAGCGAGATGTCGAAGCAAATCATGTTTATGCAAGTTGGGGTAAGGGTGCATCTACAGTATATCAGGAAAGGCTAGAGGTATTAAGATGGTATTTTCTGGGAATGTTGAGGGAGATTGTTAGTAATGATGGTGGATTCAGTGAAGATGTGAGATTGCTAATCAAATAAAAGAATATCATATAATACGTATATGAATATTAATTAAGGGCAGTGAGTTGAAACCTTCAGGGAACTTCGAATTATATAGTATTAGTCAAGGATATAGCTTTTGCATCAGAAGAAATTTTTAATTCAGTAAATAACGTTTAACCTTTCGTATAAGTTTCTAAGCATTTAGCAAGTTCTCCAAGGTGTCAGGCTTTGGAGGAAAACTTCTAAAGCATAAAAAAACTTATTTAGAATTAACCGACAGAAATTACGATGAATAACCGAGAATATTACTTCATCTACAGTATCGCCTATCTCTGCTTATTATAATAGTTGATGGCTAGAAATATGTTTAGATAACACAATGTACATAGGCATTAGGATTAGAATATAGAATTATTTGAAAAAAACTACGTTTTCTAAAGAGTTAAAGAGGCTGAGTTACAAGGTCGAACCTTAAAACGTACAGGGATTAGGAGGCACAGTTGGGGGCTACCGCCCCCAAAACCCCCCGCTTTCGCAGCCTTTAAATATAAAAAAAATTCTTTAAACTGAAAGTACGGAGCGACATTAAAACTTAAACCGAACAGGAATTATTCCGTATATGAAAGAGGTTGTGCCCTCCTCAACGCCTCGCTCTTTACGCTAAAGTTTGACTTTCTCACAACTCTTTTTTTAAACAATAAAAACTTTAGCGTAAAGAGCGAGGCGTTGAGGAGGGCACAACCTCTTTCATATACGGAATAATTTCTGTTCGTTTTAAGTTTTAATGTCGCTCCTTACTTTCAGTTTAAAGAAATTTTTTTTATATTTAAAGGCTGCGAAAGCGGGGGGTTTGGGGGCGGTAGCCCCCCAACTGTGCCTCCTAATCCCTGTACGTTTTAAGGTTCGACCTTGTAACTCAGCCTCTTTAACTCTTTAGAAAACGTAGTTTTTTTCAAATAATTTCTGCACGTTTTTGTACAGTTTATTACTTATTATTGCTTGACTAACTGTTAGCTGATCGTGTCAGGAGTTAAAGTTGGGGGGCTGCCGCCCCCCAAACCCCCCGCTCTTGAACATTCTTGTGTTAAGGCTTTTAATTCCTGAATACTCAAATCACGTCGTACAGGGTGCCTCCTAATCCCTGTACGTTTTAAGGGTCGACCTTGTAACTCAGCCTCTTTAACTCTTTAGAAAACGTAATTTTTTTTAAATAATTTAAAAAAAAAACTGAGTTTCTTTTCAAAGTCTAAATTCAGTATATAAAAATTTGCTCTGATGGTGAATCGAACCCGAGTTTTCCGCCTGAAAGTTTGAAGTATCAACCGCTGGACTATACAGATACAATGGTAATTGTTTTTTAGTATATGGAAGCTATTTTCGACGCAAGCAAATTCCCAAAAAACTTGATATTTGGTTTTTGGAAAACAGGGAAGGAGTGATCAGATTGAGCTGAAATTTCGAGGATAAGCTCCCAGGCCCCAGGAAAGCTTATCTTCTAAATTTCAGCCCGATCAGACAACGTTAAAGGGGGTTGTGGTGGGAAAAATTAACATGGGCTAATATAGGAAAACGAGGTTTTTCGTAAATGTAAATTCGGGGGATAATTTTTTCGGTCTGAAAATATCAAAAGGCCCTAACAGGTCGAATTCTGCTTCGAATGAGTCCTCATTCAACCGGATCCGTTGCCAACTGTGGCCTGTAGGCGTGGCTAAGAAAAAAAGAGATGATGAATTTTAAGTGGCTATATTTGGTTTTTTGAAAACAGGGAAGGAGTGATCGGATTGAGCTGAAATTTCGAGGATAAGCTCCCGGGCCCTAGGAAAGCTTAACCTCTAAATTTCAGCCCAATCGGACAACGTTAAAGGGGGGCTGTGGTGGGAGGGTCCAAACTTCCGGCCCAGTTTACCCCATGAAGATAAAGTCGGAGGAGGATGAAATTTTGCAAGTTTCTTAGTTTGAGCTTGGGCTACAAAATGCGATTACCGCCGTCTCTCTGCGACCTCTAGGACCTGAAATCGCTTAACATTGTGGTGGGTCGCCTCTTTATAGAGGCACAAGTGTGCCTCCTTGATAAAAATAATATATTTTTACAAATCTCACATAAGCTAAAAGTAAAGCTTCGTTTTCTGGACATGTTTAGACTCGTCAAGCTGTATGGAGATTTTTTTGTAAGCAGTAAAAGGCGAAGGCAAATATAAAAAAGTAAAGTGTTATTTCACGGTAACAGAAAATAGTTTTATAATATCATATATGAGGGAAAACTATAATATTTATTGAGTGTGAATAGTTTACCACTTAGGGCAAGAATGAAGTATTTAGAGAGGAGGCAAAGGCCAGACGGTCCTTACTTTTGTGCGATGTGGAAGTATGGATGACAGTGTGGGTCATATGATGTATGAGTGTGAAGAATTGAGCGAGTTCCGAAATGAAGTGTATGGAGAGTGCAGGTTTGATGAGAGGTGGCCGGTGAATGTAATGAGTGATAAATGTTTTGCAAGTGTTAGAAAATTTAGGAGGATTTCTCAGGCTGGCAATGGAACATAGAAGTCGATTTTTTTAATCAATATTTTTCTTTTTTTTATGTAATTTAAATCATTTGGAAGTGCTTTTCTTTTTTGTTTTGCATTGCCATGGCCCTAGGGCTTTTAGTGCAATAAAACTTATTTTTATTATTATATTGTAGCTCTTGTTTGTAGTGATTTTTGTTCGTTCCAAGCTTGATTTGCATATTTAATTTAAGTTTCACTCGTTTTAAGATTTGTTTATTCATTTATGTTAGTATCTATTGTATGTTTGATTGCATTGATTGTATAAACAATCAATAATTAACATCAATGATTTCACTCGTTTTAAGATTTATTTACTCGATTTATGTTAGTACCTATTGTATATTTGTTTGCTATGATTGTTTATTTAAAGTGATCTCTGGCAACTTTAGTCTCTTAAAAAGAGTACTAGAAATTCCCATTTACAATCGAATGAGCCCCCTCCATAGTTTATACTACCATCCCTTCCATAAAAACCTCATATGCCCCCGGGGCATAATTTACAACACTTGCCCCCAGGTTCTGGTGGGCTGTGTTATCCCTGGAGTCTTTGTTATATGATCTTTGGTCTATTTTGAACAAAATAGTTATATAAAAAAAATCGATCGGATGCCTTTGGGGAGAAGCGGGTTGGTGGGGGGGGGGGGCTAGTTGCCATCAGATCACATTTGAATCTTAAAAAGGAAATTGAAACTTTCAATTTCTAATCATTGGAGTCCCCTCCGAGATTTTTAGAACCACTTATTCCAAAAAAACTTTCTATGCCCCCAGGGCATAAGTTAAGACCCTTCCCCCGGGCTCGGGGGGGGGGAGGGGTATGTTGACCCTCATGTTTTTGTTATCTGATCGTTGTACTATTTCAAACAAACTGGCAATCTAAAAATTTTGAATCAGATGCATCTGGGAAAAGAGGGTGTGTGTGTGGGGGAGGGGGGTAGATGTCCTTCGATCCTTTTTGACTTAAAAAAAGGTAACTAGAACTTTCAATTTCCAATCAAATGAGCCCTTTATGTAGTTTATACGAGCATTCCTTCTACAAGAACCATATATGCCCCCGGGGCATAACTTACAACGCCTGCCTCTGGGCCTTGGGGCGTTGTGTCGACCCAGAAGTTTTCGTTATATGATCTTTGAACTGTTTTTAACAAAATGGCTATCTCAAGATTTTTTATAAGATGTATTTGGGGAAAAATGGGCGTGTGGAGAGGGACGAGTTGCCCTCCGATCTCTTTTGACTCTAAAAAGTGAACTAGAACTTTCAATTTTCAATCAAATGAGCCGTCTCTGAAGCTTATACGAGCATCCCTTCTATAAGAACCATATATGCCCCCAGGGCATAACATAAAACGCCTGCCCCCGGGCATTAGGGGTTGTGTCGACCCCAGAGTTTTCGTTGTATGATCTTAGAAATTCGTTTAACAAAATGGCTATCTCAAAATTTTTATCGGCTGTATTTGGGCAATAAAGGGCGTGGGAGGGAGCTAGTTGCCCTTCGATCGGTTTTGACTCTTAAAAGTGAACTAGAACTTCCAATTTCCGATCAAATGAGCCCTCTATGAAGTTTATACGGGCATCCCTTCTATAAGAACCATATATACCCCCAGGACATAACTTACAACGCCTGCCCCCGGGCCCTGGGGGGTTGTGTCGACCCCGGAGTTTTCGTTGTATGATCTTTAAACTGTTTTTAACAAAATGGCTATCTCAAAATTTTTATCGTATGTATTTGGGGAAAAGATGGCGTGGGGGGGTCTAGTTGCCCTCCGATCTCTTTTGACTCTTAAAACGTGAACTATAACTTTCAATTTCCAATCAAATGAGCCCTCTCTGAAGTTTATACGAGCATCTCTTGTATAAGAACCATATATGCCCCCAGGGCATAATTTACAACGCCTGCCCCCGCGCCCTGGGGGGTTGTATAAATAAATCTTAAAACCAGTAAAGCTTAAGTTGAACATACAAATCAAGATTAAAACGAAAAAAAAAATTTTGCTATTGAAGCATAAATGAAACTTAAAACGAACAGAAATTAAATAAAAAATCATAGCAAACAAACATCCTATAGGTACTAAAATAAATGAATAAATAGATCTCAAAATTGCAAATCAAGGTTGAAACGAACAAAAATCTCTACAAACAATAGTTTGGATTTTGCCTCCTTCTCTCACTGAAAAAGTCTAAAACCTACCGAGTCATTGGCGCTTTACTGAAAACTATATGTATCTTGAACAGTGTTGAAAAGTACAAATAAAATCAAACAGAATGTTTGATATATAAAGCTATCAATTGTTGAAACATCATCAGTTCAAATTTATTCCACTGTAGTTTTATTTTCATTGTCATTGCTGAAATAACTGGAAAAGAAAAAAATTGTAATATTATTCGTTTTCAGTGAAGCACCAATGACGTAGTAGGCTTTAGACTTTTACAGTTAGAGAAAGGGGGTAGTATCCAAACTCTTTTTTGTAGTGAAGCTATATTTGTCTTGAACAGTCTTGGAAAGAACTAATAAAATTAAACTGAATAGTTGATATACAATGATATTAACTTCTGAAAGCTCATCAGTTCAAAATTTAATTTTACTGTAATATTTAAGTTTATTTTCAATGTTGTAATAAGTACAAAAGAAAATATTTTAATATAATTCGTTTTCAGTAAAGCGCCAATGACGCAGTAGATTTTTAGATTTTTACAGTGAAAGAAGGAGGCAAACTCTTGTCTGTAGAGATTTTTGTTCGTTTCAAGCTTGATTTGCATATTCAATTTAAGTTTCACTCGTTTTAAGATTTATTTATTCATTTATATTAGTACCTATTGGATGTTTGTTTGTTATGATTGTTTATTTAATTTCTGCTCGTTTTGGGTTTCATTTATGCTTCATTAGTAAAATATTTTTGTTCGTTTTAAGCTTAATTTGCGTATTCAACTTCAGCTTTTCTCCTTGTAAGATTTATTTATTCATTTAAATAATATCTGTTGTATGTTTGTTTTTTGCTATGACTGTTTATTTAATTTCTGTTCGTTTTGGTTTCATTTGTTCTTTAATAGTAATTTCTGGTCGTTTTGAGTTCGAGTTATTGTAGGTTTCTATTTCTTCTGATCTTAAGTTTAATATGGCCTTTTTTTTATTTAAAAAATTTAAAAAAAAAAATTCTTTTTCGGAAAGTTTTTTTTTAATTAATAGAAGGAAAGGACAAACTAAAACGACATGTATAAGGCGTCTTCAACGCTAAGAAACAAAGATAAAATCTAAAATAATCTGTAAAGCCCAATATTTTTTTTTTTACGTCGAGGCTGGTCAGTTCGGCTTTAGATTTTTCAGAAAGGCTGATGGTAAGTTTTGTTGTTTGTTTTTTCGCTTTCCTGCCAATTTTACTTCTTATGACCTGACCCCACTGAGTCATCACAGCCGTTACAGGATATAATTTTATGAGCTGTTTCAAAATTGGCCCTTTTTTACCAGATGTAAACACTTATCCATTCTTTTTTTTTACGATGTTTCAGATAATCTAACTTTGAAACCAAGCTGAAAAAAAATTACAATGTAAATAGAATTTGCAAAATAAACACCAAAAATTTGAATTTTTCATATTCACCTTTTTGGATACTTGGCCTAAAGCTAAAAAAAAAAAAACAAGAATAAATAGGAAAAACCTTATTATCTCATTATCTAATAATGTTCAACTTTTAGCTTTATCCCTTATTGGAGAAATGAAAATGTCTATGCTGTCGATTTTCTAGTTACCCTGATTTTTATGTCTAGTTAAGCACGTGTCTCCCCCAAACCCTTAAAAACGCAGAGCTGAACTTCGAAGGTGAGTTAAATCAAAAAAAAGTTTATATAGAGATGAAAATAAAGAGCGGCATTGAAGCTGAAAACGAACAAGGGCTATCATAGGCAGCGCAATAGCGCTGCCTAAGTAAAGAACGATATTGGCACAATGTATTAATTTTTTTTCCCATACCTTGGCACTTCGTATCAAAGAAGTTGTCGTAGAAACTTCGAATAGGGCTCATTCGATTGGAAATTGGAGTGGCTAGTGCCCTTTTTAATAGTCGAAAGTGATTGGAGGGCAACTAGCCCCACCACCCACGCCCATCCTTCCCTCAAAGACATCCAATCAAAATTTTGACATAGCCATTTTGTTCAGCGTAGTTGATTTCCTAATAGAAAATATGTTTTTGAGGAGGACACTTCCCCACAACCCTCGGGGCAAGGATTTTAAGTTATGCCCTGAGGGCATATAAGAACGATGTTGGCACACTGTATTATTTTTTTTTCCTTTAGAGCAGGGCACTTTGTATCAAAGAAGTTGTCGTAAAAACTTCCAAAAAGGGCTCATTCAATTGGAAATTGGAGTGGCTTGTGCCCTTTTTAATAGTCGAAAGTGATTGGAAGGCAACTAACACCCCTTCCATGCCCACCATTTCCCGGAACACATCCAATCAAAATTTTGAGATAGCCATTTTGTTCAGCGTAGTTGATTTCCACATAGAAATTATATTTTTGAGGAGGACATTCCCCCACAGCCTTCACGGCAAGGGTCGTAAGTTATGCCCTGGGGGCATATAAGGTTTTTGTAGAAGGCGTTGTCGTAGAAACTTCGAAAAAGGCTCATTCGATTGGAAATTCAAAGGGCTAGTGCCCTTTTTAATAGTCAAAAGTGATTGGAGGGCAACTAGCCCCCCCCCCAACGCCCATAATTCCCCCAAACACATCCAATCAAAATTTTGAGATAGCCATTTTGTTCAACGTAGTTGATTTCCAGATAGAAAATATGTTTTTGGGGAAGACACTACCCAACACCCTCGGGGCAAGGGTTTTAAGTTATGCCCTGAGGACATATAAGAACGATGTTGGATCAATGTGTTATTTATTATTTTTTCCTTTAGAGCAGGGCACTTCGTATCGAAGAAGTTGTCGTAGAAACTTCGAAAAGGGCTCATTCAATTGAAAACTGGAGAGGCCTGTGCCCTTTTTCATAGTCGAAAGTGATTGGAAGGCAACTAACACCTCTTCCACGCCCACCATTTCCCGAAACACATCCAATCAAAATTTTGAGATAGCCATTTTGTTCAACGTAGTTGATTTCCAGATAGAAAATATGTTTTTGAGGAGGACACTCCCCCTCAGCCTTCAGAGCAAGGGTTGTATGTTATGCCCTGGGGGTATACAAGGTTTTTATAGAAGGCGTTGTCGTAGAAACTTCAAAAAAGGCTCATTCGATGGGAAATTCAAAGGACTAGCGCCCTTTTTAATAGTCGAAAGTGATTGGAGGGCAACTAACCCCCCTCTCACGCCCATCTTTTCCCCAAACACATCCAATCAAAATTTTGTGATAGTCATTTTATTCAACGTAGTTTTGAGTTTTATAAATTAGGTCTCTGAGGATGACAACCCCCTCACGACCCTCAGGGCAAGGGTTGTAAGTTATGCCCCCAACAGCGTTATTGTAATGATGAAGTTTATAGACATACCAAAATTGAGACAGCCAAACAAAAGAGCAAGGAACGGTATAATAATGATAAAGATTATCGAAACAAACATAAGAAAAAAATTGCTACCAGAATAATGGGTGACAAAATCTAAAATGAAAAAATTAAATTCTCTGCGAGGTTGTACCGAAGAACGCATAAGGACAAAGGGAAAAATTACATTCAGAAATACAAGAAGATGGCAAAAATGCAGGCTGATCTTCGTAAATTTTGAAACTTTTTTAGTATGTTTAACCAGGATTACGAAAAGTATTCAAAATTACAGATTAAAATTCTCTTTAAAAGAGCGGATGCTGTTGAAAAGTCGGCTAGAAATGCTCTGCATAAAACTTCTTCGGTACAACCTCGCAGAGAATTTAATTTTTTCATTATGGGCGTGGGGGGGGGCTAGTTGCCCTCCAATCACTTTCGACTATTAAAAAGGGCACTAGCCACTCCAATTTCCAATCGAATGAGCCCTATTCGAAGTTTCTACGACAACTTCTTCGATACGAAGTGCCAAGGTATGGGAAAAAAAATTAATACATTGTGCCAATATCGTTCTTTACTTAGGCAGCGCT
The DNA here is from genome assembly GCA_027921565.1 of Artemia sinica. NCBI lineage: Eukaryota > Metazoa > Arthropoda > Branchiopoda > Anostraca > Artemiidae > Artemia > Artemia sinica. The sequence continues at coordinate 29,364,181 of CM051259.1, read as the reverse complement.
ATTGCGCTGCCTATGATAGCCCTTGTTCGTTTTCAGCTTCAATGCATCTACCCCCCTCCCCCACACACACACCCTCTTTTCCCAGATGCATCTGATTCAAATTTTTAGATTGCCAGTTTGTTTGAAATAGTACAACGATCAGATAACAAAAACATGAGGTTCAACATACCCCTCCTCCCCCCCCCCGAGCCCGGGGAAGGGTCTTAACTTATGCCCTGGGGTATATAAAGTTTTTTTTGGAATAAGTGGTCCTAAAAATCTCGGAGGGGACTCCAATGATTAGAAATTGAAAGTTCCAATGATTAGAAATTGAAAGTTCCAATTTCCTTTTTAAGATTCAAATGTGATCCGATGGCAACTAGCCCCCCCCCCGCCAACCCTCTTCTCCCCAAATGCATCCGATCGATTTTTTTTATATAACTATTTTGTTCAAAATAGACCAAAGATCATATAACAAAGACTCCAGGGATAACACAGCCCACCAGAACCTGGGGGCAAGTGTTGTAAATTATGCCCCGGGGGCATATGAGGTTTTTATGGAAGGGATGGTAGTATAAACTATGGAGGGGGCTCATTCGATTGTAAATGGGAATTTCTAGTACTCTTTTTAAGAGACTAAAGTTGCCAGAGATCATTTTAAATAAACAATCATAGCAAACAAATATACAATAGGTACTAACATAAATGGAGTAAATAAATCTTAAAACGAGTGAAATCATTGATGTTAATTATTGATTGTTTATACAATCAATGCAATCAAACATACAATAGATACTAACATAAATGAATAAACAAATCTTAAAACGAGTGAAACTTAAATTAAATATGCAAATCAAGCTTGGAACGAACAAAAATCACTACAAACAAGAGCTACAATATAATAATAAAATTTACCTGGGAAATTAACTAATTTACCTGGGAAAAAAATTTACCTGGGAAATTAAAAATTTACCAGGTAAATAAATTTACCTGGGAAATTAACCGAACCATCCAAATAAAAACAGCAGTATACCTTTTCAGATTGCTTGGCCGTTTTAAAGAACGTTTACGCCCGTATTACAAATTCGTTATTCCAATGTCTGACTGAAGTGATTACTTTGTTTTTATCAATGGATGAGGCTTGTCTACTTCCACGAACAGTGGAAAATACATAAACATCTGTAAAGAATTACAATTTTACCTATATGCATTAATTAGGGTTGTAATGGGTCTACCCCAGGAAAAACTGTCCTCGTCCCCTCATCATACAAATAGATAACAAAATGATGGGTGATTATTTGTTCGTATGAGAATTTTTTTTTTTTTAATTCGAGCTTTGTCTCCATGCTTCAAGCATAAGCATTTGCATCCAAAAAGTGAATTTTAGAGACTTATATAATATAATTTCATTCTAGCAGAGGTGATTACAAAACAAAGAAAAATATTGATTAAAAAAATCGACTTCTATGTTCCATTGCCAGCCTGAGAAATCGTCCTAAATTTTCTAACACTTGCAAAACATTTATCACTCATTACATTCACCGGCCATCTCTCATCAAACCTGCACTCTCCATACACTTCATTTCGGAACTCGCTCAATTCTTCACACTCATACATCACATGACCCACACTGTCATCCATACTTCCACATCGCACAAAAGTAAGGACCGTCTGGCCTTTGCCTCCTCTCTAAATACTTCATTCTTGCCCTAAGTGGTAAACTATTCACACTCAATAAATATTATAGTTTTCCCTCATATATGATATTATAAAACTATTTTCTGTTACCGTGAAATAACACTTTACTTTTTTATATTTGCCTTCGCCTTTTACTGCTTACAAAAAAAATCTCCATACAGCTTGACGAGTCTAAACATGTCCAGAAAACGAAGCTTTACTTTTAGCTTATGTGAGATTTGTAAAAATATATTATTTTTATTCTATATTCTAATCCTAATGCCTATGTACATTGTGTTATCTAAACATATTTCTAGCCATCAACTATTATAATAAGCAGAGATAGGCGATACTGTAGATGAAGTAATATTCTCGGTTATTCATCGTAATTTCTGTCGGTTAATTCTAAATAAGTTTTTTTATGCTTTAGAAGTTTTCCTCCAAAGCATGACACCTTGGAGAACTTGCTAAATGCTTAGAAACTTATACGAAAGGTTAAACGTTATTTACTGAATTAAAAATTTCTTCTGATGCAAAAGCTATATCCTTGACTAATACTATATAGTTCGAAGTTCCCTGAAGGTTTCAACTCACTGCCCTTAATTAATATTCATATACGTATTATATTATATTCTTTTATTTGATTAGCAATCTCACATCTTCACTGAATCCACCATCATTACTAACAATCTCCCTCAACATTCCCAGAAAATACCATCTTAATACCTCTAGCCTTTCCTGATATACTGTAGATGCACCCTTACCCCAACTTGCATAAACATGATTTGCTTCGACATCTCGCTCGACATTTCCTGATGGTTTCAATTTAAAACCTTAGACGTATTGCATATTTGCCATTTTGACAATCTAGATGCGCATAGTGTCTTTTGATTTAGTTCAAATTTCCCTGTAGGTTTTAACTTAACACCCTTAGCCGCTCTGCAAATCGGCTAATTGTAGTACCATCACTTTTACCTAAGATGCTAAGATGCTCATTTGCTTCGACATCTCGCTCGACATTCCCTGAAGGTTTCAATTTAATAACCTTAGACGTATTGCAATTTGCCATTTTGACAATCTAGATGCGCATAGTGTCTTTTGATTTAGTTCAAATTTCCCTGTAGGTTTTAACTTAACACCCTTAGCCGCTCCGTAGTATTGCAAATCGGTTAATTGTAGTACCATCACTTTTACCTAAGATGCTAAGATGCTCATTTGCTTCGACATCTCGCTCGACATTTCCTGAAGGTTTCAATTTAATAACCTTAGACGTATTGCATATTTGCCATTTTGACAATCTAGATGCGCATAGTGTCTTTTGATTTAGTTCAAATTTCCCTGTAGGTTTTAACTTAACACCCTTAGCCGCTCCGTAATATTGCAAATCGGCTAATTGTAGTACCATCACTTTTACCTAAGATGCTAAGATGCTCATTTGCTTCGACATCTCGCTCGACATTCCCTGAAGGTTTCAATTTAATAACCTTAGACGTATTGCATATTTGCCATTTTGACAATCTAGATGCGCATAGTGTCTTTTGATTTAGTTCAAATTTCCCTGTAGGTTTTAACTTAACACCCTTAGCCGCTCCGTAATATTGCAAATCGGCTAATTGTAGTACCATCACTTTTACCTAAGATGCTAAGATGCTCATTTGCTTCGACATCTCGCTCGACATTCCCTGAAGGTTTCAATTTAATAACCTTAGACGTATTGCATATTTGCCGTTTTGACAATCTAGATGCGCATAGTGTCTTTTGATTTAGTTCAAATTTCCCTGTAGGTTTTAACTTAACACCCTTAGCCGCTCCTGAATATTGCAAATCGGCTAATTTTAGTACCATCACTTTTACCTAAGATGCTCTTTAAGATAATGTTGGCCGATTTTGCTGTATCTTGGTTTGTATGTACTGCTGGTTTTTTCTGAAACAGTTCTAATGAACTTAACGGAAGATGAGTATAAAAGTGATCCATTTCGAAGGATTATTGGGCAACATTGGTTTTCCCATGATTCATGCGTCAAAAATTTCTACAGAAGCTATTAGTTTGGGGTATTTTTCAGGTCCGTTGTTCGGGAAACTTTTTACATAAAAAAAGCCATCGCGTGCTTTAATTCTGCAAAAGCTTATGGTTTTCCACATGGTTTTTTTAACACTACCATTTTTAGCTACAAATACGCGAAAATCAGGCTTCAGAAGAAATTATAGGATACTGATTACTGTGAATCATTAGGTGAGATTTGTGACTATCTCAGTACTCACACTTACCCCTATTTCCTTTATTTTCATTTTTGAATTGATAAGGCTATAACTAAGGCTTGTTTAATTCTAGCTTGGTCAACAAAAATGTCGACGTTTCCAAATATGATATCCAATTCATCGTCTAAGGTGACTATGGTGTCGACAGAAAAAAAAATAAGACAACAAGGAAGGAAACGACAATTTTTTCATCAAAAAGTTCGTGGTCCCAAAAGTAACCGAAACTCTAAAAAACGAAGTTTTAACATCAATAGATACATCAAAAGAATTTTGATTTGTATGCTGATTTTCAAATATAAGTTTCATCAATATTACTCATATCCATCAAAAGTTTCGAGCCTGAGAAAATTTGCCGTATTTTCAAAAAAAGGGAAAAAACGCCCCCTATAAGTAATAAAATCTTAATGTAAATCACACCATCAGATTCAGCGAATCAGACACCTTACTGTAGAGGTTTTAAACTCTTATCTAAAAAAAATATGGAATTTTGTATTTTTTGCCAGAAGATAGATCACGGATCTTTTCTTCCATCGGATTTATATTTACTTAGTGTTTGTAAACTAGCTCAGTCCTTAGTAATTCAGTGTCTCACTGATACAAACCAACTCGCTTAATGAACATGGTTAATTTTTATCTTTTTCCAGAACCACACTGCATTTTGTATGACGTGATAGGACCTTTTATTAGAAAATTTTCCATAAAATAATTTTATTTCATTGTTCGCTAAGGTTATTATACAAACTGCAAAAAAATTTCTGGTGTCTGAGCAATAATTCTAATAAATTTATTAAAACTAAGAAAATACCTGAACATTTTAAAATTAGCTTCTAAGATTAGTTGGGTTTTTTGATATTTTAACATGTGGTTGACTTTTAACATAATGTTACAGTCTAAAATGATAGCATTAAAATTACAAATTTTTGATATTACATTACTTCCATTCTCAAAGCTGCGTAAGAAAGACTTATTTGTAAAGGTGAAAGTTTGTGGATACAAGTTAAGTATCGCATTTCAGGAAGATAAAGAAATGATAATTCATCTGGTTGTAGCCAATTTATCCGAGGATAAGTTAGCGATCTTCTCTAGCAAGTTTTTCTTAATGTTACCGTAGACAGGCTTGAAACCAAATCCATTATGTGTTAGGAAATGTCTCGTTACCATTACGCTACGGCAACTGTTAGTCAATAAGATATTATCAAACACATCATGATTTTGCAAACAAAATGATGGGTGACGTCATAATCAAAGGTTACAACAATCATGGTTGAAGGGGTGGCTGCAACCTAATAAAGGACGAACCAAAGCCCTTAGTAAAAATAAAAATTGCTAGTTACTTTATTTCTTACGAAAATTAATACGGATGCGACCCCAAATGACATTATTTGATTTATGTCACACTGGTTTCTTATCTTTGAGGTTTTAGCTTTCATTTTTCCTTTAAGCAAGTCTCCTGTTGATTGAGCTCAACAGTGTAATTTTTAATATTTAACATTAACAAATTAATATGGTTCACTTAGCTGTTGTATTTTGTGGGTTTGATTAAGGCAAGGTACATATTTAACCTTACCTTAGAGCTAAGTGACAATTTATCACGGGAAAATGACCTAAGGACCAATAAAGATTAATCCTAGCATAAATTAAAATGAGAATAAAAATCCAATTATTTTGATGTATCTGTCAATATTAAAATTCCGTTTTTTAGAGTTTCGGTTACTTTTGAGACGAGTCGCTCTTACTATACAGTTCGTTACCAAGAACTGTTTGATTAAAACACAACGTTTTTTTAGAGCTGCTGCTTTCTCATCCTGCTTATATCGGTTTTAGGCAATCAGTTTGAGAACATCCTTGTTTTTTCTCATACTTCTCTTTGCTTTTGCCAGCAAGCTGTATAGCTCGACTTTGATATCTTTTCTTATTCTTAATTTTCCTCTTTCTTACGTGTGAAACCATTCTAATTATTCTACATGGTCTAGTGGTCAGGATAGTTGGCTTTCACCCAGATGGCTTGAGTTCAATTCCCGGTATGGAAAATTTTTACTTATGATGATTTGTCAAGGAATATAATTAAAATAATCATCTTTTTAATGATGCCTTATATTACTTCAGTTACTATGGGTAACAGTTCGTTCCAACAGTTGTGATTAAATACATCAATTTCCTTTCAAATAAGCCACTAAACAGCTCTCTATGATTTCCCAGTGCCGAGCTAGCTGAGGAAAAAAAATACCACGAAAAACAAACCTGCTGTCGATGTGGAATATCGTGGTTTCAGACACTTATCTTGATTTTCAAACCAATATATTTTCTTTATTATTCAAGCCAAGGGTCAGTTAGTTTCCAATATAGGGGTATTAGACAAGGTGGTTCTAATAGTGTACTTCTTTTTTTTTTATCTAACTCTAGTTTTAGGGGTTATGGCTATTTTGTTTTTTACAATAGGACGTAATTGTCTCTTACTAGGTTGCTAGCTACCGCTGCAACTTGGATTACTATACAGTTAGTTATTAGTATAGGCTAGAGCTCCGGATATTTTAATATATTGAATTTAAAGTAGTATCTATTAAATTTAAAATGAGGTTATAAGGTATACGTAGTAAGAGACGATCACGTCCAATGTTAAGAAATATAAAAACCCATAGTTCCTAACAAAGGAGTCAGATCAAAACAAAAAGTACACCATTAGAACCGCCTTGTCCGAAACCCCTGTATAGGAAACTTTCTGTCCCTTGGCTTGAACAGCAAGGGAAATATATTGGCTTGAAAATCAAGAAAATTGACTTTAACCACGTTATTCTCCCCAAACGGGATATTTTTTTCTCTTTTCTTTTTTTGTATCCAGAGATAGCTTGGCACTGGAACATCGTAGATAATTGTTCAATAGCTCATTTTAAAGGAAATTAATTGGGTTAAAAATCTATAGTAACTAAAATAAATTATTTCTAAAAGAGAATAAATTTTTCCACGAAAAACTGCATTTTCGATGTCTTTTCACACTGCAGTCTTCAAACATAATCGCATACCAGCGGTAAGATTTGAACCCACGCCTCCGAAGAGACTGGTGGCTAACACCAGTGCCTTGGACCACTCGGCCAGGCTGCCTCTCATAAATAAATATATATGTGAATTTGGGTTGGAGCAGTAGCTAGCAACCTAGTAAGAGACGATCAGTCCAATGCTAAGAAATATAACAAAACTCCTAAAAATAGAGTCAGATCAAAACAAAAGTACATCATTAGAATTACCTTGTCTGAAACCCTACTAGATAAATAATGAATGTCATCATAGTTTTATATTAGAGCTATGACGTGAATAGAAAAACACGAAATTATATTGTTGTTTCTGATGTTATAATAAAGAACGACCTCTTGCCTATACTATTTTTATAGGCCACTTAACTATAGTATAGGCTAGTACAGTTATATCTAAGGTCAATATATTCAAATTTTTCATTAAAAGACGATCATTAGAATAAAAACCCATTACATATATTTGATTTAGTTAGCTACTTGATTGTTTGAGGCTAGTCTCTTACTATTTCAATGAAGAAAAAGCCGTAGGATTTTTCCTGTTTGTAATCAATTAGAAAGAGTTCTACCTTTAAAATGAGTTACGTAGTGCTTTGAGTTGATTGAAAACTTATAAGTAAGAAAGAAAATTATTACCTGGAAATCTCTGTTCTTAAATAAATTTACCTAAAGGATCGACATAGTTCATCATAAAATCCGGGTTGCAGCGGTAGCTAGCAACCTAGTAAGAGACGATCACGTCCAATGTTAAGAAATATAAAAACCGCTAACTCCTAAAAAAAGAGTCAGATCAAAACAAAAAGTATACCATTAGAACCACTTTGTCCGAAACCCCTATAAAGGAAATCTACCGCCCTTTGGCTTGAATAACAAAGAAAATATATTGGCTTGAAAATCAAGAAAATTGACTTTAAACCACGTTATTCTCCACAAACGGGATATTTTTTTCTTTCTTCTTCTTCTTCTTCTTCTTCTTCTTTTCCACAAATAGCTTGGCACTGGAACATCGTAAAGAGTTGATCAATGGCTTATTTTAAAGGAAATTAATTGGGTTAAAAATCTTTTGTAACTAAAATAAATTATTGTTAAAAGTGAATAAATTTTTCCGCTAAAAACTGCATTTTTGATGTCTTTTCATACTCCAGTCATTTCAAAGATATTTGATTTTTGAAGCAATTAAACAGTTCAATTGCTCATTTTAAAGGAAATTATCTGGGTTAAAAATCTTTTGTAACTAAAATAAATTATTTCTAAAAGAAAATAAATTTTTCCACTAAAAACTGCATTTTTCATATCTCTTCATACTGCAGTCTTTTCAAAGATATTTGATTTTTGTACATAAATCATAATCGTATACCAGTTGTAATCCGGGTTTTACAATAAGGAACGAACTGTAACCCATAGTAACTTAAGTGTTAAATCAAACAGTTCGCGGTCATAATAAAGAGCTGTGTAATGGCTCATTTTAAAGGAAACTGTTGTATATAGAAACCTTTTGTAATTAACAAAATTAATTATTAATATAAAACAAATTGTTACGATATAATAAAGAACTATCTCTAGGCGAAAGTAACTAATTTAATTTTGAAAAGAAAGTATTACGGCAGAAACCTGAATGGTAGTATAAGTAAGCTACATTTCATAAGAACCGTCCACTGGAATTTGAACTCGTTATAATGAAGAACGACCTCTTGCCTATACCAAATTTCATAGGCCACTTAATTATAGTATTACTTTAAAAAACGATCTTCAGTCCATAGTAACTGAAGTGTTATAAGGAACCATTACATAGATGATGCCTACAGTAATAAAAGATTACTGTTTACAATGTGATGAGAAGATTTACAATAAAGAACGACAACTAGCCCATGTTAACTGAAACATAAATGGAGATTATGTAATTTCCATCAGTATCATGGCTGTAGAGATGGTTGAAACCTAGAAAAGAACAAACCATTACAGTAAAGAACATTTCATGTTAAAGATTGATCAATGATGTCATAATCATAGTTTGTAGCCAGGTCGTCTCTTACTATTTTTTTCCGGGTTGCAGCGGTAGCTAGCAACCTAGTAAGAGACGATCACGTCCAATGTTAAGAAATATAAAAACCCATAGTTCCTAAAGCAGGAGTCAGATCAAAACAAAAAGTACACCATTAGAATCGCCTTGTCCGAAACCCCTGTATAGGAAACTTTCTGTCCCTTGGCTTGAACAGCAAGGGAAATATATTGGCTTGAAAATCAAGAAAATTGACTTTAACCACGTTATTCTCCCAAACGGGATATTTTTTTCTTTTTTCTTTTTTTTTTCTTTTCCACAGATAGCTTGGCACTGGAACATCGTAGAGGGTTGTTCAATAGCTCATTTTAAAGTAAATTAATTGGGTTAAAAACCTTTTGTAACTAAAATAAATTATTTCTAAAAGAGAATAAATTTTTCCACCAAAAACTGCATTTTCGATGTCTTTTCACACTCCAGTCTTTCAAACATAATCGTATACCAGCGGTAAGATTTGAACCCACGCCTCCGAAGAGACTGGTGGCTAACACCAGTGCCTTGGACCACTCGGCCAGGCTGCCTCTCATAAATAAATATATATGTGAATTTGGGTTGCAGCAGTAGCTAGCAACCTAGTAAGAGATGATCAGTTCAATGCTAAGAAATATAACAAAACTCCTAAAAATAAGGTCAGATCAAAACAAAAGTACATCATTAGAATTACCCTGTCTGAAACCCTACTAGATAAATAATGAATGTCATCATAGTTTTATATTAGAGCTATGACGTGAATAGAAAAAACATGAAATTATATTGTTGTTTCTGAAGACGTCATGAAATAATATCATTGCTCTATGACGTCAACAAAATCATTACGCTGTGACGTCATAATTACTACTTAAGAACTACAAAGATGAAAATGTTCTCATTCATAATTACATAATGGTTTCAATCAAGCAAGTCGCACGCAAGTTGAAAAAACAGTACTACACAAACAACAGAGATAGTATCTTGAAAAGAGAAAAGCAAAAATATTCAACCGACCAGGCGCATCGAGAAGTAAAATTGAGAGAGCAAAACAAAGGTATTCAACCGACCAGGCGTATCGAGAAGTAATAATTGAGAGAGCAAAACAAAGGTATTCAACCGACCAGGCGTATCGAGAAGTAATAATTGAGAGAGCAAAACAAAGGTATTCAACCGACCAGGCGTATCGAGAAGTAATAATTGAGAGAGCAAAACAAAGGTATTCAACCGACCAGGCGTATCGAGAAGTAATAATTGAGAGAGCAAAACAAAACAGCAAGATGTGTTATCACAATGATGAAGATTATAGACATGCAAAAATTGAGACAGCCAAACAAAAGATCAAGGAGAGTTATCACAATGATGAAGATTACCGCATCAAATATAAGAAAAACCAAAAGCAAAGGTATTCAACCGTCCAGGTGTATCGAGAAGCAAAAATTGAGACAGCCAAACAAAAGATCAAGGAGCGTTACTGGGGTGACAAAATTATAATAAAGATCGAACTCTTCCCTATACTAACTTGCATACGCAACTTCACTATAGTTAAGATTACAGTATTTATATTATGCATCATTATAAATTATAAAAGGTTCAAATGTTCGAAGATCATAGAGTTAAAAATTTTCCCACACCGGGAATCGAACCCGAGCCTGTTAAGTGAAAGTTAACTATCCTAGCCACTAGACTAGTGTTGGGCGATATTCAATATCGATATTGATATATCGATATATCAGAGCAAATATCGATATCGAATATCGAAACGAAAATATCGATATCGAAAACGATATTTGAACATATTTGACTATTTTCGGCCTTTTCTGCTACTGGTAAACGTCCTGCAGAAAAGATCCAACATAGAAAATTGTTTGGGAAATGGGCGAGAAGAAGAACAATGATGTATTTAATCCATTGACTCATACATGCTGATACACAGCATACTTACCTGTATCCATAAGTTGGTATAGCCTGTTCTCAAACTAAAAATACGTTTAGTCAGGAGGACTTCCAAATGTTGCTGAGAACCTCCAAAAGGCCCTAGCTGTATTAATGCCTTCTAAGCTGATAGGCCTTGCTCATATAAAAGAGAATTGGCTTTTTATGCTGAATCCAAATATATAGGATTCATTCAGTTTAATGTTCCCATCAAAAGATACGAGCCTGAGAAAATTTGCGTGATTTTTGGGAAAGGGGAGAAACCCCCCAAAAAGTCAAAGAATCTTAAAGAAAAGCGTACCATCAGATTCAGCATATCATGGAACCCTACTGTAAAGATTTTAACCTCCGTCAGCATAAATGTAGAATTTTGTATTTTTTGTCAGAATAAAAATCACGGATGCATGTTTATTTATTCCTCTTTCTTTCGCCAGCGTGATCGCATCAATTCAAAGGCCCAAGAATGTTGGGAAAGTGCTCGTTCGAAAGAAAATAACAGTTCTAGTTCCCTTTTAAAGTGACCCGAGATATTGGAGAGCCAATAGCCCCCCTCCCACGCCCTTTTTTCCCTGAAAACACCCGATCCCAATTTTGAGATATTCATTTTGTTCACCATAGTTGAAAGATCGAAAAAATGTTCCTCCGGAGATAACCTGACTCCCCGCAACCTGAGGAAAGGGCTTTAAGTTATGAATTTGCCTATTGTTTACGTATAGTATTTTTTATTTGTAAGTAAACAGGCCTTTTTAGGGGAGGGGGAATTTTCTGTGGGGGGATTTTCCACAGGTAGAATTTCCCATGGGCAGGGAAGTTTCCGGGGCTGAACTAACAAGGGGGAATTTTACACCGGAGAATTTGTCATAACTCCTATACGAAATTCGTCATAATGTTTCTCTGCCGATTCAATTTTTGATGTAGAGATGTTCCGAGGAAATTGTCATGATCCCCCCATGGTACCCGGGGGAAGGGCTATAAGTTATGAATTTTGTCTGTTGTTTACATATAGTTTCTGTTATTTGGAAGTAAACAGACGTTTTTAGGGAGGGAAATTTTCCGCAAGGGGATTTTCCACGGGGAGAATTTTCCATGGGCAGGGAAGTTTCCGAAGATGAACTTATAAGGAGAAATATTACACGGGAGAATTTGCCAGAACTCTTATATCAAATTTATTTTACTTTCTCTTTGCCGATTCAATTTAACATCTAGAGATGTTCCGGGGATATTATCCGGGGTAAATTTTCAGAGAGGTTAAAATTGCCTGGGAGATTTTTTTGTGGGAGGGAGGGAGTTCCCACGGGGGAAATTTTCCATGGGAAAGTTTTCAGTGGGAGTAATTCTTCGTGGCGGAATTTTCCGCAGGAGATATTCTCCATGTGGAAATTTTTCGCGGGAGAAATTCTTCATCAGAGGATTTTCCGTGGAAGAAACTTTCCATTCGGAGGATGGGATTTCAATGAAAAATTTCCTGTTGAAGGAGTTTTCCGGCATGATTTGAAAAAGATCAAAAATTAAATGAAAGACAAGTCTTTTTTTTTCAAATGAAAATAGGCTTAAGAGAAATTTCTAGGCGAAATTGTCCACAAGAAAATATCTGGGTGGAATTTTCAGCAGGGACGGATTTGTAGTGATGATTTCCTGGTATTAAATGAAAACAACCAAAAATTAAGTAAAAAAATAAAAAATTTTCAACGGAAACTAGGGAGACATATTGAAACTTGAAACAAAAAGAAATCCTACCGTATGCGAGGGGAGTTACCCCCTCCTTTAAAGAGTTCCAATTATTTAAAAACAACTCCTGAAACACAAGGGCTATTTAATTAGAATAAGAAGCTTGTTTTTAAAATACTAGAAAAAACGTATATGAAGGGCATCCCTCTCATATACGGAATAATTTCTGTTCGTTTTAAGTTTTAATGCTGAACCTTACTTTCAGTTGAAAAAAACCTGTTTTCTTTTTTTTATTTAATCACTGAAAGGTAGAACAAATGCTCAGGGAAAAAACATTGACATGTTGCTGAGTTTGAATAGCCAAAAGTAGTCAGTAGGTCATCTTTCTTTACCCTGAGCCCGAGTAATTTCAAGTCTAGATTTCTATGATATTCACTCTTGTAATCGAAGTTTGTTTTTATTGCTTGATTTTCTATTATTCAAAGTTTAAAAAAATTGTGCAAAATACACTTTTATTATAATTGTTGGTACTTTTCTATCAGCCAGTACACATTCGAGAATTTGGATCTACAGGTACGGGGTAGAAACAACCGCTATGCTTGGGAAATAGATATGATATATATAATTTGGGCTGTATATTTGCACACTAGGGGGATGGTGGGGTGGGGGTTAAGTATAGCGGGGCTGCATGCAATAAGTAACCTAACCTAAATAAACCAAAATACCAACTAAATATTTATTAAAACATAGCTACAATGTAGTTTTCCACTGAATCGAAGCTAATTGTCTCCGTATACAAACAGCAATAAACCGGTTGTTGTATGATTTTATAGATTCAGATTCTCGAGTGTGTAGTGGCTAACAGATAAGTACCCAATTTTTTTTAACTTTGCAAAGCCAAGAGTTAATCTGAATAAAACTGATCAGAAATATCGAAATCGATATATCGATTATCGAATATCGAAAGTAAAAATATCGATATTTCGATATATCGTTTGATCAAATTATCGCCCAACACTACACTAGACCATATGGAACCATATAGAAGTATGATTTAAGAGCCATATGCATATTATTATTTCACCATACCAATTATAATATTAAAAGATCTTCAGTCCATAGTAACTGGAGTGTTATAAGGAACCATTAAATAGATGATGCTTACAGTAATCAAAGGTTACTGTTTACAATGTGTTGAAAAGATATTAAAAAACTATCATTGTTACAATAAGGAACGAACTGTAACCCATAGTAACTTAAGTATTAATCCGGGTTGCAACGGTAGCTAGCAACCTAGTAAGAGACGATCACCTCCAATGTTAAGAAATATAAAAACCCGTAGCTCCTAAAAAAAGAGTCAGATCAAAACAAAAAGTACACCATTAGAACCGCCTTGTCCAAATCCTCCATAAAGGAAACTTACCGCCCTTTGGCTTGAATAACAAAGAAAATATATTGGCTTGAAAATCAAGAAAATAGACTTTTACCACGTTATTCTCCCCAAACGGGATATTTTTTTCTTTTTTCTTTGTCTCCAGAGATAGCTTGGCACTGGAACATCGTAGAGGGTTGTTCAATAGCTCATTTTAAAGGAAATTAATTGGGTTAAAAACCTTTTGTAACTAAAATAAATTATTTCTAAAAGAGAATAAATTTTTCCAATAAAAACTGTATTTTTGATGCAGTGACGTCATAATTACTATATAAGAAACGTCAAAACTGTAAATGGTCTCATTCATGAATACATAATGGTTAGATCAAAGCAAGCTACACGCAAGTTAAAAAATCAGTACTAAAATATTATAATAAAGATCGAACTCTTCCCTATACTAACTTGCATACGCAACTTCACTATAGTTAAGATTACAGTATTTATATTATACATCATTATAGATTATAAAAGGTTCAAATGTTATAATGATAAAATAACTCTTGGCTATACTAACTGGCATAGTCAAGTTAGTATAGCCGTTAGAATACGTTTATCAAAATCTATTTATCCGTATATACACAGATTTGTGGAAAAATCAAATCAATGAATACCTTACTACAGCACAATGGATGAAAGTGTGCCTCATGATTCGAGGTTTGCGGGTTCAAATCCACCTGTAGTAAGGGATCAATATTAAACGATTGGCTTTTCCTTCTTTAAAAGATTACATTAAAAGACGATCATTGGAATAACATACCACTGCATACATTGGACTTAGTTAACTACTTGATTGCTTGAGGTTCGTCTCTTACTATTTCAAAGAAGAAAAAGCCGTAGGCTTTTTCCTGTTTGTAATGATATAGCATAAATCCGGGTTGCAGCGGTAGCTAGCAACCTAGTAAGAGACGATCACGTCCAATGTTAAGAAATATAAAAACCCATAGCTCCTAAAGCAGGAGTCAGATCAAAACAAAAAGTACACCATTAGAATCGCCTTGTCCGAAACCCCTGTATAGGAAACTTTCTGTCCCTTGGCTTGAACAGCAAGGGAAATATATTGGCTTGAAAATCAAGAAAATTGACTTTTACCACGTTATTCTCCCCAAACGGGATATTTTTTTCTTTTTTTTTTCTTTCTTTTCCAGAGATAGCTTGGCACTGGAACATCGTAGAGGGTTGTTCAATAGCTCATTTTAAAGGAAATTAATTGGGTTAAAAACCTTTTGTAACTAAATAAATTATTTCTAAAAGAGAATAAATTTTTCCAATAAAAACTGTATTTTTGATGCAGTGACGTCATAATTACTATATAAGAAACGTCAAAACTGTAAATGGTCTCATTCATGAATACACAATAAGAGACGATCACGTCCAATGCTAACATAACAATAATTGTGGAAAAACATAACACAGATTTGTGGAAAAATCAAATCAATGAATACCTTACTACAGCACAATGGATGAAAGTGTGCCTCATGATTCGAGGTTTGCGGGTTCAAATCCACCTGTAGTAAGGGATCAATATTAAACGATTGGCTTTTCCTTCTTTAAAAGAAGATTACATTAAGAGACGATCATTGGAATAACAAACTATTGCATAATTTGGACTTAGTTAGCTACTTGATTATAATAAAGAACGACCTCTTTCCTATACTAAATTTTATAGGCCGCTTAACTATAGCATAGGCTAGTACAGTTATTATATTTAAGGCCAATGTATAAAAATTTTCCACTAAAAGACGGTCATTGGAATAAAAACCCAATACATACATTTGATTTAGTTAGCTACTTGATTGTTTGAGGCTAGTCTCTTACTATTTCAAAGAAGAAAAAGCCGTAGGCTTTTTCCTGTTTGTAATCAATTAGAAAGAGTTCTACCTTTAATGTAATGTATCCGGGTTGCAGCGGTAGCTAGCAACCTAGTAAGAGACGATCACGTCCAATGTTAAGAAATATAAAAACCCATAGTTCCTAACAAAGGAGTCAGATCAAAACAAAAAGTACACCATTAGAATCGCCTTGTCCGAAACCCCTGTATAGGAAACTTTCTGTCCCTTGGCTTGAACAGCAAGGGAAATATATTGGCTTGATCCGGGTTGCAGCGGTAGCTAGCAACCTAGTAAGAGACGATCACCTCCAATGTTAAGAAATATAAAAACCCGTAGCTCCTAAAAAAAGAGTCAGATCAAAACAAAAAGTACACCATTAGAACCGCCTTGTCCGAATCCTCTATAAAGGAAACTTACCTCCCTTTGGCTTGAATAACAAAGAAAATATATTGGCTTGAAAATCAAGAAAATTGACTTTTACCACGTTATTCTCCACAAACGGGATATTTTTTTCTTTCCGCTTTTTCTTTCTGCTCAGCTAGCTGGGCACTGGAAAATCATAGAGAGCTGTATAATAGCTCATTTTAAAGGAAATTGCAACATCTAGTGCCTTTTGTATTTAAAAATAAAATACTTTTTAAAGTAGAATCAATTTTGTCAAAAAAATTGCATTTTCCGGGTTGCAGCGGTAGCTAGCAACCTAGTAAGAGACGATCACCTCCAATGTTAAGAAATATAAAAACCCGTAGCTCCTAAAAAAAGAGTCAGATCAAAACAAAAAGTACACCATTAGAACCGCCTTGTCCAAATCCTCTATAAAGGAAACTTACCGCCCTTTGGCTTGAACAGAAAGGGAAATATATTGGCTTGAAATCAAGAAAATAGACTTTTACCACGTTATTCTCCCCAAACGGGATATTTTTTTTTTTCTTTTTTTGTCTCCAGAGATAGCTTGGCACTGGAACATCGTAGAGGGTTGTTCAATAGCTCATTTTAAAGGAAATTAATTGGGTTAAAAACCTTTTGTAACTAAAATAAATTATTTCTAAAAGAGAATAAATTTTTCCAATAAAAACTGTATTTTTGATGCAGTGACGTCATAATTACTATATAAGAAACGTCAAAACTGTAAATGGTCTCATTCATGAATACATAATGGTTTAGATCAAAGCAAGCTACACGCAAGTTAAAAAATCAGTGCTAAAATATTATAATAAAGATCGAACTCTTCCCTATACTAACTTGCATACGCAACACTCTTCCCTATACTAACTTGCATACGCAACTTCACTATAGTTAAGATTACAGTATTTATATTATACATCATTATAGATTATAAAAGGTTCAAATGTTATAATGATAAAATAACTCTTGGCTATACTAACTGGCATAGTCAAGTTAGTATAGCCGTTAGAATACGTTTATCAAAATCTATTTATCCGTATATACACAGATTTGTGGAAAAATCAAATCAATGAATACCTTACTACAGCACAATGGATGAAAGTGTGCCTCATGATTCGAGGTTTGCGGGTTCAAATCCACCTGTAGTAAGGGATCAATATTAAACGATTGGCTTTTCCTTCTTTAAAAGATTACATTAAAAGACGATCATTGGAATAACATACCACTGCATACATTGGACTTAGTTAACTACTTGATTGCTTGAGGTTCGTCTCTTACTATTTCAAAGAAGAAAAAGCCGTAGGCTTTTTCCTGTTTGTAATGATATAGCATAAATCCGGGTTGCAGCGGTAGCTAGCAACCTAGTAAGAGACGATCACGTCCAATGTTAAGAAATATAAAAACCCATAGCTCCTAAAGCAGGAGTCAGATCAAAACAAAAAGTACACCATTAGAATCGCCTTGTCCGAAACCCCTGTATAGGAAACTTTCTGTCCCTTGGCTTGAACAGCAAGGGAAATATATTGGCTTGAAAATCAAGCAAATTGACTTTTACCACGTTATTCTCCCCAAACGAGATATTTTTTTCTTTTTTTTTTTCTTTCTTTTCCAGAGATAGCTTGGCACTGGAACATCGTAGAGGGTTGTTCAATAGCTCATTTTAAAGGAAATTAATTGGGTTAAAAACCTTTTGTAACTAAAATAAATTATTTCTAAAAGAGAATAAATTTTTCCAATAAAAACTGTATTTTTGATGCAGTGACGTCATAATTACTATATAAGAAACGTCAAAACTGTAAATGGTCTCATTCATGAATATCACAATAAGAGACGATCACGTCCAATGCTAACATAACAATAATTGTGGAAAAACATAACACAGATTTGTGGAAAAATCAAATCAATGAATACCTTACTACAGCACAATGGATGAAAGTGTGCCTCATGATTCGAGGTTTGCGGGTTCAAATCCACCTGTAGTAAGGGATCAATATTAAACGATTGGCTTTTCCTTCTTTAAAAGAAGATTACATTAAGAGACGATCATTGGAATAACAAACTATTGCATAATTTGGACTTAGTTAGCTACTTGATTATAATAAAGAACGACCTCTTTCCTATACTAAATTTTATAGGCCGCTTAACTATAGCATAGGCTAGTACAGTTATTATATTTAAGGCCAATGTATAAAAATTTTCCACTAAAAGACGGTCATTGGAATAAAAACCCAATACATACATTTGATTTAGTTAGCTACTTGATTGTTTGAGGCTAGTCTCTTACTATTTCAAAGAAGAAAAAGCCGTAGGCTTTTTCCTGTTTGTAATCAATTAGAAAGAGTTCTACCTTTAATGTAATGTATCCGGGTTGCAGCGGTAGCTAGCAACCTAGTAAGAGACGATCACGTCCAATGTTAAGAAATATAAAAACCCATAGTTCCTAACAAAGGAGTCAGATCAAAACAAAAAGTACACCATTAGAATCGCCTTGTCCGAAACCCCTGTATAGGAAACTTTCTGTCCCTTGGCTTGAACAGCAAGGGAAATATATTGGCTTGATCCGGGTTGCAGCGGTAGCTAGCAACCTAGTAAGAGACGATCACCTCCAATGTTAAGAAATATAAAAACCCGTAGCTCCTAAAAAAAGAGTCAGATCAAAACAAAAAGTACACCATTAGAACCGCCTTGTCCGAATCCTCTATAAAGGAAACTTACCTCCCTTTGGCTTGAATAACAAAGAAAATATATTGGCTTGAAAATCAAGAAAATTGACTTTTACCACGTTATTCTCCACAAACGGGATATTTTTTTCTTTCCGCTTTTTCTTTCTGCTCAGCTAGCTGGGCACTGGAAAATCATAGAGAGCTGTATAATAGCTCATTTTAAAGGAAATTGCAACATCTAGTGCCTTTTGTATTTAAAAATAAAATACTTTTTAAAGTAGAATCAATTTTGTCAAAAAAATTGCATTTTCCGGGTTGCAGCGGTAGCTAGCAACCTAGTAAGAGACGATCACCTCCAATGTTAAGAAATATAAAAACCCGTAGCTCCTAAAAAAAGAGTCAGATCAAAACAAAAAGTACACCATTAGAACCGCCTTGTCCAAATCCTCCATAAAGGAAACTTACCGCCCTTTGGCTTGAACAGAAAGGGAAATATATTGGCTTGAAAATCAAGAAAATAGACTTTTACCACGTTATTCTCCCCAAACGGGATATTTTTTTTTTTTTTTTTTTGTCTCCAGAGATAGCTTGGCACTGGAACATCGTAGAGGGTTGTTCCATAGCTCATTTTAAAGGAAATTAATTGGGTTAAAAACCTTTTGTAACTAAAATAAATTATTTCTAAAAGAGAATAAATTTTTCCAATAAAAACTGTATTTTTGATGCAGTGACGTCATAATTACTATATAAGAAACGTCAAAACTGTAAATGGTCTCATTCATGAATACATAATGGTTAGATCAAAGCAAGCTACACGCAAGTTAAAAAATCAGTGCTAAAATATTTCCGGGTTGCAGCGGTAGCTAGCAACCTAGTAAGAGATTATAATAAAGATCGAACTCTTCCCTATACTAACTTGCATACGCAACTTCACTATAGTTAAGATTACAGTATTTATATTATACATCATTATAGATTATAAAAGGTTCAAATGTTATAATGATAAAATAACTCTTGGCTATACTAACTGGCATAGTCAAGTTAGTATAGCCGTTAGAATACGTTTATCAAAATCTATTTATCCGTATATACACAGATTTGTGGAAAAATCAAATCAATGAATACCTTACTACAGCACAATGGATGAAAGTGTGCCTCATGATTCGAGGTTTGCGGGTTCAAATCCACCTGTAGTAAGGGATCAATATTAAACGATTGGCTTTTCCTTCTTTAAAAGAAGATTACATTAAGAGACGATCATTGGAATAACAAACTATTGCATAATTTGGACTTAGTTAGCTACTTGATTGTTTGAGGTGCGTCTCTTACTATTTCAAAGAAGAAAAAGCCGTAGGCTTTTTCCTGTTTGTATACATTAAAGAACGACACCTAGCCCATTAAAAATGAAACATAAATAGGGATTATGTAATTTCCATCAGTATCATGGCTGTAGAGACGGCTGATACCTAGTAAAGAACAAATCATTACAGCAAAGAACATTTCATGTTAAAGATTGATCAATGATGCCATAATCATAGTTTGTAGCCAGGTCGTCTCTTACTATTCCAATAAAGAAAAAGCAATAGGCTTTTTCCTGTTTATCCGGTTGCAGCGGTAGCTAGCAACCTAGTAAGAGACGATCACGTCCAATGTTAAGAAATATTTATAATTATAGTAAAGATCGATGTGGGTATAATTTAGTATTTTATGTTGTTTTATAGTAAAGAACGACCTCTTGCCTATGCTAATTTTTGTAGGCCACTTAACTATAGTATAGGCTAGTACAATTATATCTAATGTCAATGTATTAAAATTTTCCATTGAAAGACGATCATTGGAATAAAATCCGGGTTGCAGCGGTAGCTAGCAACCTAGTAAGAGACGATCACGTCCAATGTTAAGAAATATAAAAACCCATAGTTCCTAAAAAAGGAGTCAGATCAAAACAAAAAGTACACCATTAGAACCGCCTTGTCCGAAACCCCTGTATAGGAAACTTTCTGTCCCTTGGCTTGAACAGAAAGGGAAATATATTGGCTTGAAAATCAAGCAAATTGACTTTTACCACGTTATTCTCCCCAAACGGGATATTTTTTTTTTTCTTTTTTTGTATCCAGAGATAGCTTGGCACTGGAACATCGTAGAGGGTTGTTCAATAGCTCATTTTAAAGGAAATTAATTGGGTTAAAAACCTTTTGTAACTAAAATAAATTATTTCTAAAAGAGAATAAATTTTTCCAATAAAAACTGTATTTTTGATGCAGTGACGTCATAATTACTATATAAGAAACGTCAAAACTGTAAATGGTCTCATTCATGAATACATAATGGTTAGATCAAAGCAAGCTACACACAAGTTAAAAAATCAGTACTAAAAAATCAAGAAAAGTGGCAGCTACTACAACATTCTGCCTAATTACAATAAAGAACGACACCTTGCCCATGTTAACTAAAACATAAATAGGGATTATGTAATTTCAAATAGTATTATGGCTGTAGAGATGGCTGAAACCTAGTTACAATAAAAAACGATCATTGGAATAACAAAAATTGCATACCTTTGGAATTAGCTAGCTACTTGATTATTTGAGACTCGTCTCTTACTATTTAAAAGAAGAAAAAGCCGTAGGCTTTTTCCTGTGTGTAATCAGTGTATTATCATAGGCAACGCACTAGCACTGCCTGAGTAAAGAACGATGTAGGCACAATGTGTTTTTTTTCTGGGTTGCAGCGATAGCTAGCAACCTCCAGGTTGCGGCGATAGCTAGCAACCTAGTAAGAGACGATCACGTCCAATGTTAAGAAATATAAACACCCAGAGTTCCTAACAAAGGAGTCAGATCAAAACAAAAATTATAATAAAGATCGAACTCTTCCCTATACTAACTTGCATACGCAACTTCACTATAGTTAATATAGTTAAGATTACAGTATTTATATTATACATCATTATAAATTATAAAAGGTTCAAATATTCGAAGATTATAGAGTTAATCCGGGTTGCAGCGGTAGCTAGCAACTTAGTAAGAGACGATCACGTCCAATGTTAAGAAATATAAAAACCCATAGTTCCTAACAGAGGAGTCAGATCAAATTAAAAAGTACACCATTAGAACCGCCTTGTCCGAAACCCCTGTATAAGAAACTTTCTGTCCCTTGGCTTGAACAGCAAGGGAAATATATTGGCATGAAAATCAAGAAAATTGACTTTAACCACGTTATTCTCCCCAAACGGGATATTTTTTTCTTTTTTCTTTTTTCTTTTTCTTTTCCACAGATAGCTTGGCACTGGAACATCGTAGGGGGTTGTTCAATAGCTCATTTTAAAGGAAATTAATTGGGTTAAAAACCTTTTGTAACTAAAATAAATTATTTCTAAAAGAGAATAAATTTTTCCACCAAAAACTGCATTTTTGATGTCTTTTCACACTGCAGTCTTTCAAACATAATCGTATACCAGCGGTAAGATTTGAACCCACTCCTCCGAAGAGACTGGTGGCTAACACCAGTGTCTTGGACCACTCGGCCAGGCTGCCTCTCATAAATAAATATATATGTGAATTTGGGTTGCAGCAGTAGCTAGCAACCTAGTAAGAGACGATCAGTCCCATGCTAAGAAATATAACAAAACTCCTAAAAATAGAGTAAGATCAAAACAAAAGTACATCATTAGAACTACCTTGTCTGAAACCCTACTAGATAAATAATGAATGTCGTAGCTTTATATTAGAGCTATGAAGTGAATAGAAAAACACGAAATTATATTGTTGTTTCTGATGACGTCATGAAATAATATCATTGCGCCTTGACGTCAACAATAAAATCATTACGCTGTGACGTCATAATTACTATATAGGAAGCGTCAGAACTGTAAATTTTCACATTCATAATTACATAATGGTTTCAGTCAAGCAAGCTGCACGCAAATTGAAAAAACAGTACTACACAAACAACAGAGATAGTATCTTGAAAAGAGAAAAGCAAAGGTATTCAACCGACCAGGCGCATCGAGAAGTAAAAATTGAGAGAGCAAAACAAAGGTATTCAACCGACCAGGCGTATCGAGAAGTAATAATTGAGAGAGCAAAACAATTATAATAAAGAACGACCTCTTGCCTATACTAAATCTTATACGCCACTTAATTATAGTATAGGTTAGGAATTCAACAGATAGCTTTGCACTGGAACATCGTAGAGAGTTGTTCAATGGCTCATTTTGAAGGAAATTAATGGGGTTAAAAACCTTTTGTAATTAAAACAAATCATTTTTATTGCAATAAGAAATTCTAATTATATTCCTTAAGAAATCATCATAAGTAAAAATTACCCATACGGAAATTGAACTCAGGCCAATTATAATAAAGAACGAATATTTTACCGATTATCTACTAATAACCATATATGACGTAATAAGTGACATGACGTAATATCTAAAACCTATTGTGTACTAATAACCATATATAACTTAATGAGCGACGTGACGTAAAAATTGAAAAAATTAATTTTTATTTTATTTTCGTTTTTAGTTCAGAATCGCTAAAGTTATAAACTGAAAAAATATTTATGGTGTCTGAACAATAGTTTTAATCTTTTAATTTAGACTAGAAAAATACCTGAAAATTAAAAAATTAGTTTAATTTTTGTTAGGATCTTGATACTTGATATGGGACATAAAAATTCAACTAATGGTTACATAATGGTTTCAATCAAGCAAGCTACACGCAAGTTAAAAAAAGAGTACTACCAAAAAAACAGAGATAGCATCTTGAAAAGAGAAAAGCAAAGGTATTCAACCGACCAGGCGTATCGAGATGCGAAAATTGATAGTGACAAACAGCGTTATTATAATGATGTAGTTTATGGACATGCGAAAATTGAGACAGCCAAACAAAAGAGCAAGGAACGGTATGATAACGATATAGATTACCGAAACAAACATAAGAAAAAAGTTGCTACCAGAATAATGGGTAGATACTGGGGTGACAAAAGCTATAATGAAAAAAATAAATTCTCTGCGAGGTTGTACCGAAGAACGCATAAGGACAAAGGGAAAAATTACATTCAGAAATACAAGAAAATGGCAAAAATGCAGGCTGATCTTTGTAAATTGAGAAAAATTTTACGCATGTTTTATCGGGATCACGAAAAGTATTCAAAATTACAGATTAAAATTCTCTTTGAAAGAGCGGATGCTGTTGAAAAGTCGGCTAGAAATGCTTTGGCAAAGCTTCATAGTAATATCCAAAAGAAATGTTGTCAGTTTAACGAAAAGCTTCCAAGGTATGGATTTTTTACAGTAAAGAACAAGCTTCCAGCCCATAGTAACTAAAGTAAGATTATAATTTCATGTTAAAGATTGATTAATGATGTCATAATCGTAGGTTGTAACCAGGTCGTTTCTTACTATTCCAATTAAAAACAAGCCATAGGCTTTTCAGACTCCTCTGTATCGCTAAATTTATTATGTAAACTGCAAAAATATTTATGGTGTCCGAGCAAAAATATGAATTTTTAATTAAAACTAGAAAAATACCTGAAACTTTTAAAAATCACTTTTGTTTTTTGCTAGGCTTTAACTACTCGATACGTGATTTTATGGGACTAATTTTAAACATTGACAAGAAATTGTCTCAAGTGAACAAAAAAAAATACATGTGCAATTCATACATAGGAGATGTCTGCCTTTTTTTCGTTGGAGTTTTGCTTGGAAGATATAGTTCAGCATTGGCAGCTAAAACAGGAGAAGACTTCATCGAAAAACTAAAAGAAAAGTTTGTATACCCTATTACTTATTTGTTCAAAAAATATACGGAATTTGATTCCACAAATATTCCACAAATGTCTAATTCCATCCTTTTCGTTCCATCATACTCAACTCCTATGAATGTTAAAGAAGATTCTTCGGCAATAAAAACTTTTTACGATGACTATTCATGTTATTATGATAGCAGCATTTCAAGTTCATTAGACTTTGAAGTTAAAAGTGAGGATTCATATCTTAAAGCAGTAAAGAAAGATATAGGACTGAAAATCAAGACCAAAATTTAATTTCAAACTCTCAAGCCCCCCTGAAAAAGACAATTCAAGGAGGATTTAAACCATACAAAATAAATTATGAAAGCGCTGAAAAATATGATCCAATTATAATAAAGAACGACCTTTTGCCTATACTAAATTTTATACGCCACTTAATTATAGTATAGGTTAGTAATTCCACAGATAGCTTGGCAATGGAACATCGTAGAGAGTTGTTTAATAGCTCATTTTAAAGGAAATTAATGGGGTTAAACACCTTTTCTAATTATAAAATAAATTATGTTTAAAATTACATTAAAAGACGATCATTCAAAGAACATACCATCGCATATATTGGACTTTGTTAGCTGCCTGATTCCTTGTAAAAGATCTTTTTGTCAAATAAAACTAGATTAATTCCTGAAATTTTTATAATAAAGATCAAACTCTTCCCTATACTAACTTGCATAGGCAACTTCACTATAGTTAAGATTACAGTATTTATATTATTATTACAATAAGGAACGAACTTTAACCCATAGTAACTTAAGTATTAAATCAAACGGTTCGTTGTCATAATAAAGAGCTGTGTAATGGCTCATTTTAAAGGAAACTGCTGTATATAGAAACCTTTTGTAATTAACAAAATTAATTATTATTATAAAACAAATTATTACGATGTGGTAAAGAACTATAAGTAATAAAGGACGACCTCTTGTCTATACTAAATTTTATAGGCCACTTAAACATAGTATAGGTTACTAAACCCGGGTTGCAGCGGTAGCTAGCAACCTAGTAAGAGACGATCACGTCCAATGTTAAGAAATATAAAAACCCATAACTCCTAAAAACACAAAATACACCAATAGAATCGCCGTGGCAGAAACCCCTGCATAGGAAACTTTCTGTCCCTTGATTTGAACAGCAAGGGAAATATGTTGGCTTGAAAATCAAGAAAGTGGCAGCTACTACAACATTCTGCTTAAACGGCATATTTTTTTTCTTTATTTTCCAGGTTGCAGCGGTAGCTAGCAACCTAGTAAGAAACGATCACGCTACTAAAACATTCTGCCTAAACGGGATATTTTTTTTTCTTTTCCACAGACAGCTTGGCACTGGAACATCGTAGAGAGTTGTTCAATGGCTCATTTTAAAGAAAATTAATTGGGTCAAAAATCTTTTGTAACTAAAATTAATTGTTTCTAAAAGAGAATAAATTTTTCCCGCTAAAACTGCACTTTGATGTCTTTCCATACTGCAGCCTTTTCAAAGATATTTGATTTTTGAATTATAAACCTCGTAGAGAGTTGTAACAATAAAGAACGAACTCTAATTAAATTTTGTTATTATCCGGGTTGCAGCGGTAGCTAGCAACCTAGTAAGAGACGATCACGTCCAATGTTAAGAAATATAAAAGCCCATAGTTCCTAACAAAGGAGTCAGATCAAAACAAAAAGTACACCATTAGAACCGCCTTGTCTGAAACCCCTGTATAGGAAACTTTCTGTCCCTTGGCTTGAACAGCAAGGGAAATTTTGATATTATTATAATAAAGATCGAACTCTTCCCTATACTAACTTGCATACGCAACTTCACTATAGTTAAGATTACAGTATTTATATTATACATCATTATAGATTATAAAAGGTTCAAATGTTCGAAGATTATAGAGTTAAAAATTTTCCCACACCGGGAATCGAACCCGAGCCTGTTAAGTGAAAGTTAACTATCCTAGCCACTAGACCATATGGAACCATAAAGAAGTATGATTTAAGAGCCATATGCATATGATTATAATGTCCGGGTTGCAGCGGTAGCTAGCAACCTAGTAAGAGACGATCACGTCCAATGTTAAGAAATATAAAAACCCATAGCTCCTAAAGCAGGAGTCAGATCAAAACAAAAAGTACACCATTAGAATCGCCTTGTCCGAAACCCCTGTATAGGAAACTTTCTGTCCCTTGGCTTGAACAGCAAGGGAAATATATTGGCTTGAAAATCAAGCAAATTGACTTTTACCACGTTATTCTCCCCAAACGGGATATTTTTTTCTTTTTTCTTTCTTTTCCAGAGATAGCTTGGCACTGGAACATCGTAGAGGGTTGTTCAATAGCTCATTTTAAAGGAAATTAATTGGGTTAAAAACCTTTTGTAACTAAAATAAATTATTTCTAAAAGAGAATAAATTTTTCCAATAAAAACTGTATTTTTGATGCAGTGACGTCATAATTACTATATAAGAAACGTCAAAACTGTAAATGGTCTCATTCATGAATATCCGGGTTGCAGCGGTAGCTAGCAACCTAGTAAGAGACGATCACGTCCAATGTTAAGAAATATAAAAACCCATAGCTCCTAAAGCAGGAGTCAGATCAAAACAAAAAGTACACCATTAGAATCGCCTTGTCCGAAACCCCTGTATAGGAAACTTTCTGTCCCTTGGCTTGAACAGCAAGGGAAATATATTGGCTTGAAAATCAAGCAAATTGACTTTTACCACGTTATTCTCCCCAAACGAGATATTTTTTTCTTTTTTTTTCTTTGTATCCAGAGATAGCTTGGCACTGGAACATCGTAGAGGGTTGTTCAATAGCTCATTTTAAAGGAAATTAATTGGGTTAAAAACCTTTTGTAACTAAAATAAATTATTTCTAAAAGAGAATAAATTTTTCCAATAAAAACTGTATTTTTGATGCAGTGACGTCATAATTACTATATAAGAAACGTCAAAACTGTAAATGGTCTCATTCATGAATATCATAATAAGAGACGATCACGTCCAATGCTAACATAACAATAAAGAACGAACTCTAATTAAATTTTGTTATTATTACAGTAAGGAACGAAGTCTATCTCATAGTACAACAGAGAAAAGAAAAAGAGGTATAGTGTATATTTTATAATAAAGAACGACATCTTGCCTATACTAAATTTTATACGCCACTTAATTATAGTATAGGTTAGTAATTCAACAGATAGCATGGCACTGGAACATCGTAGAGAGTTGTTCAATGGCTCATTTTAAAGGAAATTAATGGGGTTAAAAACCTTTTGTAATTAAAACAAATTATTTTTATTACATTAAGAAATTTTAATTATGTTCCTAAAGAAATTACAGTAAAGAACAAACTTCCAGCCCATATTACAATAAGGAACGAACTGAACCCATAGTAACTTAAGTATTAAATCAAACAGTTCTTACAGTAAAGAACGAACTCTCAGCTATAGTAAATATCGAATTCTAAATTATCATGGTGGCAGCTGTAGTTGCAACGTAGTAAAAGGCCAACCGTGGCCCATAGTAGCCAAAGGGTAAAAAACGTGATTGGAGAAAAACTATTTCATCGGATACAGCTGAAACCTATCACAGAAGAAATTTACAGTAAAGAACGATCGCTCATGCATAGTAACTGATATATGGTGGTTCCAGGGGTAGTTACTTGTGGTTCGGCTCTTACTATTTCAAAGAAGAAAAAGCCGTAGGCTTTTTCCTGTTTGTAATGATATAGCATAAAACGAATTCCAAGTTGTAATCCGGATTGCAGCGGTAGCTAGCAATCCGGGTTGCAGCGGTAGCCAGCAACCTATTAAGAGACGATCACTTCCAATGTTAAGGAATATAAAAACCTCTAACTCCTGAAAAAAGAGCCAGATCAAAACAAAAATTACACCATTAGAACCACCTTGTCCAAAACCCCTATTAAGGAAACTTATCACTCTTTGGCTTGAGTAACAAAGAAAATATATTGGCTTGAAAATCAAGAATAACATTCAAGGACGTATCCAAAGGGTTTAGTGGGTTTGAACCCCCCTCCCCCAAAATGTTTTTTCAGATTCATAATAACGAATAAAAAATGAATAAAACAAAATCCGGGTTGCAGCGGTAGCTAGCATCTGGGTTGTAGCGGTAGCTAGCAACCTAGTAAGAGACGATCACGTCCAATGTTAAGAAATATAAAACCCATAGTTCCTAAAAAAATTACAGTAAAGAACGAACTCTAGCCAACAGTAACTGAAACATAAAATAAATGACAACTTGGACAAGTGATGCAACACACATATGTTTTGACAAGATAATATAACACATGTATCTTTTGAATAGTTATAGTAAAGAACGACATCTAGCCAATGTTAACTGGGAAATAAATGGGGATTATGCAATTTTCATCGGCATCATAAAGCTAATAAAGAACAAACTATGGGACATATTAGGCTTAGTTTGATGCCTGACCCTTCAAAGTTTGTCTCTTACTATTCCAAATAAGTTATAATAAAGAACGACCTCTTGCCTATACTAAATTTTATACGCCACTTAATTATAGTATAGGTTAGTAATTCAACAGATAGCATGGCACTGGAACATTTACAGTAAAGAACGATCTCTCTCCCATACTAACTGATATATGGTGGTTCCAGGTGTAGTTACATTACATAAAGGATCGATGTGGTTCATTATAAATTATAAAAGGTTTAGGGCTTCTAATGTTCGAAGATTATAGAGTTAAAAATTTTCCAATACCGGGAATCAAACCCGGGCCTTCTAGATGAAAGCCAGCTATCCTATCCGCTACACCACATGGGACTATAAAACAGCATGATTTAAGAACCATATGCATATTATTATTTCATCGTACCATTTCCGGGTTGCAGCGGTAGCTAGCAACCTAGTAAGAGACGATCACGTCCAATGTTAAGAAATATAAAAACCCATAGTTCCTAACAGAGGCGTCAGATCAAAACAAAAAGTACACCATTAGAACCGCCTTGTCCGAAACCCCTGTATAGGAAACTTTCTGTCCCTTGGCTTGAACAGCAAGGGAAATATATTGGCTTGAAAATCAAGAAAAGTGGCAGCTACTACAACATTCTGCCTAAACGAGATATTTTTTTCTTTTTTTTTCTTTTTTCTTTTCCACAGATAGCTTGGCACTGGAACATCGTAGAGTGTTGTTCAATAGCTCATTTTAAAGGAAATTAATTGGGTTAAAAATCTATAGTAACTAAAATAAATTATTTCTAAAAGAGAATAAATTTTTCCACCAAAAACTGCATTTTTGATGTCTTTTATAATAAAGAACGACCTCTTGCCTATACTAAATTTTATAGGCCACTTAACTATAGTAGCATAAAGGATTTTATAATAAAGAACATCCGGGTTGCAGCGGGAGCTAGCAACCTAATAAGAGACGATCGAGTCCAATGCTAAGAAATAAAAAAAAACCATAGCTCCTAAAACAGCAGTCAGATCAAAACAAAAAGTACACCATTAGAACCGCCTTGTCCAAAAACTCTGTATAGGAAACTTTCTGTAATTTGGCTTGAACAGCAAGGCTTGAAATCAAGAAAATTGACTTTAACCACGTTATTCTCCACAAACGGGATATTTTTTTTTCTTTTGTTTCCAGAGATAGTTATAATAAAGAACGACCTCTTGCCTATGCTAAATTTTGTACGCCACTTAATTATAGTACAGGTTAGTAATTCAACAGATAGCTTGGCACTGGAACATCGTAGAGAGTTGTTCAATGGCTCATTTTAAAGGAAATAATGGGGTTAATAACCATTTGTAATTAAAACAAATTATTTTCATTACATTAAGAAATTTTAATTATGTTTCCTTAATTATAATAAAGAACGAACTCTTTCCTATACTAAATAAGCCTATACTAGTCAATGATACAGCAATGATCCGGGTTGCACCGGTAGCCAGTAACCTAGTAAGAGACGATCACGTCCAATGTTAAGATATATAAAAACCCATAACTCCTAAGAAAAAGGTCAGATCAAAACAAAAAGTTCACCATTAGAACCGCTATGTATGAAATCCCTGTATAGGAAACTTTCTGTCACTTGGCTTGAACAGCAAGGGAAATATATTGGCTTGAAAATCAAGAAAATTGACTTTAACCACGTTATTCTCCACAAACGGCATATTTTTTTCTTTCTCTTTTTTTTCTTTTTTTCTTTTCCACAGATAGCTTGGCACTGAAACATCGCAGAGAGTTGTCCAATGGCTCATTTTAAAGGAAATTAATTGGGTAACAAATCTTCATTACATTAAAAGACGATCATTGGAATAACAAACCATTGTTGACATTGGACTTAGTTAGATACTTGATTTTTTGAAGTTCGTCTCTTACTCTTTCAATGAAGAAAAAGCCGTAGGCTTTTTCCTGTTTGTAATCATATAGCATATAAAAAAACCCCAGCTGCAACTGACGTCATTGCATAAAAGCTTGATTTAGTTGATTAAAACGTGGGATTATATAAGTACCATCAATGTCATGGTTGTAGAGATTGCTGAAACCTAGGGAAGAACAAACCTGGGCATAGTAACTAAAAACTTTACAAAGGGCTGTGGTTATATAAAGGACCGATATAGTTCATCATAAATGGTTTTTGTCAATTATTCCGGGTTGTAGCGGTAGCTAGCAACCTAGTAAGAGACGATCACGTCCAATGTTAAGAAATATAAAAACCCATAGCTCCTAAAAAAAGAGTCAGATCAAAACAAAAAGTACACCATTAGAACCGCCTTGTCCGAAACCCCTGTATAGTAAACTTTCTGTTATTTGGCTTGAACAGCAAGGGAATATAATAAAGAACGAACTCTTGCCCATACTAACATGTATAGGCCACTTAACTAACCTTAATAATTAAGAACGAGTTCTAGCTCATAGTAAAATAAATCATCATATGCTTTATTTGGGTCAATTCTAGAGCCACATTTGGTTCTGTTAGAGTAACAATTAGCACATACTCCATATCAGAGCAATATTCTGTCTCCATTAGGTTCATAATACGAAACAAATATACAAATAAGATACGCAGATAATAATCTGAGTATGTTACTGACGTCTGATGATAACCAATATATCAGAGCCATGTTTGACCTTCATAAAAAGAAATATCTACCACTATTAGAATATAATAATCGCAAAAATAACCTTGGAGCTTGAAAATGAATCGATACGTGACAAAAAATATTTACCTTGCATTATTTTCTTTTTAATCAATTTAACACCGAGAGAGGTAAACTCTATTGAAGTAACGGTTTTGTCTTTTAGGTTAAATTGTTTAAAAATATTCAAAAGATGTTTATCCGACTAACTGTAGAACACTCCGTTTTAGAACCGTCTGTTTTTGAAAGAAACCCGAACCCTATGCTTTATGTTAAAATGTCATACAATGGTAAAAATTACTCCACCGACAAAGTGGGGAATGACCTCAATCCCATCTGGAATCATGAAGTTAATTTCAAAGCGAACGAAAATGAATTGATTGAGGTGAAGTTTCGGATGAAAGAGCAAAGAAAGATGCTACGGCTAATAAACAGAGGTAAGCGACTTGGCAATGGAATAATTAAAAAGGGGGAATTAAAAGCAGGTAAATTCATCATTGATATAAAAAAGAACAGATCACAAAGACTTGTCGCCAAACTTCACATAAAGGTGGAAGAACTCGATTCTAATGCAGAAGAAACACCCGAAAATGACAATTTGTCATTATAATAAAGAACGACCTCTTGCTATACTAAATTTTATAGGCCACTTAACTATATTATAATAAAGAACGAGCTCTAGCCTATACTAATAACTAACTGTATAGTAATCCAAGTTGCAGCGGTAGCTAGCAACCTAGTAAGAGACAATCACGTCCTATAGTAAAAAACAAAATAGCCATAACCCCTAAAACTAGAGTTAGATCAAAAAAAGAAGTACACTATTAGAACCACCTTATCTAATACCCCTATATTGGAAACTAACTGACCCTTGGCTTGAATAATAAAGAAAATATATTGGTTTGAAAATCAAGATAAGTGTCTGAAACCACGATATTCCACATCGACAGCAGGTTTGTTTTTCGTGGTATTTTTTTTCCTCAGCTAGCTCGGCACTGGGAAATCATAGAGAGCTGTTTAGTGGCTTATTTGAAAGGAAATTGATGTATTTAATCACAACTGTTGGAACGAACTGTTACCCATAGTAACTGAAGTAATATAAGGCATCATTAAAAAGATGATTATTTTAATTATATTCCTTGACAAATCATCATAAGAAAAAATTTTCCATACCGGGAATTGAACTCAAGCCATCTGGGTGAAAGCCAACTATCCTAACCACTAGACCATGTAGAATAATTAGAATCGTTTCACAAGTAAGAAAGAGGAAAATTAAGAATAAGAAAAGATATCAAAGTCGAGCTATACAGCTTGCTGGCAAAAGCAAAGAGAAGTATGAGAAAAAACAAGGATGTTCTCAAACTGATTGCCTAAAACCGATATAAGCAGGATGAGAAAGCAGCAGCTCTAAAAAAAACGTTGTGTTTTAATCAAACAGTTCTTGGTAACGAACTGTATAGTAAGAGCGACTCGTCTCAAAAGTAACCGAAACTCTAAAAAACGGAATTTTAATATTGACAGATACATCAAAATAATTGGATTTTTATTCTCATTTTAATTTATGCTAGGATTAATCTTTATTGGCCCTTAGGTCATTTTCCCGTAATAAATTGTCACTTAGCTCTAAGGTAAGGTTAAATATGTACCTTGCCTTAATCAAACCCACAAAATACAACAGCTAAGTGAACCATATTAATTTGTTAATGTTAAATATTAAAAATTACACTGTTGAGCTCAATCAACAGGAGACTTGCTTAAAGGAAAAATGAAAGCTAAAACCTCAAAGATAAGAAACCAGTGTGACATAAATCAAATAATGTCATTTGGGGTCGCATCCGTATTAATTTTCGTAAGAAATAAAGTAACTAGCAATTTTTATTTTTACTAAGGGCTTTGGTTCGTCCTTTATTAGGTTGCAGCCACCCCTTCAACCATGATTGTTGTAACCTTTGATTATGACGTCACCCATCATTTTGTTTGCAAAATCATGATGTGTTTGATAATATCTTATTGACTAACAGTTGCCGTAGCGTAATGGTAACGAGACACTTCCTAACACATAATGGATTTGGTTTCAAGCCTGTCTACGGTAACATTAAAAAAAACTTGCTAGAGAAGATCGCTAACTTATCCTCGGATAAATTAGCTACAACTAGATGAATTATCATTTCTTTATCTTCCTGAAATGCGATACTTAACTTGTATCCACAAACTTTCACCTTTACAAACAAGTCTTTCTTAAGCAGCTTTGAGAATGGAAGTAATGTAATATCAAAAATTTGTACTTTTAATGCTATCATTTTAGACTGTAAGATTATGTTAAAAGTCAACCACATGTTAAAATATCAAAAACCCAACTAATTTTAGAAGCTAATTTTAAAATGTTCAGGTATTTTCTTAGTTTTAATAAATTTATTAGAATTATTGCTCAGACACCAGAAATTTTTTTGCAGTTTGTATAATAACCTTAGCGAACAATGAAATAAAATTATTTTATGGAAAATTTTCTAATAAAAGGTCCTATCACGTCATACAAAATGCAGTGTGGTTCTGGAAAAAGATAAAAATTAACCATGTTCATTAAGCGAGTTGGTTTGTATCAGTGAGACACTGAATTACTAAGGACTGAGCTAGTTTACAAACACTAAGTAAATATAAATCCGATGGAAGAAAAGATCCGTGATCTATCTTCTGGCAAAAAATACAAAATTCCATATTTTTTTTAGATAAGAGTTTAAAACCTCTACAGTAAGGTGTCTGATTCGCTGAATCTGATGGTGTGATTTACATTAAGATTTTATTACTTTTACGGGGCGTTTTTCCTTTTTTTTTGAAAATACGGCAAATTTTCTCAGGCTCGAAACTTTTGATGGATATGAGTAATATTGATGAAACTTATATTTGAAAATCAGCATACAAATCAAAATTCTTTTGATGTATCTATTGATGTTAAAACTTCGTTTTTTAGTTTCGGTTACTTTTGGGACCACGAACTTTTTGATGAAAAAATTGTCGTTTCCTTCCTTGTTGTCTTATTTTTTTTCTGTCGACACCATAGTCACCTTAGACGATGAATTGGATATCATATTTGGAAACGTCGACATTTTTGTTGACCAAGCTAGAATTAAACAAACCTTAGTTATAGCCTTATCAATTCAAACATGAAAATAAAGGAAATAGGGGTAAGTGTGAGTACTGAGATAGTCACAAATCTCACCTAATGATTCACAGTAATCAGTATCCTATAATTTCTTCTGAAGCCTGATTTTCGCGTATTTGTAGCTAAAAATGGTAGTGTTAAAAAACCATGTGGAAAACCATAAGCTTTTGCAGAATTAAAGTACGCGATCGCTTTTTTTATGTAAAAAGTTTCCCGAACGACGGACCTGAAAAATACCCCAAACTAATAGCTTCTGTATAAATTTTTGACGCATGAATCATGGGAAAACCAATGTTACCCATTAATCCTTCGAAATGGATCACTTTTATACTCATCTTCCGTTAAGTTCATTAGAACTGTTTCAGAAAAAACCAGCAGTACATACAAACCAAGATACATTATTCAAGGATATAGCTTTTGCATCAGAAGAAATTTTTAATTCAGTAAATAAAGTTTAACCTTTCGTTTAAGTTTTTAAGCATTTAGCAAGTTCTCTAAGGTGTCAGGGTTTGGAGGAAAACTTCTAAAGCATAAAAAAACTTATTTAGAATTAACCAACAGAAATTACGATGAATAACCGAGAATATTACTTCATCTACAGTATCGCCTATCTCTGCTTATTATATTAGTTGATGGCTAGAAATATGTTTAGATAACACAACGTACCTAGGCATTAGGATTAGAATATAGAATAAAAATAATATATTTTTACAAATCTCACATACTTTTACAGTTGACTCGTCAAGCTGTATGGAGAATTTTTTTGTAAGCAGTAAAAGGTGAAGGTAAATATAAAAAAGTGAAGTGTTATTTCACGGTAACAGAATATAGTTTTATAATATCATATATGAGGGGAAACTATAATATTTATTGAGTGTGAATAGTTTACCACTTAGGGCAAGAATGAAGTATTTAGAGAGGAGGCAAAGGCCAGACGGTCCTTACTTTTGTGCGATGTGGAAGTATGGATGACAGTGTGGGTCATGTGATGTATGAGTGTGAAGAATTGAGTGAGTTCCGAAATGAAGTGTATGGAGAGTGCAGGTTTGATGAGAGGTGGCCGGTGAATGTAATGAGTGATAAATGTTTTGCAAGTGTTAG
The DNA here is from genome assembly GCA_027921565.1 of Artemia sinica. NCBI lineage: Eukaryota > Metazoa > Arthropoda > Branchiopoda > Anostraca > Artemiidae > Artemia > Artemia sinica. The sequence continues at coordinate 29,328,105 of CM051259.1, read as the reverse complement.
AAAATTTAGGACGATTTCTCAGGCTGGCAATGGAACATAGAAGTCGATTTTTTAATCAATATTTTTCTTTGTTTATGTAATTTAAATCATTTGGAAGTGCTTTTCTTTTTTGTTTTGCATTGCCATGGCCCTAGGGCTTTTAGTGCAATAAAACTTATTTTTATTATTATATTTTACACACTTTCCTTTAGCCCAGTCATTCTGTTATCTGAAAAAAAGGGGCACAAAACGACACAGGGAAATCTATACCATTGAGGAAAAAATCAATAATGTATTAAAGAGCAGCTGCAGCAATATGAGTCTAAAAGTTTAGGGATATGTCCACTGTATTAGTTATAAAATGATATTCTAAATAATTCTTAACGATGACACCGATTAAAAACGATAAGGTTCAAGTGGTTACCAAGTCATTGTAATTTTTATTAATCCCCTTCTTCGACTCCCGCGACACTTTGGTTGCCGAAGCCTACTAAGGGCTGCTACAACACTTCACGTTGCCTAGGTAACGTAAATCTAGTTTTTTTTGTTTTTTTTTTTGTTTGTGCCCCACCGAAAATTGAAGCCCAAAAGTATGCAAATTGAAGCCCCAAAAAAATAACTATGCATGTGCCTTAGTATTATTTATCTCTTCAGGAAAAGATAATGAAACTTTAATTTATATGTTTATTTTAAGCAACTTGCATTTTAAAGCAGCTTATTTATTTATCGGCTTATTTCCATTTATTTATTTTTAAGCAAATAAGAACCGGCGCTAACTCTAAGTGCGTAAGAGAATTTTCTTCAACGTTTTTCAGTTTTATTTTCAGAAGACATCTGTTACTTACCATCAATGTCCCTTGCAGTCCAGAAATGTTTGTTACCAGGAATACCCCCCCCCCCCCCCCCCTTCCACGTTGATTCTTACAGTAGCGATGGACAAAGACAACTGGTAATAATTATTAGTTCTAATAATTATTAGTGCTAATAATTATTAATTATTAGCAGCTTATTTATTTATCGGCTTATTTCCATTTATTTATTTTTAAGCAAATAAGAACCGGCGCTAACTCTAAGTGCGTAAGAGAATTTTCTTCAACGTTTTTCAGTTTTATTTTCAGAAGACATCTCTTACTTACCATCAATGTCCCTTGCAGTCCAGAAATGTTTGTTACCAGGAATACCCCCCCCCCCCCCCCTTCCACGTTGATTCTTACAGTAGCGATGGACAAAGACAACTGGTAATAATTATTAGTTCTAATAGTTATTAGTGCTAATAATTATTAATTATTAGCAGCTTATTTATTTATCGGCTTATTTCCATTTATTTATTTTTAAGCAAATAAGAACCGGCGCTAACTCTAAGTGCGTAAGAGAATTTTCTTCAACGTTTTTCAGTTTTATTTTCAGAAGACATCTGTTACTTACCATCAATGTCCCTTGCAGTCCAGAAATGTTTGTTACCAGGAATAAACCCCCCCCCCCCGCCTTTCACGTTGGTTCTTACCGTAGCGATGGCCAAAGACAACTGGTAATAATTATTAGTTCTTAAAAAGGCTCACAAAAACAAAGAGAGAAAAAAGTCTCAAGATGAAGAAAAAATAACCGGGCTACGACCATTAGAAGGAATTATTTTTAAAAAGGATAAAGGCTCCATATCCTTTATTATTTAGTATTTCGTACAATAGGCACTATTAATATTAGTACATATTGTATGTTTGTTTGCTATGATTGTTTGTTCAAGAAATGACTAATCAATGATTTAAAAACGAATTACGAATTCCGTACTTTACAAATATTTTCTTTTCCAGTTATTACAGCATTGAAAATAAAAATACAGTGAAATAAAATCTTGAACTGATGATCTTTCAACAATTAATATCATCATATATCAACTATTCAATTTTATTTTATTTTTGCTTTCCAAGACTGTTCAAAAAACATATACTTTCCAATAAAGCGCCAGTGACGCACTAGGTTTTAGACTTTTACAGTGAGAGAAGGAGGTGATACCCAAGCTCTTGTTTGTAGTGATTTTTGTTCGTTCCAAGGTTGATTTGCATATTCAATTTAAGTTTCACTCGTTTTAAGATTTGTTTATTCATTTATGTTAGTATCTATTGTATGTTTGTTTGCATTGATTGTATAAACAATCAATAATTAACATCAATGATTTCACTCGTTTTAAGATTTATTTACTCCATTTATGTTAGTACCTATTGTATATTTGTTTGCTATGATTGTTTATTTAAAGTGATCTCTGGCAACTTTAGTCTCTTAAAAAGAGTACTAGAAATTCCCATTTACAATCGAATGAGCCCCCTCCGTAGTTTATACTACCATCCCTTCCATAAAAACCTCATATGCCCCCGGGGCATAATTTACAACACTTGCCCCCAGGTTCTGGTGGGCTGTGTTATCCCTGGAGTCTTTGTTATATGATCTTTGCTCTATTTTGAACAAAATGATTATATAAAAAATCGATCGGATGCATTTGGGGAGAAGAGGGTTGGCGGGGGGGGGGGGGGCTAGTTGCCCTCGGATCACATTTGAATCTTAAAAAGGAAATTGGAACTTTCAATTTCTAATCATTGGAGTCCCCTCCGAGATTTTTAGGACCACTTCTTCCAAAAAAACTTTATATGCCCCCAGGGCATAAGTTAAGACCCTTCCCCCGGGCTCGGGGGGGGGGGGGGTAGGAGGGGTATGTTGACCCTAATGTTTTTGTTATCTGATCGTTGTACTATTTAAAACAAACTGGCAATCTAAAAATTTTGAATCAGATGCATCTGAGAAAAGAGGGTGTGTGTGTGGGGGAGGGGGGTAGATGTCCTTCGATCCCTTTTGACTAAAAAAAAGGTAACTAGAACTTTCAATTTCCAATCAAATGAGCCCTTTATATAGTTTATACGAGCATTCCTTCTACAAGAACCATATATCCCCCCAGGGCATAACTTACAACGCCTGCCTCTGGGCCTTGGGGCGTTGTGTCGACCCAGAAGTTTTCGTTATATGATCTTTGAACTGTTTTTAACAAAATGGCTATCTCAAGATTTTTTATAATATGTATTTGGGGGAAAATGGGCGTGTGGAGAGGGACGAGTTGCCCTCTGATCTCTTTTGACTCTAAAAAGTGAACTAGAACTTTCAATTTCCAATCAAATGAGCCCTCTCTGAAGTTTATACGAGCATCTCTTCTAAGAACCATATATGCCCCCAGGGCATAATTTACAACGCCTGCCCCCGGGCATTAGGGGGTTATGTCGACCCCAGAGTTTTCGTTGTATGATCTTAGAAATTCGTTTAACAAAATGGCTATCTCAAAATTTTTATCGGCTGTATTTGGGCAATAAAGGGCGTGGGAGGGAGCTAGTTGCCCTTCGATCGGTTTTGACTCTAAAAAGTAAGCTAGAACTTCCAATTTCCAGTCAAATGAGCCCTCTATGAAGTTTATATGGGCATCCCTTCTATAAGAACCATATATACCCCCAGGACATAACTTACAACGCCTGCCCCCGGGCCCTGGGGGGTTGTGTCGACCCCGGAGTTTTCGTTGTAGGATTTTTGAACTGTTTTTAACAAAAGGGCTATCTCAAATTTTTTATCGGATGTATTTGGGGAAAAGATGGCGTGGGGGGGGGTCTAGTTGCCCTCCGATCTCTTTTGACTCTTAAAACGTGAACTAGAACTTTCAATTTCCAATCAAATGAGCCCTCTCTGAAGTTTATACGAGCATCTCTTCTAAGAACCATATATGCCCCCAGGGCAAAATTTACAACGCCTGCCCCCGCGCCCTGGGGGGTTATATAAATAAATCTCAAAACCGGTAAAGCTTAAGTTGAACATACAAATCAAGATTAAAACGAACAAAAAGATTTTGCTATTGAAGCATAAGTGAAACTTAAAACGAACAGAAATTAAATAAAAAATCATAGCAAACAAACATCCTATAGGTACTAAAATAAATGAATAAATAGATCTCAAAATTGCAAATCAAGGTTGAAACGAACAAAAATCTCTACAAACAATAGTTTGGGTTTTGCCTCCTTCTCTCACTGAAAAAGTCTAAAACCTACCGAGTCATTGGCGCTTTACTGAAAACTATATGTATCTTGAACAGTCTTGAAAAGTACAAATAAAATCAAACAGAATGTTTGATATATAAAGCTATCAATTGTTGAAACATCATCAGTTCAAACTTATTCCACTGTAGTTTTATTTTCATTTTCATTGCTGAAATAACTGGAAAAGAAAATATTTGTAATATTATTCGTTTTCAGTGAAGCACCAATGACGTAGTAGGCTTTAGACTTTTACAGTTAGAGAAGGGGGGCAGTATCCAAACTCTTGTTTGTAGTGAAGCTATATTTGTCTTGAACAGTCTTGGAAAGAACTAATAAAATTAAACTGAATACTTGATATACAATTATATTAACTTCTGAAAGCTCATCAGTTCAAAATTTAATTTTACTGTAATTTTTAAGTTTATTTTCAATGTTGTAATAAGTACAAAAGAAAAAAATTGTAATATAATTCGTTTTTAGTAAAGCGCCAATGACGCAGTAGATTTTTAGATTTTTACAGTGAAAGAAGGAGGCAAACTCTTGTCTGTAGAGATTTTTGTTCGTTTCGTTTCAAGCTTGATTTGCATATTCAATTTTAAGTTTCACTCGTTTTAAGATTTATTTATTCACTTATATTAGTACCTATTGGATGTTTGTTTGTTATGATTGTTTATTTATTTCTGCTCGTTTTGGGTTTCATTTATGCTTCATTAGTAAAATATTTTTGTTCGTTTTAAGCTTAATTTGCGTATTCAACTTCAGCTTTTTTCTCCTTGTAAGATTTATTTATTCATTTAAATTAGTACCTGTTGTATGTTTTTTTTTTGCTATGACTGTTTATTTAATTTCTGTTCGTTTTTGGTTTCATTTGTTCTTTAATAGTAATTTCTGGTCGTTTTGAGTTCGAGTTATTAGTGGCGTTTTTTTTTGCGTGGTTGGTTCCGTGGTTTAATCGTGTTTTGCCATTTTTACGTTTTCGACAAAACACATAACAGCATGTTTTAACAAAACTTCGTTTTTTTTGCGAAACGCGAAACATCATGTTGCCTGTTCGACTGTCTGTTTCCTCAAACTTGGAACTTGCTCTTTGTGCGTGTTGCATGTTCGATTGGTCCCTATCCAGATAGAAAAAAGTTATCTGTAGATGACAAAAGAAAGGATAAGATGGAAGGGAAGAAAATGGACATAGATCCTGCTGAATATGCGTTTTTGAATAGAGGCTAAGGTGAAACATATGTGTACAAGAAAACGGGCAAGTAAAAAGCTCAGAATTTTTTCCACATGTTTCCACAGTTTTGAATATTTTTGCCACTTTTCCACAAAATGCGTTTTTAGACGTTCAACCAGGAACATGGACAGAGAACACGAAAGCGACAAAAACTGCGTTTTTTGGGCTAGAACATGAAACTTGGAACATGAACCATGAAACACGGAACTTCGAAAAAAAACGCAGCTATTGTAGGTTTCTATTTCTTCTGATCTTAAGTTTAATATGGCCTTTTTTTTTATTTAAAAAATTTTTTAAATAAAAAATTTCTTTTTCGGAAAGTTTTTTTTTTAATTAATAGAAGGAAAAGACAAACTAAAACGACATGTATAAGGCGTCTTCAACGCTAAGAAACAGAGATAAAATCTAAAATAATCTGTAAAGCCCAATATTTTTTTTTACGCTGAGGCTGGTCAGTTCGGCTTTAGATTTTTCAGAAAGGCTGATGGTAAGTTTTTGTTGTTTGTTTTTTTCGCTTTCCTGCCAATTTTACTTCTTATGACCTGACCCCACTGAATCATCACAGCCGTTACAGGTTATAATTTTATGAGCTGTTTCAAAATTGGCCCTTTTTTTTTACCAGATGTAAACACTTATCCATTCTTGTTTTTACGATGTTTCAGATAATCTAACTTTGAAACCAAGCTGAAAAAAAAATTACAATGTAAATAGAATTTTCAAAATAAACACCAAAATTTGAATTTTTCATATTCACCTTTTGTGGATACTTGGCCTAAAGCTAAAAAAAAAAAAAAAAAACAAGAATAAATAGGAAAAACCTTATTATCTCATTATCTAATAATGTTCAACTTTTAGCTTTATCCCTTATTGGAGAAATGAAAATGTCTATACTGTCGATTTTCTAGTTACCCTGATTTTTATGTCTAGTTAAGCACGTGTCTCCCCCAAACCCTTAAAAACGCAGAGCTGAACTTCGAAGGGAGTTAAATCTAAAAAAAAGTTTATATAGAGATGAAAATAAAGAGCGGCATTGAAGCTGAAAACGAACAAGGGCTATCATAGGCAGCGCAATAGCGCTGCCTAAGTAAAGAACGATATTGGCACAATGTATTAATTTTTTTTCCCATACCTTGGCACTTCGTATCGAAGAAGTTGTCGTAGAAACTTCGAGTAGGGCTCATTCGATTGGAAATTGGAGTGGCTAGTGCCCTTTTTAATAGTCGAAAGTGATTGGAGGGCAACTAGCCCCCCCCACGCCCATCCTTCCCCCAAAGACATACAATCAAAATTTTGAGATAGCCATTTTGTTCAGCGTAGTTCATTTCCTGATAGAAAATATATTTTTGAGGAGGACACTTCCCCAGAACCCTCGGGGCAAGGGTTTTAAGTTATGCCCTGAGAGCATATAAGAACGATGTTGGCACAATGTGTTATTTATTTTTTTTTTTCCTTTAGAGCAGGGCACTTCGTATCAAAGAAGTTGTCGTAAAAACTTCCAAAAAGGGCTCATTCAATTGGAAATTGGAGTGGCTTGTGCCCTTTTTAATAGTCGAAAGTGATTGGAAGGCAACTAACACCCCTTCCATACCCACCATTTCCCGGAACACATCCAATCAAAATTTTGAGATAGCCATTTTGTTCAGCGTAGTTGATTTCCACACAGAAATATATTTTTGAGGAGGACACTCCCCCACAGCCTTCACGGCAAGGGTTGTAAGTTATACCCTAGGGCATATAAGGTTTTTGTGGAAGGCGTTGTCGTAGAAACTTCGAAAAAGGCTCATTCGATTGGAAATTCAAAGGGCTAATGCCCTTTTTAATAGTCAAAAGTGATTGGAGGGCAACTAGCCCCCCCCCGCCCATAATTCCCCCAAACACATCCAATCAAAATTTTGAGATAGCCATTTTGTTCAACGTAGTTGATTTCCAGATAGAAAATATGGTTTTTGGGGAAGACACTACCCCCAAAAACCCTAAGGGAAAGGGTTTTAAGTTATGCCCTGAGGACATATAAGAACGATGTTGGATCAATGTATTATTTATTATTTTTTCCTTTAGAGCAGGGCACTTCGTATCGAAGAAGTTGTCGTAGAAACTTCAAAAAGGGCTCATTCAATTGAAAAACTGGAGAGGCCTGTGCCCTTTTTCATAGTCGAAAGTGATTGGAAGGCAACTAACACCCCTTCCACGCCCACCATTTCCCGAACACACATCCAATAAAAATTTTGAGATAGCCATTTTGTTCAGCGTAGTTGATTTCCAGATAGAAATTATGTTTTTTGAGGAGGACACTCCCCCACACAGCCTTCAGAGCAAGGGTTGTAAGTTATGCCATGGGGGCATACAAGATTTTATAGAAGGCGTTGTCGTAGAAACTTCAAAAAGGCTCATTCGATTGGAAATTTCAAAGGGCTAGTGCCCTTTTAATAGTCGAAAGTGATTGGAGGGCAACTAACCCCCCTCTCACGCCCATCTTTTCCCCAAAACACATCCAATCAAAATTTTGAGATAGTCATTTTATTCAAACGTAGTTTTGAGTTTTATAAATTAGGTCTCTGAGGATGACAACCCCCTCACCACCCTCAGGGCAAGGGTTGTAAGTTATGCCCCCAACAGCGTTATTATAATGATGAAGTTTATAGACATACCAAATTGAGACAGCCAAACAAAAGAGCAAGGAACGGTATAATAATGATAAAGATTACCGAAATAAACATAAGAAAAAATTGCTACCAGAATAATGGGTGACCAAATCTATAATGAAAAAATTAAATTCTCTGCGAGGTTGTACCGAAGAACCCATAAGGACAAAGGGAAAAATTACATTCAGAAATACAAGAAGATGGCAAAAATGCAGGCTGATCTTCGTAAATTTTGAAACTTTTTTAGTATGTTTAACCAGGATCACGAAAAGTATTCAAAATTACAGATTAAAATTCTCTTTGAAAGAGCGGATGCTGTTGAAAAGTCGGCTAGAAATGCTCTGCATAAAACTTCATAGTAATATCCAAAAGAAATGTTGTCATTTTAATGAAAAGCTTCCAACGTATGGATTGGCAACTGCGGAACAGTTTATAGATGCGATAGAAAATATTCGACAACACAGTGAATATACTGAGGCGTACTTCTTAGAAAATTCGTATATTAATTTGGTTATAATAAAGAAAGACCTCTTGCCACTACTATTTTTATACACCACTTAATTATAGTATAGGTTAGTAATTCCACAGATAATACATTAAAGAACAAACTGTAGTCCATAGTAACTGAAGTATTATAGCACTTCACATAAGTATTCCAAAATCCGGGTTGCAGCGGTAGCTAGCAACCTAGTAAGAGACGATCACGCCCCTAGTAAAAACTAAAGTAACCCATAACTCCTGAAAAAAAAAAAAAAAAAACAGATCAAAACAAGAAGTACACTATTAGAACCGTCTTGTCCAAAACTTATATATAGTTATAATAAAGAACGAGCTCTAGCCTATACTAATAACTAAATGTATAGTAATCCAAGTTGCAGCGGTAGCTAGCAACCTAGTAAGAGACGATCACGTCCTATAGTAAAAAACAAAATAGCCATAGCCCCTAAAACTAGAGTTAGATAAAAAAAAAAGAAGTACACTATTAGAACCACCTTGTCTAATACCCCTATATTGGAAACTAACTGACCCTTGGCTTGAATAATAAAGAAAAATATATTGGTTTGAAAATCAAGATAAGTGTCTGAAACCACGATATTCCACATCGACAGCAGGTTTGTTTTTCTTAGTATCTTTTTCCTCAGCTAGCTCGGCACATGGGAAATCATAGAGAGAGCTTATTTATTCATAGAGAGCTTATTTGAAAGGAAATTGATGTATTTAATCAAAACTGTTGGAAAGAACTGTTACCCATAGTAACTGAAGTAATATAAGGCATCATTAAATAGATGATTATTTTAATTATATTCCTTGACAAATCATCATAAGTAAAAATTTCCATACCGGGAATTGAACTCAAGCCATCTGGGTGAAAGCCAACTATCCTAACCACTAGACCATGTAGAATAATTAGAATGGTTTCACAAGTAAGAAAGAGGAAATTAAGAATAAGAAAAGATATCAAAGTCGAGCTATACAGCTTGCTGGCAAAAGCAAAGAGAAGTATGAAAAAAACAAGGATGTTCTCAAACTGATTGCCTAAAACCGATATAAGCAGGATGAGAAAGCAGCAGCTCTAAAAAAAACGTCGTGTTTTAATCAAACAGTTCTTGGTAACGAACTGTATAGTAAGAGCGACTCGTCTCAATAGTAAACGAAACTCTAAAAAACGGAATTTTAATATCGATAGATACATCAAATAATTGGATTTTTATTCTCATTTTAATTTATGCTAGGATTAATCTTTATTGGTCCTTAGGTCATTTTCCCGTAATAAATTGTCACCAAGCTCTAAGGCAAGGTTAAATATGTACCTTGCCTTAATCAAACCCACAAAATACAACACCTAAGTGAACCATATTTATTTGTTAATGCTAAATATTAAAAATTACACTGTTGAGCTCAATCAACAGGAGACTTGCTTAAAGGAAAAATAAAAGCTAAAAACCTCAAAGATAAGAAACCAGTGTGACATAAATCAAATAATGTCATTTGGGGTCGCATCCGTATTAATCTTCGTAAGAAATAAAGTAACTAGCAATTTTTATTTTTACTAAGGGCTTTGGTTCGTCCTTTATTAGGTTGCAGCCACCCCTTCAACCATGATTGTTGTAACCTTTGATTATGACGTCACCCATCATTTTGTTTGCAAAATCATGATGTGTTTGATAATATCTTATTGACTAACAGTTGCCATAGCGTAATGGTAACGAGACACTTCCTAGCACATAATGGATTTGGTTTCAAGCTTTGTCTGTCTGCGGTAACATTAAAACGAACTTGCTAGAGAAGATCGCTAATTTATCCTCGGATAAATAAGCTACAACCATATGAATTATGATTTCTTTATCGTCCTGAAATGCGATACTGAACTTGTATCCACAAACTTTCACTTTTACAAACAAGTCTTTCTTAAGCAGCTTTGAGAATGGAAGTAATGTAATATCAAAAATTTGAAGTTTTAATGCTATCATTTTTAGACTGTAACATTATGTTAAAAGTCAACCACATGTTAAAAATATCAAAAACCCAACTAATTTTAGAAGCTAATTTTAAAAATGTTCAGGTATTTTTAACCTTAGCGAACCATGAAATAAAATTATTTTATGGAAAATTTTCTAATAAAAGGTCCTGTCACGTCATACAAAATGCAGTGTGGTTCTGGAAAAAGATAAAAATTAACCATGTTCATTAAGCGAGTCGGTTTGTATCAGTGAGACACTGAATTACTAAGGACTGAGCTAGTTTACAAACACTAAGTAAATATAAAATCCGATGGAAGAAAAGATCCGTGATCTATCTTCTGGCAAAAGAGTTTAAAACCTCTACAGTAAGGTGTCTGATTCGCTGAATCTGATGGTGTGATTTACATTAAGATTCTATTACATTTAGGGGGCGTTTTTCCCTTTTTTTGAAAATACGGCAAAATTTTCTCAGGCTCGTAACTTTGATGGATATGAGTAATATTGATGAAACTTATATTTGAGAATCAGCATACAAATCAAAATTCTTTTGATGTATCTTGATGTTAAAAACTTCGTTTTTTAGAGTTTCGGTTACGTTTGGGACCACGAACTTTTTGATGAAAAAATTGTCGTTTCCTTCCTTGTTGTCTTATTTTTTTTTCTCTGTCGACAGGATATCATATAGGATATCATATCATATAATTGGATATCATATTTGGAAACGTCGACATTTTTGTTGACCAAGCTAGAATTAAACAAACCTTAGTTATAGCCTTATCAATTCAAACATGAAAATAAAGGAAATAGGGGTAAGTGTGAGTACTGAGATAGTCACAAATCTCACCTAATGATTCACAGTAATCAGTATCCTATAATTTCTTCTGAAGCCTGATTTTCGCGTATTTGTAGCTAAAAATGGTAGTGTTAAAAAACCATGTGGAAAACCATAAGCTTTTGCAGAATTAAAGTACGCAATGGCTTTTTTTATGTAAAAAGTTTCCCGAACGACGGACCTGAAAAATACCCCAAACTAATAGCTTCTGTATAAATTTTTGACGCATGAATCATGGGAAAACCAATGTTGCCCATTAATCCTTCGAAATGGATCACTTTTATATACTCATCTTCCGTTAAGTTCATTAGAACTGTTTCAGAAAAAACCAGCAGTACATACAAACCAAGATACATTATTCAAGGATATAGCTTTTTGCATGCAGAAGAAATTTTTAATTCAGTAAATAAAGTTTAACCTTTCGTATAAGTTTTTTAAGCATTTAGCAAGTTCTCTAAGGTGTCAGGCTTTGGAGGAAAACTTCTAAAGCATAAAAAAACTTATTTAGAATTAACCAACAGAAATTACGATGAATAACCGAGAATATTACTTCATCTACAGTATAGCCTATCTCTGCTTATTATATTAGTTGATGGCTAGAAATATGTTTAGATAACACAAAACGTACCTAGGCATTAGGATTAGAATATAGAATAAAAATAATATATTTTTACAAATCTCACATACTTTTACAGACTCGTCAAGCTGTATGGAGAATTTTTTTTGTAAGCAGTAAAAGGTGAAGGTAAATATAAAAAAGTGAAGTGTTATTTCACGGTGACAGAATATAGTTTTATAATATCATATATGAGGGGAAACTATAAAATTTATTGAGTGTGAATAGTTTACCACTTAGGGCAAGAATGAAGTATTTAGAGAGGAGGCAAAGGCCAGACGGTCCTTACTTTTGTGCGATGTGGAAGTATGGATGACAGTGTGGGTCATGTGATGTATGAGTGTGAAGAATTGAGTGAGTTCCGAAATGAAGTGTATGGAGAGTGCAGGTTTGATGAGAGGTGGCCGGTGAATGTAATGAGTGATAAATGTTTTGCAAGTGTTAGAAAATTTAGGACGATTTCTCAGGCTGGCAATGGAACATAGAAGTCGATTTTTTTAATCAGTATTTTTCTTTTTTTATGTAATTTAAATCATTTGGAAGTGCTTTTCTTTTTTGTTTTGCATTGCCATGGCCCTTGGGCTTTTAGTGCAATAAAACTTATTTTTTATTATTATATTTTACACACTTTCCTTTAGCCCAGTCATTCTGTTATCTGAAAAAAAGGGGGCACAAAACGACACAGGGAAATCTATACCATTGAGGAAAAAATCAATAATGTAGTAAAGAGCAGCTGCAGCAATATGAGTCTAAAAAGTTAGGGATATGTCCACTGTATTAGTTATAAAATGATATTCTAAATAATTCTTAACGATGCCACCGATTAAAAACGATAAGGTTCAAGTGGTTACCAAGTCAATGTAATTTTTTTCAATCCCCTTCTTCGACTGCCGCGACACTTTGGTTGCCGAAGCCTACTAAGGGCTGCGACAACACTTCACGTTGCCTAGGTAAAGTAAATCTAGTTTTTTGTTTTTTTTTTATTTGTGCCCCACCGAAAATTGAAGCCCAAAGTAAATAACTATGCATGTGCCTTAGTATTATTTATCTCTTCAGGAAAAGATAATGAAACATTAATTTATATGTTTATTTTAAGCAACTTGCATTTTAAAGCAGTTTATTTATTTATCGGCTTATTTCCATTTATTTATTTTTAAGCAAATAAGAACCGGCGCTAACTCTAAGTGCGTAAGAGAATTTTCTTCAACGTTTTTCAGTTTTATTTTCAGAAGACATCTGTTACTTACCATCAATGTCCCTTGCAGTCCAGAAATGTTTGTTACCAGGAATAACCCCCCCCCCCTTCCACGTTGGTTCTTACTGTAGCGATGGACAAAGACAACTGGTAATAATTATTAGTTCTTAAAAAGCCTCACAAAAAACAAAGAGAAAAAAGTCTCAAGATGAAGAAAAAATAACCGGGCTACGACCAGTAGAAGGAATATGATTTCACTCGTTTTAAGATTTATTTACTATATTTATGTTAGTACCTATTGTATATTTGTCTGCTATGATTGTTTATTTAAAGTGATCTCTGGCAACTTTAGTCTCTTAAAAAGAGTGCTAGAAATTCCCATTTACAATCGAATGAGCCCCCTCCGTAGTTTATACTACCATCCCTTCCATAAAAAACCTCATATTCCCCCCGGGGCATAATTTACAGCACTTTCCCCCCCAGGTTCTGGTGGGCTGTGTTATCCCTGGAGTCTTTGTTATATGATCTTTGGTCTATTTTGAACAAAATGGTTATATAAAAAAAATCGATCGGATGCATTTTGGGGAAAAGAGGGTTAGCGGGGAGGGGGGGGGGGGCTAGTTGCCATCGGATCACATTTGAATCTTAAAATGGGAATTGGAACTTTCAATTTCTAATCATTGGAGTCCCCTCCGAGTTTTTAGGACTTCTTCCAAAAAAAAATTTACATGTCCCCAGGGCATAAGTTAAGACCCTTCCCCCGGGCTCGGGGGGGGGGGGGGAGGAGGGGTATGTTGACCCTCATGTTTTTGTTATCTGATCGTTGTACTATTTCAAACAAACTGGCAATCTAAAAATTTTGAATCAGATGCATCTGGGAAAAGAGGGTGTGTGTGTGGGGGAGGGGGGTAGATGTCCTTCGATCCCTTTTGACTAAAAAAAAAAGGTAACTAGAACTTTCAATTTCCAATCAAATGAGCCCTTTATGAAGTTATATACGAGCATTCCTTCTACAAGAACCATATATGTCCCAGTGGCATAACTTACAACGCCTGCCTCTGGGCCTTGGGGCGTTGTGTCGACCCAGAAGTTTTCGTTATATGATCTTTGAACTGTTTTTAACAAAATGGCTATCTCAAGATTTTTTATAAGATGTATTTGGGGAAAAATGGGCGTGGGGAGAGGGACGAGTTGCCCTCCGATCTCTTTTGACTCTAAAAAGTGAACTAGAACTTTCAATTTTCAATCAAATGAGCCGTCTCTGAAGCTTATACGAGCATCCCTTCTATAAGAACCATATATGCCCCCAGGGCATAACTTAAAACGCCTGCCCCCGGGCATTAGGGGGTTGTGTCGACCCCAGAGTTTTCGTTGTATGATCTTAGAAATTCGTTTATCAAAATGGCTATCTCAAAATTTTTATCGGCTGTATTTGGGAATAAAGGGCGTGGGAGGGAGCTAGTTGCCCTTCGATCGGTTTTGACTCTAAAAAGTAAACTAGAACTTCCAATTTCCAATCAAATGAGCCCTCTTTGAAGTTTATACGGGCAACCCTTCTATAAGAACCATATATACCCCCAGGACATAACTTACAACGCCTGCCCCCGGGCCCTGGGGGGTTGTGTCGACCCCAGAGTTTTCGTTGTATGATCTTAGAAATTCGTTTAACAAAATGGCTATCTCAAATTTTTATCGGCTGTATTTGGGGAATAAAGGGCGTGGGAGGGAGCTAGTTGCCCTTCGATCGGTTTTGACTCTAAAAAGTAAGCTAGAACTTCCAATTTCCAATCAAATGAGCCCTCTTTGAAGTTTATACGGGCAACCCTTCTATAAGAACCATATATACCCCCAGGACATAACTTACAACGCCTGCCCCCGGGCCCTGGGGGGTTGTGTCGACCCCGGAGTTTTCGTTGTATGATCTTTGAACTGTTTTTAACAAAATGGCTATCTCAAAATTTTTATCGGATGTATTTGGGGAAAAGATGGCGTGGGGGGGGTCTAGTTGCCCTCCGATCTCTTTTGACTCTTAAAACGTGAACTATAACTTTCAATTTCCAAATCAAATGAGCCCTCTCTAAAGTTTATACGAGCATTTCTTCTATAAGAACCATATATGCCCCCAGGGCATAATTTACAACACCTGGCCCCGCGCCCTGGGGGGTTGTATAAATAAATCTTAAAACGAGTAAAGCTTAAGTTGAACATACAAATCAAGATTACAACGAACAAAAAAATTTTGCTATTGAAACATAAATGAAACTTAAAACGAACAGAAATTAAATAAAAAATCATAGCAAACAAACATCCTATAGGTACTAAAATAAATGAATAAATAGATCTCAAAATTGCAAATCAAGCTTGAAACGAACAAAAATCTCTACAAACAAGTTTGGGTTTTGCCTCCTTCTCTCACTGAAAAAGTCTAAAACCTACCGAGTCATTGGCGCTTTACTGAAAACTATATGTATCTTGAACAGTGTTGAAAAGTACAAATAAAATCAAACAGAATGTTTGATATATAAAGCTATCAATTATTGAAACATCATCAGTTCAAATTTATTCCACTGTAGTTTTTATTTTCATTTTCATTGCTGAAATAACTGGAAAAGAAAATATTTGTAATATTATTCGTTTTCAGTGAAGCACCAATGACGTAGTAGGCTTTAGACTTTTACAGTTAGAGAAGGAAGGGGGGGCAGTATCCAAACTCTTGTTTGTAGTGAAGCTATATTTGTCTTGAACAGTCTTGGAAAGAACTAATAAAATTAAACTGAATACTTGATATACAATGATATTAACTTCTGAAAGCTCATCAGTTCAAAATTTAATTTTACTGTAATTTTTTATGTTTATTTTCAATGTTGTAATAAGTACAAAAGAAAATATTTG
Organism: Artemia sinica; assembly: GCA_027921565.1. Lineage (NCBI taxonomy): Eukaryota > Metazoa > Arthropoda > Branchiopoda > Anostraca > Artemiidae > Artemia > Artemia sinica. Next base: position 29,312,198 of record CM051259.1, on the reverse strand, counting down.
TAATATAATTCGTTTTCAGTAAAGCGCCAATGACGCAGTAGATTTTTAGATTTTTACAGTGAAAGGAGGCAAACTCTTGTCTGTAGAGATTTTTGTTCGTTTCAAGCTTGATTTGCATATTCATATTAAGTTTCACTCGTTTTAAGATTTATTTATTCATTTATATTAGTACCTATTGGATGTTGTTTGTTATGATTGTTTATTTAATTTCTGCTCGTTTTGGGTTTCATTTGATGCTTCATTAGTAAAATATTTTTGTTCGTTTTAAGCTTAATTTGCGTATTCAACTGCAGCTTTTCTCCTTGTAAGATTTATTTATTCATTTAAATTAGTACCTGTTGTATGTTTTTTTTTGCTATGACTGTTTATTTAATTTCTGTTCGTTTTGGTTTCATTTGCTCTTTAATAGTAATTTCTGGTCGTTTTGAGTTCGAGTTATTGTAGGTTTCTATTTCTTCTGATCTTAAGTTTAATATGGCCTTTTTTTATTTAAAAATTTTTTTAAATAAAAAATTTCTTTTTCGGAATGTGTTTTTTTAATTAACAGAAGGAAAAGACAAACTAAAACGACATGTATAAGGCGTCTTCAACGCTAAGAAACAGAGATACAATCTAAAATAATCTGTAAAGCCCAATTTTTTTTTACGTCGAGGCTGGTCAGTTCGGCTTTAGATTTTTCAGAAAGGCTGATGGTAAGTTTTGTTGTTTAATTTTTCGCTTTCCTGCCAATTTTACTTCTTATGACCTGACCCCACTGAATCATCACAGCCGTTACAGGTTATAATTTTATGAGCTGTTTCAAAATTGGCCCTTTTTTACCAGATGTAAACACTTATCCATTTTTTTTTTTTACGATGTTTCAGATAATCTAACTTTGAAACCAAGCTGAAGAAAAAAATTACAGTGTAAATAGAATTTTCAAAATAAACACCAAAAATTTGAATTTTTCATATTCACCTTTTTGGATACTTGGCCTAAAGCTAAAAAAAAAACAAACAAGAATAAATAGGGAAAACCTTATTATCTCATTATCCAATAATATTCAACTTTTAGCTTTATCCCTTATTGGAGAAATGAAAATATCTATACTGTCGATTTTCTAGTTACCCTGATTTTTATGTCTAGTTAAGCACGTGTCTCCCCCAAACCTTAAAAACGCAGAGCTGAACTTCGAAGGTGAGTTAAATCTAAAAAACAAGTTTATATAGAGATGAAAATAAAGAGCGGCATTGAAGCTGAAAACGAACAAGGGCTATCATAGGCAGCGCAATAGCGCTGCCTAAGAAAAGAACGATATTGGCACAATGTATTATTATTTTTTTCCATACCTGGGCACTTCGTATCGAAGAAGTTGTCGTAAAAACTTCAAAAAGGGCTCATTCGATTGGAAATTGGAGTGGCTAGTGCCCTTTTTAATAGTCGAAAGTGATTGGAGGGCAACTAGCCCCTCCCCCCCCCCCCCACGCCCATCATTCCTCCAAAGACATCCAATCAAAATTTTGAGATAGCCATTTTGTTCAGCGTAGTTGACTTCCAGATAGAAAATATGTTTTTGAGGAGGACACTCCCCCACAACCTTCGGGGCAAGGGTTTTAAGTTATGCCCTGAGGGCATATAAGAACGTTGTTGGCAAAATGTATTTTTTTTTTTCCTTTAGAGCAGGGCACTTCATATCGAAGAAGTTGTCGTAAAAACTTCGAAAAGGGCTCATTCAATTGGAAATAAGAGTGGCTTGTGCCCTTTTTAATAGTCGAAAGTGATTGGAAGGCAACTAACACCCCTTCCATGGCCACCATTTCCCGAAACACATCCAATAAAAAGTTTAAGATAGCCAATTTGCTCAGCGTAGTTGATTTCCAGATAGAAAATATGTTTTTGAGGAGGACACTCCCCCACAGCCTTCAGGGCAATGGGTTGTAAATTATGTCCTGGAAACATATAAGGTTTTTTATAGAAGGCGTTGCCGTAGAAACTTCGAAAAAGGCTCATTCGATTGGAAATTCAAAGGGCTAGTGCCCTTTTTAATAGTCGAAAGTGATTGGAGGGCAACTAACCCCCCTCTCACGCCCATCTTTTCCCCAAACACATCCAATCAAAAATTTTGAAATAGCCATTTTATTCAACGTAGTTTTAAGTTTCATAAATTAGATCTTTGAGGATGACAACCCCCTCACGGCCCTCAGGGCAAGGATTGTAAGTGATGCCCTGGGGGCATACAAGGTTTTTATAGAACGTGTTTTTTTTAGATAGCCATTTTGTTCAGCGTAGTTGATTTTCAGATAAAAAACATGTTTTTTGAGGAGGTCACTCCCCCACAACCCTACGGGCAAGGGTTTTAAGTTATGTCCTGGGGGCATATAAGAACGATGTTGGCACAATGTATTTTTTTTCTGTTCCTTTAGACCAGGGCACTTCGTATCGAAGAAGTTGTCGTAGAAACTTCAAAAAGGGCTAATTCAATTGGAAATCGGAGTGGCTTGTGCCCTTTTTAATAGTCGAAAGTGAATGGAAGGCAACTAACACCCCTTCCACGCCCACCATTTCCCGAAACACAACCAATCAAAATTCTGAGATAGCCATATAGTTCAGCATAGTTAATTTCCAGATAGAAATTATGTTTTTGTGGAGGACACTCCCCACAGCCCTCCAGGCAAGGGTTGTAAGTTATGCCCTGGGGTTATATAAAGTTTTTATAAAGAGCGTTGTCGTAGAAACTTAAAAAAGGCTCATTCGATTGGAAATTCAAAGGGCTAGTGCCCTTTGTAATAGTCGAAAGTGACTATAGGGCAACTCACCCCCCTCCCACGCCCACCTTTTCCCCAAACACATGCAATCAAAATTTTAAGATAGCCATTTTGTTCAACGTAGTTGAAATTTCTGGAAATTAGGTCTTTGAAGATGACAACCCCCCCCCCACAGCCCTGAGGGCCAGGGTTGTAAGTTATGCCCTGGGGGCATATAAGGTTTTTATAGAACGTGTTGTTGTAGAAACTTCAAAAAGGGCTTATTCGATTGGAAATTGAAATGGCTAGTGCCCTTTTTAATAGTCGAAAGTGATTGGAAGGCAACTAACACCCCTTCCACGCCCACCATTTCCCCAAACTCAGTTTAAAGTTCAGGAAATTATACCTTTAGGAGGTCACTCCCCCCACACAGTTTTCAGGGCAAGGGTTATAAGTTAAGCCCTGGGGGCATATAAGTTTCTACTGAAATCTTGCCGTAGAAACTTGAAAAGGGCTCATTCGATTGGAGATTCAAAGGTCTAGTGCCCTTTTAATAGTCGAAACTGATAGAAGGGCAACTGACCCCCCTCTCACGCCCACCATTTCCCCAAACACATCCAATCAAAATTTTGGGATATCCATTTTGTTCAAAGTAGTCGAATGTTCTGCAAATTAGATGTTTTAGGATGATAACCCCACCAGAGCCCTCAGTGCAAGGGTTGTAAGTTATGCCTTGGGGCATATAGGGTTTATAAAGAAAGTTGTTGTAGAAATTTTCAAAAGGGGCTCATTTGATTGGAAAATGAAATTGCGCTTTTTAATAGTCGAAAGCGAGTGGAGAGCAATTAACCCCCCTCTCACGCCAACCATTTTCCCAAACACATGCAATCAAAGTTTAGAGATAGCCATTTTGTTCAACCTAGTTGAAAGTTCTGGAAATTATGTATTTAAGGATGAGAAACCCCCCAGAGACCCCAGGGCAAAGGTTGTAAGTTGTGCCCTGGGGGTATATAAGGTTTTTTATAAATAGATTTGTCGCAAAAACTTCAAAAGGGGCTCATTCAATTGGAAATTGAGAGGCCTAGTGCCCTTTTTCATAGTTGAAAGTGATTGGAGGGTAACTACCCCCCCTCTCACGCCCACCATTCCCCCCAAACACACTCAATCAAAATTTTCAGATAGCCATTTTGTTCAACGTTGCAGAAAGTTCTGGAAAATAGGTCTTTGAGGATGACAACCCCCCCCCCCAGCCCTTGGGGCATGGGTTGTAAGTTATGCCCTGGGGCGTACAAGGTTTTTATTGAAAGCGTGTAGAAACTTCAAAAGGGCTCATTTGTTTGGAAATTGAAGAGCTAGTGCCTTTTTTAATAGTTGAAAGGGATTGGAGAGCGACTAACGTCCCTCTCACGCCCACCATTTGCCCAGACACATCCAATCAAAATTTTAAGATAGCCATTTTGTTTAACGTAGTTGAAAGTTCTGGAAATTAGGTCTTAGAGGATGACAACCACCCTCACAGCCCTTAGAGTAAGGGTTATAATTTATGCCCTGGGGGCATATAAGGTGTTTATAGAAAGTGTCGTCGTAGAAACTCAAAAAGGGATCATTCGATTGGAAATCGAAAGGCCTATTGCCCTTTTTAATAGTTGAAAGTGATTGGAAGGCTTGACCTTTTTTAAACAGTTCGTAGTAACGAACTGTAAGTAAGGAGCGATCGGCTCAATAGTAACCGAAACTCTAAAAAACGGAATTTTGATACCAATAGATACATCAGAAGAATCAGATTTTCATGCTGATTTCAAATATACAAGTTTCATCAAGTTTACCCATTAAAAGTTATGCGCCTGAGAAAATTTGACTTATTTTCGAAAAAAGGGGTATCACCCACTAAAAGTCATAGAACTTTAATGAAAATCACACCATCAGATTCAGCGTATCAGAGAACCCTACTGTACAAGTTTTATTTTCCTATCTGCAAAAATGTGGAATTTTGTATTTTTTGTCAGAAGAAAGATCACGGATGCGTGTTTATTTGTTGTTTTTTTTTTTTGTTTTGTTTTTTTCCCAGGGGTGATCGTATCGATCCAGTAGTCCTAGAATATCGCAAGAGGTCTCATTTGAACGGAAATTAAAACTTCTAGTGCTCTTTTTAAGAAACCAAATAAATTGGAGGGCAACTTGGCCCCCTCCCACCCTCATTTTTTTCCCGAAGTCACCCAATTAAAATTTTGAGACAGCCATTTTGTTCAGCATAGTCGAAAATCTAATACATATGTCTTTTAGGATGACTAATCCCCCACAGTTTCCCAGGGGAAGGGCTACAAGTTATGAACTTTGCCCATTGTTTACATATTTATTTACATATTGTTTATTATATTACATATTGTTTACATATTGTATTGGTTATTGGGAAGTACACAGACATTTTCAGGAAGGATTTTTTTTCTGGTGGGGGGGGGGCTGGAGGAGGGGTTTCTCAGGAGAATACTTCCGTGGAGGGCGTTTCATTGGGGTAAGGGATATTTCTATGAAGGGGCGCCGGATATCCCATCATTATTTAAAAAACGATCAGAAATTAAATTTTTAATTTCTCAGAAATTAAGTTTTTTCAACTGAAAGTAAGAAACAACATTAGAACTTAAAACGAACAGAAATTATTACGTATATGAGGGGGTTCACCCCCAAGTCAATAACCTCGCTCTTTACGATACAGTTTTTTTTTTACTGCTTTCAAAAGAGCTATCTATTCAAATTAAACGGCCTTTGTGATTCAGGGGTTTGTGATTTAAACAAAATTTTAACTTTAGCTTTACGCTAGCGTGGTATTGACTAAGGGGAGAACCCCTCATATACGTAATAAAAAAAAAAAACAAAAAAAAAAGGCAATACGGCTCAATAGTAATCGAAACTTTTAAAAACGGATAATCTACCAAGCGTGAAACTACCACAAATCAGCATCGGTAAATAAATGAAACCCAAAACGAACAGAAATTACAATAAATAACAGGGTCAAACTCAAAACGAGCAGAAATTAACATAAGTTGGGCTCAAAACTCCTATGCCTTCCCAAGGCCAGAAACATAATTTGCACTTTACTGGAAAAAATACAAATGATTGTGCATTGTCAATTTAATATACATATACTGATATTTAGTAATCAAAATGTTAATATTAGTTGATTTATTAAAGTTATAAAAGTAAAAACATTTACATTTTTTTCAGTAAAGTGCAAATTATGTTCTGGCCTTCGGCACTACCTGTTAGAAACGGTTGAATTACAACCTGCAACAACTAGAAAAATGTAGAACATTAGGTGACAAATCAAATCAAATGCTTTATTAGTCTGGTCGAATGAGCGAGTTATTAGTAAGTACAAAATCCTGATATCATTGGAAATGAATAAATGAATTTATCAACACAACTGAACAATATCTTAAGATTGCAATTAAATAATTAGCCCCCGGTCAAGTTAGCTTGTTATTGTAGGGCGTGCAAAACCATGAAAATTGAACAAACCCAGAATTTAACTCTTCAACACAAAACAAAAAAGAAAATGAATAAATACAAGAAGAAAACTAAAAACTTGATGAACATGGAAATTATTTCCCGTGGAGATACTTTTAAGTTTTTATTGGGTTTATATTAAAACATACGGGCTATCGGCTTTATCCATTAATAAACCCATATTTAAACATGATGCAATCTGTCCCTGTAGGCCTACTGATTTTTTTTTTTTTTTTTTTTTTTTTTTTTTTTTTTTTTTTTTTTTTTTTTTAACGAAAAATTTAAGTTAGACAAATTTTCTTATAAAATAAATTTTAGGATTGAATATAATACTGTCTTATCCCTTAAAATTACATAGGAATTTTTCTTTCAATTTACTCAATTCTTTTATACCCTTTCAATAATAAAAAAATAGCTCATTCAGATTTTGCAGTTATTAGTTTCATGTGGGTGTTCCCTCAAATTAAGACTTAAAACCAGTTTTAGTAGGTTCATAAGCCCTGCCCCTCCCTCCCGAGTAAATCACATTTTCTGTTCTTAAGATACTTGCAGGCACCTTAATGAACAGATGCTTCTTCTAAAAAAACTAACTTGAGCACTTTAAACACCAATTATTGTGAAAAGATGAACTTTATAAAACAGACGTCCAATATCAAGATTTCATTTCAGCAAAATAATCTTGCTTTCCAACATTGCAACGAGCCCCCAAAATACTGCCAAGCTCGTTATTGTTGGACGTAACGAAATGAGTATTTAACTATTCAAAATGTGCAAAATAATACAATGGATAAATAAAAGAAAAATAGAAAAGAAAAAACTAGAAGAAAAGGAAAGACTGGAGAGACTGCGATACGCTGACCTGACTTGTGTCCCGGACGTCCTCAAGGGCCATGTTGGGGCCATTTCTTGCACACCTTCACAGATCAGTTTCTTATATGATTCTCGGTTGTCAGATTGTTTGAGAAAGCGTAGGAGGTTGTCTTTGGGAATTACTTAAACCTCACAACATATCGCATACAACAGCAGCATTTCTTGCCATAAATTTAAACAATTAGTTTTGCATATGTACTTTCATAGTTCAATATAGCAACACTGATATAAATGTAGCATTGCTCTAACAACTTCGCAATTTTCAAAAAAAAGAAAGAAAAGTTTAAGAAAATCGCAGTGTTCAGACATGAAAATATCTATGAAGGGTGCAAGGGGCAACAATTTTTTCATTTTTGTGTCCTTGGTAGTCAAAGATTTCTTGTATTTGCAGAAGATATTTCTAGAAAATTTCCGGTCGCTACACTTCAAAATATCAATAATATTCTGTTTGCAATAACTCAACAATGCTATTTCGGTCCACCACAGAAAAATATATTTTTTTAATACAAAACCTGCAATCTGTTACTTACCAGAAATGAGAGTGTATCTTTGAGAGCTACTCAAACCTTCCCCAATATCTCTTACCAAGAGCAGAATTTCTTGCCGTACTAGATCTGAATCATCTTCCATCGAGTCAAGCAAAGCGGGAGATAATTGTTTTGCAGTCCTTCTCCACGAAGCGAAGCACCTGACGGAGACATTTAGCAGCCAGCATTCGTATATTTCTAGACAGAACCTCTTGCTGCCATTGGAGAATATGGAGAAACCTTTCTATAAATACATACTTATTTTAGGTTATTTGTTTAATTCAAAAATTCGCGATGCCAGGTATCTATAACTATCTGATTCTTTTACCCCGTTCCCCCACGAGGTTGTAACTGTCTGTTGAACCTTCCAAAGAATGTGGGTAACTTATAAGAGTTGAAACTGGCACTAGTGTCGATAAAAAAAAACTATCAACGCCATCTAGCATCTGGCACACTTTGCATTTTTCAAGCTTCGTAACAGTTTTTCTGTCAGGAACTGAGATCAGAAACTTATTACTACCCTAATTTTACCATTTATCTAATTAAATTAATTATTCTTATTATTAAACTGAAAATAATGCCAAGTGTCACCAAACGCTAGATGACATTGATAGTCCAATTCCCAGTTTCCTCCAATGCCCAAATATATCCCGGTTTTCCAAGATCTGTGGTTCTTTTACGGTTAATTTCCAAACTCTTATCTAAGTAAAAAGAGTTAATTTCCAAACTCTTATCTTAGTAAAAAGAGTTAATTTCAAAACTTCGTACTTTCATTTGCGTCGTATATTTTATCAATTTCTGGCTTAATTAGGCAACTTGCTACACAACTTAAAAAAAAACTTAACTTGAAAAGGAGTAAGCACGACTTGCTGCCCTTCTTTTTTTTTGTGTTCTTCAATTTTATATTTATTAGAAAGCATCCTATACTTATTAGAAAGTATTCTATACTTATTAGAAAGCAGCCTATATTTATTAGAAAATATCTTATAAAATAAAACCTGCTTTAATAAAGCTAAATATGTATATTATAAAGTATGATAAAATACATAATCAACTAAAATATAATTAAAACTTTCGAAAAAAAGAGAAAAAATTATAAAGAGAGATGTCAAGATTTAACAAAAAAAAAAAATGCTTAATACAAAAAACTAGACGGTCTAAACAATTTACTATTTTCGTATTTAATGCGTGTAAACACAACTTTTCAGTTCAGTATTCGTACGAATTACACGCTTTCTGACCACTAAGCCTATATATTTCAATAAACTTACCATAAGCCAATTTCGAAAGCAGTTTCAGCAAGTTTTCGTCTTTGATTAATTCACAGTTTTCTAAAACAGCCTCAAAAAGGTGAGCCCGGCTTCCTGTTCTTCGATTTTTTTGGAGCTTATCAATTTAACAATAGCATCTTCCAAATTAAGGAATATATCAACCATTCGTGAGTCTAAAAGGACAAAGGTTGCTATAAGAAAGACAAAAATACCCCTTTGCCAGCACTTAAACAAATCATTATGAAGTACAGTAAAGATAGTTTGAACTACAATCTGCTGAATTCCGGAAAGTAGGACATTGTCTTATAGCGAAGAAAACCGCAAAACGATATAAATAACATCGCCATCAATTTTTTGTTCTATATAGACGTCATCACTAAGCAGCATAGGCAAAAACCGTCTATATAGACGTCATCACTAAGCAGCATAGGCAAAACCGCCGAACCGCCGAATGAAGTTTTAGAGGTTTAGAGAGTTCAGGGTGCTAGAATAGGCTTGAAAATTAATGTTAAGAAGACTAAGTCACTAAGGCTAGGAATAAGTGAAGATGAATAGCTGAAGTTGTGTAATGAAAAAGATTGATCAAGTGGACAGCTTTACTTACCTTGGTAGTGTTATTAGTAAAGATGGTGGGAGCAATGAAGATGTCAAAAGTAGAATAGCCAAGGCTCAGGGTGTTTTTTTTCACAGTTAAAAAAAAAGGTTGGAAGAATTGGAAGATAAGTCTGCAAACCAGATTAGAATATTAGAAGCTACAGCGATGACAGCGGTCAAATATGGCTCTGAAGCATGGGCGCTCCGAAAAGCGGATGAAGATTTGCTAGATGTTTGCCAGAGAAATTGCTTAAGGATTGTTCTGGGTACCCGGCTGACTGACCGTATTTCAAACAATAGGCTATACGAAAAATTTGGTTCAATACCGCTCTCTAGGGCTATAATGAAAGAAAGGTTGAGGTGGCTAGGGCACGTTATGCGGATGAAAGATGACAGATTGCCGAAAATTGTTCTTTTCGGCCAACCGTCTAGGGCTAAACGGAAAGCAGGTCGTCCTCGTCTGGGGTGGGAGGACGTCATAAAGAAAGATTTAAAGGAAATAGGAACTTCATGGGCGGGTGTAAAAAGGGAGGCTTTGAATAGATTGGAATGGAGGAGGAGCGTGCGTAGCTGTGTTGGCCTTAGGCGGCTTGGTGCTGCGGTGAGTTGTTAGTAGTAGTAGTATTTTCAACTTAGATTTCGTCACCAAAAAATGTGCTGGTGGAAATTCATCACACCAGTAAGAGGTAAATTATTTTGCGTTTAACTGACAAGGACGCAGCTTCAACAACACAGCAATGTTGACAAAACTATTCAGCAACTTACTGTGCGACCATGTATACTGTTAAGGCACAAATCGCTGCAAACACTATCGCCATTTATTTTTTGTTCTAAAATAAATATCATCGCTAACTGGCATTACCAAAAAACTGCCAAAAGCTGCGTCAAGTTGATCTAAAATGTGTATTTATCTTTATTTCCGAAATAAATTGTCAAGAATTGTACCAATAACTTTCCTCATAAATTTCGTCGCCAAAAAATGTGCCGGTGAAAATTCAGCATGCCAGTAAGAGGTACATTACTTTACGTTGAACTGAGAAACACGCAACAACCTATAACCCAGCAATGAGGACAAAACTACTAGCCAATTTACTGTTTGAATATGTATGTTGTTAAAAATTACTACAATTTCTCGTAACAATTCACAACAACACCGAGCCGACTGAGGCCAATAAATCTGCTCACGATCCTCCTCTGTCCTAACCTTACCAAACCTTTACACTTTATCCCCTCTAGTGAAGTTATAATTTACCTATAATCCTTCCTTATGACCTCGTGACAATCATGAAACACGTGACAGAACACGTGGTCTGTTTTTTATTATCTTTAGCAGATTCCATTCAGGGAAGTTAAGCTTAGCCAGATAATTCGGATAAGGCATGCTCAAAAGCGCTCTTAGTCTTCTTAACATTAATTCTCAATCCTTCCTTGCTCCCTGAACCCTCAGAATTTTCAAAAATTCCTTCATTCTACTAACATTTTTAACAATGCTTCTTTTCTTTCAACCCCCATTCAATCATTTCATATCAAACTTGTTGTTCGATCCAGGGGGACTGTAAGCTCCCCTTATAGGGTTCTAGATCATAATAATTCTAATGGTGTACTTTTTGTTTCCACCCAAAGACAAGTTTTAGGGGTTTCCGGCTATGTTTTTTTTTCGAAATTCCTGTAATTTGGTTTGGAAAATAACATTTTACTATTAAGACTAATCGAGATAATAGTTACCGTACCTGAATCAGCAAGAAATCACTTTGGTACTTGTTAACTAAACGAAACACATTCAAGAATTACGCTTAGGTTAGATCTGAGAAAAACCGGTTTCATAGCCACAAAGACAAGTGACAAGGGACAGAATAGATGGGAAATATACAATATGGCTATATATTTGCACATTAGGGAGGTGGGGGGGGGAACTATAGCGGGTCTGTATGCAAAATGTGTTAGCTACAATTATTCTGCATATTGTGCAGCAAGAATTGTTTTCTAGCTTCACACTGTCTAAATACCTTACCCCCTTCCTCCCCCCCTAATGTACAAATACATAGCCCACACTATATATTTCCCATCTATTCCGTCACTTGTCTTTGTGGATATGAAACCGGTTTTCTCAGATCTAACCTAAGCGTAATTCTTTAGTGTATTTCGTTTAATTAACAAGTACCATAAATTTTTTCTCGCTGACCATTTTCTTCTCCTAACGTGTTTTTAATTTCTGGTTACTATGGGCCATGGTCCGTTCTTTACTACGGTGCAGCTGACAACGCAACCATGATAAATTGGGATTGAATACTAGGGAGAAAATGACAATGGTAACAGTGGAATAAAAATCCGTTGGCAATGGAAGCTTCTTAGCTAGAGGTTGTCTTAAAATTGGCGTTCAATTAAATTGTAGTTTTTTCCATTCCTTAATTTAAACTATCTTAAAGCATGGACAGCGAGACAACAAGTATCGCTACCCTAAGTTGAATGACACTATCCATGGAACATTTGATTTTACACAATTTATAAGTTTTCACAATAGAGGTAATCGTGGGCTGAATAAAGCTGTCTTTAACCTACATATTAATAAATTACCTAACTAATTGATTTTGATTACATATGCAAAGAGTCAGAAAAAGATATTAAAATTAAATTCGTTTTAATACGAAAAATCCCCATCCCCGCAGAATTACACTCGAAAATTTACCCCCCCCCCCAGTTTCCCACAGGAAATTCCCCCGACTACCCCTCTTCATTGGGAAATCAAGTCCTTAAATCGAAAATTCAACAAATCAAAAAAACTTGATAATATACTGAACTGATCATGTTTGTTTTTTCAAACTTCATACTTTTCATAATTTCACGCTGAATAAAGTTGTGCTTTAACTTACATCTATTTAAAGTATCTAATTAATTTATTTTGATTACATGTGCAAAAAGTTGCAAATCCAATTCAAATCCAATTATATATAAAAATATGGAAATCCAACTCATTTTAATACGATCCCCCCCCCTCTTGGAAAATTATTTTCGCATGTAAATGACAAAAGTATTTTTAAATTTGAAAAGTACTGCTGACTACCACATTCAGACACTTTATTGAAAAAGTGATTTTATAATCCTGGAAGTATGTTTGATGGCGGAATTCATAATCAACCAACACGTTGACTGAACATCCCAAAATGTGAATTTTGCCGGAAGTAACTATCAGTTATTTTTGTTAGGGAGTCTCTAATTTTCATCAACAAAAAAAGTAGCAAGGCCGTATTCAGGAGAGGGGTTGGGAGGTTTTGATCCCCCCCCCACCCCTAAAATGTTTGTCCAACTCGTAAAAACGTAATAAGAATGCAAAAAACATATTTTTGATACGTTTCTTAAATTCCCCCCCCCCCCCTCCCCGAACAAAAATTCTCGATACAGCCCTGGTCAAAAGATATTGGGGAAGATACCTAAAACCTTCACAAGAGTGTACACAAAAATTTCTTAAAGTCACTTGGAGATCTCAGACGAACAGTGTAGCAATACACAAAATACGGACAGAAAGACAGACACACATATATTCGATTCTATACATATAGAGATAACGCCACTAAGTTAAAGTTACTAAGATCGTTCTATCCCTTGTTTAAGTTAGAACTATGTGTGCTAATTGCCACTTTTTAATTTTTTGGCCCCTCCCCCTCTCCCCTAGATTTTTAGAACATATCTTTTTTGTATTTTCATTTAAAAAAATTAAACAATATTGCCCACCACCCTAGATATTGAAAAATACATCTTGCACCCTACCCCCCTCCCTCCTACACTTTCGTGCATTGGTGGTCCTGGATAGGAAGATAGAAAGAAATAAAAAAAAAACACATAAGTTTTTCAAAATTTAAACTAAACTAGGCTTTCAAAAAATGGGAAACTCAACTAGCTTTTAAGAATAATAAAGAAGTTTATATTCATTTGCCATTTTTTTTTTTTTTTTTTTTTTTTTTTAATTCCCACCTCCTCTCCTCTCGGCGACTTTCAAATTTTCTTTAACAGTATCTCATAATTTATTTAATGTCACCTACTCCTTTCTTAAAAAAAAAAAACTTCTTCAAAAAAATCCATATATTAAATTTATATAAAATTGAGCATTCCAAAATATATCAGGTTATAAAAATAGAGGTATATTACATTTCAAATTTCATATACCTTTTAGGTTCATCCGATATCTCAGGCTGCCTTCCCCCTTAGGGCACCCCTTCCATCCTGACCTTAAATTACACTTTTCAAATCCTTTTTCATCAACCTCTATTTCCCCAGATATATAATTTACTTTTACCCCCATCCCCCAAAATAACAATATAAAAAAAAAAAAAAAAAAGAAAAAAAAAAGAGAAAGAAATGAAAAAACTCTACCTTTACAAAAAAAATACTAATAGGTAGAATGTCTCATTATCCCTTCACGTCATTTCCTTTACCTTTATTACTCATCTTACCTTTCCCCTTTGGCTGCTCAATTCTCTTTAAACTTTATCTTTATCCTACTTTTAAAAACTTCTCAAATCCCTTTAAAACTTTATCTTTATCCTACTTTTAATACTTATTTCTTTATCATTCTTTTATTCCAATCGCATTTGCCATAAATGCGATTGGACACCTTAAAAATCATTTTGCGAACCTCAACGTTCGCAATATCAAAGACAAATGGGTAATCACCGAAATTTCCCAGCACTACTGGGAACTCCATAGCTACCAAAATCCTCAAATGATGTGTCCTAAAATTTTTAAAAAAATTGATAGCGGATCTTGAATGTTTCAACAATTCGAAAAGCTAGCAAGAGGCTACTCTAAAATAAAGAAAATATTATCTTTTACTGATTAAGAAAAAGTACTGTCAACTCCATGTACATACATCATAAATAATACCTTTTTCGGCAAGGTTTCACGGAGCACTAAACGGAGCTCCCAAAGCTGTCAAATCAATCAAATGATATTTCTTTTTATCTGATTTTTAATAGTTCCCTAACAAGTATACTAAAACATTTTTAGGGACTACTCTGTCCTGGACTTTAAAAGGGAAATTCTGCTCAGTTTAGTAAAAAAAAAAATCACACTTTGTAAATATAAGTTTCATTAAATCTGAATATATCGGGTACAAAATAGAAGAAGTTAAATGGTTTTTTTACGATTTCCGGGAAGCATAAAACTTTTAGTTTTCTGTTGTTTATTCGGATCCCTTATCCAAGCTCTACAAGCTATTGTCACCCAATAAGTTTTAAAAAGTTTGGCCACAGTAACTAAAAAGTTGATAATGAAGAGAATAGGGCGATTCTTTTATGTACCAAAACCACATTAACTAATACAGTGATCTCTTTTAAATGTACTACTTTTGCCGTTTGAATCAAATCTTTTGAAGCAAGATAATTCACCTACGGTTTCAATAAGCCCAACTACACCTTCTAAAATAGGAAACTAAACTAATCTAAACAGGTAAAACACGGATAAAGATGATATTAACTTGCCTTTAACTGATGCAGCAATCTCCCTTAAATGAACTATTTTTGCGGTTTCGCTCAAGCCTCTTGAAGCAAGATAATTCAAATATTCAGTGTAATAGCTTCTACAAGACTCCAGCTTCGGTATAATCGCATTTCTCAGGCATCCTTGAAAAATATTACACTATGACAATACCCTTAAATAAAATTCCAAAGAATAATACACTGAAACACGTGATACGCTTTAGAGAGAAAATAAATAAATATGCATAGAAAATTTGCACACTGCCCACCAGCGCTACACATTCCTCACACATAATTAAGTCCACAGTATATATATATGGCTACAAATGAGCCTCTCACTTTTATCTATTATTTAATGTTAATTACTTTAGAAAAATGGTGCTGTCATGGGAGTTGAAACCTAAACACCCCGGTGACTAGCCGAGTAATACCACTTCAACTCTTATCAGAGGCGTCGTTCGGGAGGGGCAAGGGGGGTCAGTGGCCCCCCCCAGTAATGTGTAGAAAAAATTATTATACAGTCCATGCTCCTTGAATATCCGAAAGTAGACCCTCTTGTCCCCCCCCCCATGAAAATGTTGTAGATTCGCCCCTGACTCTTACACCATAAGTAATTTTTTGAAGCATTTATCTTTTAGCTACTAGAGAAGACTTATATAGAAACCCAGCGTCCCGCCTTCGAAAATCCCCCCCCCCCCCGTGGAGGGAGGAATAGGAGTTAATCTATCATCTCCCTTCATTTAGACTAAGCCTCGATAAGGGTGCTGAGGGGAGAAGCCTCCTATTTTATTACACAAAACGTTTCTTACAATTGTTTCAAACCTTCATTTAACTAAACTGAATTACCTTTTATTTCTTGAAAATTATTTGAAGTGATGAGTAAACATTACTTCAAATAATTTTCAAGAAATACAAGGTAATTCAGTTTAGTTAAATGAAGGTTTGAAACAATTGTAAGAAACGTTTTGTGTAATAAAATGGGAGGCTTCTCCCCGCAGCACCCTTACACATCAGTTATATGACGGAGTAGCGAGAGGCAGGCTCCTCAAAGAGTGTATTTTAATGCCCAAATGTTGAAACTCTCATTGGACCTTCATATAAATAGAGAATTAGTTTCGGAGAAGGCGGGGGGGGGGGGCAGAAATTGATATCTAATCCCTCTTGATTCCCGGGAATATTTTTGGTCTACCCCTTTATTATTGGTACTGAGGGGTAGGGTAATAGTATCACTTTTATTACTACAATCTTTTCTCTATGCATTGTAAACATTACATTCGCATGCCTACCGGCACAGATGGGGGAAAGTTAAGGCAGGGCATCAGGGGTCTTGCCAGGAATTTTACTTACAATCCAACATTTGAATTCTCAAGCAGAAAACTGAAAAGCGGTAAGCTACCAACCACTTTACAATTATTGGTGCATACACTTTAACGACAATACATCGCGTGTTTATTGGGCTGTTAGCCCACATCATTTCTTGGTATAGCCTGGGCATGATTTGAAGAACGATCAGAAATTAAATTAAAAACAATATCTTTTTTCGCTGAAAATAAGGAGTAACATTAAAACTTAAAACGAACAGAAATTATTCCGTACACGAGGGGGGCTACCCCCTCCTGAAAACCTTAATTTTTATGCTAAAGTTAGAATTTTTGTCACGATTCTTTAAAAACAACTTCTGAAACACAAGGGCCGTTGAACTGGAATAAAAACTTGTTTAAAACACTTTAGTCGGTAACAACTCATTCGGTAGCAGCTGGTTGAAAAGCAGGCTAGATCTTCAAAAGAGAACTGGAACTTTAGACTTCCAATTGAATGAGCCCCCTCCAAAGTTTTTATTCGACCTCCTTTCCCATTAAAACATATATCTTAACAATGAACAACTTGCATACTTTACAGTCCTTGCCCCAGGGGCTGGAAGGGGGTTGTCAAACGCAGAGGCATGGTATGTGATCTTTAAAACTATTTTGAGCAAAATGGCTATATCAAAATTCCGATCGGATGCGTTTGGGGGAAAAAGGAAAATGTGGGGTAGCTTGCTACCCTCAAATCACTTTTGACTCTTAAAAAGGGCACTAGAATTTTTGATTTACAATCGAAAGAGCCCCCTCCAAAGTTTATACTATCATGTCTTCCAGATGAAAGTGCCTCTGGGAAAAAATAAATAAACATTAATGCATTAAAACCCTTATGGCTCTTTTATGGCAAGGCTATAGCATTGCCTCTGACTTAAACAGGTGAGTATAACTTTCAATTTTCCTTCTAATGAACGTCCGAAATTATCCAGGGTATATATGGGGGAAGGGTATTTTCAGGAGGAGAATTTTTCGGAGGTAATTTTACAAGGGGGGACGCCTGGACCCCTTATAAGACCATTGTTAAGATTTATACTTCCAGTGACACATACTTATAAGCATGCCAAAAAGAAAAATGTAGACAACAAAGAAACACGCGATGAATCAGAGCATGTATAATGTTCACAATATGTATATATATATATATATATATATATATATATATATATATATATATATATATATATATATATATATATATATATATATATATATATATATATATATATATTGTTGTTAACATTATACATACTCTGATTTTCCATTGGTGGGGTGGGGGGGTTGTCATATATATGTATATATATATATATATATATATATATATATATATATATATATATATATATATATATATATATATATATATATATATATATATATATATATATATATATATATATATATATATATATATATATATATAGTATTATGCATATGTTCAAAATCTGTATGACAACAGATTTATGACAACCTCCCTGTATGACAACAGGGGGGGGGGTTGTCATACAGATTTTGAACATATGCATAATACTATATATATATATATATATATGATATATATATATATATATATATATATATATATATATATATATATATATATATATATATATATATATATATATATATATATATATATATATATATATATATATATATATATATATATCTATATATATAGTATTATGCATATGTTCAAAATCTGTATGACAACCCCTTCCCCCACCCCACCAATGGAAAATTTATCCCGCGGATATTTCCCCATGGAGGATTCTCCCGCGAAAAATTTCCTCATGGAGAATTCCTCCCGCGCGAAATCCCCCCTCCTCCAAGAAAAAATCCACCACGCGTCTCCAACCCAGCTGAAAATTTCCCCCGGACAACTCCCTGAAAACATCTCTACATTTAAAATTGAAATCGCCAAAGAGAAATTAAGACAAATAAAAATAATTCTTGTTGGAATTCTGGCACATTTCCTTCGTGTAAAATTTCCCTTGGAAATTTCAACCCCGGTTCTTCTTCTAACTTCCGGTTCTAACTTCTTCCTATGGAAAATTCCCCCCCCCCTTCCGTAGTTGAGCCCCCCCCCCAAAAAAAAAAATATAATTTTCAATAACAAATACTATATGTAGACAATGGGCAAATTTCACAACTAACAGCCCTTTTCCAGGGGGCTGTGGGGGATCATGTCACCCCAAAAGGCATAGCTATTGGACCTTGCAACTGTGCTGAACAAAATGGGTATCTCAAAATTTTGATCGGACAAACTTGGGGGAAAGGGGTGGGTGAGGGAGGCTAGTTGCCCCTCAATGTTTTTGGCCACTTAAAAAGGGCATTAAAGCTTTTAGTTCCCACTCGAATGAACTCTCTCCTTATCTTCTAGGACTATTGATTCGATACAGTGACGCCCAAAAAAAAAAAAAAAAAAAAAACAGACAGATAAATATGCTTCCGCGATCTTTCTTGTTGCAAAAAAAAAAATACACGTTTTGCAGATGGGAGCTTGAAACCTCTACAGTAGGGTTCCTTAATACGCCAAATCTGATGGTGCGTTTTTCATTAAAAATGCCTTGACTTTTTCAGGATGTTTCCTCCTTTTTCGAAAATCTTACGGATTTCTCAGGCTCATAGCTTTGGATGGGTAACCTTAAACTAGATTACTGTTATATATTTGGAATCAGGGTAAAAAAAAAAAAAAAAAAAAAAAAAACAGTTCTTTTGATGTATCTATTGTTATCAAAAATTCCATATTTTAGAGGTTTGGTGACTATTGGAAGGAGTCGCTCCGTACT
The DNA here is from genome assembly GCA_027921565.1 of Artemia sinica. NCBI lineage: Eukaryota > Metazoa > Arthropoda > Branchiopoda > Anostraca > Artemiidae > Artemia > Artemia sinica. The sequence continues at coordinate 29,293,091 of CM051259.1, read as the reverse complement.
TACAGTTTATTACCACTAACTGCATAATATTTGTATTTTTCAACTTATGTCTAATGAGTGTACCCACTAGGAAGTTTTCAAATCTGTTTCCAGGTAGACTAAATCAGTTTTCAACACTAAGAAAAAAAAATCTAATAAGCTAAGATATTAAAAAGAGAAAAAATATTTAACAAAAACATTAAAAAATACGAAATTTATACCCAGAAAATGTTGAGGGAGCCGAAGTCTAGTTAATTCTCTATAATGTTGTTCTTTTAATTTGGGACATAAATATATCGAAATTTACTAGAAATACTGGCGATTTAACTTGTTTTGATAAAGTTACACACAAGCCGGGCTTCAAATTTTTCGCCAGGTGGATTGGAAACCTGTTTTGAACAACAAAAATTACTAGAATTCCAACGACCAAGAATTGTGGAATGACTTTCCCAATTTTTACCCCTCCAACAAACTCCCTTCACCCAAACCAAAGTTAGTTCAACGCCAATTATTTTTTTACTTTTTCATTGGGGGCTAAAATATCATAATATTCCCTTGGAATACTGACATTTTAACTGTTGCTGATAAATCTACTAACTAAGTCTTCAGACAGAATAGATCCGGGTTTTCAGCAGCCAAATTCATAAAGTTTTCGAAGACTTCAGACGTTTTATGAGTTGCTTCATCACCCCCTTACCGAAAAACAGAGACAAGTCACGTCACTGGTATGATAAAACTTAATCAACCCCCAACTCTTTTCCCCTGCCCCCGCCAAAATTTAGTTCAAAATCTTAAATTTTGAAATTTTATTCAAAGTTTAGTTCAAAATTTTATATTTTGCTACATTTTTTTATTGGTGCATAAATACCTTAATTTTTTCACTTGAGATGTTGGCATTTTAACTTGTTGCTGATGCGTCCACTTCAAAGATTTTTTCAGGTAGAATATAGACGGGTTTTCAACTGCCAAATTTATGAAATTTTCAAAGACTTCAGACATTTCATGAGGTGCTTCATCACCCCCTTACCAAAAAAACAGAGGCTAGTCACACCACTAACATGGCAAAGCATCATCAACCCCCACCCCTTTCCCCTGCCCAAGTGAAAGTTAGTTCAAAATTTTAAATTTTGCCGGAAATTTTTTACCCGTGCCAAAATATCAGAATTTTTACATGAGATGTTGGCATTTTAACTTGTTGCTGATGCGTCCACTTCAAAGATTTTTTCAGGTAGAATATAGATGGGTTTTCAACTGCCAAATTTATGAAATTTTCAAAGACTCCAGACATCTTGGGCTGTTTCATCCCCTCCCCTTGCTCCAGAGATAAGAGTCCAGTTACGCCACTGATGCATACCGTATCCATGCTTCGAGAACACCTATTCAAAGGCAAAAGCATGCCTATTCATTTTATACTGTTTTAAGTCATATTGAAAAAAACTTTGAGGCTACATTTGACAGTTTAGAGCTTTAAAGGGGGTTGTAGAGCTACTAAGACACACAGGAAGGATTTTTTATGTGGGTGGAGGGGGTGGGGTATATATAGAAAAATAAAAGAGATTTTAGGAAAATCTAAAATATCAAAGTTTCAGGAAGGGGGCATAAAACCATGGGTTGGGGTATAAAGCCCCAACCCAATTATGCGCATCCCAAGATAATTGAAACTGGTTTCGAAAACAAACCCTAAAAAAAGAGAGAGAAAAAAATCAAAACTACCCTCAGAAGAACATTCAAAAAATCTTACCTCTGTAAGTCAAATTTTCAATATTACTGAAAATGCGTCTTAGCTCCACAATTAAGAAGACTAAAAGAAAGCCAGACTCCTTGGTTAGGCTTTTTATTGTTGTCAAAATATCCAAGCTGTGGCTAACTTGGTGGTGGCACTTTCGCTAAAAAAACGATAATGACCCAATAGAAACCAATAAAGAGTAACACTAAAAATGTTCTATACCGGTAATCCGAACTTTTCCAAGCAGAAGCAGGAAGAAACACAAAAATCAGTCTGTCCAGAAATAAACTGAGCAAGATCTTGAAAAAAAAAAAAAAAAAAAAGCAAAGCCAAAACCGAAAAAAAAAAAACTCAGCAACAATAAGATCATTTTTTTTTAGAATTTAGCTATGAATATCAGCTTAACTCTAGCTCAACCATTAAGTTTAATAGATCAATACAAGAGAAGAGAAGAAAGCAAGGGGAAATACTGTTATAGAGACTAACATGCTCAATTTTCACTTTGAAATTCATAAAAAGTTGCAAAAATATTTTGCTTGAACCAAACAATATTAAAGTCAAGGGGGAAATCATAAATCCTACTAAGCAAAATCATAGAAATAATAAATAAAATGAAATGCTGTTATGAGAAAAGATACAAAATCCAATTTTAAGTCCAATCTAGAATTGGACTCCAACCAGAAAAATGGCAGGTGGCAAATCTGAATGACATCTTTTACAAATATATCCTTAAAATACTTAAGTGGCAATATCAAAATTTAACTTGGAGATTACCAATGATCATTCAAGTTTCAAATCAATTTTTTTTTTATGTTTTAGTTGTTTTTGGCTATTGTTAAGGTGGCCATTATTTAGCAACGAAAAGAAATGAAATGAGAATGAGAGTGAAAAATCTTTTTTAACCTTAATTTCTTCTACCAAGCTAAAAACGTTTTTGGCTAATAATTCTAGCATTTTCTATGACTTTCCTCCCTATGAAGTCTTTGGCCACTTCATAACTATTATCTGAAAATAGTTCTATACATCTTCTACATTATCAAAGCCTAAAGTATTGTGGGAGGTGAATATTCTGTAGAAGGGAATCTTTTGGGCTGTTTTTTTACGTGGCCATTATTTGGCATAAAAATTAAAGGAAATGAGAATGATAGTGAAAAATCCAATTACAATTTACCGCAGCCTGTGGACAAATGTCAAAGAAAAGTCTCCATTATACTTTGTTTTTTTTTTTTTTCGCCAGCCTGGTTTTTGAATATCAATTTAATTAAAAAGACTTTTTCCACAAAATAAGTTTTTTTTTTTAAGTAAAGAACTCCATTAAACCAAAAATGAACAAAATAGAATCAAATAATTTACCAAGCATACAACTACCAAAACTCAATATCAATAAATAAATGAAACCCCAAGACAAACAGAATTAAAATAAATAATAGAGTCAAGCTCAAAATGAGCAGAGATTAATATGAGTAGGGTTTTAAACACCAAGCTTTCTAAAAGCCAGAATATAATTTGTACTTTACTGAAAAAAATTCAAATGATTTTCTGAAAAAAATCTGCATTGTCAGTTTAATATACATATGCTGATATTTATTCCTTAAAATCTTAATTAATTTCTTAAAGTTATAACTTAAAACCTTTGCCCTGGGGGCTGTGAGGGGTTTCTCATCCTCAAAGACATCATTTCCAGACCTTTCAACTGTGCTGAACAAAATGGCTATCTCAAAATTTTGATTGAATGTGTTCAGGGAAATAGTGGGGATGAGAGGGGGTTAGTTGCCCTCCAATCACTTTCGACTATTAGAAAGTACACTAGCCCTTTCAATTTCCGATCGAATGAGTCCTTTTGAAGTTTCTACAACACCACTTTCTATAAAAACTTTATATGCCCCCGGGGCATAACTTAAAACCCTTACCCTGAGGGATGTGTGTGGGGGGGGGGGGTGCCATCCTCAAAGACCTAATTTCTAGAACTTTCAACTACGTTGAAAAAATGGATATCTCATGTAGTTGGGGAAATGGTGGTCGTGAGAAGGGGGTTAGTTGCCCTCTAATCACTTTTTACTATTAAAATCAATTTCCAATCAAACGAGCCCCTTTTGAACTTTCTATGACAACCCTTTCTATAAAAACCTTATATGACTGAACTTCCAACTACGTTGAACAAAATGGCTATCTCAAAATTTTGATTGAATGTGTTTGGGAAAAAGGTGGGCGTGAGAGGGGGGTTAATTGCCCTCCAATCACTTTCGACTATTAAAAAGGGCACTAGCCCTTTCAATTTCCGATTGAATGAGCCTTTTTTGAAGTTTCTATGACAACGCTTTCTATAAAACCTTATATGCCCCCAGGGCATAGCTCACAACCCTTGCCCTGAGGGGTGCGGGGGGTTTTTCATCCTTATAGACACAATTTCCAGGGGTTTCAACTACGTTGAACAAAAATCTATCTCAAAATTTTCATTGGATGTGTTTGGGGAAATGGTGGGCATGAGAGGGGGGATAGTTGCCCTCCAATCACTTTCAAATATTAAAAAGGGCACTAGCCATTTCAATTTCCAATCGAATGAGCCCTTTTTGAAGTTTCTACGACAACGCTTTCTGTGAAAACTTTATATGCCCCCAGGGTATAACTTACAACCCTTGTCCTGAGGGTTGTGGGGTGGGGGGGGGTGTCCTCCTCAAAGAAATAAAATCCAAATATTTCAACTACGTGTAACAAAATGGCTATCTCAAAATTTTGATTGAATGTCTTTGGGGAAATGGTGGGTGTAGAAGGGTTGTTAGTTGCCTTCTAATCACTTTCGACTATGGAAAAAGGGCACAAGAGCACAAGCCCTTCCAATTTCCAATCGAATAAGGCCTTTCGAAGTTTCTACGACAACTCCTTCGATACGAAGTGCCATGGTCTAAAGAAAAAAAAAAAATACATTTTGCCAACATCGTTCTTTACTTAGGCAGCGCTATTGCGCTGCCTATGATAGAAAATGCGTTTAAGCTAACTTGTAACTACAGGAACTCAAACATTAACTGAAATTTCAAATCTTACGAGCAGTGGTGTCAATTCACAATTTTTTTTTTGGGGGGGGGGGGGAGGGGCAATATACATTTTTCAAAATCTAGAGGGGGGAATTAGTTGTTTCTTCAACTTTCTCACTGAAAAGGAATGAAAAAAAGGAATACTTCTATGAAAATACTCCCTAAAAGGTATTTTAAAATCTAAAAGGGGGAGGGGCAGGAAACCTAGGGGATAAGATATGCTCCTCATCCCACCCACCCACCCCCCCAAATTGACATCATTGTCTATGATTATTTTTACCTTTGCTGCGTCATTTTCGGACGTATTTTAGAGTTTGAATCTAAACTGTCTGCCTAAACTGTTCTGTCAAACCTTAATTGTTTTGAAAGAAAATTATATTTCAAGTCCAGGAAATTAACTTTTGATGTCAGAGCAGCAACATATTGCTTTTATATTCAAAGCTTCTTTTTCTTTTAACTTTAAAAAAGTGTTTTAAATATGCTTAGCTGCAAGCTTAAGCCCTATATGGTTTTAGCAGCAAGAATATATTATCTGAACGTTTTCTTTTTAAACCAAAAGTTGAAATTTAATTGTTTTACCGTTTAGGAAAATTTGTGCATGGTTTTTCTTCAAAACACAAACTTGATTCTTCTTAAATCTTGACTTCTTATTCTATGTTGCTTATCTGAGCCCAGACAATGTGTTTATTTTCCTAAAATCAAATACGGCATTCAGAAGCTCGGGTTTGCATTTTTTAAATGTTTTCGTTAACATGCTTGGCTTATTATTCCCCTTTTGTAACCACAAGAATGTATAAATGGATGTGGATTAACTCCAATACATATCTTACCTCAGTTTGTTATCGACAGCTGTCAAGTCTATTTAGAAACAAGTCTATTATGTATCTTATTTAGAAGCCAAAATACTAATAGATTTCTTACTTTTAGACAGGGACATGCCGCCTCAAAACATTGATAGTTTGAATTTTTTTGAAGCTCTTGCACTTCACACAGTTTTCAAGGTCCCCCCCCCCAAAAAAAAAAAGAAGAAAGAAATCCTGTTTACGTTCCATTAGTCAAGGCTTTGGGCAAACAATAAATTATGATAGACATTGCCTTTTCCCTAGTGATTGGTACACTAAATTCAAAACCCAATTTTTTTAAAATTTTGAATATGATCAAACCGGCCTCTGAACAAACAAAAATACCACTTACATCTGAATATATCCTGTCTCGTATATTATCCATTAAACTTAAACTTTTGGAAGCCAGCACCTCCAGTTCGTTAGTTGACTCACTACCTTCAACGACAGAGCAAAGAATAGGAGGGTTGAACAGCTGTATTCTTTGTCTGTTATGTAGTCCAAGGCCATGCTTCTATACCCAGAGGATACCACAGAGGATATGACATCTTTACTCTGTAATCAGAGAGTATGGGTAACTTATAAAAGTGGAAACTGGCGCTAGTGTCGACAAAAAAGAAATCAACGTCATCTAACGTCTGGCGACACTTGGCATTTGTCAGGATCTGAGATTAGACACTTATTACTGCCTAATTTTACCAATTACACCAATCAAATTAATTTTTCTTATTATTACACTGAGAAAATACCCAGTGTCACTAAATGCTAGATGGCGTTGATAGCTAAGTCCATAACGAATAGTGTAAATAATTGCTCCTCGGACAATACTTTCTTTAATATTTAACCGAACTCATATAGTAGGCCAAAGGAATCTAATAGGAAAGATTATATACACTTCAGACCTACACCTTCTAATAGTTAATAAGATTTTATAATTCTCACCTTTAATACTTTCAACAACTTAAACCAGTGTTTAATTTAATACCACTTGACAGATAATTCAGTTACTGATAATCAGATAAATTATATAATGTACAGATAGTAAAAATTGACTGATAATCAGATAGTTTAGCTACTTGACAGTTTAATTTGAAAGCTAATTTATCGTACATTTCGGACTAAACTATATTAAATTATACAATTGTCCGAAACACGGCGGCATCAGTTTTACCAATGTTGCCCTAAAACTGTAGTCCAAAGTCACACCCATATAATAGGGTTCTTAAATCAGACAATTTTGATACTTGACAGTTTAATTTGACAATTAATTTAGCGCCAATTTCTGTAGTGAATTATATAGATCAGTGTACAAGTATACAATATACTTGTATACAAAAGGCCAAATTACCCTATAATTCTTTGAAGAATATTCAACAAAAACCGACAAGAGAGAGTAAAATCCATGCACATGAAAATTCCATTTCAGTTACATCCTATGAAAACGGAACTCGAGTCCAATTATTACAGTAACAAGTAAATAAAGAAAGAAATTTCAGACTAAATTACAGTACAAAATTTTCCGAAATTGTGCCGCATCATCTTTACCAATACTCCAGTAGGCCTAAAACCAGAGATGGGGCAGTATTTAAATACATGTTTTCGAAATACGTATTTAAATGCATTCCGTATATTTTCAAATAATATTTAAATGCATTTCTGGTTGAGTGTATGAAATACGTATGTAAGTACTTTTTTCTTGTATTTGAAATACAAAATACTTTGAACAACAGCGTCATACCATCATGCCGTAACATATGGTCAGATTGCATTTGGCCAGTAGATAGCACGTCATATTGGACCACTTCCGAAGTAGTTTCTGCTTGTTGGAACAATGAACAAGTTTGACTCATTATAAAGTAAGATGGCAAAAATTTCAGAAACTACAATTTTCGACAGAAAATATTTCGAAAGTAAAATAGTTTAGCGTTCACCTTAATTTTGACATGGAAGGTGTTTTAGGATAGCATAAGAACTCTAGGTACAAATTCTATAAACTTTTAGAAACTTTTCAAAATTCTGAAAAAAAAGTGAAGAACAATTTAATCCATCAAAAGAATTGGGCTTTGATGCGGATTCAAAAAAAAAAAAAAAATTCCATGACACACAGGCCCAAGCAGAAAATACAGCAAAACAGAGAATTAAACATTAATGCCTGATTAGTGTTTTAAACAAAAACTTTAAGTTTAACGGATGTTGAACAACAGGAATATCGCAGTTTATGTGCTTTAAAAGAGTTACTGACTTTCAAAATGATTCGAGTAGTTACTGGAATCAAACAAATAAATACACATTCTACAAGTGTTTAAAATGGGAGTTGTATTTATTTGTTGGTTTTTTTTGCTTGCTTATTCTTTTTTATTTTCTCTTGTGTGTTAGTAGTCGTTTTCTTTAGATGATTTTTTTTTTTCAATTGTTTCTTTTTCCTTATTTTTTTCTTTCCTTGGAGAAAGGCTCCTGGACGTGGAGTCGAAATATTCGGATTTTTGTATTATTATTTAAAATGTCGTTTTTTTTTATCTTTTGTTTTGTTCCACAGCTTTATTTAAATTAAACTTGTTTTTCTCTCTTAATTTAAAAAAATCGTGATTATGAAGCATAAAGCCTTAGTTTAAAGGGACAAAACTGATGAAAAGATATAGCAGAGACTAAACAGAATATAACAAAACATTAAAAACATATTATAAAAAACAATCATCCCCAAAGGCACAAATTAAACAAAAATTGAAGTTTCTAAAAGTACATTATAAAGCGAACATTAAAAAACGCAACCTAATCTTCCTACTTTTATGACAGCGAAGCAATAACAAAAGAATTTTTACATAACGAAAATACGCAACTCTCGATTTTTCAGGGGTTTTTTTTCGGAGATGACTAGGAGAAATAAATTCCTAGTATGTGTTGATTTGTTCAATCAAGTTTTATTCTTTAATTTCTAAAAGACAATAAGAACGTTCATCAATAGGCTATTTAAACCATTTTCACTTTTCAAAGACGATTGTCTTTATTAAAAGCTTTACCAGTTTTTATATTTTCATCTCATTCCAAGTATAAATGGAAGGGTAGAGCGGTCTCGGATATTGTTTCCTTCTTTTCGTTTCTTTGGTTGTCTATTCTTTTCTTTTTTTTTTCTTCTTACTTTTGCTTTTCTTTTCATTCTTATTTCTTTTTCACTTGTTACCTATTTTTCGTTATCAATGACTGTAACAGTTCTTTCGCACCAGCCAGTTTTACAGCAGTTTTCGGAGAACGAAACTCGCAAACTTAAAATATTCAGTATCACACGCATAAAATGTTTTTTAACGAGATATAAAAACAACCTCATGTAAATTTTTACTTTTTCAGGGGCTAGCCTGGTGTTGTGCCTAGTTAAAATTTCTGTTCCCCTAAAGATTCCCCCCCCCTAGATTCTGAAAGAAATACGTTTTTCATGGAAATTTCATTAGAAAAGTTGAAGAAGTACGAATTCCCCCCCCCCCGCTGACCCCCTCCATAGATTTTTGAAAAAAATTTTGCTCCCTAATTTCCCCCTCCTAAATATTCTCATTGAAGAATGCCTTTTCTTAGCATTTTATTGACAAAATTTAAAAAAACGACAAAATTATTCCTCTTCCCCTACATTTTGAAAGATAAATTTTGCACCACTAAATTTTCCTGACTTGGTACCCCAGCCTCTATGAAACCTTTCTCGCCAGCTATTTTGTCAAAATTCTCAGGAGAAAAAAAGAACTCACATATTGTATACGCTCAGCATCGCCTGCAAGATATGTTACAAAATCCAAGATGCGATTTATTTCTTCCTCGACCAGAGGGCATTTTATAGACAAAAGACCCAAAATACATTTGGCACCAAGCGTTCGGATATCAACTCTCCAATCATTTAAAAACACCTCTGTCTTGTCCAGCACTTGTCTCCTCACATCTATACCTAAAAAACATACAATAGTTGAATAGATACCAGATAATAAAGAAAAGCTTTACAATGTTCGAAGAGGTACTTAACAATAATGGTGGCAATCAAAGATAATAGAGAATCAGAACTAGATAACCAGTTTTGCCTGTTTCAACTGTGATACATCATTCTGTAAGGACGAAATAAAAAAAGCACAAGGAGCTAGGCAGGGGGTGGGGGGAGGACAATTAACTCCTAGATTTTGAAAAATACTTGGTCTCTGTATTTTCACTACAAATAAATAAAAAAGCCGAAAACGCCCCCCCCCCCCCCCCCCCCAGATTTATAAAAATTCCTTTTTGTTTGCTCATTTAAAAATGAAAATAAGTCCTTGTCCCTGTGGGGATTTAAAATTACAAATAGGAGACTAAAATTACTAGCGCCAATGGCGGTATAGCGATTGGTGACTTAAATTAAGAAATGGAAATATTCAAAGCAAAACGGACAAGCGGTATCATTTATATGAAATATCATAAGATTAAAGATTAAGATACGATTAAGATGAATGAAATTTCTTTGCAAGTGATAATCAAGCATCATTTTTTTAAAAGAAATCTTTTGTTTCAAAATCCAGTCTGCAAAAAAGCCTTGGTTAACATCAGAAAATTTTGACAGGTTAGGTTAGCTAGCTGTCCTTAGGCTGGTAGGCCTTCTCGCAACACAAACCGGTATTGCTTATCCTCCCTACTATTTAAGTACACGAACAATTCAGTACGGTACAGTTTAGAATAGGCTATAAAAAAAAAAAAAAAAAAAAAAAAAAAAAAAAAAAAAAAAAAAAAAAAAAAAAAAAAAAAACGCGAAATGGCGTTGGTGATAAACTTTCGATGGACCCGTTTTTACTAGAAAGTGTGAGTACACCTGAAACGCATCATTAAATTCGGTAAAAAAAAACGGTGGCTTAGCCTGGAAAAACAATACCGTTAACTTTTTTTCGAGTAAAAAACGAGTTTAGTTAACCGTTTTGACCTATCTTGACGAGAAAATATTCCAAAGAAAATATGGTAGGGATAAATAAATTTGAATAAATTATAAAAGAGGTAATTAAGTCGTTCTGTTTCATGATGCGTTGCCTGGTATGACATTTTGGCCATACGGAGGATCAGTTCGATAGGCTAGAAATTATCCAGAGAGAGCCCTGACAATTATTTACGGTCGGAAAAAAAATACCTTACATTCTCCTCCTCAAGCTATTCAGCCTCCCAACTTTGGCAGCCCGACGTATTACTCTTTCCACTAAATTCGGGAATAACCTGCGTCTTAACCAACGTTTTCAATATCTACTCTCAGCCTCTTATTGCCCACCAAAGCCTCGTTTACCTCGATCAAAAGCATAAAAAAATTTCAGTTTAAATTCTATCAATGCAAGAACTGATTATTATAGAAAGAGCTTTGTGCCAGCGTTTGTTGAAATTCTAAATAAATGAAAATTATACTCTTTTCTTATAATATGCTCATTTTTTTGTGAGCATTTTTAAATGACAGGCCAGCCGGGACCATCGCTGTATGTTTTTATAAATGTACCTAACAAAAATTGATAATGATTTCATAATTTTATAATATTATATGTTTATGATGTACCTAAAAAAAAACATGATATTCCGACAATGCTATGTGTTTTTGCAATGTACCTGACAAAAAACGATAAATTCGGTAGTTAATGTTTTGAAAGTTCGTTTGTAAATAAAGTATCATTCTATTCTATGCATTGCATACATTTTTTCACAATTTTTATTAGACGCACTATCTTCCTACTGCGTTGAGTTGAAGGTACTATTCCTATCTTTTATGTATTTTTACCAGTTTGACTTGCGAAAGTCACTCTCATTTTGGGCAACACGTTTAAATTTTACGATACGTACTTGTAAATAGCATGCCAACTTCTTTGAGAGTAGATGATGACACCTCAGATATTTCTTCATATTCATCAAGCGAGCTATAAAATTTTGATCTCATAAATTACAACAAAAATAACACAGCCACCTAGTTTAAAGCATTTTCATTGCGGTAAAATTTAGAACACAATAAAAAAGAAAACCAAGTAAAACAACACGACGGCAAGTATAAGCGAAAAAATTAAACCTGAAAAAACAAAAACAAAAAACAGCAAAATACAAGGAGAAAAGCAGTACAAATAACACAACAAGGCCATACTTACAAGAGAATAAAACCTTAAAAAACCAAATAAATTAAACTTAAACTTATCCCCATCCACCTGTTCAACGATTAATTATGATTAACAATTGACCATACTTATGCAAGGATACCAGAGCTCCCAAGCCTAAAATATTTCCTTAGCGGCATAATATAAGAAGAAATGAAGAGAAAATAAAACAACAGGATAGCAAATACAAGAAAAGAAACCCTAGAAATCCAAGAACTTCCACCTAACCTACCCGTCTACCCAGAACGATTAATTATACGAAAAATACAAGTGCCACCTAAACTAAAATATTTTCTTAGCTATATGATGTGACAATAAAACAAGAAAAGAAGATCAAAGAAAACAACAAGACACCAAGCACTATAGACAAATAACGGAGAGTCTAATGGAAGAACCAAACCTACCCTGGTTGTCCTACACATTTATTAATAATATATAACTAGCAGTTCCATCTAACGTTAACAATTTTCCTAGCAATATAACAGTAAAAGGAGCAATGAATGCTAAGAAGCAAATACGTAAGAAGGAAACTAAAAAAAAGTGAAAAAATTTAATAAGACTCAACCCTCTGCCTCTCCTCCTCCTCCCGACGGCATGTGACACTCGCGCGAAACACGGCAAATGAAACTTTTTGGTATATATGCAAAAAATTCTTCCCTAGAATTTACCATAATTTCTGGGAGGGGCGGGTGTTAGCCTCCCATTGATGGTCTCATAAATTTGAATAGTTTCTGGTGTCCTGAAATATCAACTTGGTGCCGATTGTTCTTGGGAAGAAGAAAAGTCGGAGGGGCTAGAGTGAGGCGAGCAAGGAGGTTAAGAAACTACAAGAATATTTTGGTCGCCAAAAACTAATTTATTGAAAGAACCATGTGGCAAGGCGCATTGTCATTATTCAGTACCCATGCGCTCTTGGGTTTGGTCTCATATTCATGACCCTGTTTTGAAACTATTTAAGAACTTCTAGTTTAGTGTTGGTGTACTGTGGGGAGGACAATTTTTCTATGGAGGATTCCTCGGTTAGAACAAACCAGATGAGCATGGTTTTGACATTATCTCACTCAATATGATTTTTTCCTCTTGATACTGCTGAAGTATTCCATTTTTGCTTCTGAAACTCTGTTTCTATGTAATACTTAAAAATTAAGACACGTTACTAGTATTACCAGCCAATGTGTAATAACACGTTCCAAAAAGGGCTTTTCAATAGGCCCCAAAAAATTGAGCCAACTATCTCTTGAGTTGTTTATTTGATCTTGCGAAAGAGCATTTCCTAACATTTTAACGTGGATTTTCTCATCATGGAATCATTGATCAAAAATCTGATTAATGGTGCTCCAGTTTTAACCGTCAAACAACTAACAGATAAGTCAAGATTCCAAAATCTGGCAATTTTTATCTAACTCTTTGCAGCTGACCACCATCAGGCAAAGTCCATGTTTAATCAATTTTCTAGTCTGAATACGCCACAATTCACCTGACAATCCAGACTCTTGACAAAAAAAAAAAACCTACATCCATGCGCTGCCTAAAGTTATTGAAAAATTTCGTCTAACTTCGCGCAAGTTCGAAGCGAAATCGGACCCACATCGATGATCGATATTGCTGTCATTCATTTTATGTACACACTAAAACAAAATTAGAACAGAAATATATCATGCTACGGACCCGCACGTAGTTGTTTGAGGGTTTGAACCCCTTCCCCCGAAATTTTTGTTCAAAGTTCAAACTTGCGCCGAAGACATATTCGAGTTTATCTACAAATCATTTCAAACGGAATTATTAGTATTATTATTATTAGCGTTTTAATTGTTATTACTCTTACTAGTGTATTAGTCAAAAAAAGGAGAAGATAATAAGGAATTTGTGAAGACAGTTAATAACAAGGCTGCAGAATCTATTCTAATATGTACATGTACATATGTACATGTACATATGGGTATATGTACAACAGCCGTCATGAGCGAAACACAATACAAAACGAATAAAAAGAAAACAAACTTACTCAAAAAATCACATCGATAAAAAAATTTGGCTTTTTAACTAAAATCATAAAACTAAATTTATTTAAAAGAGTCCAGGCTTCTTCACCTTACATAGTTTCAGCCAAGACTGACAAGTCTTGTCATTTTCTACTAGTGTGTGAATGTCATTATTAGTGTTAATTACAATGCTATTAGTGTTTGAAGATATCCTGCTAGGTTATCGATTAGGCAATTCGGCAGGGGTAAAGCCGTATTCAGGGGAGGGGTTAGGGGATTTGACCCCCCCCCTGGAATGTTTGTCCGACTGGAATGTTTGTCCTGGAATGTTTTATAAAAATACACAAAAGAACTTTTGATACCCGTCTAAAGTTTTTTTGTGTACCCCCCCCCCCAAAATAAAAATCCTGGACACGGGCTCTGGATAGAGGTTAAGGGTGTTAACACCTTGCAAAGAGAACAAAAATTTTGAGGCTAATTTACATACATACATACATACATAGAAAACCTTGATACATACATACATAGATTACAATAAGATTGCTAACGCCAAGACTTGGCCACCGCCGATCCGATATTTAACTAACGCTGAGATTTAGCAGACAAAAGGCTCATTCATAGTAAAGTTTATCTGATTGACTAGTATTGGCTTCTTCTTCTTTCTCTTTGATTATCTGGAGACGCTAGAGCATAATCTCCATTAAATTCCGGGCCCTGCCGCAGCTATGATCGAACCCCGTTTCCTTTATTAACAAACAAATTTCAACCCCAATGTGCTACTAGTTTAAGTTTAAGCTAGTTTAAGCTGAGGGTTCTAGTTTAAGCTAGTTTTCATAGAAAATTGTCCGGATCTTTAAACAGTCTTTTTTTATACAGCTAAGGATTGATAACAACCTTTCTGATTGACTGACTTTCAAAAGTTCAAAATTAATTGAACCTCAGTGGTTGCTCCAGCTAGCTTTCGAGCTTTGCGAAAACATGTACTTAATAGAAGGTGTCAGCTAAATTTCAATGAGAATGAAGCTTTGGAGGAGGGGATTTACCAGAGGCAAATTCCAGGGTCCACAAAAATATAATCTTCAAAAAAAACCTCAAATTACACCTTTACACAATATGAGTTTTGAAATAACGCCACAAAGTCTAACAAATATTAATGTTACTGCATTAAAATACTGACGAAAAAGTTCCCTCTCCTCGAAGTGCTTAGAAGGAGGGAGAGTTGTGAGATATTAGGACCACTATTCAAGCTTACTTTCAAGATATATTAATGGTTCTGAAATACTAATATTACGGATGCTTCATAGATGTTGATACCGCTGCACTGAAATACTAACAATAAACAATTCGTCTCATCAAAATGACTAAAGGAGATAGTTGCGAGAAGCCGGGACTACTTTTCAGGTTTATTCCATGACAGATTAATGGATTTGAAATGCAGATATCGTAGGTGAATAGGTCTGATAACTCAAAGATAAACAAATAATGAACGAAAAAAAGACAGAGGAAAGGGTGAACAGAACAAAAGAGAGGGCAAGATCACCAGAATACTCAACTATTAGTATATTTTCTTCTTAAAAATCTTCAAAGAACTGGCAACATATCTATATTTAGACGGGTAAGCTTAACTCTCAATTTCTAGTCAAGACATTTTCTCTTTAGTGGCCTTCTCCCTCTGAAGGCCTTTTCAGATTTACTCGGCCTTTGGACAGGTATATTTTAGCTCCTCAAGTTCTATTCAGCAGAGTTTCATTTTGGCTAGTGTTTTAAGAAGAAGCCAAAAATATTAGAACGCAAAATTAAATATTCAGTAAAACTCGAAAAAACAACCGATGGATATTTTTTTTTCACAGGATTACTCTACTTACAGAAGACTAGACTGATATCCTTATAAAGTCACAAAGGTATGTCTTTTCTATTAATTCTTTCAAATAGAAAAAGCTCACATTTGAAAAAAGATATTCTAATTTTATAATACATTTTAGAACATAATCTGGCATTTCCAAAAAAAAAGAAAAATGTGTTTATTATAAAAATTGAAAAGTTGGCAGTTTTTTGTGATCGACGACAGTTTCTCTATGTGGGATGTTGGAATGTGCGTCCAGCGACTAATAGAATTCAATCAAAGTCTGATAAATGAATAAAATGTGACGACGATTCAGATTTTCGTACCGGCTGGAAATTCTACGGTATAATTTAGACATTGTCAGTAAATCTGAGACTAGATTGAATGAGATAATTGACAAACAACCAATAGATGTCAACATCCATGGAAATCGTCTGCATTTACAACTCGTGAGGATACTGATGGATGAAGACTCGCTGGAGTTGGCTTCGAGCATACTCAGAAAGCTTTAAACGCGCACCTTAAATGGAAACTTGCATCGCAGCCAGATATACGCCAACCAGAGACACATCAATAACACAAGCAATGAATTTTATCAGAGCCTTGGAAATACTGCGTTAAGTGTCTTAAAATAAGGCCCTGGTAATAATTAGCGTTTTCTTTAATGCCTATACTGGGAGGAAGCCAATCCTAAATGAAACGATAGCTTGCTCCAAATGGGCTTGGAACTTGATATTCAAGAAGCAAATCTGTGGTACAGTTCACCACGTATCATAACTTGACAGTAACCAACGCATGGTTTCAGCACACACCATACCATAGCTTCGCGTGCTATGCCAGAGATAGAAGGTACAAATCCCAGATTGACTGCTTCATGGTGTCTTCAAGATGGAGATAGTGAGTTCTACAATGTAGGGTGCAACGAGGGGTGGATGCAGGTTCAAAAAATGGAGCTGACCATTAAATGAAAAAATGAAACTAAAGATAAATTTCACAGACAGACATTGAGCTAATCTTTCCCGTCATTTGACGCAGATAAACTTGAAGACCTAACTATTCTAAAAGAATTCTACCACCAACTATCAAGCCAATTAAAACCTCTCTCATCAGAATACCTGTCTCTTGAAAAGAAGAGCGTTGAGGTTGCCAAGACGTTGTCAAGGACGTTCCAGCATTAGTACAAGGCTACAAACAACAAAAGCAAAATAAGCGGATGTCAATTGTTTCAAGTAATGTCAGCACCAAAAACACAAAGATCCGGTGACAAAAGGCCATAAAAGCTCAAAGTATTTAAGGAAGCAGTGCCATTAGGCATCAAGGAAAGATAGACAGTTAAATTCGAAAACCGTTGCAGACAATATGCAAGCAATAGCTATACATTCAGATACGAGAAACCTCTACATACTATTCAGAGAAGCGACAGGAAAGTCTACAGCAGAAGATGTTAAATATCAAATTTTAAATATCAAATTGGAACATTGATACCGAACAAAGATGTGGTCATAAAATGATGACAGAAATTTTTTGAAGTTTCTATGTGCTGCACTAGACTTATCAACAAATTCTACGTCGTTAAGAGGCACTCAGTCAACCATTGATAATAACTCAGTCTTGACCACAAGTGGATATGAAATAAGAGACTGTTGCTCCCCGTCTCTCACGAAAGATCGAAAGCTTTAAACGTCACAAATTGCCTGAGATGGATGGTATACCTGCTAAAATTTTCAAAGGGTGCTGTACTGGACTGACCATCCTCTGCAGAATATGGGAATCAGATCCACATGATCGCCAAAAATGTATTACAATATCGGGATTCGAGTAGAGTGACCTATTATTAAACGAGATGGATGCGATTATTTGAATCTTTAGACTTGATTGATAGACAAGTTTTTTTTTCAGAAATGAAGCCGGGTGATCAGGCTTTCAACTGGTTACCTCGATTTCCATGGTGGCCAACAAGGATACTTAGTGTTCTTAGTCCCAGAAACAAATTTCTAGTGTTCAAGTACGGGGATCGTAAAACAGCAACTGTTACGATTGAAAATATAATGGACTTTGAAACTAACAAACAGGCATGCGATGTTAGTAAACATGCATCCATCAAAAAAGCAATGGCTGACCTGAATAAAATCGAAACTGTTACATGGAAACTGCTGCTAGCTTTAGAATTGAGAAGGAAGTGCGGCTTCAGATTTCTGAACTAAGAGCGGAAATTTCGCAGGCAAATGACTCAATTAGTGATCTTGTTAAGCAAAATATAGCAAAGGAGCTCGGTAGGGTCAAACTCTCCCAAGTTGACCTTGAGAAAATAACACAAACTATTTACTCATCCGTTATGTTGAAACTTAAAAGTAGCAACGAAAAATTATTGGACCGAATCGCAGCGCTGGAATCTAAAGTTGATTTCTTGGCACAAGCATTGTCAAACCTGCAGTATGACTTCGATGAAATGCAACAAGCTAGTAAGTCTTCCTGCGTAGTTATTTACCACCTACCTGTCTGCATGAAACAACAAGGCATCCAACAAAAAATGTGCTAGACTTAATAACAAACAGACTAGGTCTACGATCGGTGTCCGAGTCGGACATTGTGGATGTTAATATTTTGGGAAAGCCCAGTAGTAGCAGAATCATCATATCCATATGACCGGAGGTATATAGGAGTGCTGTTATTGATGTTAAAAGTAAAGATCACATCTAGTAGTGTCAAGGGTTAATTTAAAGCTGAAATATCGGAAGGGTAATTACCTCCGGGAATTTATGATGTTAGTAGACTCCAGGATGAGAATTTGAGAGAAACTTTCCAGGAACAGTTGAATACTAAACTTGAGAGCTTAAAATTTGATAATTTATGGTTGGAATAATTTTAGAAAAATAATTTGGAAGTTGCGAAGGTGTATTAGGGAAGAAAGCTAGAACTGCAGCTAAGAATATTATGAAAAAGCTTTAAGTTTAATAGAAAGAGAAAGGACTTGTACAAGAATTATCTGAGTTAGATTTGAAAACAAAAGAAATGTAAAGAAAGTGGAGAAAGCATTGAAATATGAACTAAGGAGGTGTGAAGTGGAGGCCATGGATAAAATTGCCGAGGATTTAGAAGATGCAGCTAGACGGCATAATAGTAAAATATTGTACTGGCACGTTAACAAATTGAGAGGTAGTAGTCAATCCGGACTTGTCCCAGTTAAAGATAGGAATGGGGTGGCAATTAGCGATAAGACAAAAGCTAAAGCGAGATGGGCCGACATTTTGAGAAATTTGCTTAACCGAGATAGAGTTGCAGGAAAAAATATAGAGGAAAATGAAAAAGTTTGTGATACCTTGGATGTGAGGAAGATTTGTTTTGTGAGGAGGAATTAGAAACAGTACTAAAAGGATTAAAGAATAATAAGGCTCCAGGTTGATAGGGTAGTAAATGAGTTTCTTAAATATGGTGGCTCTGAGGTTAGAAATAAGTTATTGGAGATTATGAATATGATTTTTGAAAAAGGGGAAGTACCTAATGATTTAGGAAAACCTTATTAAGCCACTTTATAAGAAGGTGATAAAAGTGAGTGTGGTAATTATCGAGGCAAAGTCTGGTCTCTGTAGGTAGCAAATTGCCTTAGTAATATGATACTTTTTAGACTGAGAGATGCCGTAACAAAGTTTTAAGAGAGCAGTGCGGTTTTAGAAAAGTAGAGGATGTGTTGACCAAATTTTCACTCTTTAGGTTAATAATTGAGAAGTGCCTAAGTTTTCAAACACCTTGGTCCTTAGTTTTATAGATTATGAGCAAGCGTTCGATTCTGTTGATAGAGGAGCTTTAGTAAAGGTTTAAATTTTGTATGGTATACCAGACAAATACATTAAAGTGATTAGTGCTATGTACATAACACTGCTGCGGTTAAGGTAGGAATGAGGTTATAGCAGCTGGTTTTGTATTAAATCAGGAGTTAAGCAGGGTTGTGTTCTATCCCCCTTTATATGGATTATTTTGATGGACTTTTGTTTTAAGGAGCACAGGAAAGGCAATGGGAGACCACGGAATCAAATGGGGGAAAAAAGTCTCCTGGACTTGGATTATGCTGATGATTTAAGCATCCTAGATGAAAGTGTGAGCAAAATGAATGAAGTTTTAGAGGTTTTGCGAGTTTCAGGGTGCTAGTATTGGTTTGAAAAATTAATGTTAGGAAGACCAAGTCATAAGGCTAGGAATAAGTGAAGATAAAAAGGTGACGTTGGGTAATGAAAAGATTGATCAGGTGGGCAGTTTCACTTACCTTGGTAGTATTATAGTAAAGATGGTGGGAGCAGGTGAAGATGTTTAAAAATAGAATAGCCAAGGCTCAGGGTGTTTTTTCACAGTTAAAAAAAGTCTGGAAGAATAGGAAGATAAGTCTGCAAACCAAGATTAGAATCTTAGAAGCTACAGTGATGACAGTGGTCAAATATGGCTCTGAAGCATGGACGCTCCGAAAAGCGGATGAAGATTTGCTAGATGTTTTTCCAGAGAAATTGCTTAAGGATTGTTCTGGGTACCCGGCTGACTGACCGTATTTCAAACAATAGGCTATACGAAAAATGTGGTTCAATACCACTTTCTAGGTCTATAATGAAAGAAATTTGAGGTGGTTAGGCATGTTGTTCGGATGAAGGATGACAGATTGCCGAAGATTTTTCTTTTCGGCCAACCATCTAGGGCTAAACGGAAAGCAGGTCGTCCCCGTCTGGGTTGGGAGGACGTCATAAAGAAAGATTTAAAGGAAATGGGAACTTCGTGGGGCGGGTGTAAAAAGGGAGGCTTTGAATAGATTGGGGTGTAGGAGGAGCGTGCGTAGCTGTGTTGGCCTTGTGCTGCGATGAGTTGTTAGTAGTAGTAGTAGTATAATGACCAGCACAAATTAAGGAGAAAATATTTGTTTTTAATGAATCAAATTTAAATAAATTGAAACGTCATTTAGGAAATCTAGAATGGAGCGATGTTTTGAGTCAGAATGAACCCTGAAGTAGGCTATTATTTGTTTTCTGATAAGATTCGTGAAGCAATGCACTAGTGTTGTAAGATTGAAGACCACATGAGAATAGATCGAGAAACAAAAATAATTTTAAACCTCCGTGGTTAACCAAGGATTACGAAACATGGTAAAATTAAGAAATAAGCTTTATAGTAGAATGTTGACTAACCCGTCGAATGAAAATCGATATATTTATGTTAGTTATCGAAATTTTGTCAATAAGAAAAAACGAGATGCTAAGAAGAATTGTGTTTTTTTAATTCTTTTGAACCTGCGATGAATGATTATCTTCAACGTGGAAAACTATTAATTAAATTTTGAGGCCAAATAAACATAAAGATAATGAGATCCCCAAGGAGATAGTTAACCCGAATGGGGAAAGAATAGGAAATTATCAATCTGTAGCTTATAGTTTTTGTAAATTTTTTCCTGAGATTGGTAAAAATATTTCATCACTATTTGATAATGATATTGACATAGAAGAAGAAAGTCAAATTTCTTCAAATTTTCATAATGATTGTAGTATTTTTGTTTTTGAACCAGTTTCCACAAATGATTTGAAGAAAAAGGCTCCTGGAATTGATCACATGCTGAATTGAGTTCTGAAACATGTTTTGCCGGTGATATCTGCATATTTGGTGATATCTGTATATATCACCGATATATTATATCGGTGATATATATATATATTTTGTTTTTTTTTAATCAATTTTGTCTTTTCAAAAAGGAATTGTTCCAAAAGGTCTAAAGAAAAGCCGTATTATACCTTTATATAGTATGGAAACAAGGAAGAGATAAATAATTACCGCCCAATTTCAATTATACCTGTTATTTCTTTAAGATTTTAAAAAGATTTTTGAAAAAATAATGCATTATAAAATAGTAAATTTGCGGAAGAAAATGAAATAAGACCACCTGGCCAATATGGATTTCCGAAAGGGCATTCGACAGATCATGCGATAGATTACCCATTTTATTTGTAAAGTGAAAGATTTTCTAGATAAGGATTTTTATACCACAGCTTTATTTATTGACCTGTCGAAAGCATTTGATAGAGTAAACCCTTATCTTTTAGTTAGAAAGTTAAAGAATGATAAATTTCCACCGTGGATTGTTAGTTGGATTGGGTCATATCTTTCAGATAGGTCACAGGTGGTTATAGTTGGACCAAAAAGATCACGAGAGCACCTAAAAACTTGCGGAATTCCACAGGGGTCAATTTTAGGGCCACTCCTTTACCTCATTTATACCGCGGATATAGGAAATTTGACTAAAGGTTGTTTGACAATATCTTTGCAGATGATACAGTTTTATTATTCGCAGAGATACAGTTTATTATTCCGAGCTTAAGTGTTGAACCCCTTTTTAAGACCATGGAGAGCGCGTTGAATGATCTAATAAAATATACGAGGAGTAACCGATTATTGATTAATATTAAAAAAAAACAAATTACATGATTTTTTTCTACTATTAAAAAGTAAACACTGAACTATCTTTAACAGCTGATGGATATTTGATAGATAGGGTTTCAAAATTTAAAAATTTAGGTGTAATCATTGGTGAATTATTGTCATGAAAGAACAATTAAATTCATTATCTATAAAAATTGCAAGAGGAGCTGGGATTTTGTATAGACTCAAAAATTTCCTTCCCCAAAAAGTTTTACGAACCCTTTATTTTACTCTTGTTTGTCTTTTATATTCAGTATAGTTGTCACGTTTGGGCTAAATCTTTCTGTTATAAATCTTTCTACTAGTACAAATGGATAATGTTTAGGATGGTTCTCTCTTTCTTATGCAGTGCACAGTGCCTTTTATTCAGTATTCTTTCTGTTTCACAGTTTAACACTTGGTTTTTTGTCAATTATCAGTGATGTATTAATATGAATATTCGACGTTCTCCAGGGACTACATTTAGGCCCTATGGATAATTGATCAGTCCCTGGAGTTGTGTTTTATTTGTGTGTTTATATTCAATAAAGTCGAAGTTCAAAGTTCAAGAAAAGTGGCAAATCCACAACATCAAATTAAAGGGGTATCCAGCTCGTAGGAATTGCCATAAAAAATTATTTTCATAACAATTTTGAGACACTTTTGACAAACAAAATTCCAGAGCAAGACCAAATCAGAAGAGTTTTGCCCTAGAGTAAGAAGTGTTGATCCACTATTTATACTTTGACAGACACTGGAACATAGATCAAAACATCAGCAAAATACTTTGGTGCTGTTTATTGACTTTATCAAAGCGTTCGACTCAAAGCGTTGCAGCAGAGTTTCGAATACGATAAAAGAGAATGGACTTTCGGATCAAAGTATTGCATATTTATCACAAAGAAATTCCTGCAGTGTGTAAAGTCAATGCTGAGACTTCTGAGACATTCAGGATCAGCTACGGAGTTGAGCAAGGATGCGTACTCTCACCATTACTCCCTTACTTCGCCATTGACTGGATAATGTTTCGGGCGACAGCAACATGCCAAGGAGTCGACGTATCTCCAGACTTTACCATGACAGACCTAGATTATATAAACGATGTCAGATGTTGCGATGACTCACTGAGTCAGATGTAAAAGCACAGAAATTGCTAACAATTCTGCATCTCTTGGTTCCATGATTAACAATGCCGACACTAAACACATGGCGAATGACTTGTGTGTAACTGCCCCAAGAATCTTCCGTGATTCGATAGAAACCAAAAATGAAATGATTTTGAAGTATATAGGTTCAGCAATCTACAAGTATGGTAACTGCAAATCTGAGAATCAGCATAAAATAGCATCAGCAGCGACAACTGAACAAGTTCCTGTGGCGTAAACGCCAAATCTATTCCACTCCAAAATCCAAATTTATGAAGGGGTGGACAGATCAGTATTGGCATATTGAAGGGAGACATGTACTATGAAGGCCATTGATGCTGAAACACGAAGTCTTTAACCACGGATGCCCATAGAGTATCCTTAGACACCTATTGATATGGTTTCAAATATAGAGATAAGAAAATGATGATGCCACGATGAAGTGAACATTATAAGAAAATACCGACTCACATGATTTGGGATCACACGCCGTCGGCCCGAAGAAAGCTTAACGAAAAATTTTACTAAACTGCGTGCCATTGCCCTATTAAAAAAATGCCCAGTTATGTCAACACAAAACCCGGCTAGCCATAATTAAGACCGATCTGGAGCATGCAGTTTTTGGTAGTAGTTGGTACGAAATTAAAAAATATATATATTACACAAAAAGCTTAAGAAAGTGTAGCTTTCCTTGAAGATGTAGATGCCTTTAGGAATCGACAGATTATCAACGTTAGAATTTTTACAGGCGAAAAGCTTTGTGAATTCCAATTAAGTAGATTTGATCATTTATTTTCATGGCTCAACATGGCCACGTTGACGAAAATATAGTAGTGCAATAACATTCATAATTTTATGGCAAGCTCAACAAACATACATAATGTACAAACATAATTTTGTAAGGAAAATCTTTGTTTTCAGGTATGAATAGGCCTATCAGAGTTTCAGGAAGTAAAAAATGCATTTACTTTAATGTACTTCGTACTTTAAGCTTGAAGTTTTCACAAGCTTTCCAAAAAAAAAAGAAAATTAGTGAAAAAAGAAACCTGATAAGAAGATAGGGAAGAAAAACGCCGAGGTACTGGCCAAGCTCTTCCCATGATATCAAACCAATCACGAATTAACTTGGTTGATTCAAGCCGCACTTGGAAATTCTGGTCAGCAAGGAGTTTTACCAAAGATTCCTCGTAGTCCAGTGCTAGGTTATGATCAATCCTAACTAATTTACCTAAAAATAAAGAATCAATTGATAGTATTCATTTTTTAAGCATATACTTTATTTTTTTAGTTCAATATCTTTAGTTTAGTTTTGAACAACAACTGAAAGGTTAAGAGATTACAAGAACATGTTTCACGGATAAAGGATGACAAATTGCTAAAGATTGTGTTTTTTAACTATCCATTTAGGCCGCACAAATAATCTAATGCTTTCTTAAACGTGAAGGAGCGCTACTAGTCCCTCCTTCGACCCATTTTTTGCATTCAAGTTTAATATTCATAAAACAATGCTTCAAGAATGACAATTATCTCTGAAGAAATGTAGCACTCCAAAGGTTCATTAGGACAGGGGGGGGGGGGGGTACGATCCAATGCGATCACCCTGGGAGAAAAAAAAACAAAATGACAAAAAAAAAAACATTTGTGATTTTTATTTTCCAAAAAAAAAAAAGCAAAATCTCAAATTATTATAGATAAAAGCTGACCCCCCCTCCCTCCCCTCTCAATATGGTTTCTCTGGTGTGCTGAATTTAATAGTAGAATCTTCATGAAGATCATTTGCCCTTTTGCGGGCGTCTTCACCCTTTTTTTGAAAATCAGGCAAATTTTTTCTGGCTTGTAACTTTCGATGGGTAACTTTAAACTTGACGAACTTTCTTTAGATATGTGGAATCCCCGTTAACAACCAATTCTCTCGATGTATGCACTGTTATCACAATGCATTGTTTTGCACTGTATGCACTGTTTTCAGAGTTTTAGTTAATATAAAAACGTTGTCGCTCTTACCGCAAACTGTTTGATTTGTAATATATTTTACATTCTTTTAGTAGGCTATTTAGCCATTTTTCCCTCTTTTTTATTACCAGCTTTAGCATTTTTAAATACTGCTTTTAGCATTTTATTTATATTACCTAAAAATAAAGAATCAGTTGATGCTATTCATTTTTCAATATATACTTTTAGCTTTTTAGTTTAGTATCTCTAGATTTATGTTATTAGTATCTATTTTTTGTTGGTATTTTTTAAGCATGCCGTTTTAGCTTACACTGTTAATTTGGTATTTTTAGCACAGTTTATATAATTAGCACTAACTATATATACTGTGATTTTTAGCAACGAAATAAATAAAAATTACAAATAGAGATATGTTCTTTCATTAGACAGTGAAACAAATATATACAAAAAGCTCTAGATATTTCGATGATTTAGCCAGTCATTATTATCAGTAGAATTACTGAAGGATTAAAATTTAAATTAACTATATTTATACTGAATAAAATAATAGCTTCCGGGTCACAATAAGTTTCTGGTCCATTGACTTAAAAGGTTCATTAACTGTCTTGACTTTAAAGTTGTGTTGAATTTTTAATAAAGGTGGTGCAATCTTCTTTTCTTCTAATTAAAAATGAAATATTGCTGAATTTATCTTCCATTCTTCTAAATTGCAAATGAAATGTTGCTGATTCTATAGTTGGTCTATCATCCCCATATATACGACGTAATTATTTTTTTAAAAACCACACTGCCTCTTCTATAACGAAACAAATAAAGAGTTCTAAATAGGGATAGGTCCTCTTATTAGACAGTGAACAAATATCATCGAAATACCTAGAGCTTTTTGTATATATTTATTTCATTGTTTAATAAGAAACCCATCCCTATTTGGAACTATTATTTGTTTCGTCATAGAAAAGGCAGTGTGATTTCGGAAAAAAATACTAGCATTGATTTTAAGTAAATTATCTTTCTTTTATTGGGCTATATTTACCCAACTTTTTATTTTTGAAATATCAAACTTAGTACTTCTTAAATATAGTTTTTACCATTTTAATTATCTAAACTAAAAATAAAGAAGTAAGTTGATAATGTTCGTGTTTTAACAATATATATTTATTCTTTTGATTTTAGTTTCTTATCTTAATACGAGTACTTCTGCAGGCAAACCTCCAGCAAGATAATAAATTAAAAAGAAAAAAAAATCTCGAAATATACATAAAATAACAAAGAACAAGCACACAGGATTTATTAACGATTAAAATTTTTTTTTTTGAAAAAATAAAATATGGAAATTAGACTAATTTAGGTGAATAAGGCCAACTAGGCTAATTTAATGAGTAGAGAACAGAAGGGAATGTTTTTTTTTTAATATAACATCTTCTTTATAATTCAAAAGGTGAGAAAGAACAAAGCTCATTTATTTTGACAAGAAAAAAATGGATGAAAAATATATTCTAATTGTTCTATTCCTAGTAATTTCTATTCCTGGCTATATAAACTAAAGATTCAGAATGTTTCTTTAAGCTTTTTTTTTGGTGTTTTATAGGCCTTTCACCTGTTTCTAATGAGCCTTTAAAAATCTTAATTTGTTCCTACATTTTAATCAGATTCGTTCTCTTCGCAAACGAGATATTCAAATTAACACGCTATTTTTGTCAATACCATGCCAAGAAATCGTATTTAGCACTTCTGAAATAATTACCAAAAACCATTTGCTAGGCTGTTCTAGAAAGGAAGGTCATAAGGGCAATGTAGATCGGGAGGGTTAAAGCATGACTGAAACACGCACGGCCATGCTGACTCTCGGTTTCAGCTTGACAAACGGTTTCTGGTATTGGGAAAATACCCACAAGAAATGACAACTCCACAAGCAAATGCACAAGATCAATCATAGGCAGCGCAATTGCGCTGCCTAAGTAAAGAACGACGTTGGCACAATGTATTATTTTTTTTTTCCATACCCCGGGCACTTCGTATAGAAGGAGTTGTCGTAGAAACTTCGAAAAAGGCTCATTCGATTGGAAATTGGAGTGGCTAGTGCCCTTTTAATAGTCGAAAGTGATTGGAGGGCAACTAGCCCCCTCCCACGCCCATCATTCCCCCAATCACATCCAATTAAAATTTTGAGATAACCATTTTGTTCAACGTAGTTGATTTCCAAATAGAAAATATGTTTTTGAGGAGAAAACTCCCCACAACCCTCAGGGCAAGAGTTTTAAGTTATGCCCTGAGGGCATATAAGAACGATGTTGGCACAATGTATTATTTATTTATTTTTTTCCTTTAGAGCAGGGCACTTCGTATCGAAGAAGTTGTCGTAGAAACTTCGAAAAAAGGCTCGTTCAATTGAAAATTGGAGTGGCTTGTGCCCTTTTTAATAATCCAAAGTGATTGGAAGGCAACTAACACCCCTTCAAACGCCCACCATTTTCCAAAACACATCCAGTCAAAATTTTGAGATAGCATTTTTGTTCAGCATAGTTGATTTACAGATATAAATTATGTTTTTGAGGAGGAAACTCCCCCACACAGCCTTCAGGGCAAGAGTTGTAAGTTATGCCCTGAGGGCATATAAGGTTTTTATAGAAGGCGTTGTCGTAGAAACTTCAAAAAACGCTAATTCGATTGGAAATTCAAAGGGCTAGTGCCCTTTTTAACAGTCGAAAGTGATTGGAGGGCAACTAAACCCCCTCTCACGCCAAACTTTTCCCAAAACACATCCAATCAAAATTTTGAGATAGCCATTTATTCAACGTAGTTTTAAGTGCTGGAAATTAGGTCTTTCAGGATGACAAAACCCCAACAGCCCTCAGGGCAAGGGTTATAAGTTATACCCTGGGGAAATATAAGGTTTTTATAGAACGCGTTGTCGTAGAAACTTCAAAAGGGGCTAATTCGATTGGAATTGAAATGGCTAGTGCCTTTTTTAATAGTCGAAAGTATTGGAAGGCAACTAACACCCCTTCCTCACCCACCATTTTCCCAAACACATCCAATCAACATTGATTGACTTGAGATAGCCATTTTGTTCCACGCAGTTTAAAGTTCAGGAAATTATACATTTGAGCAGGACACTCCCCCCACAGTCTTCAGGGCAAGGGTTATAAGTTATGCCCTGGGGGCAGATAAGTTTTTATTGAGATCTTTGTCGTACAAACTTCACAAAGGGTTCATTCGATTGGAAATTCAAAGGTCTAGTGCCCTTTTCAATAGTCAAAAGGGATTAAAAGGGCAACTAACCCCCCTCTCACGCTCACCTCTTCCCCAAAAACATCCAATCAAAATTTTTAGATAGCCATTTTGTTCAGCGTAGTTGATTTCCAGATAGAAATTATGTTTTTGAGGAGGCAACTCCCCCACAGCCCTCAGGGCAAGGGTTGTAAGTTATGCCCTTGGGGCATTTTATAGAACACGTTGTCGTAGAAACTTCAAAAAGGACTCATTCGATTGGAAATTCAAAGGGTTAGTGCCCTTTTAATAGTGGAAAATGATTTGAGGGCAACTAACCCCCCTCTCACGTCCACCTTTTCCCCAAACACATCGAATCAAAATTTTTAGATAGCCATTTTGTTTCACACAGTTTAAAGTTCAGAAAATTATACCTTTCAGCAGGACACTCCCCCTACAGTCTTCAGGGCAAGGGTTATACGTTATGCCCTGGAGCCATATAAGTTTTTATTGAAATCTTTGTCGTAGAAACTTGAAAGAGATCTTTCGATTGCAAATTCAAAGGGCTAGTGCCCTGTTTAATACTCATCAAAGTTATTTGAGGGCAACTAACCCCCCTCTCACACCCACCTTTTCCCCAAACACATCCGATGAAAATTTTTAGATAGCCATTTTATTCAAAGTAGTTGAAAGTTTTGGAAATTAGGTCTTTAAGGATGACAACCTCTCCCCCACAACCCTAAGGGCACGGGTTGTAATGATAACCCCATAAGAGCCCTCAGTGCAAGGGTTTTAAGTTATTCCCTGGGGGCATATAAGGTTTATATAGAAAGTTGTTGTAGAAATTTCAAAAAGGGCTCATTTGTTTTGAAAATTAAAATTGCCCTTTTCAATAGTCGAAAGTGAGTGGAGAGTAATTAACCCCCCTCCCACGCCCACATTTTCCCCAAAACACATTCAATCAAAGTTTAGAGATAGCCATTTTGTTCAACGTAGTTGAAAGTTCTGGAAATTATGTATTTAAGGATGAGGAACCCCCCAGAGCCCCCAGGGCAAAGGTTGTAAGTTATGCCCTGGGGGCATATAGTTAGAGTTGTCGTAAAAAACGTCAAAAGGGGCTCATTCAATTGGGAATTGAGAGGGATAGTGCCCTTTTTAATAGTCGAAAGTGATTAGAGGGTAACTAACCACACTCTCACGCGCACCATTCCCCTAAACACATCCAATGAAAATTTTCAGATAGCCATTGTGTTCAACGTAGTAGAAAGTTCTGGAAATTAGGTCTTTGAGGGTGACAACCCCCCCCCCCCCCCCAGCCCTCAGGGCAAGGGTTGTAAGTTTTGCCCTGGGGGCATATAAGGTTTTTTTTTTTGAAGCGTTGTCATATAAATTTCAAAAGGGCTCATTTGATTGGAAATTGAAAGGGCTAGTGCCTTTTTTAATACTTGAGAGTGATGGGAGAGCGACTAACCATTTTCCCAAACACATCCAATCAAAATTTGAGATAGCCATTTTGTTTAACGTAGTTGAAAGTTCTGGAAATTATGTCTTAGAGGATGACAACCACCCTCACAGCCTTTAGGGTAAGGGTTGTAATTTATGCCCTGGGGGCATATAAGGTGTTTATAGAAAGCGTTGTCGTAGAAAATCAAAAAGGGCTCATTCGATTGGAAATCGAAAGCGTAGTGCCCTTTTTAATAGTCGAAAGTGATTGGAAGGCTTGAAATTTTTATAGTAAAGATCGATGTGGGTATAATGTATGATTTGTTTTTTGTTGTTATTGTTGTTTAGACCAGGGCACTTCGTATCGAAGGAGTTGTCGTAGGAACTTCGAAAAGGGTTCATTTGATTGAAAATAGAAAGGGCTGATGCCCTTTTTAATAGTCGAAAGTTATTGGAGGGCAACTAATCCCCCTCCCACGCCCACCCTCATATTTGCCTTTAAGTTTAAAAACTAAATGTTGCCTTAAGAATAAATCAAAATGCACTGTGTAAATGCACATAATTTGCACTTTACTGAAGAAATACAAATGAATGTGCATTGTCAGTTTAATATACATATACTGATATTTAGTAATCAAAATGTTAATATTATTTGATTTATTAAAGTTATAAAAGTAAGAACATTTATATTTTTTCAGTAAAGTGCAAATTATGTTCTGGCCTTGGGAAGACATAGGGGTTTTGAGCCCAACTTATGTAAATTTCTGCTCGTTTTTGAGTTTGACTCGGTTATTTACTGTAATTTCTGTTCGTTTTGGGTTTCATTTATTTATCATTGGTGATTTGCGGTAGTTTCACGCCTCGTAGATTATTTGACTTTATTTTTGCTCATTTTTTGTTTAATGGAGTTCTTTACTTTTCTTTGAAAAACTTATTTTGTGGAAAGTTTTTTTTAATTAATCTTACATTAAAGGTCAAGGCGAAAAATCCACTGTAGTGTGAACTGTATGTACTCACACAATCTTAGAGGGTAGCAACAGACCAATCATTTGACATTAAAGACTTCACGATAGTATTTAAAAAGTTTACCCAATCCTAGGGCAATTTTCTTCTCAAGCTGATTTACCAAAGTGAATAGCAATATTCCTCCTGTGCCAAGTCGGAGTTTGCTTTAGGCTTTGAAAAAAACAAATAAAATATAACACATTTGAAAGTTTGGAGATTCTTTCTTTTCTAAATTTACCCTGATGAGAATCTGAGAAGGGGACTTATTTAACGTTGTTGAATACGCAGAGCTGAATAAAGAGGAGGAAAACTGCTTACGAGGATTTCCCCCGAAGATTGGTTAATCAAAAATAACCTATATGATGCTTGATTGCTCGCCTTTTGTTTTAAGCTCAACCAAAGTGCCAACTGATTATGAGTAAATAGAATTATTTTTGGTAGGCCTACTGTCTATACAATTTAACGGCTTTTAATCAGTTTTTTAGTAAAAAAATTTCTCATTAAAACTCGATAACTAGAGCTAATTCGTTAAAAGTTACCGAGTTTCCAAAATGGCTAATTTCTCAGGGAGTTTTTGGGTAGGAGGAGCCCTTGGACCTTCTTAGGGGACTTTTTACCCAACAGTAGGCCTACTTGTTCATGCGCTAAAGTCCATCTTACTCAGGTCTATCTGGCTCTGAATGGATAAAGAATAAGATTTCAGAAATACCCATATTAGAATCCTACATTTAGTTTGGACCCAGCCAGATCCTAGGGGCTCCAGCATCCCAATGGATTCTATGTTACTCGGCCTATAAAAATTAGGCGTTTTTATCGAATCAAGATGGTGTAATAATTGAAAATCTATTCTGGCTTAGGATACCAGCAGGCTCTAAGGCCTTTAATTGAGTCTATCCACGTGCCTGAAACTCATCAGTTTGGGCAAAGA
The DNA here is from genome assembly GCA_027921565.1 of Artemia sinica. Taxonomy (NCBI): domain Eukaryota; kingdom Metazoa; phylum Arthropoda; class Branchiopoda; order Anostraca; family Artemiidae; genus Artemia; species Artemia sinica. The sequence continues at coordinate 29,261,464 of CM051259.1, read as the reverse complement.
TTGCATCGTCCTGAATTTATCTTTATAATCAAAATAACCTTAAGATCAAAAATTCCCTGACACATAAGCCACTTTGGACCCCCCCCCCCCAAACCTACCCTAAATGATTTAAATTGGAACATAAAAAGTTTTGGGAATTGACGTCATTCAATTATTAAAAGCTTAGCAGGCCTTAAAGGCAAGGTCACCAGTGACTGAAAAGCCCAGATCACTTATTTCACTTGGAAAAATCTTGAGTTTATGGAATCAGGTATCCCCACAATTAAAACCCATCAGAAAACGTAACATCATTACGATTCGTCGTAAAACATATTTTTTTATATATTTCGTCTTTTTATGCCCACTCTCCTTCTGAAAAGAATCTAACGGGTGTTCTGTAGACATAGTGTTTTTTACGAACCAAAATAATCCCATGAAAGAAAATCTACTCTCTTAGGCACTTTAACAACAAACCAAAATTTTACGGATCTGTCATACAGATTGTATGCCTTTACAGAAACAAAACAATCCCAGAAAAGAAAATCTACCCTCTATCGGGCGCGTTAATGTCCAGCATTTCCCAGAATCCCAGCAAAACTTTGACCTTATATACTAGGAGATGTAGAGCATTAATTTTAAGCTCGTAAAAAAAAATTTAGGAGTGAAAAATGCAAAAAAAAAAACAGAAAAACAATAAATAGTGATGTGAGAATAAATAGTGAAACACAAGCAAAAGAAAGCAAAAAAGAGGTACTACCTAAAGTGCAACAACAAGCTTTTCTAACTTTGCCTTGATGATGATCTAACTGCAGGACAAGTGATTTTACAATTTTCTCCTTCTGAAGATTCAAATGTGTCCCAAAAACTTCAACAGCATTGTCAATAACACAACATCCCATGAGCTTCAGATCAGGAGATTTAGTTTGGATAGACCAATCAGCAACATCAATGATATCTTGCATGCAAGGCAAAAGCTGCTTCTGATAGTCTTTGCTGTAAACTATAGTTGTTTAAGCTTCAGCAACGATTTATTAACTGCTTCAATTAGAGATTCTACAACAGTTTCAGATTCTTCATTGATTATCCTATGCCTAATACATGTAAACAGTTTCATAAGTGTTGGGATGTCTTCTTCTGTAATTAAATCTAAAGGTTTTTGTAACATTTCTAAAGCTATTTCTCTGCATGATTCAGATGGATCTTTTGTCGCTATTTCTAGCAGTACCAGGAAACTTTCCTTCCCCACTTTGTCAAGAGGGGTCAATGTTTCTTTAGCCTTAAGAAGCTTCGAACGCCTTTGAAACTTGTTATCTGTTGACTTCACATCCTGAAGCACTTTCACAATTTCACTCAGTTCTTTCATCTAAAAAAAATAAATTTAAGTTTTTTTCCTCATTAGTTAAGCCTAATGGCGGCCATGGTACTTCAAAAGCCATTATGCAAAAATTTCGATTAAACTTTTGCAATTTTCGCCAATATGCAATTTCGATCAAATTCAAATTTATGATCTACACTTTCGATCCCAGCAGGTCTATTGATTGGTTCATTCCTTTTACATGGATTTTATGGGGTTCTAAAGAGATTTTTTTTAAGAATAGAATATCCCAAATATTGAGTGCATTAGTATTTAGAAGATGGGTCCCATATCTTAAAGTCATTTTTGAGTTTAGCTGTTCAAGGCATCCAAAACGTATAGAGTACGTCTTGGATGCCAAAGAATACATTAGCCACATAAACAGAGACGTATTAATTTATAAAAGACACAAAGAGAACATATTTTGCAAACTCATAACATTTTTTCTACCATACAACGACCAAAGGTAGCAGCATACAGCTAACAGCAGATGTCATACATCAAGAAAATATAACACAAAATAAAATGGATTAGCATAAAATAAGTCATCAGAACTTTACATAGCATTTTCAAGGAGTACAGAAGAAAAAAATGATAGATACCGTTTTGATGCCTTTTGGGGTGGAGGACAAAGTGAGCCCTTTACATGTGTTTGACTGACTGCTTTGTGGTTCATGAAAATCCAGTAAAATTATGTGATGACTATCAGACTTTAGGCAATATTTTCAAAAACGCATCTTAGCATTGTGGTGCCTTTAAGACAGTTTCTGAAGCCTCAGTGCCTGCAGACTATCCTCATAGGATGGGTAACTTATCCCAAGCAATAATTAGCATGCCCACTTCTGAATATTTTTCAAGTTTTTGGTTTGGATAGCAGTTAAAACTGGATGCCAAACAGGATAAGCATATTCGACTGATCAGACATACATACAGTGTAGACTGTGGCATAACGAAAACTTAGGTGTTTAGATGTAATCCCATTTCAGGTTGCTTAAGGAAATTACTACTAGGATTTTTGTTTCATCTGTAGTTGTAAGTCTGATGTCTTCTTCGGACAGAATTTTGGTTTTCTAGAAGCAAACACGTAGAATATGGCTCTTTGTTTCACTTACTGAAAGCATGACACCTCCATGATCATGTTTTAGCTGGTAAAATCTTGGTGAAGTGGTGATTTCCTCTACTGGGCTTGCTGAGATGTGGAATGATAGGATTAACAGGTCATCAGCAAACATGTAGTGACTTTGTATTTGCGCTAGAATGGATTGAAAACAATCAAAAAGATCAGAGGTAGTAGTTTTGTCCCTAGAGGAGCTCCACACCATATTTCTTGGAGTTTGGATACTTCATTCTGGGTGAGTGAATCACATCGGTTTCTATTGCACAGGAAAACTGTGACTGCAACTACTTAAGGCTGGGGCAACTTAGAACTGTGACGACTGGCAACTGCAACTACCTGTGACTGTGAATACAACTACTTGCAACAGTGGCTAATTATGATAGCAACTGTAACTACTTGTGACAGCAATTACTTGTGATTTGCAACTGTAACTACTTGTGACTGCAACTACTTAAGACTGGGGCAACTTAGAAGTGTGAATAAAACAACTTGCAAACAGTGGCTAATTATGATAACAACTGTAACTACTTGTAATTGTGTCTGTAACTACTTGTGGCTGCATCAAATTACTTGCAACTGTGACTGCAAGAGCAACTTCTTTTAACTGTGACTGCAACTAGTGCTACCAGAGGAATCACTTGCCAAAATGTTTTGAGAGAGGGGGGGGGGACAATAGCATTTACAAACTAGCTGGTGATTTTTTATTAACTGATTTAGGTATTAATGCTATTAAAACTACTTTATTTTTGTTTTTTTACTGACTGGGACTAATCTTCTTTCCTTAGTTTTACACCATATATTTCAATCAGCCCATTTACCTCATAAAAAATTGAGCCAGTAAAATAGTGATGCCACACACCATTATTCTATCAACTGATTTTTTTTTTTACCAACTGGCTGAAAACACTAGGGGGAGGGGGGGTGTCAGTCCAACCTCTCCATACATTGTACCTAACTACTACTACTACTGTGACTACAAATTCAAATGCTACTACTAATACAACTATTAAACAAAATCAAAAGAGATTGAGTTAAACCAGATTGTCAAGATGGCGTAGATACAACATCTCAGTAGCCAAATAGGGTACTTAGTTAAAACTTCCAGGGAAAATGTGGGGAATGTACAACCAGGTATGGAAAATTTTCCAAAGCTGCCATTAGCAGAATTTGGCTAAAATCCAAAAATCTGCCAACAAATTTCATTAGGCCATGAAAACTGTCAAGTAGTATTGCTGCTATGCTACCCCACTTTTTCCACAGCAGTGTAAAACTAAATCAAGACAATATCTGAATCCAGACTGTCAAAAAAAAATGAGTGTGCAAAATCTCAGGAACAGCTAAGGGTATTATGCTGGAACTTTTAGGGCATGTTGTTGGGCATATCAAACTAAAAAAAAATGTGCATCAAAGGCTGTTAAAAGGGCTTATCTGCTATACCTAAGGAAAAAGCTAAGTTTATTAAGTTAAAAATTTCAGGGCATGTTAAACTAAATTAAACAAAATTATGAGCATCCATGTTATATGAAGAGGGTGTATATGCAACATCTTAGGAATGGTTAAGGGTATAGAAACTTTCTGGGCATGTTGTAATGAATCAAAAGATACATGCATCCAGATAGTCAAAAAGATGTATCTGCAATACCTCGGTAAAAGCTAAGTATTAAGTTAAGACTGTCAGGGCATGTTGAGGAGATGCTGAACTGAATCAAAACACACTATGTGCATTCAAGATTGTCAAAAGAGCTTATCTGCACTATCTCAAAAATACCAAAAAGAAATAAGTTAAAATTAACAGGGCATGTGGAGGAGGATGGTCAATTAGCATTTTCCTACACTCAGGGTTGTGACATGATGGTAGTAAGAATGGTTTCAGCCCTGTAGAATCCAAAGGCTATTCAGAATTTCAAATTTTCAATCAACTTATTTCAATATTATTCCGCATGACAATTCATCCAAAGCTCTATAGAACAGCTATTACTACAATTTCGCACAACATATGAATAGCAAGCCAAAATCTTGATTTTATAACAGAAAAACCAAAAAAAACTTTACAAATATTCTTTTTATTAACCAATAAAAAACTTATGCCAATCAAAAAATTAACCTTTGTGGGTTGGCAAACAATTTTATAGATTTATAATTTTTATCAAACATAGTAATTCTGTCATTGCAAAAAGCATTTCTTTTAAAATCTAATAGCTGGTTCATAGGCCTATATAATCAAATGAGCATAGATTATATTAAATACAGTTTGTTAAAAAAAAAGAAGAAAGAAAAAAAAAACATTCAAGTCTTCTTGAGCTTATCTTGTTTGGAGTATAACAACCCCTTAAACATACATAATACCATTAAATAAGGAAAAAAGGTGATCGGATAAATACCATATTTTTTAAGCATTAATTGAAAAAAAAACTTTCCATAAAAGAAGTCTTTCAAGAGTAGTAAAGATCTCGCCACATCTCATCAAGTAGTTTTGTCTCATCATGGAGGTTTGTGCGGAACAACTGTCATGGTCTTCTTTATATCTCATTAGCTGTTCTATTGATGCTGAAGCTTTGGACAACCAAGTTCCAGTTCCTTATGGAGTGCCTCAAGGCTCAATTCTTGGATTGTCACTATTCCTCATTTTTCAATTACCTCTATTGGCTTTTTATTACCACAACACCAAATCTCTGCTGCGGATTATGTCAGAAATATGATTCTTAAATTGTACCAATAGCTGCATCTAATTAGCAAGAAGAATTAATCACATTTGCTGATGACAGTATATAAGGTGCATGCATCAACTACAGATGAAGAATCCTTATGCTAAAGTTACAAACAATGACTGAGAAAATTCATCATTGGTTTAATAGTAATCTTTTAGCTATGAATGTAAAAGTCATACCTACTTGCTTTTTCCTGTATAGGTGAGAGTCGTCATAGAGTAATGGAGCTTCCTACTTCAAGAGGTCCTACATGCTGCCCACCTGACCAATATGTGCAATTCCTTGGACTTCTTTTGGACAAAAATCTAACATTCAAGCAGCATAAGTTGATGATAAGAGTCAAGGTTTCAAAAGGAATGGGGATCATAAGAAACCTTAAACAAATTTTTCCCTTTCTATTTTTGTCTTTTATACTTCTCTCTTTTTTATCCTTGTCTATACTGCTTGGATGTCTACTTTTCCGTCTCTACTTTTGCCCATCTGTAATCTACAGCTAAAAGCAGCAGAAGTCAACCCAGTCCACCACTTATGCCCCTATCCAACTCTTAAAGCTAAAGGACATCTATACAGTTTTGCTGTGTTCAATGGTATTTTTGTATTTCCATGGTGATCTCCCAGGATGTTTTTCTGTCATGTTTCAACAAGTGAGTGAAGTCAACCCATACGCAGTTCAAAATCGGGAGGATATACTGGTTCTGACCCCCCCCCCCCCTGTCAGTGCATTCAGACTTTGGTCTTGATGTTGCTGTAGGGCATGCCTGGAACTCTATTCCTGTTGGGGTTCAGGATTCCCATACCCTTGGTTCCTTTAAAAAACACCTAAAAAGTTTGTTGTTGGAGAAGAATAGTTGACTGTATAAATTTTTTCTAAATATTGTAGTTTTAAATTGGATATCTAATGGAGTGTTTTTTTACAATTTAGCGTTGGTTCTTGATGTTGCTGACCAAGTGAGATTTGTTGTTGTTAAGTAATGTGGAGATTGGTTGTCTTTGTGTGAGCAGTACTTTGTATTTATTTTTGTCTAGGTCTAGTTCAGTAGCCTGCAAATCATTAGTGTTTGGTGTTAATTTTTTTTTCTCAGTTAATAGGCCTCTGGGCCCTTTGGGATTTTTTTTGGATTGTAGATTTTTTTTTTTATATCTATTGAATAAAAGAACTTGAACAAAACCTAAGACAAGGAGAAATGAACATTCAGGAGTATGTTCATTCATGCTTAGAAAAACAGGAGTACAGCTAATGATCCTTATGCCCTGTAAAGACTTGACTTACTTTGACTTATATCTCCTGCCGGGCGCTGCTCGGCGTAGAGAGGGACGTCTGCCTCCTCCATCCACTTCGGTCCATGGCAAGCGTTTGCACATCGCTCAACCTGATATTTGCCATCGTCAGGAACTCGGACAGGCTGTCAGACCATCGTTTCTTCGGTCGGCCGCGAGGTCGCTTCCAACCGGCTTTGACAGGGTCGAAGTCGTGGATCGTTTTCGCAGGTATGTGTTCGAAGTAGGAGGCATTCAAAGTAGGTGTCCGAACCATCGTAGTGTTCGCTCGGCTGCTTGGGTCGAAAACCGAGACTGCTTGGTGAGCTGCAGCAGCTTCTCATTGCTGACAAAGTCGAACCATCGTAGACCTTCGATCCTCCTCAGGCTCTTCGACTGAAAGACATCAATTGCCTTGAGGGTTGCGGCTGAAGCTTGCCACGTCTCAGCTCCATAGAGCATCACAGAGCCGACGAGGGCGTTTGAAAATCCGCAGCTTCGTTGTGCGACTGATGTTCGGTTTTCGCCAGAGGTGACGGTTCAGTCTGCCCATGGCAGAAGACGCTTTGGATATTCTCGCTTGTAGTTCAGAAAGAAGCGAGCCATCTGAAGAAATTATGGAGCCCAGGTAGGTGAACCTTTGGGACAACTTCGATGCTAGTGGTGCTACCCAGGCTAACTGAAGGATTGGCAGCAGGAGAGGATGGGTCTATGGCCATAATTTTCGTTTTAGTCCAGTTTATCTGCAGTCCTACTTTTGCAGCCTCTTCTCGTAGGATTCGAAGCGCTTCCAGCAACTGCTCCATGGAGTCCGCCAGAATGGCCAAGTCATCGGCAAAATCAGCATCTGTAATGACACGATCTCCAAACTTGAGTCCAAAGCTGAGACGTGAAGTAGTCCTTGTCATAACGTAGTCTATGATGACATTGAAGAGCTCTGGGGCAACTGCACATCCTTGGCGCACTCCTGTCGTGATTTGGAAGAACGGGCTGCGGCGGCCGTTCACTTGAACAAAGCTCTCCGTCCCATGGTGTAGAGCTTTGAAGAGTCTGCAGTATTTCTCAGGGAGGCCTGTCGATTCTAGAATCCGCCAAAGAGCTTCTCGGTCCACTGAGTCGAACGCAGCACGGAAGTCGACGAAGGTAAAAAAAGCTTTTTGTCGGAACTCCGTGGCTTTTTCTATGATTTGTCGGATCGTAAAAATCTGCTCGATGGCTGAACGGTCGGACATGAAACCAGCTTGCTCCGGTCGCCGGAATTTACGAATGATATTTCGACATCGATCTAGCAGGACCATTGAGAAAAGTTTTCCCGGGACAGACAGTAGGGTTATTCCACGGTAGTTCGAGCAGTCGCTTCTAGAACCTTTCCTCTTCCATAAAGGGATAATGACACCCTTCCGCCAATCTTCGGGAATTATCTCGGTTTGCCAGATTGTAGAGAACAGGGTGTGGAGAAACAGGAGCATAACAGGACCTGCATATTTTAACAGCTCCGAACTCAGGCCACAGATACCGGCAGCTTTATTGTTCTTGAGCATTTTTACTGCATTTCCAATTTCTGAGGGGCTGAAAGGCTCGTCTGGAGGAGCATCTGTTTCGGATCTTGGACTGCCAGGTTGGCTGGGACTATCAGTAGGAGGCATAAACGGGCTAGTGTTGTTCAGGAGTGAGCAGAAGTGGTCCTTCCACCGCTCGAGACAAGAACCCTCATCAGAGAGAAGTGTCCCATCCCTGGATAGGACGGGTCCCAATGCTGGTGTTTTATTTTCTGTAAGATCGCGGAGGTGCTTGAACAGGCTACCCATGTCTTTCTTTTTGCTGCTAGTTCGATTTCATCGGCTTTCCTTGCAACAAACTGAGTTCGGTCTTGGTGAATAAGTCTGTTCCGCACTCCATTGAGCCTTCGATAGGTGGCCATGTCCCCAAGAAGTCTTGCCCTCCGCCTTTGCTCTATGACCTGTAGTGTTTCGTCAGTTAGCCACGATTTCTTCGGGAAACTTCGCTTGCCAAGCACCATCTGTGCTGCTTCGCTGGTCTGCGATTTAAAATACTTCCAGGCGTCTTCGCTGCTGATGAGTGTGCCAAGGAGCTCAAAGCGATTTGATATCTCAACACTATACTTCTGGCGAGTATCTGGCTCCTTTAATTTCCCAATATCCGCTGCTACTGGTTTTCTTTCCGATCGCTGTGCATGGAGGCGAAGCTGGACATCAGCACACACAAGCTTGTGATCTGCATTTCCGAGCTCTGCTAATCTGTAAGTTCTGCAGTTCTTCAGCGATGATCTCCAGCGTTTAGAAATAATGACGTAGTCAATCATCTTCTTTGTGCGACCGTCGTTACTATACCACGTGTACTGGTGGATAGTCTTACGTTGAAAGTAGGTGTTTGCGATCACAAGTTCATGGGATCGGCACAGTTCGAGTAGGCGAAGGCCGTTATCGTTCAGTGGGTCGGGGGATACAGGTCCAATTGTGCCACGCCAAACACCCATATCATCTTGCACTGTAGCATTGAAGTCACCGAGAAGAACAGTGACATCGTGAGGGGAAACTGTTGACAGACATCTGGACAGAGCAGAGTAGAACTCTTCCTTCGTTACGTCGTCGGAATCGTTGGTCGGGACATAGCATACGAAAATTTTCATCTTGCCATGCTTTTGCCCAAAGCGGGCCTTCATTATTCTGTCTGATACAGCTTCGTGCAAGAGTAAGGCCTTTCTTGCAAGGCCGTTTAGCGCGAGGCCAACACCAATTCTTCTCATGCTCCCTCCAGACCAGACTAACGAGTGATTATTGCCTATTCGCTCTTCTCCACTTCCAGTAAGACGGGTTTCTGTGAGACCTGCAATCGCAACTTTATTCTTACGAAGTTCTTGAGAAAGTAGGTTCTTTGATGCAGGTGCATTCAGGGTCAAAACATTCCAGGTGGCTATTCGAAGCCCCCTTTGGTCTAGAAGGTTCAGTCTGTCAGTCTTTCTGACGTCGTCAGCATGTCCGTTGACGCGCGTAGGTCGAGATCTTAAAAGGAGGTCCGGATCCGAGGCTATGTAGTCACTTTGCGTAGCACTTGGTTTTTCAGGTGGAGTGTCGCTAGCCCAACCGACCTAGGCCTGGAATCTGATTAGAGCTAGGTTTAACCTAAATACTGAGATTCCCGGGGTGGGCTCCACCTGCCACATGAGGTTGCAGCCACCCTGATCGGAGTGTTTTAGTTAGGGGATGACCCCATATCCAGAGGCACATGGTCAGCAGACAAGGATGAACCAAATAAAGAAAGAAAATAATCATATTCCCCAAAGATTATTGAAATGAATTATAAAACACAGGTTGACAGCTTAATAGTTATTGATGTTCATTCCTTGAAGTCTCAGCAATTTTGTATTTATCAACAAAAAAGAGAAAACATACAGTATTTTGTTTTCAGTATTCTCATTTCATTTTACATCAAAGTGCTAATAGATTTTAAAACTAAGCTTTTTTGCAAAGGCGGAATAGCTATGCTTGACAAATATTATGTATCTACAAAATTGTTGCCAACTCAGAAATAACATTGTTTCTAAAATGATTGTAAACATATATAGAGAATTAATGAAACACATCTTCCAAATGTGATACTTTCATGTGATATTTGTGTTTTGTATACAATCAAATGGTCTTGTGGTGATGCAGAAGGTTTATCTCAGATTGATAATACACAACCAAGAGCAAAAACCTAGCTGTAGCAACACACTCCAAAAACACAATGACTTAAGCAGTGAAGAAGCATTGTTAATCAAATACATACACAAATGGATAAAATCAAATGGAATTACATTACCAGACATGATTTAGAAACATGGCTGATAATCAAAATAAAGATGTTTAATAGAAACTTGCTGCATATTATAAAGTAATTCCACCACTTTCATTTCAGTTTTGCATATAGTCTAGGACTATATCTGGGAGCCTTAGTGGGGATGGATTGTCACAAACACAACTATAAATGTCACAAAGAACATAAAAATAAAAACTAAAAGGTGCTGCTCTTTTGTTCTATAGTGTTTCCTTCAGAAGAGCCATAACTCTACAATATTACCCAGAATCATTGTACTTAAATAAGTTGGGGTAGTATACACAATGCTATAACTGAAATTAGGATAAGATGAACACACTAGATAATGCGTTTTTATGCTCTTTCCAAATATAACAATTGTTTCACTCACAGATGCACCCTCCTTCCCTTAAGGTTCCATATTTAGCCCTAAGATACAGGTTTGTACAAGACTAAACATATGACGTAGATAATTTCAGAGACCACACTACCTTTCCATGACAATAAAATAAAAGTTCAAAATAGGGATAAATCCTTTTTAATAGACAGTGTACAGAAATTCATAAAAACACCAGATATTTTGGTCACATATACAGTGATTGTCATCAGTAGTAAAACTAAACTAAAACACAATATAAACAAAAGTTTAAATACAAAATCAAATACAACTACATATTGTTTAATTCTCTAATTCTCTTCAAAGCAAAGGCGGAAGCTAGCCTCTTTGACCTTCTTGGATTTGGTTTGTTATCATTCAATGATATAACATTTTGGACAGAGATCAGCTACATTGGGTGAATTGAACTTTACTCAGTCAAATTTTAATAAATTATCATAGATAGAGTTCAGCCCAAATTCATCTGTGTCCCAATTCAAAGCAATATTCTTGAATAAGATTTTCTTTATTTCAAGAGTTTCACGAAAATTTTTGCTTTAAACCTGATCCCTAGAAATCAAATAGACATTATCAAACAAAATAAAATGGTCTGGAAAATTGAAAATATGTTCTGAAAGGGTTGAAGTGAAATCTTCAGACTTAGAATCTTGCTTTAAAGCCAAAGAAATAGAATCTTTATGGTGTAATTATCTTATTTCCAAATTCTGGTTAGTATGTCCCACATATGAGCTTCCACAAGTACATGGGATCTGATAAACCCCACTTTGTTGTTGCCCCAATGAAGTTAGATCCTTCCCGGAATTTTAGAAAACTACCCAAAGTATTATTACTCTTTAAAGCTACCTTTAGACCATTACTCTGTAAAAATTTTCAAGTTTGTCACTTAGCCCCGGTACATATGGTAAGGAACAAAATACATCCTTCTCCCGAGTTGTCTCCAAGACTTCCTTAGAAATCTCTAGAAACCTTTTTCTTCTTTTGAAAAAGTCTGGTTAATTAACCACTCTGGATACATGTTGTTTATTAGTATTTTCCTGAGAAAAGACAACTTCTCAAAAAATTTTGGAGAGCAAATACTAAAGATCCAGTCAGTTAAAGAAATGATCAAACCAATTTTTACTTGGCGAGCATGACCGGAACTGTAAGACAAAAATCTGTTGTTATTTGTTGGTTTTTCTGTAAATTTTAAAATCCAGACTATTTTCATTTTTTAAAAAGAAGAACATCAAGAAAAGGAAGTTTCCCATTCTCTTCTAATTCAACATTAAATCCCCCAGAAAATCCCCCAGAATTTGGAAAAAATGCGATTATTACAGCATAAAGATTCTATTTCTTTGGCTTTAAAGCAAGATTCTAAGTCTGAGGATTTGACTTCAGCCCTTTCAGAACATATTTTCAATTTTCCAGACCATTTTATTTTGTTCGAGAATGTCTCTTTGATTTCTAGGGATTGGGGTTTTTAAACCAAAATTTTTCGTGAAACTCTTGAAATAAAGAAGATCTTATTCAAGAATATTTCTTTGAATCAGGACACAGGTGAATTTGGGCTAAACTATATCTATGATAATTTATTAAAATCTGACAGAGTAAAGTTCAATTCACCCAATATAGTTGACCTCAGTCCAAATGTTTATATTTAAAAGCGTTTAAATTTATTGCAAGTGCTTTGCCAGTAGGTAAATATTTGATATGTAATGACTCACTTTCAGTGCTGAATTATTTGATGCATGGTCAAAGGCCAGCAAGAAAATCAGTGCTTCTTTTAGAAAAGATACTGCTAAATCTGATGACAGCCAAGTATGAGATTGTAGCAACATGGGTACCAGCACTTGTTGGAATTAGGGGAAATGAGCAGGCAGATAAGCTGGCAAAATGGGGGTGCTAGGTATGGGGAGAATTTAGTATGTCAGTATTCAGTGAATGATTTTTATGTTATTATGATAAGTTGCTAAAGGAGAAGGAGAAAGAGGTTTTTGTTCAAAGGTCTCAGAACCAGATCCTTGGTTTGTATGATTATGGTACCCCCCCCCCTCCTGATCTATGTCACCCAGTCAGACATCTGGCTATCAGTATATTCAGGCTCAGAACAGACCATGCTCAAATTAGGAGTGTCTTTTTTTTTTTTTTTTTTAATGAAAGTCAGTAGACTCTCCATTATGTAAGGTCTGCAATGTAGAAGAGGATGTTATGCATATTTTAAATGTATTGTAAAAAGTATGAGACACAGAGATTGCCACTGAAAAAAGCTTGCCTAAAGTATTTTGGTGCATTCACACTCAGAAGTATCCTGGACCATGCAGAGGCACCACCATGGGCTAGGAAAAAAATCTGTGGAATTATTAGGCTGTTTATTGTAGATACTAAGCTACACTTAGTGCTGTAATTTGTATTAATAATTGTATGTATTAATATTATTGCACATTATTTTAATATTGTACATGTAAATTAGTGATATGTAGGCTATATATATGAGTATGTGTATATATTGCAAGCCAAGCTCATCAGTTTAAATTGCCATATCAGCCAGTTGTGTTTGAACTGTAAATATGGAGGCTCAAATGTGACACCATTGGACAGAGTTGAATACAGCTTGACATTGATTTAATGGTTTTTGCCTTGAGATTCTTCAAAACCCCTCCCTAACCACAGTGACAAAAGCCAGATGGCTTTTTAAATTATTTGACCCTCAGTCATGACAGAAAAAACAGCTGGGACAGCTGAATTTTGAAGTGGAATACCTTTCATCCCTAAAGGCTCTGATGAAATCATGGAGACATGCAGAATGGGCAGCCTGACCAGGAGTGCTTCAAACAAAAAACAACAACAGGTCAAAGAGAGGCTAGCTTCCACCTTTGCTTTGAAGAGAATTAGAGAATTATACAATATGTAGTTGTATTTGATTTCGTATTTAAACTTTTGTTTTAAATTGTTTTAGTTTATTTTTACTACTGATGACGGTCACTGTATAAGTGACTGAAATATCTGGTATTTTTGTGAATTTCTGTACACTGTCTATTAAAAAGGATTTTATCCCTATTTTGGAACTTTTATTTTAAGACTTAAAAAAAACATTTAAACACTCAATTTCTTAAATTATAATATGTAGCATGTTTTCATTAATCATATTATCATGTTTTTCTTTCATTGTTATCCACATTCTGTCAAAACTTCACTGAACATGTAAAACAAATGAGAAATAATTGGTGTTGAAATTCAGGGTCCACTGACAAAAAATATAGCTGTTGAATTTATGGGTGCCCACTACTGCCAAAAAAATTGCAGAGGTTCACATAGAAGTAATTTTTCTCTTTCCTTAGCACTTATCAATGCAAAACTAAAAAAAAATCCAATTTGGAAAATCTTATTTTCTGGGGAGGGGGGAGGAGGTAAATGCCTAGAACCTAGAAACATCGAAAGTGACCCCCCCCCCCCCAAAAAAAAAAAAAAATCCTAAGCTATGTTTTGGATGAAACTAAGAATCTGCATATGAAAATAAAATCCACTAAATCAAATATAATGACAATAAACTTCTTAAATTTCTTGAAATCCACTCCCAGTTTCCTAAAGTATTCCCCAAGTATTTCGACATGTGTCAAATTGGGTCCAACTTGCATCAAAAACAGGTAACTTTTTTTGTTGTGTCAAATTTGTAGGTGAAAATGCTCTAATTTTGGAAAATTGGAGTTTTGTACCCTTTTCAGATAAAACTTCAAACTTCTCATCAAACAGTTATATTTTTAGATGTTTTTCCAACATACTGAAACCCTTTTCAAACCAAAAGTCTCTAAATTAAGACTTCTGGAGTAGAAAACTGGCTTTTTACAAAAACTGTTGAATCACATATGAGCTTCCACAAGTACAAGAGATCTGATAAACCCCACTTGTTGCCCCAATGAAGTTAGATCCTTCCCAGAATTTTAGAAAACTACCCAAAGTGTTATTACTCTTTAAAGCTACCTTTAGACCATTACTCTGTAAAAATTTTCAAGTTTGTCATTTAGCCCGGGTGCACATGGTAAAGAACAAAATACATCATTCTCCTGAGTTGTCTCCAAGACTTCCTTAGAAATCACTAGAAACCTTTTTCTTATTTTTGAAAAAAGTCTGGTTAATTAACCACTCTGGATACATGTTGCTTATTAGTATTTTCCTGAGAAAAGATAAATCCTCCTCAAAAAATTTTGGAGAGCAAATACTAAAGATCCAGTCAGTTAAAGAAATGATCAAACCAATTTTTACTTGGCAAGCATGACCAGAACTATAAGACAAAAATCTATTGTTATTTGTCAGTTTTCTGTAAATTTTAAAATCCAGACTATTTTCATTTTTAAAAGAAGAACATCAAGAAAAGGAAGTTTCCCATTCTCTTCTAATTCAACATTAAACTTTAAATCCCCCCCCCAAACAATTAAGATGTTCCAAAAATCCTTTTAATTCCTCCTCCCCATATTGAAATTATGTCATCCATATACCTGCCTTTAAATTAAGGCTTCTGGAGTAGAAAACTGGCTTTTTACAAAAACTGTTGAATCATCAGTACCTTTACCCTAGTAGTAGAAATATTATTAGAAATAACAATCATCAAAATCTCTTGTTGTTGAAAAAGTACCCATAAATTCAACAACTGTTTTTTCAGAGGACCCTTGGATATTGACACCAATTGTTTCTCATCTGTTTTACATGTTCAGTGAAGTTTCAACAGAGTCACTTATATTTCAACAGGGCCTGTTGCTTCTGTAGAAAATTTCAACAAGGTTACTACAAGATATTCTCTAAAGAAATGAATCTCATGATAGAAGCCAATATCTACATTTGAATTTAGCTGAACAAAATTTTTTAGTCAGCCTTGTATTCCACTACATCAGATAATAATTTTCAACACTTGGAAAATTGTTTCATCAATACAATATTAGCTGCCATTTTAATTTGATCTTATCAAGAAAAAGCCAATGTGGCTATATATTAGAGAAGATCAGATGTATCCTGATGCATTGGTGCTGATCCCAACTTTTTTTACTAAAAAATTACCAAGTAGGCTAATGACAGTTTCAACATTACATAATTGAAAATTGTTGGGAGCTCATTTTGTGCTGAAAACGGAAACTGATTGATTTGAATATACTTTTCTTATCTCAGTGCATTGGATATAGTGTCCATGTTTTGCATTGTCAAAATATAATGATGGCTTTAAGAGATGGTGTTTCAAGTCACAACTAAGCAGAGTTATCCTGCTTTGAAGAAAAATTTTGACAGTGGTTCCAAAATTGCACTGTCAAATCATTGGTGCCTTTACCCTAGGCTAAGTAAGTATCTAGGATCTTTTTAAAGTTGTTGTTAGAATTTTATAGTGTTTCTTTTTAAGCAGGCTTATCTGTAAACTTGTACCAATTATAATATTTGGAAAGAGCACAAAAAAGACATTGAGTAGTGTGCTCATCCTGTCTTTAGCTCAGCTATGGAATATGGTATATATTTACCTAGGCTAGGATGTAAGGGTAGGTAGGCTAACTTTAGTAAGTTAAATGTTGAAAAATAGTTTTCTTAGACTGTAATCAGTCACTCATAGCTAGTCTAGTCCCAACCTATCAGCTGACCTTAACTAGCCTATCTAAAGCTATGTAGGGTAAAAAATCAGTATCTAATTGAGCAAAATTATGTAAAACTAAAATCATCACACCTTGTTACCAAACAGGAATTGAGAAGAATTGTATATATCAATGAATAGCTAAAAATTTAAGCTATACATCAATATGCTTATTTTTGAAATTATTTTAGATCAGATGCTTAAAATTATTAGTTTATTGACTTATATACAAGGACCTCTTTATGGAAATACCAATTATCCTATTTTGATGTATATATCCTTTCAGTGTTCCAGTTTTACTTACATATTAACAGAAAGCTGATTTTCTTCTGATTCTGAAAATGTAATTTTTATTGCTTGATATTTATTTTATAATCACAAATTTTTAATTTATGCTGGCCAATTATTGGTGAATATTTCACCAAGAAGGCAGGACTCTTGTTCCTACCCTCACATTGCATCATGCTGTAGTAAAATAGGTTAGGAGTGGTCCAAAAAACTGTCTCTATTTTTCTGGAATGCCAAGGAAAAGTGGTCTTCCTAGAAAGAGGTCTTTTACCCTAGTTCATATCCTAGACTACAGTGGTAATTCTAGCTATGCCTTGGCAGCCCGGGGGGGGGGGGCAGGGGCAGCTGCACCCCAGTTTTTTGGGATACTGCCAGATGGCTAATTTGACAGTGTTATATATATATATATATATATATATATATATATATATATATATATATAATATATATATATATATATATATATATATATATATATATATATATATATATATATATATATATATATATATATATATAATATATATATATATATATAATATATATATATATATATATATATATATATATATATATAATACAAATCTTTGAATTAGCCAACCAACCAACCAGTATTTTAAGCCTAGGAGTCCATAAGGAAACATAAGGGACATAAGGAAACATATAAGAAAACGGTCAATATCTACCAAATCATATTATTGAGTTAGGAATAAAGTGAATACACCATTTGATGCCTTTTTTTATGCTGATTACAAATATAATAAGCATTTCTATCGGAAATGAATTTCAGAACCCCCCCCCCATATAGGCTATACCTAACCTAACCCTGAATTGGCATATATAGGGGGGGGGGCTGAAATTCATTTCAAATAGAAATGCTTATTATATTGTAATCAGCATAAAAAAAGGCATCAAACGGTGTATTCACTTTAGTCCTAACTCATAATATGATTTGGTAGATATTGACCAAGAAAACAATTCTTGCTCCATAATAAGCAAAATATCCTAGTTAACACATTTTGCAGGGGGATAGCCTTTATCTTCACTTCTTTCCTTGTTTTTCCAGTTTTCTAAGAAATTCATGAATTTCTTAGAAACCTAGCCTATAGCCTATATTCACATAATATATACCCTCACCCACCTAATGTGCAAATATATACCTAGAACTGCATCCTCAATCTAAATCTAACATCCATTTGTATCAAAAACAAACTTTACTCCTATATTAGCCATATGATGGATGTCCCAGTTTTTCTGACATTAAATTCCTTTTTTATATATAATATAAAGGTATACTTTGCCCCCAAGATCATGAGCTCTAAAACTGCTATAACCAGCTTAGGAACCTAGCCTACTGCCTATACTTAGGCCTATTAAGATAGCCAACCATTTTATTAGCCTAAATATTTATTTAGATTAGACACTGTTTAGGTGCTGAGACTAGAATTAGGCTAGTCTATTCCCTAAAATGTCAAATTAAACCCAAACATTGAAATTAACCAGAAGAGCAGATTAGCCTACACTCTAATTTACAACATTTTCTAAAATGTAGGTATAGAGGCCTAGGGATACATTCATGAGATAAATACTAAGTGAACCCTATAAAACTATTGCAAACACTTTCATAATAAATGAGCCCTAAAAAACTATTGCAAACACTTTCAAAACATTTGTTGCTCAACATGAGAAACAAAGTTACATTCTTGACAACAAAAATCCTGACCACCAATGTTTCGAATTTTCAAATTACAATTCTAACACTTGCTCTTGTTCAAAGTGTTATTTTCTTTGAATTCATTTCGCTCCCAAAACTTTTTCGCTAAATAATTCCTTAAATATACTAACTTAACTGGACATTCTAATATTGAAACTTAGCTGTCTAGATTATCCAATTTAAAAGAATAGTAATATGATTTAAATTTGGCTGATAAAAAAAGTAGCATCGCTTGGGCTTCATCAGAGCTTTGCCGCATCATCTATACTGTTAATATTACATTTTTTGCCTAAAATTTAAGCTTTTATTGCCACCCCTTGAGCGTGCCACCCGGGGCACTTGCCCCCTCCAGCCCCCCCCCCCCCCCTAGATCCTGCCTTGGGCAATATCTGCATAGAATTGAGTTACATGTGGTTTAGTGGAATGGGGACTAGGTTATTATGCCGGATTAACATTGCCCTAAGTAGCCTAAGTTAAGAAGCATAGGTTACAGGATTTTGATTGAATTTCATCATGTTTATTCCCAAAATAACGTTTAGGATTAAGCAAAGATTTTTAAAATTTTTATTTAAGAAAGTCAATGAAAGAAAAAAACTCTCTGCTAGACTTTAAAAAATGTATGTTGCCTACTTCCCCATACATTTTGTCAATTGATGCCCTTGTTTACCCCAATAGTCTGTAATACTGATTAAAATACCACAACTTTTCCCTCCAACGATTGAAAAAAATCCAAACTACCTGTTAATGTTACAATTTAATAGTTTACCGACCACTGACACCTAAAAATACAGTTTCGCTATTCAATAAAGCTAGGCTAGTTTCACCTATAGTCTATTAAAATTCAAGGAGACCAGGAGTGGCTCGAGGGGGTGAATCACCCCCTTCCTTTCGTGAAGTCTTACAATTCATTTATTTGGAGCTGATTGAGGTCCTAGGTGTTCAATTTTGAAACTGTCTATGTTGCGTTTCCTTCTCCTGAAAGAGACTTTTGCATTTTAAAATTTCTAGGTAAAGAAATAGCTGAATTGACAAAACTTGGCTTTAGTCGTAGATACCAAAAACTGAATTCGCATAAAATAGAATGGAGCCGTTTAATTTAAGTTTTAAATTTGTGTTTTTAAATAGAGTCGTTAAAATTAACCCAGGTTTAAAGGGACAAGACTGGTAGCAGCTCATGCATCAAAAACCTGCTTATGCTCGTGTATGATTTGCTTTTGTCTGATCATTCAGAACTAGTCCCTACTTTTCAGAATTCATTTAAGTCGTTTATTTTGGCCTCATCCAGTTCCTAGGTGCTCAATTCAGTTAGAGACACTCTATGTTGTATTTTCCATCTCTTGA
This sequence comes from Artemia sinica, assembly GCA_027921565.1. Classification (NCBI taxonomy): domain Eukaryota; kingdom Metazoa; phylum Arthropoda; class Branchiopoda; order Anostraca; family Artemiidae; genus Artemia; species Artemia sinica. The sequence goes on along the minus strand of CM051259.1, from coordinate 29,241,909 downwards.
AAAGACTTAAGAATTTTTAGGCTTCTGAATAGAGAAATGGTTGATTTTAGCACTGCTGGAGTGTTGGTAAAACTTTCACTACGAGCGGAAAAGAAGGCAAGACATTTCTAAACACAATGGAAAAGTGATCAGAATTCAAAGAAAAGGAGCCCCACGAGAATCTTTCAAAGCAAGTGTATGCAGAGCAGTGAAAAAAACTTGATTACAATACGAGGTTGAGACGAACACAACGCTTAAGCAGGACAAGCAAGATTTGGTTGTGTGCCCAGAATTTTTTTTCCCCAGGATAGGAGTTTCTTTTGAAGACGCTGGAACAGCTCATTCAAGTTTGGAGGTAAGTTCTTGCCTGATACGAAAGTAATGAGCAACATTAAAACTTTAAAGGAACAGAAATTAAGATAAGAAGTCATTATACATGTGTGCCTCCGGCTCTTTACGGTAATTGTTGGTATCACATCATCGATCGACACAATGATGAGAAAGAATCAAATATAGGGTAAGACATTTCCGATCAAAGACCCAACAAGATATTGCTACATGTGTTACCAAGCTGGAATGCATTATATTATTAGTTCCTGATTCCAATGACATTGTTAAGACTACCTGGACAAGCTTTACTTTGAATGCGAGAGATATCTTGGTGGAAATACAATCTACATCATATTCTTTGTTTGCATTAACAGTTGATTGCACTGGAGAACTTTTTAATACTTCAAAAATTAGTGGAGTTCTTGTCGAAAGTTATAGTCACAATTTTTAAAGTATAGTTCACAAGGGTCACGGAATAAGGAAGCCAATCTCTAGTGAAAACCAAAGGAAGTACCTTATTTCATGTGGTCCTAATCAACCAAAGCTGAGTGCATTCCCAGTTGATCCTTCAATATGAAAAAAGAAACAATGGCGTTTTCGTCGAGGACGGTACGAGGATTACCAATTCTTAGAATACAATATAGAGGAAGATGCTGCCTTCTGCTTTGTGTGTGTTTTTTTGTTTTTTTTTTTCTCTAGTGGTCCCAGGAGTGACCAATCCGGAAAAGCTTGGGTGGAAGGCGGTCTGCGGCAATGGCTGAAAATGGTGAGCAAAGAAAAGGCAAAGAAAGGAAAACTAGAAAGTCATTTTCCTCCGAGTCACACAAAGCAGTTTTGTCCTGTTTCTGTCACTTCGTCAGTAACAGTAGTCATGTGAATATCCTACTTGATAAAAGCATTCGAACTAAGGTTTCGCAGCAAACAAAAGGTGAAGAGACAAACAGGAGAATCGTGAAAAATTTTTGAACATTGCAAGGACTCTAGCGATACATCCATTGGCTTTAACAGAACTGAAAAAACAAAACGACAACTTTGTTCAAATTGTTCAGCTTGTAGCGAGATATGTGGCAACTCTTGATACCCGCAATAGACCATACAAATTTACTTAATTACGCAAAATTCCTCAGGACGAGTTCATTGACTTTGTTTTAGTCAATGTCTTTCTTAAATCCTTTCAACTACTCTGTGACCAATTAAAAAAAGCTCGGGTGGAAGCCGGTGTGCGCTAATGGCTGAAAATGGAAAGCAAAAAAAAAAGGCAAGAAACGAAAACTAGAAAGTCATTTTTTCCTCCGAGTCACACAAAGCAGTTTTGTCCTGTTTTCTGTCACTTCTCAGTAACAGTAGTCATGTGAATATCCTACTTGATAAAAGCATTTCGAACTAAGGTTTTGCAGCAAACAAAAGTGAAGAGACAACAGAAGAATCGTGAAAATTTTCTGAACGTTGCAAGAACTCTAGCGAGACATCCATTGATTTTAACAGAACTGAAGAACAAAACGACAACTTTGTTCAAATTGTTCAACTGTAGCGAGATATGTGGCAGCTCTTGATACCCGATATAGACCATACAAATTTACTTAATTACGCACAATTCCTCAGGACAAATTCATTGACTTTCTTAAGCAGTAGGGAGAGGATCCTCGAGTAGTCTAGGATTCAGAATTTTATCTTTGATGGCGGTTACGATACCCGATGCTTCACATTCTGATCAGCTTCGGTCATAATCCGTAATATCAATTCGGAAGGGAACCTAGAAAGAAACTATGATGATAGCGAGGCTAATGAAAAAAAAAACGGTCAGGGTATGTTAGAAAGTATTATAGGAACATTGTCAACGAGATGAATTCTTCTGCGATAAACTTGCTTTCTAGTCTTATGAGCTATGCAAGTTCGATGTCTGGTCAATTTAATAGAGTCCCAGCAGAAAATAATCTGAACTTCATGATTGCCATGTGTCTTAGGCCCATAGACTAAACGTTGTGAAAGAACGTTACAATTCGTCTCTTTTGATAGTCGAGCTTTCAAAAGTATAGGGTAGTCAAAGAAGCAGAATACAGATTACAAGGCATGCAGAGAGATAAACATAGTCATTGCATCCCTTATGGTTTTATAAATTAGCCGTGAATATTTCTGCGAGGAATTCTCTATTTTTTTTGTATCAATTCAATTCTGCAAATATCTCCCCATTAATCATACGGATTAAAAAGTGTTTGGGAGATGTTAAGGCCTGACATGTTGTCCATATTGTATCAGAAGTTTGGTTATAATAATGAAGTTGAAAAGGAATTGTGGATCCCAAGAACTTTCTTAGAAGGAAGAAGAACTTCCGATAAGCCCTGATACAAATTCATTTTTCAAAACAAAAAGCAGAAAATACTAATAATTGAACAAACATCGATCAGTTGTCGACGTTGTGCCGCCAAGAAATTTTTCAACCCAACAAAGACATACCACCCCCGCAAATATTTTCCACTTGCCACTGCTGAATTAAGATTTTGCTCGACATTGGCGATTAGTTTGAAAATCTTGTATTGAATTTGCCTGAAACAGAAAAAAAACAGAATATTTTCAAATTTCTAAGATCAATATGAACAGGGACAGTTAAAACGTGTAATCATATAACACAACCCCGTCTAACTCAAACCTTTTACTGAACCCCCAATCAATTTAATCCTTATGCAACTAAACTTCCATTTAACTTAAGCATATTATTATCAACCCTATCACCTTCATCCCATACACTTAAATCTTAGTCAACTCCACCCGATTCAATTAAAACCTTTGTCGTCTTAGCTCTACTTCAACTCCACTTTCATTCAATTTAACTCTCATTAAAGTCAACCATCGTTTAATTCCGATCCGATTCAATGAAGCCGCGAGTAATCCAATTTCCATTCAACTCAACCTAGTGACACTCAATGCTATTCAATTAAATCCCACCCAGATAAACCCTTTAACTTCAGCTTTTTATGAACATAATGAAAATCATGTTAATATTCTTTTAAGTTTGATAGTCTAATCAACTCAAATTCAAATCAAATACTTATAATAACAACAGAGTGGTTCCATTTCGGCTTGCCAAACAACACTTGCCAAATGTAATGGTCACAACCATTACGTTTGTCCGATTCTAGACCTAGTTTAGAAAGTTCTAGATCCAGTATTTTTCTAGGTAAAGTTGTATTACAGTAGGCTATGGAAGAGGAAGTCCTATAATAACAAAAGATGGCATAAAAACAAGGGTGGCTCGAAGGGGGGTGTGTGTATGATTCACCCCCCCTGGTTTTTGCGAAGTCGTCAAAATTCGTTTTTTTTTTACCCCATTGAGGTCCCAGGTGCTCAATTCTAAGACTATTTATTTCCTTCTCTGTGAAACTCTTTTGCATTTTCAAACTTCTCGATAAAGAGAAATGACTGATTTTGACAAAACTCAGCTTCAATTGTAAAAATTAAATACCAAATTCGCTTGTAAATAGAATAGAGTATTTTTATTTTATAATTTAATTTTAATTTTCTAATGTCGTTTTTCAATAGAGTCGTTTAAATTAAACCAGGTTTAAAGGTACCGGACTGGTAGCAACTCATGCCTTAAAAACCTGCTTATTCTTGCGTATGATTTGTATCTGTTTAGTCGTTCAAATCTAGCCCCTACTTTTTGTGAAGTCATTTAAATCATCTGTTTTGGCCTTATCCAGTTCCCAGGTGCTCAATTCAGTCAGATACAGTATACGTAGTGTTTTCCTTCTCCTGAAAATACTTTGGGAAATTCAAACTTCTCTGTAGAGAATGGTTGATTTTAGTCTTGCTTAGCTTCAGTCGTAGATACCGAAAACTGAATTTGCACGTAATTAGGATCGAGTCGTTTTATTTTATCGTCTAATTCTTCTTTAAAATTATCTCAGATTTAAACAGTCGTTTAAATTAACCCAGGTTTAAAGGGACTGGTCTGGTAGCCTAGCAACTGGCCTTTAAAATCTGTTTATGCTCTCGTATTATCAGATTGTCGGTCAAACTTTGACTACGAGCGGAAAAGAAGGCAAGAAATTTCTAAACACAATGGAAAAGTAATTAGAATTAAAAGAAAAGAAGCCCCAGGAGACCCTTTCAAAAAGTGTACACAGGATAGTGAAAAAAAAACTTTATTACAAATACGAGGTTGAGACGGATACAACGTTTAGGTTTTTGTACCCAGAATTTTTTTTCCGTAGGACAGGAGTGCCTGTGAAGACTCAGTGATAACTCATTTAAGTCGGGAGGTAAGTTTTGCCTGGGACAAAAGTAATGAGGAAGGTTAAAACTTCGAACGAACATAAATTAGATAGGAAATTATTCCAACGTGGGCCTCCGGCTCTTTACGGTAATGTTCATGTCACCCGATCAACACGGATTGCTAAAATTTTCGGAGGGGGGGGGGGGTATTTTCTCTGTTTTTTTCCAGGGGAGGGGCATTTTTATGTGGGGGGGGGGTGTAAACGCTGGCCACCGAAAAATGACAAGGAAAGATAAAAAAAAAGACCGCTAATATCTTAAGATGCGTTAATCGAGGCATGCTCAATGCCGATAAAAACCAGAAGAGAACAGAAACGTCTAGCAATAAGAAAAAAATGAATTGTAACTAATAAAGTCAAGAAGAGAAGGGAAAATCAGAATTGCTCGTCAGTAAAACTAAAAGTATTTAAAATCTAACCTGCATTGGGGTGGATTCTTATTACCTGGATGGGGTTCGGAATAGCTTAAATACATTTGGTTTGCTTTTTTTTTTTGTGCGGGAGGGGAAGCGGGTCAATTGTTTTTGGTTTTCTTAAAAAAAAAATATCGTTTCTAGTTTTCTTATCTCTTCTTGTACTGTTCTTGTTGTTCCATTCTTCCGGTTCGTATTGCTTTCGTTTTTATTCTTTTGTTGGACTAGTGTAAATGAATAAATAAATCTTAAAATGAGTTCATCTAAAATTGAATATGCAAATCAAGCTCAAAGCGAAAACAAATAATTTAGTTGTGTAGCATAAAAGAAGCCCAAAACGAACAGAAACTAAGTAAACAATCATAGCAAACAGACATACAACATTTACTAACATAAATGAATAAATAAACCTTAAAACGAATAAAGCTTTAATTAAATATGCGAATCAAGATTGAAACGAACAAAAATCAATTCAAAGAATAGTATGGGTACTGCCTCCTTCCCTAACTGTAAAAGTCTAAAAGCTTCTGCTTCATTGGCACTTTACAAAAAATGGCGCTTTATTACAAACATTTTCGTTCGTACTTATAACAACATTGAAAATAAAAAATGAAATTACAGCAAAATCAAACTTTGAACTGATTGGCTTTTCAGCAGTTGACATCATTATATATTAAATATTTCGTTTATCCTTACTTCTTCCTAAGACCGTTCACTACAAATTTAGTTTCACTACAAAGAAGAATTTAGCTACTGCCTCCTTTCCTAACTTTAAAAATCTAAAGCCTACTGCGTCACTGGCGCTTCACTGAAAGTGAATTATATCACAAATGTTCTCTTGTCCAGTTATTACAGCACTATAATGAAAATACATATCACACTATTCAAATTTTACTTATTCCATTTGATTTATTACAAAAAGAATTTTACTTTTTTAATTTTATTTATTCATTAGAATTAAACCTTTAGCCTCCTTATAATATATTAAACGCTAATGCTTATTAAATGCCTTCAATACCTTGTGGTAATTAAATGTTTATCCTTGTACCATAAAAATATTACATTCAGATGCCTACTGGTACAGAAATTTTAGCCCACTACGCCACTGCACATGTGGGCGGTTCTATCAGACAACAAACTGAACGTTATCAGTGAAATCAGGTCCCAATACGGGTATTTAGCCTGTTGATAAAATATGTTCTGACTATAACTAAAATATAAGGCAAGACGTTTCCGATCAAAGACCCAACAACGTATTTTTTACAGGTTTTACAATCTCGAACACATTATATCATCAGTTGTTGATTCCAATGACATTGTTAAGACTGTCTAGGAACATTTTACGGTGAATGCAAGAGATAACTTGGTGGAAATACAATGTACATCATCTTCTGTGTTTGAGCTGTGTAAAGAGTTAACAATCAATTTCACTGAATAACTTCTTAATATTTCAACAATCAGTAGATTTTTGTCGAAAGTTGCAGTGAAGATTTTGAAAGTATAGTTCGCAAGGGTCCAGGAATAAGGAAGCCAATTTCTAGCAAAAACCAACGAAAGTAGCTTATTTCGTGTGGTCTTAATCAATCAAAGCTGAGTGTCTCCCAGTTGATCCTTCAATATAAAAAATGAAACCGTGATGTTTTCATCCGGGATGGTATGAGGATTACCAGTTCTTAGAATACAATATCGAGAAAAGATGCTGCCTTCTACTTCCTGGATTTTTTCTTTTCTCCAGCGGTCCCAGGAGCGACCAATTCAAAAAAGCGTGGGTGGAAGCCAGTCTGCAGTAATGGCTGAAATAAAGAGCAAAGAAAAGGCGAAGAAAGGGAAAACTGGCAAGTCGTTTTCTCCCCCGAGTCAAAAAAAAAATCAGCTTTGTTCTGTTTATGTCATTTCGCCAATAACAGCATGGGGATTTCTTACTTAATAAAAGCGCTCGAACTAAGGTTTTTGCAGCAAGGTAAAGGTGGAAAGACAAACAGAAAAATTGTGAAATTTTTTTTGACGCTGAAGGGACCCTAACAAGACAGGGCATTGGCTTTAGGACAGCTAGAGAACAAACCGACAACTTTGTTCAAACTGTTCAACTTCTAGCGAGATATGTGGCAGTCATTGATACCCAATATAGACCACACAAATTTACCTATTTACCCACAATTCCCAGAACGAGTTCATTGACTGTCTTTCAGCAGAAGTCAGGAAGAAGATCCTCGACG